>CM060377.1:20403963-21603963 GCA_030545235.1 Helianthus tuberosus | reverse complement strand
CTCGGAAATGCCAATTAATGGTCGTCTAAGGTTTTTATGCCTATAAGTAAAGTTACGCGCAACTTTGCAAGTTAGAGGGACTAAAAGTGTCAATATGTTTAATTATACCTCTGAATGACCTTTTAGAGAATCTGAAGCATCGTAATGTTTAATATTACTTTCAAGGATGCCTAATATGGATTAGATGAGGCTTCAATGCTAATAAATGATGAAATGCGCAAGTTTGCGCAATAGAGGGGCCTAAAGCGTCAACTTTTGAATCTACGCCATTCGGTGACCATTTAAGCAAACGGGAGCGTAGTAATATTTAAATATATGCTTGGGAATGATTATTATGGGCCATGGAAGGCTTAGATATCATTAAACGGCATTTCGCGCTACTTTGCGCAATTAAGGGACTAATTGTGTCAAACTGCAAAAGGAGGTCGAATCGTATGGTAACGGACCTTTCGGAATATGTCCATAAGTTAAACATACCCTATTTATCCTTTATATAGCTTAGATATAGGTTTAGAGGTGTTTGGTACGCAAAAATAAACTTTTATGTCATGCAGGGACTAAAAGTGTCAAAAAGTGCACAAGTTTGCACTTTTGCGCATATCTCGCATTCTGAATATCCCCGGACACCCAAAAATTTATGTAAGCACTAAAATATTTTATTTTAGTGTGTGGCATGATAAAATTCCACTCGTCGCGTAATTTGGACCGTTTTTAGCGTTCGTCCGTGTTTCGTCGTAATTCGACGCACTACGTGACCGTACGGCCAAAGGAACCGACATCCGACATGTTTTTGAACATGTTTCATGTTCCCTATGTATAAACATCATAGTGGGGCCTTAAAATGAGGTTAACGGGCCTTGAACGTGCCTAAAGTGACCATAAAAGCTCACAGGGGCCATTTCTGCCATATATGAAAGTGCTGTTTGCTGCTAAACAGTTGTAAACAGCCTGTTCCAGCAGTTTCTATCAATTGTAAATGGTTTTTTTGGAAACTAGGGGCTGCCCATTGTTTATAAAACCATGGGTAATATGTGTAGGGTTCAGATTCAATCACGGTTTACGAGGAACGATCCTAACGGTCCTCAAAAACCTATAAATACCCTTCCCCACTTCCTTCATAACCCACACTTGATCTTGAATTCTCTAAGTTGGGGAATTTGCTCCTCATACCTGAGAAATTAGGATCAACCCTCCTTGCTTGGACCCTTTGTAAGTCCCCTTTCGTGTTTAGTTTAATTATTTAGCGGTTAAAGCCGAAAAGTCAAGCGTTTCGATAAACGCTTTGACTTTTAAACGGCTAAGCCATGGTTCACAACGAACATGGCTACATGACCGTAATTAGGTAGGTAATTAACCCTCAAAAGGGCGCCTCCTAATTACCACGTGTACTTAGTTTAATTGTCGAGTCAAATGAAAGTCAAACGGGTTAATTTTAAATAAAATGCATAACTATTAATTAAAAGTCATAAAATCGGTTTTGCCACATTAATAACTTGGTAAATATTAGTTGAACATGTCTAAGCATGTTCAACCCGACAACTCTAAGTATAGACTCGGTTCGGAACCGAAAGTCGCAGAAGTTGACTTTTGCTTTGACTTTCAGTTCTGACCCGATTTAGCTTAGTTTAGATATGCCTTAGGATTCCTTTAGGACCATATTATAGGTTAGTATAACCCTCCGAGGTTATACAACTTGGTTCCATAGAAATCCTAGTTCATGCGTGTTTCCGTTATATGCCTAAATGTTGACCGTTATGCCCTTTGGACCTTAAAACGATATTTTTGAAAATGTGAGAGGATAGAAACCGCCACTACTAAATTATAAACTTGTCCCTAAAATTTGACATCAGTTTGAGGTCTAGATTAGGAGTTATGCTCAATATCGTAATTAGAAAGTTTTTTATTAATTTAACGGCTTAATTAGCATAAAGCCTATCTAAACCCAATTTTTGAAACCAAACTTTTTACCTACTGATATAAAATAATATTTTGGGATTTTTGAAGATTTTTATTTATTTTTAGGCTGAGCATAACATAGGGTTCTAGCTATAATTCGGTAATTGCCGGTTTTTGCCCTTTTAGGCTATACAATGAGTTTTACAAATCCTTTTGATGCCAAACCTTTTTCTACTAATTTAATATGATAAATAAAATATTTTAAGCCTTCTGGAATAATAATAAAAACATCAGCTTTCCTTTGAAAACCCGGAAAATGGCTTCAAATCGCCTTTTTAAGCGTTTTTAACGCATAGTATGTATCAAAACTATTTTAAACGTATAAGGGTTGATGCCTACTGATATATTCAGTAAATTTTTATATTTTAACAGTAAGCAAAAGTTTTAAACTCAGATTTCCAGTTTTGGCCTTTTAAGCCTATGTGAAATTACCAAAATGCCCCTACGGTGCATAATATGGTTATAATTAATAAATTTCACATATGTATGATACCCCACTGTTATAACTTATTAAGTTAAGTATATTTACTAATTTAATCAGACCTGTAACTCAGATTAATATTTAATCTCTTTTATAACCGTTAAAAATGACCGAAATACCCCTAAGGGGCATAAATTGGTCCTTAATTCGTTTTGGGCATAATGGAAGGTATCTTACTGATATCACAACATATATAAGGCATATTAACTTAGGAAACCTGTATATGACTCTTATGGTTACCCGTTACGCTTCTTACGCGTTCGGTTCGGTTTATGTAACTAGTTTGCATAAATTAGCCAAAACGGGTCAAACCTTATCATTTTTATCTCAAAATCCAGAATGTGTTTAGTTTACCCATATTATACAAGTCTTCAAACTTGTCGGGTCTAAATCACATTCTATTCCGGTCTTCGCTTAATCTATCGTAAGAACCGTGAACCGTTCCTTAAAAACTAACCGGTCTAAGTTACGACTTAAATAAGACCCGTTAGAAATCTAATAGGTTAATAAAACCTCCGTTCCAGATTAAGAGCCCCAGTAGAAGTACTTGTGCTTGCTGATTTGAATATACGGCTGAGTATAAATTGCATTGCTAGCTCAGGTAAATACTTTTAACTTATTTTTCCTTATACGGGCTTGGGATACGGTATTATAAAAATACCGCTTGGTCGGGTGTAGAAACCTTTTAATCGGAGATGATTAAATTGCATAATCCCGTTTTAATCTGTATTGATTGATAACAAATAACATTAGGGGTTAATGACCGTGTCCTGGATATCCTTGGCTCATTTAAAAAGTGAATGGCCATAACGTAAGCACAAGGTGTAGGCATAACACCTCCTGTTGCGTATGTAAAAGATATACTCACTCGTAAGGTGTCTTCTTGTGAGTTATATTTATGGTGTGTCGTTTAATCTTGACCGGCTTGTATTATAGAATCGCCGGCCCTAAATGTTGGACAAACATGTAAATCGGATACAAGATTTTTATTAATAAAATTGTCCCAAGTTATAAAAGATATTTTGTGCCTCGTGTATTCAAATCAATTTTCAAACTCTTTTTCCAAAATGAGTCAGTTAATTGTATTTACCAGTGTAAACTGACGTATTTTCCAAAAAGGTTAAGTGACAGGTACTGAACGTAATTGGCTGGAAGCTCAGGGCGTTAATAAGGAATCTTGCAAGTTCTAGGCGTCTAAAGTCTGTTGAACGATGTTTATGTTTTAAGATCCGCCTGTGGATCCTTTACTTTCCGTTGTAATACTTTGACATTACTTTATATTCGGAATGTAATATATTTATCTTTTGCTTCCGCTGTGCATTTATATATTGTGTTGTTTGACTATGATGATATCAACTACGTCACGATACTCCCCACCGGGCCCACCGGTAATACGTGGAAATATCGGGGTGTGCCATCGTCACTCCACAGCTTGTCATCTGACACGTTCTCTTTACCTTTAGCTGGTGCGAAAACCACATCTGCACACACAACAGAGCTAAACGCGTAATGAGAACAACCATTAGAGATATAATCAATCTTAGAGCATTTTCAAACGAAAAACTCACTAAGGATTGAATTTAAACAATATATAACAGACGACACACATGAGACCAAATCTCAATCAACTACCAACCGACAACATTTTGAAAGTTTCAAAATTGTTCAATTTTAGATCTTTAACTTTCGAAACTTGTCAACTTCGACCATTATGAAGATGTGATTGCTTTCCGGCTTTCAATCATCTTTTGGGTGGGATAGATTCGATTTCCAACATCAGCCAATCAAAAATAAGATAGAAGCAAAATCTTTTTGGCTTTTATAAATTTTATATCAAAACACACCTAAAATCTTTTTGGTATTTTTGAATATTTCAAATGTAAAGACGGAAATCAATAAATAAATATTTACAGACATTTTTTTTGCGAGTTTCGAGGGTAAGAGAATCATATCAGTGTACGGTCATGCCAAAACACCATTGTTGTTCAATTAGTTAGCATTTAGATAAGCATCCTATAATGATTATCGATATTGTTGTCCACTTAAACTCAACAATCAGATGTAATCATATGACTTGGGAATTTGTTTAGATATGATTTATACTTACCAACCTGTGTTCATCCACTCACGACACATTCCCGTATCAAGGTATGCACGAAAGTTTATCTTACTAGTGAGTATAACATTTATCATATGTTTTGACGTATATGATGTCAGATACTCACTTATTTGAGGATGAATAGAATCCCTATGTGATAAAATCACTTATATATGAGGAACTTGATATTCGGATGCATGCAGGGCACGAGAGCAAGTCCGTGAACAGGTTAGTACCATCGTACCGACAAAGAGACGAACTTGACTCTTGGATGATAGATGTGATTTAGAATCACTTATTCGAGGGTGACTGTGATATTTTTATCACTTATTGATGGTCGTATGCAGCATGTATTATACACATGTATGTATAGTATGTACAAGTATGTATGGAATCATGGAAGTTCTAGACTTGCATCCCCGTTATTTTCGGTAAAAGAAACAACCATGATACCCAGATGATAAACAACATAAAGACCACGTATCTCAGAACCTCGGCAATCTATCAAATGAAATTTCGGTACCAATACCATATGCCAATGAGCGGTTCCCACGTGGTCTTCAGTCGATTATGTTTATATCACCCTACACACTTTAAAATGATTGTGAGCCTACCGATACATCTTATATAGAGCTACTTATCGTTTTCATTATAAGTTCAAAGAGGTTTCGACATACCACTGATTTACTATCATTTTCTCTTTTTTCTCTCCGGGAAACTCATTTTTGATTTTCTCTTGTTTTTGTGTTTTTCTGATTTGGATTTACTCATCCTAAAATTAAAAAAGTAAATTTAAACTTTTATATAACATCTTTATGGATTTTCTCAAGAAAAATATTCACAAAAACGATTTCCCGATGTGGATTAACTCATGTTTTACCTCAATGCCGTTTACCAAAATTAATTTAATTTTTTTTTGTCCATATATATATATATTTTTTTTTTTAATAAATTTTCAATATCATTTCACACGAAAAAGGGCAATTACAAAGCAATGACAGGTAGTCGGGCAACAAGTTGCGCCGCCACCCCCTTTTGAATAGAAAAACCAATTCTACGAAATACAAAGTTTGAAACCTTTAGCGACGAAGAATTACTATTAACGACTTTTTGAACCCGATTCAAAAGTCGCACAGCGTCAGGAGCGAGACCACCAAAGGTATCAAACGCAAACGGGACAAACACGTGTTGATTCTCCAGGTAGGCTTTCTCATGTTTTGCCACTTTGCTCGCCTCTGCCTTGAGCACCGCTTGCCCTATGACGAAGCCCTTGTCCTTGAGCCCGACAAGGGGGGAGACTCCAGTTAGATCTACACAAGCGTGTTTCCCCCTTCCCATCCAAACACAAGGATGTCCGCCGGGCGTAAAGTGGACCTCCCCTCTAAGGGGTCAGTCTGGAAATTTACTGGAGCCTCCTTTTTGGCAGAGATCCCGGCCCGCTTAAGAACATCACATAACACATCTCTCACCCAATCATGCCGATATTTAAACCCTGGTAGCTCTTTACAGTGGATCGCGTGCTCGCCGAAAGAATCCAAACACGCTTTCCGGCATACCGGACATGGCTCGTCAACTGGGAACAAAGGAATCATCAGTCGGTATCTAAGGATAGCACGGTATTCCACAGCCGACATGTGTTGCCCCAAGCCTTCAATCGGTGCGACAGACAAAAAATCCTGAGCATGTGGGGCACGTAGACATTCAAACACAGCTCTTTGCCGAGGGGATAAAACAAACTTCTCTTCAAACCTCTTGACAATTTCACCATATAAGGCATTCGCCAGAATTTTCTGGGATTTAGGAGGGGCGGTGTCTTTAATGTAGAAACCGCCAATATCAAGGTCGGGAAGAGAACTATGCAAAAGGTCCAACACACTCCTGTAATCGTGTCACGGCCCCAGCCCTGGTTTGACCCGGTCAAGAGCCGCGGGACAGGAACCCGTGGTATCAATAATGCGAAAGCGGAAGATTTTTAACAAGATCTTCAATTACCCAATTATTTTATTTCATAATTTGGAGATAAACCCTGTAATTTACAATAGAGGAATTTAACTAGGAAATTCCCTGATTTATTAAAACATGTTTATTTATTTTTAACTGAGCCACCTCTTCAAGCTTGATAGTGCTCCGTAGCACGTTTTCCTTGATTTACAGCAGGTCGCCTGAAACATATTTTAAAAATATTTTATCAGCGGGGAAATACTGGTGAATCATTCATTTTGCATAAAATGACACATAGTTATAAATTACAGCATAAGAGCGATTACAATGGCTTCTATCTTATTTTTATCTGGCGCCGTGTCACAATGGTGACGATGGTCATACCACTATTGGGTCCCACCCCAAGTAGTGATGATTATCACTGTTAGGTCAATGAACCTAACCGTGATTATCCCGGTTAGGTCAATGAACGTAACCGAGAGAAAATTTGAAGATATCCACGACTTACTCCCTGTAATTATAAAATTTGAAAATGGAGTATTGTAAATTGCTTTTGATAAAAAGAGAATGACTCACATTGCAGATTTATATGAGCAGAGCTTAGCCTACTGATTAGCCTTTTAACCTAAATTTAATAACATGCACACGAACTCGGTTAGTAACTAATACAGCATTTACGATAACTCACGAGATTAAACCTTCACAACGAATGACAAAGTGCGATACTTAAACATCCATCAAATTAACGACGAATGACAAAGCATAAACCCTAATGTGGGCAGCACTTAAACATCCATTGGATAGTTTAATCGATCGGACATTGAATCGTAGCAGCGATTGAGTTAATACCCGGTATTGGAGCAGCACCTTGCTAATATAATTGAAATTTCGACTTCAGAGTAACAAGAATTCGTTTTTGAACTTTGTTTTCGACACCAACAGACTGTGCATGCAACAAGCTATTTATAGGTGAAATTAGGGCCTCACGCGGCCTGCGTAAACCCAGGGTTAACACTTACGCGGCCCGCGAGGCCGCCTATTCTACGAATAGGGTTGATTGGTCATCGGTAGGTTAGCCAGGTGGTCACTACGTGGATCCGGAACATTTATCTGGTCAAAAATGTTTTGACGCGGCCCGCGTAAGACATGTCTTGTCCTTTACGCGGCCCGCCTGAGACCCAGAAGTTTGTTTTTCGTGATTTTTAATATGGTTTAGGGTTTTAGGGGTCCGGTTTGTTACTTAAGGGTATTTTTTAGGAAAATTTTGAGAGTCTTTACATCCTCCCCACCTTATTTAAAATCTCGTCCTCGAGATTCATTGGAATAAGTGTGGATACTTTCGCTTCATCTCTGATTCCAGCTCCCAAGTGTATTCAGGTCCTCTTTTTGAATCCCACTTAATCTTGACAAGTACTAACCGTTTGTGTTTGAGAAATTTCACCTTTCTGTCTTCTATCTGAAGAGGTTTCTCAACAAATTTTAACTTTTCATTTACCTCTATATCTTGAAGAGGTACTACTAAAGATTCATTTGATAGGCATTTCTTGAGATTGGATACATGAAATACGTCATGTACTCCAGATAACTCTTCTGGTAGTTGTAAACGATAAGCAACTGGTCCTATACGTTGGATTACTGAAAATGGTCCTACGTATCGTGGACTTAACATTCCTTTCTTACCGAATCGAACTACTCCTTTCCAAGGAGAAACTTTCAAGAGTACCATGTCTCCTACTTAGAATTCCAACGGCTTCCGTCTATTGTCTGCATAACTTTTCTGGTGATCTCGAGCCGTCTTTAGTCTTTCCTTGATTTGTGTGATTTTGTCAGTAGTTTCTTGCACAATCTCCGGACCTGATAATTGACTTTCTCCTATTTCTGCCCAACAAACTGGAGTTCTGCACTTTCTTCCATACAGTGCTTCAAATGGGGCAGTTTCAATGCTTGTATGATAACTATTGTTATAGGAGAATTCAATTAATGGTAAGTGATCGTCCCAATTTCCACCAAAATCTATTACACATGCTTAGAGCATGTCTTCCAGAGTTTGTATCGTCCTTTCACTTTGCCCGTCTGTTTGTGGATGATATGCAGTACTCAAATTTAGTCGGGTTCCCATTGCTTCTTGGAAACTATTCCAAAAATGAGAAGTGAAACGACTATCCCTATCTGATACAATGGAGAGTGGAACTCCATGTAAGGATACAACTTCATCTACATACAACTTTGCCAATTTTTCCATGCTAAAGGTTTCTTTCATAGGTAGAAAGTGAGCTGATTTGGTTAATCGATCCACAATTACCCAAATCGCATCATTACCTTTTCTGGTTTTGGGTAACTTAGTAACAAAATCCATTGTTATGAGTTCCCATTTCCATACAGCCATTTCTAATTGTTGTAGTAGACCTGAAGGTTTCTGGTGTTCTGCCTTAACTTGTGAACAAGTAAGACACTTAGAAACATATCGAGCTATATCCTTTTTCATTCCTATCCACCAAAAGTTATTTCTTAAATCTTGGTACATTTTATTATTTCCCGGGTGCATGGTATACCTAGATTTATAAGCTTCCTCTAAGATCTTATTTCTTAATTCTCCTTGCTTAGGTACCCAAATTCGTTTCTTGTGGAATTTCCAAATTCCATCACTTCCTTGTTCTAATTCTTTTATTCTTCCTTTCATTCCTTCAGCATCATCCTTGATTGCTGTTTCCTGAGTGCTTTTCAATTGTTCCATTAAATCTAACTGTAGATTTAATCTAAGAGCATGAACCCTTCGTTGTTTCTCATGATACTTACGACTTAAGGCATCTGCAACTACATTTGCCTTTCCTTCGTGATATTGAATATCACAATCGTAGTCACTTAGAATTTCCATCCATCTCCTTTGCCTCATATTTAATTCTTTTTGCCCAAAGATATATCTTAAACTTTTATGATCCGTATAGACAGTAAACTTACTTCCATACAGATAATGTCTCCAAATCTTAAGGGCAAAAATTATAGCTCCTAATTCTAAGTCGTGAGTCGTATAGTTTTCTTCGTGCTTTTTCAATTGTCTTGATGCATACGCAATTACCTTCTTGCGTTGCATAAGCACACATCCTAATCCTAGTTTTGAAGCATCACAGTAAACTTCAAAATCTTCAGTCCCTTCTGGTAAAGCTAGGATTGGGGCATTTGTTAACCTTTGCTTTAGAATCCTAAAAGCTTCTTCTTGTTTAGGTCCCCATTCAAACTTGACTGCTTTACAGGTTAGCTTAGTTAATGGTACAGCTATCTTGGAAAAATCATTAATAAACCGTCTATAGTATCCGGCTAAACCTATAAAACTTCTAATTTCCATGGCTGACTGTGGGACCTTCCATTTGGTAATTGCCTCTATCTTAGAGGGATCTACGTGAATACCTTCATTATTCACCATGTGACCTAGGAATTGCACTTCTTGCAGCCAAAATTCACACTTCGAGAATTTGGCGTAAAGCTTTTCTTTTCTTAACAAAGTTAAGAGTGCATGCAAGTGTTGACAATGCTCTTCCTGATTCTTGGAATAAATAAGTATATCGTCAATGAAGACGATTACAAATTTATCCAAATACGGTTTACAAATTCTATTCTTCATGTCCATGAATGCGGCAGGTGCATTTGTTAGTCCAAAGGGCATGACTGTAAACTCGTAATGACCATACCTAGTTCTGAAAGCAGTTTTAGGTATGTCTTCTTCTTGTACCTTCAATTGATGGTATCCAGAGCGTAGGTCGATCTTAGAAAAATATCTAGCTCCTTGAAGTTGATCGAAAAGATCATCAATCCTAGGTAATGGGTATCGATTCTTAATTATAACTTTATTCAATTCTCTATAATCAATACACATTCTCATCGAACCATCCTTCTTCTTTACAAACAACACTGGTGCTCCCCAAGGGGATGAACTAGGTTGTGTGAAACCTTTACTTAATAATTCATCTAATTGCTTTTTCAGTTCTAACATTTCTGTGGGTGCTAACCGATAAGGTGCCTTGGCGATCGGTGTAGTTCCGGGAATTAGATGAATTCTAAATTCTACTTCTCTATCAGGTGGTAATCCAGGTAGTTCTTCTGGGAATACATCGGGATATTCTGATGCTACTGGAATTTCTTTAAGTTCTTTACTTTTCGTAGTAATGATTACTGAAATCATATACACCATTTCTTGTTTTCTGGAATAACTTGCCAATTTCATTACTGAAATAAATTTCAGTGGCTTTCGTGGCTTATCTCCTGTAATCACTACTAATTCTCCTGTGGGTGTATGAATTTCTATGGAATTCTTATCACAAATAATTCGAGCATGGTTGGCTATTAACCAATCCATTCCTAACACAACATCGAATTCAGCTAATTTCATAGGTAGTAGGTTTGCAGAAAATTAATGACCTAAAAGTTCTATCTTTCCTTCTCGCACAACCTTATCTATTTTGACAGAATTTCTGTCTGCCGTTTCGACTGTAAAGATTTGTCTAAGTTGGGTTAAGGGTAAATTAAGTGCTTGGCAGAATGAAGTATTTATAAAACTTTGGTTTGCACCAGAGTCAAATAATACTTTTGCATACACATTGTGAACTAGAAACGTACCAGCTATCACGTCAGGAATCAGTTCGGCTTCATGAGTCATCAGTTGAAAGGCTCTTACATTTCTTTTTGCTCCTTTGTAGGTTTAGCTTTGTTGTCAGCTGGTTTGTTCAGTTTTGGGCAGTCTGGCCTAAGATGCCCAGTTTCTCCACAGTTGTAGCAGACTGTGAATTTCTTCCTCCTGCAGTCTTCTTCTTGATGTCCTGGAATTTTGCAAAAATTGCAATATCCTTTACATCTTCCAAAATGCTTCCTTTTGCAAGAATTGCAAAATGGACCAGTGGAAGATTGTCCGGTTCCCTTTCGCTTAAAATTGTTATGATTACCCATACGAAATCCTTGGGTAATCTTTTGAGCTACTTCCTTCTTTCTATTTTCTTCTCTCGTCCGTACCAGTTCGTCAGTCAAGGTGTTGGCTAAATCCACCGCATCATCAATCGTGCAGGGTTTCGCAGCCTTGACGATATTACGGATTTCACCAATCAATCCCCAAATATAGCGGGAAATAAGTACTGGTTCTGGCGAAGCCAGTGTTGGTACTACTCTTGCATATTCGAAGAATGTCGAAGTATACCCCCGACAGTTTACATCCACCATTCGATGATTTAGGAATTTATTCGTCATTTGATCCTTTTCATACTCGGGGCAGAATTTTCTTTCTACAAGACTCTTAAATTCTTCCCAGTTCATAGCATATGCCATCATCCTTCCTTTTCCTTGTAACACCGTGTTCCACCATTCTAGCGCCCCTTCTTTAAAAAGATTTGACGCATACATAACCTTGCCATTCTCAACACATTTACTTATTGTGATCACCGCCTCGGTTTTCTCTAACCAACGCAGAGCTGCAGTCGCCCCTTCATTGCCTGCAAATTCAGCTGGTTTACAGGCAATAAATTCTTTATAAGTGCAACCAGGTGTTGCAGCTTTCATTTTCTTATGGAGCGGAGCCTGCCGTGAATCATTATTGTGATTGGTATGATTACCGCCTCCGTTTATGCTATTACTGAAGTTATCTTCAAAAATACGTTTGCTAGGAATGATTTGTTGAGGTTCAACAGGTTTCTGGGCAGCAGCAAGGATTGCTGGAATAGCATTGGCTATTCCTTGAGCAACGATATTTTCTATATCTTGCCTAGTCATAAATTGATCCTCCGGGTGTTGCTCAGATTGGTTTACATCGTTAACTGGTTCATTATTAGCGTTTTCCATCTGATAATTAATATATTTAATTTATTAGTATTAAATAAATAACAATCCTACACAAAATAATCATACAAATTTCACAACACACATATAGCCAAAATTATCGATTTCTCGATTCCCATTTATATTTTATATATTATGCATCATTACACACCTTTATCTTACAAAGTTTTATTTGTAGTTATTTTACAAGATTATATTTTACTATTATTCTTATTATACAATCACAGTTTCATAACCCCACTATCCCTCGTCAGTTGGTATTTCAGTAACGACGTTCCCTTTCATCGTATTTCCAAGAGATCCGTTCTCCTATTTCCCGAATCCTATTTGCTGTATCCACCAGCTCCTCGCCAAAGTGGCGGAGTTCAGCTAAATTTTCATTACTCATTGGTGGGTTTGGTATTGGGTCCGGGTTGAACTGAGGGAGAAAAGTATAAGGATTGGTGAGCAGGTTTTGAAACTGCCAATCGTTCGTCCACCACTCGTCCATTCCTAGAGGTTGGGTATGGATTATAGGTTCTGGGATTGCTGGTTCCAAGTTTATTGGAAGTTGATTTTCAGCAGGAAAAGGGTAGAGGTTATTATTTATGGGCTTCAGAATTTCACAGGTCTCTAAGGCACGATCCAATTCCTCCTGAAATGGTAACTCCTTAATTTGCCTAGAGCTTTCCCCAACTTCCCTCTTTGTTTGCCTAGAACCTTCCCCAATCTCCATTTCTATCTGCCTAGAACCTTCCCCGATTTCAATACTCTTTCCTTTATCTATGGGATTTTCTATTTTGGGAATCTTTCTAGTTGCTGGTTTCCTCCTGCGCACACGTCTCCAACCTACAAATCTTCTCTTTTTCTTAGGCTTGGGCTTCTCCGGAGGTAAAGCGTTGAATTCCATATGTTCTTCAATATCGGGTATGTAACCTGTAAAATCTCTAGAAACCTCTATTTTCAGCAGATAGAGATTTAGACTCTGAAGGGCTTCAGACAAGTCATTCATGCTGTTTAGCATATATGCAAGATACACAAAAATTGCTAAGTTAAAATTTTATAAAAATAAATAACCTTTAAATATTATTTTATACCGTGTGACTAATTTAATACAAAGATAACTAAAAATTAAAACACACCAGGGTTTACTGAAAACTTATTTATTTACTGGATAAGGTTTCTGGATTGTAGGTGATAAGGGTGCTAAAACTTGAGTCAGAGTATTTAAAGATTTGCATTTAATGCTACAGTGGCTAGCATATAGAGATCTGCCCATTTTTCATCTAACTTGTCTTCCCATGGTGGGTTACTGCCTAGTTCTTGGGTTTTCTGATTAACTCTCTTTTCATTTGGTTGGGATTTCTTTATTTTCTCCTGACTTTTCCTAATAATCAAACTTCTTTTATTAGGAGAAAGTGGTTCCTCATATTGTGCCTTTCGAACAAATATTCCTTCATCATTATCTGTTGGGTATTTTGAGGAATTTGTTTGGGATGAACTTCCCTTCTCTTTTGATGACCTATCTAATTTAAGATAGATGTTTAAAAGCTTTTGCTTACCCATACTCTACACAAATATTCAAATAATGAAACATATAATCACAGAAATAGCAATCAGTAAAATTAAGTATTTTCTAAATACTTAATTGGCTTAAATCAGTGGCTCTAATTTGTGTGGCTCTAATACCTCCTTTTCCTGTCACGGCCCCAGCCCTGGTTTGACCCGGTCAGGAGCCGCGGGACAGGAACCCGTGGTATCAATAATGCGACAGCGGAAGATTTTTAACAAGATCTTCAATTACCCAATTATTTTATTTCATAATTTGGAGATAAACCCCGTAATTTACAATAGAGGAATTTAACTAGGAAATTCCCTGATTTATTAAAACATGTTTATTTATTTTTAACTGAGCCACCTCTTCAAGCTTGATAGTGCTCCGTAGCACGTTTTCCTTGATTTACAGCAGGTCGCCTGAAACATGTTTTAAAAATATTTTATCAGCGGGGAAATACTGGTGAATCATTCATTTTGCATAAAATGACACATAGTTATAAATTACAGCATAAGAGCGATTACAATGGCTTCTATCTTATTTTTATATGGCGCCGTGTCACAATGGTGACGATGGTCATACCACTATTGGGTCCCACCCCAAGTAGTGATGATTATCACTGTTAGGTCAATGAACCTAACCGTGATTATCCCGGTTAGGTCAATGAACGTAACCGGGAGAAAATTAGTAATGTGCACAATACCCCACTAGCAAGTGATTCAAGATATCCACGACTTACTCCCTGTAATTATAACATCAGAAAATGGAGTATTGTAAATTGCTTTTGATAAAAAGAGAATGACTCACATTGCAGATTTATATGAGCAGAGCTTAGCCTACTGATTAGCCTTTTAACCTAAATTTAATAACATGCACACGAACTCGGTTAGTAACTAATACAACATTTACGATAACTCACGAGATTAAACCTTCACAACAAATGACAAAGTGCGATACTTAAACATCCATCAAATTAACGACGAATGACAAAGCATAAACCCTAATGTGGGCAGCACTTAAACATCCATTGGATAGTTTAATCGATCGGACATTGAATCGTAGCAGCGATCGAGTTAATACTCGGTATCGGAGCAGCACCTTGCTAATATAATTGAAATTTCGACTTCAGAGTAACAAGAATTCGTTTTTGAACTTTGTTTTCGACACCAACAGACTATGCATGCAACAAGCTATTTATAGGTGAAATTAGGGCCTCACGCGGCCCACGTAAACCCAGGGTTAACACTTACGCGGGCCGCGAGGCTGCCTAGTCTACGAGTAGGGTTGGTTGGTCATCCGTAGGTTAGCCAGGTGGTCACTACATGGATCCGGAACACTTATCTGGTCAAACATGTTTTGACGCGGCCCGCGTAAGACATGTCTTGTCCTTTACGCGGCCCGCCTGAGACCCTGAAGTTTGTTTTTCTTGATTTTTAATATGGTTTAGGGTTTCAGGGGTCCGGTTTGTTACTTACGGGTATTTTTTAGGAGAATTTTGAGAGTCTTTACAAATCGGAGTCTAAAACATCCCCACCACATTCTCGGAGTATGTGGTCTTGTAAACCCCAAGATTGGGCCCTCGAAGCCACAAAAGCATATGAAGAGGCATCCTCGGCCGTACAAATCCCTAAGCCTCCGAACCGGGTCGGGAGAGAAGCCAATCTCCACTGCAGATCTCCAAAAAAGGCACCCCCACAAACAACAATATCCTCTAATGCTCCCCGGAGGCCTTCATAAAAAACAGAGACAGCTCCCCCAACCAAAGAAGGTTGACACGTTCGAAGACCAAACAGTAATTTAGCAACACCCATACAAGAACGAAGCAAGAGGAGCTCGCTCTGAGGGTCCCGTAAGCGTTTAAGGCACCTCAACAGCTCGACTGCACAGTTCGCTCTTTTAAGAGCCATACTACTAATAAACTCTGCATCACGACTAACGGCACCCCCTAGGAGTTTCACACCCAGCACCGGCCTCCCAATCCCCCGAGGGAATAAGCCCTCCTGAACCTTTACACCATTGCTGGTTAGCCAGAAAACTTCAGTTTTCTTTATATTAAGTTGAAGCCCTAAGGAAGGACCCTCAGCTCTGATGATATCTAAAGCATTAGCCACTTGGGTGGCATCTCCAATAAGCGTTCCGTCATCTAGGTACCAAGCGTGAAATAGAAGTTTGCAGCGATCCCTTATTCGGTGAACAAGGGGGTGTAGAACAAGGGCAAAAAGGAGGGGCCCCAAGGGGTGCCCCTGCTGAACGCCAGTAGTAGACCAAATATACTCATCCCCCACATATAATCTAGCTGGTTGACCATATAAAAAATCGACCCACGTAGAAATAGAAGGACAGCTTTTCCTTACCTCGTACAGTATGGCAGTCCTATCAACCAAATTAAAAGCGTTCAAAAAATCAACAGTAAGCATAGCAAGCGAGCCATCTTGGTGGTACTCATTAAGGAACCTGTTCGCACTATGAAGAACGGCCTCTGCCCCACACGGAATCCCTACCCCAAACTGGAAATCGCCAAGGTATTTGGCCATCTCCTTCCCAACACCTTTCATGGCCACCTTGGAGATCACCCTCCTCCAAGTCGACCCAACAGCGATAGGCCTAATCCCATTATCCGGTTTGAGAAGAGGTGTAAGAGGAGCAGAAGCAACAAACTCCACCAGACTCCTCGGGCACCTCCCCCCAAGCACAAATTAACCATAGCTGAAGTAGCCCTAAGCAGGCTATCAGCAATCACAGACCCCTCCCCACAAAAAGCATCTAAAATATGTTGGGCCCTTAAGCCGTCTCTCCCGCACGATGTACCTTTGGGGAAAGATTTAATACACCCGAGCACACAATCGGGCTCCACCACAAGAGGAGACTCAGAAGGCAAGGATGCAGGCATGGAAGGAGGGGGCATACATGGGTGCTTAGCCACTAAAGCCTCCAGAGTATTCTTATTGAGAGGGGCGACCCCCGAGGAGCATAAAACCTTAACCGCTGCAGTGAAATGACCATCAACAACCTTACATAAACATTGTTTCACATTGGTCCCCCCACACTCATTATCAATCTCAGTGCCCCTTTTGATTCCATCCGTAACCCCCCTCACGGGTTGATCAAACAAAGACTGGACAAGAGTGGCAAGACCCTTACGATCACCCCACTGAGCCAAAGACCGATGGATGCTAAGGCATTGGCCCGTCTTCCTATTGCCCGACCTCTTGTCCTGACGACCAGAAGGCTTGAACACCCGCAAGGTGCAACGTTGTAATATCAAATGTCGAACCCATGCCTCAACAGAATCAGGCATAGCAACCACCTTGTCTAAAGCTGCAGTTAAGACTTGGGCAAATGCCATACGACAACTGAGGGGGATACTCTTAACAGTCTTGATGGGGAGAGAGAAAACACGGTTAAGCAAAGCAATATCTACACCCAACTCTTCCGACGAGGTATCAACATTTTCGACACCGGGTCTAGTGATGCCAACAATAAAACCCTGTTCATCTCTCTCACCTGGCACAAACCGAATAACCTTATCCTCATGGTGGCACGCCCGACTGAAAGCATGAGGGCACATACACTCACCACATAACCATTGTCCGGACACCCTCAAAGCTTCACAAACAGAGGTAAAAAGATTAAGATCGTCAGCAATTGCACATCGCAAAGAATATTTCCTCTCGTCTGAGCCCAAATGGTGACTCTTGATATGTGCCATTAACCTTGGGAATCCCTTAGCCCCCACCAAGCCATCGGGGCAACAATGAAACCGTCGGAAAGGACAAGGCCAGAAACCGCTACCATTAGAACCAACCATAACAAAACTAAGTAAGCGGAGTCGACACTTAGATAATGTCGCGTACGCCACCACCAATAAAGAAAACCCAGCCCAAAAGGAAACGTAGCTGATGGGTCAAAAGGTAATTGAACCACTACGCTAAAAAAACCCCAAAAAAATCACCTAGGCATTTCGTCAAACACTTTACGTGCGAAGAAGAAAATAGTTTTAACAAAATAAACGAAACCCTATTCAGGAAATTCAATAAAGATTTGACTTACGCTATCAATAGTACCAATTTGAGGAGTTAAGGTTAATTTAATCAGAAATGAGTTATCGAATTTTGGAAAAATGAGTTGGCACGTTGGTAATCAGTGTGAACCAAAACAATATTGACCAGTTTCATGTTGAAACAATCACGTGTGAGGTGATATACGAGATTGTTGTACGAGATGTTAGTAATTCGCAAAGCAGTTTAAATATCGACAAATATAGGAGAGATTAGAAATTCAAAATCGTAATCCTGCAACTACTTTGTGCATTGCTAGGAATCTAAGTGCTCTCCCTAACTGGATATCCACCTGGTGTGCACTTCAAGGTCTATTTTGCAGCTACTTCAAATAACATAGAAATCTCTTCACAGCAACAAGATCATAAACCTCCGGGTCCAGCTGGTAAGAGGCAGGGGAGCATGTGGGAAAGCTTGCACCAGCAAAGGTCTTCGTCTTTCTCCTTGAGAAGTAGTGTGTAGTTGTTCAATCCACTCGAAGGTATCCGCACACCCGGTTGGTTTGTTCAACAAACACATTTTCTTCAACACACCGTAGAGAAATATACACTGCACGTTCATCTTGAAAGTCTTAAACTTCTTGTGAGAAGTATTCGAAAGGTTTCAGACGTGCTGCAGGCGCATACATTTCGTTGGATTCTATCCTTTTGACCCGATAAAAGACTTGAACAATCAAACTTTGGTACGTGTTTCATCTTGTCGAAGTTTTCATCTTCATTTATCATCAATCTTTTACCGGACATTTTCTCCTTTTCTTTTTCTCTCTCCATCTGTCACACCCTGATTTCCCGGTGGGCCCAGACTTGGGGTTTATTTGTGACAAATTGATATAGAAATTCTCAATAACACAGCTGAAGTCTTGGGAGTATAAAATAATTATTTCAAATTACAATTGTCTGGAAGTTAATAAAATAATATACAGATCAAAGTGTATAAAAGATCCACAGGCCGATCGGATAAACAAATCATTACATAAAAGACCACTAGGCTTCTTGCATGGAGTTGCAAATTCCACTAAACAATTACCGGGGAGCTTCCAGCCTATTTACGTACTTTGTAACCTGCGCTTAGTCTTTTGAATATACGTCAATTTTCACTGATAAATACAAATAACCGACACATTTTGAAAATATTTCAAAATCATTTTATATACCATTTGGTATATTTTTTTATAAATAACTTGGGACAAACTATATCCCTTGTTATCAATATTACATGCTTGTCAATACATATAGGGCTCGGAAACAGAGCCGGCTATGGGCCTGTGCGGGAAGTGCCACTGCATAAGGCCCATAATATCATAGGGCCCAAAATTATTTAAAAAAAATCTTTATGTTATATATAAACATATTGTAGAAATAAGACATCCAAATTCACTGTTTTGCTCAATTGGTTCGCTTCTTGTCTATGGCATCAGCGTTTCAGTGTTCGAATCCCACAAGTTTTGTTTTATCCTTTTTACTTGTGTTTAGATTCCTTCATATTTTATTTTGTTTATGGGCCTCAAGAATTGATTTTGATTTAATAATGGGAAACAGGGGAAAGGCCCCAACTCGCGAATTTCAAGCCAATGTTCTAGTCTTTAATTTTTATTTTTCACATATAAATTTAAACGTCCATGAATTTGTAAGTCGTTTGTTTCTCATTTAACATTTACATAAAAAAAAAACTTTGCATCTTTTCTTGTTTAAACTCATAGTTTCTTTTATTTCTCATTTAATCATTTAAATCATTTACATAAAAAAAATTTACATCTTTTCTTGTTTAAACTTGTAGTTTCTTTTGTTTCTGATTTAATCATTTAAAATATAGACAAATAATCAAATACAAATAATTTTAACGTACAAAAAGCACGAACTGAAGGTTTTGCTGAAAAAACGCGGTGACATTTTCGTAATCATTAGTAATTATCAAAATTACTACACAAATGATCCTGTAGAGTAATTTTGATCTTTGTAGGGTAATTTTGTAAAATGTTCCTATAAGTAATTTTGATCTTGTAGGGTAATTAACAAAATTACTCTATAAGTGTATCAAAATTACTCGGCAAGTTTATCAAACAACATACAATTCAAAATTACTCTACACATGATCCTGTAGAGTAATTTTGATCTTGTAGAGTAATTTTGTAAAATGATCCTGTAGAGTAATTTTGTAAAGTACTTTTGAACTTGTATAGTAATTTTGTAGAATTTTTTTAGCATTTAGTTATGGGGTTTAGCTTTATGGTTTAGTTTTTAGCATTTAGTTTGGGTGTCTGTGTGGGGGGGGGGGGGGGTGGGGGGTTAGGTGTTTTGGCTTTTTTTGTGAGGTATAGTTTTTTGATTAAAATTACTCTAGAAGATCAAAATTACCCTACAAGAACATTTTGCAAAATTACTCTACAAGATCAAAATTACTCTACAGGATCATTTGTAGAGTAATTTTGATAATTACCCTACGAGCAAATATTTACGAAAATGTCATCGCCTTTTTTTGCCTTTTTCATGCTATTCGTACGTTTAGTACATTAAAGTTATTTGTACGGGAATTTTACGCTTAAAATATAAACCTAGTTGAACTCAATTTCTCGTTCTATTTATTTTATTTGTATGAAAATGTTCCTATTGCCAAACCAATTTGTGTTGTCAAACAAATTTGATACGTTTACATGTATTAGAGTTCTTTTTGGTTAAAGAATTTAAGCGTTGATTCTTTTTGTTTGTCCGGAGGGCGTTTAAACCAATGTTAGGCGTATTAGTTTATTTGTAACATAAAAAAGGAAATCACATGTTGATAATGCATCACGTACGCAATATACATTAACCAGCTTCTATATATATATATGTGTGTGTGTTATATTTAGGGGCCAATTTTTTTACTCGCACAAGGCCTAAGAATTCTTAAGGATTCTCGAGGACGGCCCTACTCGGAAACTATGTCGAGAACATGATTAACCGACACACCACTTTAATACCCTTATTGAGCAAACCCATATTGGGTTATAAAAATATTTTATTATAGCATTAGCATCTGTCAGGTGTATGCCTACACCCTGTGCTTATGTCGTGACCATTTGCAATTAAATGAGCCGAGGATATCCAAAACATGGTCGCATTAACCTCCAATGTTTAAGTTATCAAACAATACGAATTAAAACGGTTATTCGGATTCTTGAACAGATAGGTCATTGATCCCATACCCGACCAAGCGGTAATAATTTACCGTATCCCAAGCCCGTATAAGGAAAATAGGTTAAGAGTATTTACGTCGCTTTAAATCTTTACAATCCAAAGATATATCTAAGCACAATCGTTCAAACAAAACAACTAACAAGGTTGCAATTTACTGGACGCCCTTAGTTTGGAATGAATGGAATAATAATCCATTAGAATGTTAACGGGTCCTATTCAAGTCATAGACTTGGACCGGTTAACTAATATAAAGAAAATGGTACGATTCGCTATATTAAGCGGTGACCGGATAGAATGTGGTTTGAATCCTCACAAGTACTATGACTTGTATAATACGGAGCAAACAATAATACATTCAGATTATAAGAGAATTGAAAGAATTTGACCCAATTCGACTAACTTATATAAACTAAGTTATATAAGTCAATCGTACGCGCATAGGCCGTATCGGGTGATCGGATGAGTCAATGTCAAGTTCATTATGCCAAAACATGTTTATTAAGTTACCACATCAGTAGGTATTACAATTTATATGTTCATTATGATTTAAAACCAATTTATGCACAAAAGGGCAAAATTGGCATTTTTATGGCATAATATAAGAACTTGCATAAAACCCGACAACTGATTATGATCAAATGGTATAACCTCAGAGGGTTATTCCATACATTAGTATTGTAACGCTTCACATTTTTGGACTTTCCCTATTTAGCAAGAATTGTTGTACTTTCCATTTTTTAGACACTTGTACTCTTGTTGTACTCTTATTTTTTTAAATTATTAATCCGAGACAAATAATCATAATGAAAACGCAACTTTTTTAATCATATTTATGTTATTCATGTTAGACTTATGTCCAAGCTTGTAATCATAATTCACATTTTGAACACCATGTTATACATGACTCTTGATCCTTTGATACACATTGATGCTTGATACTCGAAAGACCGACTAAAACACGTAAAATAATCAAACTTGAAATGAAAAATATTGGAAACAAGTGGGTTCGAACGGATCGAGTAGATCCGCACGGATCGAGTAGATCCGCACGGATCTGCAGATCCGCTCCAAAGGTCGATCCGCACGAACCCATTCCATCCGTCCGAAAAGTTTGGAAACCCTAATTTCACTCGAAACCTATAAATAGACACACTACTACACTCCACAATTCGCCAAACTCTTTGCAAACACCCTCAAGCTCTCTTTGGCGATCAGAATCTGCTGTAAGGATGATTCCTCCATTTTCATACTTGTTTCATTTCATTTCTTGCATTATAGTCACAAATCCATGAACGTTTTGCAAAATCTCTTGATTCAAACTATCTCGAAGATGGTTTCCATTCGTTTTGCTAGGGCAAACTGCTGTGGAGAATCACTCATACGAGATTGAATCAAAGTTATAAAAATCTAAACATTTTACAACTTAATCATGGTGTTCTTTTTCGAATATTATACAACCTTGATAGAATCTGGAACCAGTCAGACCCTCAACTCATCTCATAGTTAAGGGCCTGCATTATGGTTAAATTCCATCAAGAAATGATCTGATTAAATGGATCAAACACACATTTTCAACAAGAACAGTAGATTCGCACGGATGGACTAAGTCCATCCGCACCAACGGACTCTGTTCCATATTCCGTTTTGATTTCTGTTTTGACACCCGTTATCATTGTTTAACTGTGTTATTTACTGATTTGAAATATTTAAACAACTTACTTAACTGTTGCAATTGAATCAGGTTGTAAATCAAATGGTATTCAACCTATACAGTCGGTTCATACGAACGTACTAAGTCCATCCGCACGAACCGGCCACCTTTTAAACAGAATCGTTTATCTTCAATTTAACATCAGCTACTACATCCGATTCTTTAATTTCTGTTTTGAATTAATTATCTTACTGTTTTACAAATCAAATCAGTTATATCAAACCGTATCAATCGATCCGTTTTTACTGGAAATGTCGATCCGCACGTATGGACTATGTCCATCTATGCGAATCAACCTGTTACTCGTCTTATCCCGTACATTTCACGTATTTTAACAATCTGGTCCGTCACCCTCTCGTAACAGAATACTTGTACTCTCGTTTAACCATTTTAGTGTAATCTCGGTGCTCGAAACCTCATCAACTCCGCTCGCGGTTTAAGTAGATCCCTACGCAAAACTGTGAGTATACTCGATCCCATTTTCGTTTTAAACACCTTGGGTGCAACATCTATATTATACAAAAACACGCAACACTATGAGACTTTTTTATTCAAAATCACACTCTATCCACATTTAAACATGAAAACATGTGATACTTGTTAATCTCATATGCTATGTATACATTGTGTCTATATGCTCATTAACTTTGCTAGCCTACCTTAACAATTATAGAGCTATAGGATTAACGCACTCCCCGATTCTTAGAGTATTGTTAAGTAAAACATGTTACACCCTCTTCGTCTTGACGATGTTGGGTAATCACGATTGCGTTGGAAACTTTGGTTTGACATATAGTTTACACCCATTCAACATATTAGTATTGTATGCATTATTAATGTTGGATACGAGCACGTTTAAACATTTTATTATTATGCTATGTATTCAAACTTGTATACTCGTCAACATTTTTATTGATCATTATTTTAATACATGTTGCAGGTTGAAAGATGATTCTAGTGAAGAAACAAGTTTAGGGTGGACTTAGAAACACAGCTTAGAAATAAACAATGTTTTGATTTATGTTTGATACAATTTGATCATGTTTTTGAACCATGTATGACATTTTAATATTTATGAAATCTTGATCAGTTATATTGTAACAAATTAGTGTTATGATGCTATGAACAATCGTGTTTTCATCTCACTCCGATGTTGCCGCCATCGGTTGGGGTGTGACAAGTATGATCATAATGCAACTTCAAATCAGTAGCCAACTTAACTAAAACGGGTTAGAATCGAAAGTCAAAGCAGAAGTCAAACTGTTTGACTTTCGGTTATGAACCAGACTATAAGCAGGAAATGATGAGTTGAACATGATCTAACATATTCTAATATGTTATACCAACTGATATAATGTCAAAATTATGTGTTTAGATACTAATTGACTTAAAAAACGCCTTTAGGAGTCGAACCCAGGGCCGAACAAAACCCTATCAGTCGTGCGTACGAACCAATAGACCTTCACCGATTATCTTCTATTCCACCGGATTGCCTTATTCCTCCATTAATTTATTATCTTAACTACACCCCCGATAGGATCTTGGTGCATTACTAAAAGCCTTCCCAAAGGATCTCGATGTAATATCATAAGCCTTTGATTACCCCAAGATCTGGTTCCATAGCAGAAGCTTGTCACCCGAATCTACTTCAATACCAGAATTCTACATAATAATAATCTTAACAATCCAAATTTGGATTTCCCTTATTAGTATATGAGTTGTTACACGCCAAGAGTGTACTAATAATTTTCACCTTCCAAGGTTTATTAAGCACACCGGATCTGATTATGGGTATCAGAAGCCGTACACACACCTTATTCAAGTTTAGTTATGTTAAATTAATATAGTTAAATTAAGATGTTAAATTAGTTTAGTTTCAAAGGGGTCATGCAATCCAGTCATGAAAGATGATAAACCAAAAATTAGTAAAGGATAAACACATTAAATAAGATAAAAGTACTATATTAATAAGATTAACTAATCCAAGAGTTTGAGAAGACATAGAGATTACAACCATATGAAATACTTTTACCAATGACGATTACCACTCTTCATGATCTTCAAGCTCTAGCTCAAGTGCAAGTATGTGTGCAAACAGTGTCTCTTAATTCTCATTGATTACATATGTTTAGTGAACTAATCTAATGATACCTTATTCTTAACATGGATGAACAAAGGTAGGATGTAAGATCCAAGCTTTAGAGAGGTCTCGGTCGTCATGAAGGCCTTCCATAAGGATTAACCTCTCACTTCCAAGCAAAGGGGGCTTAGGAAGTATAATCATGGCATACTTAGCTATTGATTAGTCAAGCTACATGGATCATCCACACTTTCTCCAAGGGACTAGAACCTTCAAAGGTGAGAGAACATGGCCTTATAGGCATAAGTCTATTAGCCTTGGGGCTGTAGTATACCTGGGAACAAGAGAGCAAAAAGGGCATGCCTTAAATGAGACCGGTATTTATAGGTTAATCAAAGGTAGGGGTGCATGACCGTGCCTAGGGGGCATAACCGTGCCTGTCCTTTGGTCTCATTGGAAGCTTCGAGAATTTGTATTTTCTGTCTCCTGGGGTCTTGGGCATGGGCGTGCCTAGCCATGCACGGTCGTGCATGGTGATCTGTTCCGACAACGGTTGCAGCAAGTGTACTTTCGTCTCAATCTTTTGTCTTTACTGAATTTGTCTTTTATGGGGACACAGTCATGCATATGTGTGCATGGGCGTGTCTGCCGTCTTTGTTTCTTGCCCACCATGTTGTTCTGATTTTTTCTAAAGGCAGGCTTGGGCGAGAGGCATGGTCATGCCTTATTGTGCACAGGGATGCTTATTGGAAACTTCATATTTTCGTCCGTTTGTCATCGTTTTTTGCTTCTTTTTTATTTTGGACCTTCAAATCCTATAAGAACTGAAAAGGAACAATTTTGGGTAGTATTTCCTTCATAAATTGCCTCAAAAGTATTCATAATTAGGGTAAATTCATATTATAAATATGTATAAGTGACGGTACTTCAAATATCGCGTCAAGCAAAAACATAGAATTTGTGAACTTATGTGTATATTAACTTCAAGTATTCAAACGGATATCGAGGGTTCAATCCATAGTGATACTCTGATATTCGATTATCTGAATCGTGTAATATACTAAGATGAGAATTTAATCCGCATGACATATTTATTTATGCATAAATTAGTGTTTGTTTGAGAATTGTTTAAGTTAATTATTGATATCGGTAAAATAATGGGGAAGGAATGTTGCTATTTTACTGTTACTGACATAATTTTAGTAGTATTGGATTATCTCCTCGGGGCTCGATTTAAAAAAAATTATATACATATACATATATATATATATATATACATATATATATACATATACATATATATATATATATAGTGTTTATAAAAGAAAAAAGTATATACTTTGTTAAACACTTAAACACATTAACATTAATTAACTATATATATTAAATTGCAACATTTTGTTGCATTGTTGGTTATAATTTTGGCATAAATAGTTGTACCCTACTTGATTTACTTTTATTTTACTTTAGCCCAATATTTTTACATCTTTTACAATTTAATACCAATATTTTTTTTATTTTCAACTTTGGTCTCTATACTTTTTACCAAATTATAAATTTTTCGTTAAACAATTGGGTCTAAATTTTGCGAGTTAACACATCACAAGGTGCATGTGTGGTTCAATGTTTTTACGCTTAATTTTCCCATTTCACATCCACGTTGCAATGCTTAGGTCTTAGATCAACTTAGTTATAGTTTTCTATGTTTTACATTTCATGTGTTTGGTTCAACGTTTTTTGTAAATGCACTTTGGGTGATAAGTGCAGGCTCTCAAACTCAAGGGTCTTTTATGTAATTTGTTAAAATTATTATGTTGGTCAGGATTTATGAGGGTTTCATGGTCAGGACTTAGTTCCTTTACAATAGTCCGAATTTAGGCATTTGCTAGTCAAGGTTTGTATTTTATTGGGCTTTGGGCCTTTCTATGTCCTGACTTTAGTAGTTAGGACTTTCCATTGTATATAAACTCTTAGTGATATGTTATACAGGGCGATTTCTTTTGTGGAAAGTTTGCTCTTTAAGAAACCATAATCATTATCACTGTGTGTGGATTGACGGCTACTGTGTGTGACGTCATTCATCATCTTCATCATTCTTGTTCTACACTTTCTTGATCCAATACTATAAAGTAGTGATTGCTAGGTGGATTCCGCACACCTGGTGATTGTTGTCTGAGTGAGATCTTTGGGTAGGAGGCCTTACAAGTGGTATCAGAGCAGTGTGCTCATACTACTGTAGGTTTGGGTTTAGAGGTTTAGTTGAGAAATATCACATTTTGATTGGGTGTTTGGTGTTGTTTGCTGGGTTTTAAGTGTTTTTTATTAGTCATTCATGTGTTTACTCATTCTGGATGATGGATTGTGATTAGAAAAGAGCATTTTTGGATAAACATTCATCTGGGTTTTTACAAAGCTTGAAGATCTTCATCAGGGGTTTTTGAAGGTCAGTAAAGATTCCGTGTTTGAACCTTTTTAATTTGTTCAAAGTTTTCCTTTAGTGTTTTTCCTTCAGAGTTTCCATTCAGTGTTTGTGCTTTAGGATTATTGATAAACTAGTGTGAAGTCACACTTGTGAGATATCCTGAAGCAATTTCCTCTTGTCCGAACTAAGAAGTCAGGGTTTACTTCTTTGAGAGTTCAGGACTTTGTGGTCAGGACTTGGAGGTTAGGGTTTTTCCTTTGAAAGATCAGGGTTTACCAGTATTCATCAGAGTTTACAATTTCAAATCTTCAGGGTTTTTCACTTCATAATACATCAGGGTTTCACTTTTCATAGGTCAGACTTTTCAAGTAGTCAGGGTTTACATAGTTGGATATTTTAGTTTTAATTAGATATGAGTATAAGAGCATATAAGTGAGTCCGAGTTTAGAAATCTAGAATTCATTCAGTTATTTTTAGGTCCGAGTTTATCTCTGCTTCTTTAAAGGAGTCCGAGTTTTTTTTTTTGTTGTTGTTTGTTTAGATCCGAGTTTAAGCATTTAAAAAAGGGGATCAGAGTTTGTGTTTAAAACTTCCGAGTTTATTTAAAAAAAAACATGTCCGAGTTTTAACTTCTTATCATCCGAGTTTTTCTATTAATATTATTTTCGGATTTCCGAGTTTAATATTATTGTTTTCGGAGTTTAGACTTCAGAGTTTAGTTATTCTTTTAGTTTGTCCAACCCTAGCTTATTATAACTATCAGAGTTTTAGTTTCGATTGAATTAGGATTTATATTGGTTTCAAAGATCCGAGTTTACAAAAGTTATGAGTTTGGTCATTTTTAAAGGTTCAGAATTTAATTCTTAAAGCTTTCAGAGTTTTAGAGTGTTGTCAGAGTTTGTTACATATCAGGTTGATACGGGGTTATACCACTCTGATTTATTCCGACTTTTCACTCCGTGTTTTCAAGTTTCTCTAGTGTGTCCGGATTTTGTGAACTTAGAAACTTTTCCAAAGCAAACTATTGTTTAAACTCACTGTTTCTTTCACAAACATTCTCTGTTTCTTTCACAATTCATTCGAAATGGCAAACAACAATCTGACTGCAATGGTGCAAAACCTCAAGCACAATAATGAGGTAGGGAGTAACGACAAACCTCCTTTGTTTATAAATGAGATTGATTTTCCTGAGTGGAAGGAGCGTTTCGAAAGGTATGTAAGAGCGAAAGATATCAAGATCTGGTTGTGTATCGTTAAAGGATGTGGAGCCACACCAGTAAGTAAGAACGTTAACGATTGATACTTATTTGGCACTCACCGACGACCAAAGAAAATTCTATGATTGTGAAGAGAAAGCAATGTCGACGATTACGATGGCTATGACACAATCTATACTTCATACTTTCCGTAAGAGAAGTAATTCGAAGGAGTTGTGGGATAGCATGATTGAACGGTACGAGGGAAATGCAATGTACAAGAAACGACGTCTTGAACGATTGAAGACTCAATTCCTTGTGTTTAAAGCATTAAAGAATGATTAATTCGATGACATGCTGAATCGATTTTATCATCTGTTTAGCGAGCTTGATCGTAGTCAAGAAGGCATCTACATATTGAGAAGTTTCTGAATTGCCTTCCCAGAGAATGGAATATGTACACCGCATTGATTAGAGAAGGTGTTCTCTACGAGGAGCTCTCACTGGAAGAAGTTGTACAAAACTGAATGGTTATGCTTGGAATATGGAAGATCAAGCATCTGATTTTGAGAAAATCCAAGATCCTCAGTTATATAAAGCTTCAAAACCGACGGATAAGGGTAGTAATGGAGGAGCCGGTGTTGCCCTATATTCAGAGAATGAAGTTCCTGCAAGTGAATACGCCTTTATAAGGAACAATGTCAGTTCAAGTGGAACAACAAATTCCAATCAAGGAATGTACTCTTCTAGTGGAGCTCGGAAATCTCAAGCGACAAACTTGAACATTCCAAAGTTAGATGCAAGCTGCTTAAAGTTGATAGAAGAAAACATGTGCCTTTTGGCGTCAAGTCTTGGAAAGCTCGTTGAACCGTCAAGTCTCGATGAGGACTTTGACCAGATAGACCAAGACGAAATGGAAGAACTTGATCTACAACTCAATATGGCACTCTTAGTCCGTAGAGCGAAGAAATTTCTGTTGAGAACGGGTAGAAAGTTCATAGGAGGTCAGACAAAGACTCGAATGGGAGTCAACATGTCAAAGGTGAAATGTTACAACTGCGGCATCTACGGGCATTTCGCACGTGATTGTCAGAAGCTGAAGATGGAAAGATCTGACAGAGAGAGCAACTCTCAAGGAAACAACTCAAGACCTCACAACAATGCATCATCTACTTCAAACTTAAGTGCTCGTCCAAGTGGTTCTGAAAATCTTACACCTTCGGCAAACAATGCTATGGTGGCTCAACCTCTACAAAATGTGAGTGAGCCTTACAAATGGGGTTGTGCATTGGAAGACATTTCAGGAGCAATTGTGTCACAAGCCTTTATGGCTGAAATTGTCGACGAAGAAGTGTGTGAAGAGGTTATGGAAGAGGCTAGCATTGAGGAACTTGCAGTTGTAGCCGAGGTTTTTGGGGAAGAGTTGGATTCGGGTAATGTTGCTGAGAATGAAGATAGCATGAATGAAGAGTCTGTTGAAAAGTCTAACAAAACAGAGGATGGAGAAAAAGGAGAATGCTTTGAGTTCAAGATCTCCACGGCCGAAATGCAGCAATTTGTGGATGTAGAAGCTAAAAGGTTGGAAGAAGACTCCATAGGAAATGAAGCATGTGCATTCATGGTTGGCATTGAGGTAAAATCAACTTCTGTAGATAAGCGGTGTGCAAGATGTGTAGAGTTTGTCACCAAGATTGACAGATATGCACTTCACAACACAAATCTGATTGCAGATTTAGAAAAATCCAGAGAACTCATTGCTGTTTTGTCTAATTCGGATAAAGAACACCGAATTAAGAAAAAAAGCGCTGAAAAATGATATCTCTGAATTTGAGAGACTTGTGGCACATGAAACTCTTAAAAGTCATGAATTAAAATCTGAACTTGAAATGAACCAAAATTGTGTTTTGGAAAAGAACAAAATCATTTTGGAAAAAGATAATCTGATTTTAGATTTACAACGAAAAATTGAAAAGTTTGGGGATTCATCTGAAGTGATGAATTTCTGTATTAACAGCCAACATCTCAAAGAATCTGAGGAAGAAATGTTCGGCATTGGTTATAAGAAAATGCCTCCATCGGTAAACCATAATTATACATCGATGCCAAGCATTGATCCTGAATTGGCAAATTTTATGCCAAAGACCCCTCTGACGGTTGAACCGCAAAGTGAGTCAAAATCTGAGCCTGATGAGGCTTCTGACTCAGAACAGTCGAAGGTGAGCGAAGTCACAAAGAAAAATGAGCTAAATTTTGATAACATTGAGAATTTGATGAGCAATAAAATTTTGGAAATTTTCAATCAAGTTCAAAATGCGAAGTCAAAACCAAAGTCACATGGGAAACCTAAAAGGAATTTGAAAAATATCCCTAAAACTGAGTTTGTTAAAGGGGAAGATTTTATCAAAGAGGAAGAGAAAATCGAAACAGGTTCAAACTCTCAGTCTGTCAACCAAATTTTGAAAAAACCCACTAACGCCTCATCATCTTCGACCAGTCATGAGGAACGTCCAAAGAATGCTGCAAAAGTTCGCAAATGTTATAAGTGTCGTGGGAAAGGACACTTAGCAGCAGATTGCCCAGATGACAAGGGTAAATCCCATGTTGATCCTGATCAGAAGAAACCTTTTGTTGAAAAACCGCAAAATGAAACATTTAATATTGAAAAGAAAAATGGTAAGAATCAGAAGGTTGAGAAAAACAAAGTGATTAAACAAGAAGTAAAACCAGTTTTCAAAACAAATGTTAAATCACAACAAAATCAGGATCATGGGGAGAAACCAGTTGTTATTAATCGTGGTGAAGGATCGGAAAGTTCATCTCAAAGACATGATACTCGTGAGAAAACCCCTCACAGACGACAAAATCATGTTACTTTCCAGACACATGAGAATGACCAACGTTCTGGAGGTTCGAACAACAACTATGTTAGACCTCATGCATAGAACAGATTCGTGAATGACCGAAATGCCTCATTCCCCCGATTTTCAAATCAAAGACAGCATTCGGATAATCATCCACTATCATTCTCAAGACACGATGTTCCTAGATTTGGTAGGAATTTTGAGCCACCCAGGAATCAAAATTAAGGTTACCAAAACTATGGAAGTCGAGGTTATGGAAACTCTGGTTATACCAACAGATCGTCAACTTCGTATAATCCACGATTTGCAGGGAGTCATTCCAACAATTTCTGAAATGGAAATGGAGGACACAGAGGCGATGATGGTTATTTCAAAGAGTTTTCTTATGTTGACGAATCGGGATGACCCAAGACCATCATGGCTCGGGTCCCACATTCTAACTAAATTTTCTTGTTGGGGAGTGTAGGAGCAGCTGAAGAGGGCTATCTATATTTGGTATATCGATAGTGGCTGTTCCAGACACATGACAGGAAATAAAGAGTTATTGAACAATTTTAAACAAATTCATGGTGGTTATGTGAATTTTGCCGGTGAGAAGGGTGGTTACATCACCGGTGAAGGTTCTGTGTCAAATGGAAAAATTACGCTGCATAAAGTGAACTACGTTGAAGAACTGAAGCATAACTTGATGTCGGTTTCTCAAATCTGTGATAACAAGTACACGATGTTGTTCACTGATAAAGCTTGCCTCGTTTTGCGACCGGGATTTGCTGTTCCCGAAGATTGGATCGTAATGAGGGCTCCAAGGGTGAATAACACATATGTCATGGACATGCGCCCGTTGGTTAACTCATCTGCTCCAATGACATGTTTACTATCAAAGGCGACTGAAGATCAATCGTATCTCTGGCATAGAAGAATGGGCCATGTACATCTGGGAAAAATGAACCACTTAGTGAAAAACAACTTAATGTTGGGGGTTCCTTTACGTAGTTTCAATATGCACAACAAATGTGAATCATGCGAAAAAGGAAAAAATCAAACGAAAGCCTCACAAACCAAAATCTGTTAACTCGATCCAAAAACCACTTGAATTGCTTCACATGGATCTTTTCGGCCTAATCTATGTTGCTAGCATTGGTGGGATGTCCTATTGCCTAGTTGTCACTGACGATTTCTCACGATATTCATGGGTATTTTTCTTAAAAATAAAGGACCAAGCTGCTGGTATTTTAAGAGACTTGTTCAAACAACTTGAGAAAATTTATTCACTTCCTATTAAGAAAATCCGAAGTGACAACGACACTGAATTTAAAAATCATTATATGGATGAGTTATGTCGGGAAATGGGAATAGTTCATCAGTTCAGCGTTCCATATGTTCCTCAACAGAACGGGGTTGCAGAACCGAAGAACCGTACCCTAATTGAGGCGGCCCGAACTGTGCTTTCTGAATCAAAATTACCAATTTTCTTCTGGGCTGAGGCAGTAAATACTGGATGTTATGTGTTAAATCATGTGCTTACGGTCAAAAGAGAAGATAAAACGTGTTATGAATTGCTTAAAAACAAGAAACCGAACTTATCTGGTTTTCAACCTTTTGGGATCAAGTGTGTTATCAAACGCACCAAAGATACTCCTAAAATGGGGGAAGTTGGAGAAGTTGGGTTCTTTTTGGGTTATGCCAATGGAACTCCAAACAAACGTGTTTATAACGTTAAGAAGCGTACAATGGGGATCGTGTTTGATATAACTCCTTTGAGTTACGATCCTCCACCGTCCAAATTCGGTCCTAAAAGCGGTTACGATTATGATAAATTATTTAATTCATTTGATCTTCCTGATGTTTCAGAAGAAGATTCAGAGGTTGTCTATACACATATTGTGAACAAAGATGAAGTGGATGCGAGCTGGAGAGCAAGTATTCCTACTAATGTGTCTCCGAATGTTCCAGTCGCTAATTCTTCGATCGTAAACGAAGTTGTTGCTGAGCAGATCCCCAATGCAGCTACTCAAACTACAAGTGGTGATCTTTACATTGATTTTTCAGCATATCCAAATGTTAATGCGTCTTCTGGAAATGATCAAGCTTCTAGTGCTAATGCAAATGCTGAGGGGGAGATTCAATCGAATTTGGGAAACAATCTTCAAGCTCCGGCAATCCCAGTTCCAAGAACAAATATTCATCATCCTGTTGATAATATTATTGGGAATCCAAATGCAGGAGTGCAAACGCGAAGGAGTATTTCAGAGATGCAGTGTCTGTTCTCTGCAATCAAGAAGGAAGAAATCTACAATCTTAGCCTACATGAATGTTTTATCTCACAGATAGAGCCGAAGAACTATTAGATGGCTCTGAAGGATAATTCTTGGTGTGAGGCGATGCAAGAAGAGTTAGCTCAGTTCGACAAGTTAAAGGTGTGGAATTTGGTCGATCTTCCAAAGGGCTAACATGCAATCAACACGAAGTGGGTTTTCAAGTGCAAGAAAGATGATAAGGGTGTTTTCGTCAGAAACAAAGCACGGTTGGTTGTTCAAGGCTTCGATCAAGAGGAAGGGATTGATTATAAAGAAGTTTATGCACTGGTGGCAAGACTGGAAGCCATTCGTCTATTTCTAGCTTTTGCTGCACACATGCGTTTCAAAGTCTATCAGTTGGATGTGAAAAACGCGTTCCTTTACGGGAAATTGCATGAAACTATGTATGTATCCCAAACACCGGGTTTCAAAGCTCCAGGGTCTGAGAACAAAGTCTATATGTTGGACAAAGCTCTCTACGGTCTCCATCAGGCTCCTCGGGCGTGGTACGAGACTTTATCAAGACATATATTGGAGCACGGGTTCTCGCGTGGCGCGATCTACTCTACATTGTTCATATTGAAGAAAGGGGGAGATTTTCTGATTGTACAAATTTACGTTGATGACATAATTTTTGGTTCTTCAAATGAAGAATTGTGTCGTGAGTTCGAGGCGGTGATGAAGTCAAAATTTGAAATGAGCGCGATGGGCGAGTTATCATTCTTTCTAGGTCTTCAAGTGAGTCAAGAAAAAGCTGGGACGTACGTACATCAGACGAAGTATGTCCACGAGATTCTCAAAAAATTTGGATTGGAAGATAGCTTACCTTATGACACGCCTCTGCCGACAAATCACAAGCTTACAAACGATAAGGAGAAAGATCCTGAAGTGGATCCGACTCTATATCGAGCAATGATAGGTTCGCTAATGTATCTTACTGCTTCACGACCAGATATTATGTTTTCCGTTTGTTTGTGTGCTAGGTTCCAAACAACTCCGAAAGAGTCTCACATGAAAGCGGTCAAGCGTATCTTCAGATACCTAAAAGGGACGCCTAAGCTTGGATTGTGGTATCCAGCTGAAGGTGGTTTGGATTTGCTGGCATATGCTGACGCAGACTTCGGAGGGTGCCCGGTGAACAGAAAGTCAACCTCTGGCAGCACACAACTTCTTGGGAACCATCTTGTCTCTTGGCAATGCAAAAAAGCAAGTTGTTGTTTCTTTATCCACGTGCGAGGCCGAGTACATTGCTGCATCAAGCTGTTGTGCTCAGGTCTTGTGGATTCAGCAACAAATGAGGGACTACGATTTGAATTTTACTCAAACACCTATTCTTGTTGATAACAACTCTGCCATTTCCATAACTAACAATCTAGTTAATCACTCACGCACTAAGCACATAGATCTTAGGCATCACTTCATTCGCGACTGTGCTGAGAAGGGTTTAATAGAAGTAGTTAGGGTAGACACCTTGGATAATCTTGCCAACCTGTTTACAAAGACATTTGATCGGGCTAGATTTGAAAATCTGGTCTGAATGATCGGCATGATCAACCCCGAGTAAAATGCTTTTCAAAACTCGCATAGAAACCTTATTTTATGTTTAATGTACAGTTCTTACCGCTTTTCAAAAAAAATTGAAAAACTCCAAAAATATTTTACTTAGTTGTAGGATAAATTTTAAGAAAAATACAAAAACATTTGAAAAATATAAAATGAAGTCGTGTTGAGATATAAGGGAAATGATAGTACATCGGTTAGTCGTTTCTGATACGGGATCATAGTAATATATAAAATTAACCGTTAACTGTAACAGCTTCATTATATGTTGCTTCGGTAGGTTTTATGCGTAAATAAGAACCTGTTTTTGGTATATAAAGATAATGAACTGCGTAACATGTGTGGTACATCTCTCGGATATATGGTCTTGGTACCGTAATTTCGTTTGATAGGTTGCCAAACTTCTGAGATACTAGGTCTTTATGTTTGTTAAATCTCCAGGGTATTATACTTGGTCTTCTGATATTGCGCGAGCAATGGCCTAGACCTCGTATAATGCTTTGCTAAGCGCTTCATTTGTGCGCAAACCCCCCTTGGTGGATTTCTTTTATGCCACAACAATCATCACCGGATAATCTGTTCAAAATTGTCATCACCGGATGTACAAATTACAATTCTATGTTACCACCGGGTACATAGCAAAAAATGCGAAATTATGCAGAAAAAGATACCAAACGATGGTACACCACCTTTAAAGTCGAGCCTTCATCTCTTTGTATGTGCGGTGGCACTAACCTGAGCTCTCAAGGCATCGCATTTTAGCAGGATACAGAGATTTTTCAGATATACTCACCTGTAAGATGTAATGTTTGGTAGTCTTGATACGGGAGTATATTCTGAGGTGGGTAAACATAGTTACAATCAGTTATTAATACACTTAATCGCATATCTCGAAAATAATGTTCGAAAGCGTGCTAAAACTTAAGTGGACCACAATACCGTTGAACGTCTTGAACTGTTAATATCATTCTAAAAGCTTAAACTGAAAAACTATGCTTCTTGTGTTGGATATTGACAGGAAAACCGATATGATCCATTTGCTTACGTCTACTTTTCATTTCATTATGTTTTATTATTTTTTTAATACGAGTTGCTCCGGTGTTGGTGGTCACTGGCTGTAGTGTGATATTGGTGCAACTTGACACGGTTTTAGGCCCCCGCCGCAACGCATGGGGCTTAATACTAGTTAACATGAATCTTCATCTTTTATCTTTTCTCTTTATGATTACTTTTTATTTTTCATGGGAATAGAGAGTGTTCAATTTAAACCTAAGAAAATGTTAAAAGAAATATCATAATCACATGATACACTTATATATGGTTTTTTATATTACAAAATGGTCACATTACCGTCACACTTTCACAATATATTGTTAATTATGAATATAACTCGTCCTTATACACACACACACACATCTATACATATAATAAAAGAAACTCTATTGAGGACACATGTCAGCTTCTTAGGTACTCTCTAATTGTATTTCCCACTTAAATCATAATTATTCTATTTCTCAAAATATGTCAGATATATCTCATTCCTCAAAATATACCAAATATTTCTCATTATTTACCTCTCTTTCATAAACTCTATCCTTTACGTTTTAGTATTTTTTTTCACCAAATCTATTATGTTTTTTTTTCGAATATAAAATATTAAATTTAAACCTTTATACCTTTTTTTCAACAAACATCTTACGTTTCATGTTTTGAATATAGAATATTAAATTTGATTAATTTTAAAAGATTGCACTGGGCACAATCAATTTTATATTTTTCATTTATTATTTGTTAGTTTAAAGTTTAATTTAAGAAATTATATATATAGTTAGGTTCTTAATTTTTTTTGGGTCATTTTCTTAAATAATAGGTTATGGTGTTGTGTATTATATGGACGTATTTAGTAACTAGTGGGAATGCCCGCGCGTTGCCGCGGGTAATTATGTTTTCTAGACGCACGTTGCTTGACGGCTTTCACGTAATTTATTTTTAATATCAATTTGCTAAGACAACTAATATATCATTTCACAAAAAAAACAATTGACTATAAACCAAAGAATGTTTAGAAATGTAATTTGGCTCAGGTAGTAACATTTTGGAAATAAAACATCCCAAGTTGAATAGCGGACCGTGACCGGTATTTGATTTTGGAGCTCAATAACTGCGTAGCTCTGAACCAACACTCTTAACCTCACATGCCCTTTGAAAGCCCTTTGAAAGCTCGCAACTTTCTTCGTGCCTAATAACAACCAAAATCTTTGTATTAGCGTATTTAAAATGAAATGATATAACAGTTTTAAGGGGAGTTTACTCAGAAAAAATTACCAAGAAACGCCAAAAAGTTGCATGAACCTTAATGGCGGTGACTTCTTTAGATTAACCTTAGAAACATCTAAAAGTTGTTGCTGCTGCTACACTTGAGGTATAACCAGGTTTGCTCGGTTCATTCTCTGGTTTTGTGGGCTTCTTCTGCTCAACCTCTGGTTTCGTGTAGTCACATAGGAGCAACATAGATCATATCAAAGATTAGGTAAAGTATCAATATTACCAAAAAAGTTAAATGACTGTCCTATCATATTACAAAGTAGAAGTATCAAGGAAAGTTCAAAATAAACCCAAGATGAGCATGCGGATGAGAAGAGAAAAATAACCTACTTAAAGATATGAAATAACCATCTGCATGTGGCTTAGCTGATAGGCTTTTCCTAACTTGACCTGCATCGATGTGCATCAAAACCTTTAAATGAACATGATACTTGAATTCAAAAAGTAACAATGCAAACAACTACATAAAATAAAACTTGTTAGATCTCAAGAAATATATTATGTATAACGTTCAAAAAGTAATAGTAATTTATATACAATTAAAGTTTGGTATATTGTTATGTAGGCCCACCCAAGTATGGATTTGGTTTCAGTTATGATGATTCCGGCATCGAAAAAACTTGTCGAAAAATTGTAAAATGACAAATGCCCTTCAATTTAAAGATTCTTTCACATCTAAATTTGTATAATGACTAAAAATGTCCCCTGAATCTACTCAAATATTATGACAAATTCTTTTTCTTTTTTTGTGAAAGTCTTTCGAACTCAATGTACACAGTTCATAATATTTGAAACTACAACCAGAAAACAAGTTCAAAATGATTGAAATTTTTATCGAAAATCAATGCAACAGATCGAAATGAACAATAATCGATCTGAGACAGATGAAAAACTTATTCAAAATTCACCTAAAATCACTTAATTCAGTACAAAACTCGTCGAAAACACACCGAAACACATTGAATCAGTCTGAAATACACATACAATATACCGAAACTTATTGAAAATCAACTGAAATTGTCCGAAATTCGACAAACAACCTGCAACTTTTAATTGACCCGTTTTGAAGCGAACCAAAACAACCCCTTGTTAATTGACCCGTTTTGACCCGAACCCGTTTTGACCCATGACCCGGCCCAACCCGACCCGTTTGCCAGGTCTAGTTTAAGCCGTTAAGTTAAACAAACCAATAAAAGAAAATTGACCCACAGAATCAACAAATCAACAATACCTATTAAAACTTTAGCTATGAAACTAATTTCTCTAGAGTTGCACCATATTTATGCCCATATGAAACCAATATAAATTTTGTTCATTATCCCTTACAAACACAATTAAAACTTAATGCCAAATTTCTTTAAAAAAAATAATGAACTTGAAATGAAGATATACCACCCCATGCCCTAAAAAAATCACCTTCAACGAATAGTTTGTGCTCTAGTTCTGATGGTGAATGATCAGAGCTTAGAATGTCAATATCCCCATCCTACATTTATAGCAAACATATAATAACATTATTATTATTATTATTATTATTATTATTATTATTATTTGTTATTAAAAGTGCAAATATGGTGATGCTTGTGTATGGATGTTGAACTAACCATTAAGGCCTCCCAAAGTTTATCTGTTTTCTGCTTCGCAAACGGGTGACGCACACTTAAAACAAGTATCGCCATCCAGGATCTCGTCTGCTGTAAAGGCAAGATAATGGGGGGTAGGTTTTAACATAAATAAAAGTTAAACTTACATAAACAAGCGTATCAACAATAACATAAGTGCAATTCGGACCGTATTTACCAACATTAACAGCTCCGCCATTAACAAACTTCAGTGAAACCTGTAAACACAACTTAAATTTAAAAAAAAAAAAATTCTAAATTACAATTTCTTCCTATAATTCTAATAAATCAACTCAAACCCTAACTAATAATAAAAAAACTTGCATTTCTCCACTATGGGCTACTGGAAAGTAGCCCTTACTACCGCTATTCGCGCCGCTTATAACCCATAAATTATCATCCACGACTATGTAATGACAATGAACAAAATAGTCAACCTGCGTATTTGAACATTATAAGTGAAAACTGTGATGTTAGAGGATCAATAGATGTGATGTTTCATTTGGTTTGGATTAGTACAGGGTTAAAATGGTCTTTCAATGATTATCACCTGCAGCCTGAATATCTTCTTGGCACAGCCTTCTTTTCTTAGATCAATATCAACCTCGGTGTCGTCCGTCGATCGGCCAATTGTGACCTGCAAAACAATAGATTTCTGATCTGTTGTATCATACCATATACAACGTTTTCTTTAAAATGCGGACATACGAAATAAACAGGTGCTCCATGACCCTCAAATGTGTAGTGTTTGGCAGTTGTTCGTCATGCTTCAGTGTTGTTCCTCCTGTTGTGGTATACAATTAGCACCATAAACATTAGAAAGAAAAACTGTATCACTCATTCTCTTTTTATGTTCATTACTTCTCCTGGTGAAAAGTAACATAAAAAACTAAAAGAAAACTGTATAACCTTTGAATTCATTTCAACTGGTGAAAATATATAATATGTTACTTATTTAATAAGAACAAAAAGGGTACTATCATGCTAAATAAAAAATGTAATAAAGATTCGGATAAAGAAATTTCACCTGAAAGTAAATGAGGGAAGAAAAATGAAATTTCCCTTGCAGCTGATTCACGTGAGTCTGAACCATTAACGCTGTTTCTTTCTAAATCCTCCCCACACATAGCTCTTATACTGCATAATAATACCTTAAGCTTTGTACCCGTCCAGATCCTTCAAAATCAAGTGTCGTAGCTGACATAATAGCAAGATGTATGTCTAAAATCAAAGGATTGAACCTTGATGAAGAGATCTAATATAGCACGACCGAGCATTAAAACCCTAAAACAGAGAAGAAACCATACCTTCATGATGAAGAGTTCGTAGTGATGGAGAAATCGCGATGTCATAGAAGATCTGACATCGTCAAAGAAGATGAGATGCATGATTAGGTTTGATTTTGGAAGGAGGAATAAAAGAAAATGGGTGGAGTTAATCATCTGCAACTTAACAGTTGCTTACCAGAAGAGAAAGTAGTGAATAGAGCATTGAAGGACGACGATTGCTGTTCAACAATCGAGATGAGCTAGAGCAGGGGTGAAATCCCTAGTCTCTGATTTGGATTCAGACGCAACTGATATGGCAATGGATGGTTTTGAGAAGAAAAATAAGGAGGAAGATCTTTGGAATTCTTAATTGAATATGTGAGATCATCAAAGGACGAGGGTTTCATACAGAGGGTGTCGATTAGGTTTGTTGAGGGCAGAGAAGGAAACAATTGTGAGTGTGTGAGTATGGAGTCCAAGTGTAATTTACTATTATACCCTCCTAGTGTCTTAAAAACTTGAACTCTTTACAATTTTACCCTCTCAAAACAAGCTTTTTTTAATTGTACATATAGCTTTAAGAGTTAGACACAATGTAAAATTACGTTTGTGTACGTCACTTCTCCTTTTTATAATAGTATAGATAAGAAAACTGTTTATTTACATTTTTTATAAACAACGAATAACCATGTTTAAATTGGTAAAGTAATTTAAAGATATAATCATCATTATAAATCTAATATAAAAACAGTTTCGTAAAATCTATTTTTGGTAAGGTTTAAATAAAAAATATAATTATAAGTTATAAATCGTAAAAGTTGATTTTGTACGAAGGTTTAGCTAGACCTAATCTAACAAAAAAATATCGGTTAGTGTAACATATATATTTAGAGGTCGAAAATTAAGGTAAATATTTTAAAATAAGAAATATCGATAGTATTCCCTTATTCTATTTTATTTCGGATAGCTAAGACTTGAAGTTTAGTTATCGGAAGAAGTTATGTCTCAAGTAAAGTCATCTGATACCAATCCCTGACTCATAACGAGTAATGTCGGCAGTATCGATCGAAGGATAGGGATGTTCCAAAAGCAATCTTTAGGAAAGTTAGCCTGTTTATGCCAAGGCAGGGCAAGAACCGGTTGGCAATGAGTAAGAGAATGAATTCCCCGCCGAGTCAGTTGACGATATTTATTATTGTTCTTTAGAATATTTACTTAAAGAATTTTTTTTCATCAGTATTTCATTTTTCAATGTTTCTATTCTTTTTTTTTTTTTTTTTTGCTTATTTAATAATTTAATATTTTATTGACTTAACCCCGTGTAACACACGGGGATCTAACCTAGTATATATATATATATATATATATATTGGCTTGCGAAAACTTGTTTTATATATTTTTAAGAGTAAATTACAAGTTTTGTCCTTTATGTATGTCCAAAATTGCATTGTCTTTAAAATTGACGAGTTTTGTCCTTAATGTTTGCAAATCTTGCACGTTATGTCCTTTAGGCCAAACCCAGTTAGATTTTTTTGGTTAAATCAGATATCACAAGGGTATTTTAGTCTTTATACCCATTTATTTAAGTGTATTTTAATAAATAAAACAAAAATCATATTTAAAAACATAAACATATAAAAGAAACAAATATCTCTCTATATCTCTTTCACAGCCACCACAGATCACGATTGCCACCACCCTCAGGAGAGCCGTTCGATTCCGGCAAGATTCCGACGATTAACAACAACTGTGATGGTGGAGCGATAGTAGCAATTCAGATCCATAACCATATCATCAGCCATCTATTTTCAACAACCTTAAATTTCAAATCCAGATCCATAACTATATCGAGATGTAACAAAATCAAATCCAGATCCATAACCATATTGGAACACATATATACACCAATTATCGAGATCTTCAGTGAAGAGAAACGACGATGACGTTGGATGGTACGGCTATGGTGGTGTTCAGCGCGATGGTGACGGTGGAAGGTACGGCTGTGGTGGTGTTCAGCGCGACGGTGACGGCAGCGACACCCCCTCAAATCCCAACCTGAACCTACCTCCGCACCGGAAAATCAAAACCCCTAACCTTTCGAGTCGTCCCCAAACCCCATTCCGGCCACCAACCTTTCGATTCGTCCCAAAACCAACTCCTGTTAACACTACTCCCTAACCTCTTATCCACCCTCCGCCGCATCCAAACCTTATGTGACCGGATGGCTCTCAAACCAACTTAACGACCTCGATTTGTTGCTCCGTTCCGGTGTTCTTCGTCAATCCAACACTATTGTTCTCTCACATCCTGCTCCTGGATCTGCTAAAGAGGATTTGAGTTTGTTTATTCGAGATGTGTTTACACAGTTGCAGATCGGAGGTGTGGAGACAGTGGTGGGGTTTCAAAAAGATGGTTAAAGAGATATGCTCAGATCTGGTGGTGGCGGCGGTTCTTGAACCCTTGGAGCGGTGGTTGGGAGTGGAGCGGTGGGTGGTGGTTGGGAGTGGTGCGGTGACAGGTGGTGGCGGTAGTGAACACTGATGTAGAGAGAGACGGACAGGGATAGGAACGAGAGAGAGATGGATTCTTTTACATTATATTAGTTTTTTAAATTTTTTATTGTTAATTAAATATTTATGTATATATGGGTAAAATGACCAAATTACCCTTGTGTAATATGATTTAACCAAAAAAATCTAACTGGGTTTGCCCTAAAGGACATAACGTGCAGGATTTGCAAACATTAAGGACAAAACTCGTCAATTTTAAAGACAAAGGGCAGCGCCTGCAATTTTGGACATACATAAAAGACAAAACTTATAATTTACTCTATTTTTAAGCTCATTAAACGAAACCCATTTTAAAAAATCCATTACTTTTTATTTATCAATATCCATTACTAAAGTTTAAACCCATTTAATGTTGGCCGAATTAAAATTAAACCCATTAAAAATTTGGCCTAATAGAGGCCGGGTTTTTTCTACTCGTCCGGAGCCCAAACTTTTTAAAGGTTTTTAGAGACGACCTCATTGATTTTTTTTGATCGGGAAACAACAAGCTTTATTCCAACTTTACCATATAGTTACAACGTGAAAGTGTCAGCAGGAAGCTTACACTAAAACTTCAACTCCCAGCTTACACCCAAAGTAAAAAACAAAAACAGAAACATACAGTTCAAGTTCACGTTATACTAAATTTCACCCAGCTATCCCATTGTATACCATTGTTTTTTTTATCTATGTTTGATCCACATAAACGCCAAGGTTTGCATTTCACCAAAAATTCTATCCATTGCTACTCGTTTTCCATCGAAAATTAGTTCGTTTTGCGCCTTCCAAATTTCCCAGCAAGAAACTAAAATTATCACCTGAATTATACGGCTATTGTGTTTGGACGCTGCCACTTCTTTATACACTTGGAAGAGATCACGAATACTGAACGCGAAGAGCTGGGGAATATTGCACCACACGCTCACCTTATTCCTACATCAACGCTGCAATATAACAAGATACAAACAGATGCTCGACATCTTCTTCAGCTTCACCACATAAACGACATAGTGCCGAACCCCTTAGTAGGTTCCGTTTTTGCAGCCCCTTTAGTGTTGCCAATCGATCTTGTTCTGCCCTCCATGCAAAAATGCTTATTTTTTTGGGACCCACTTAACCCAAGTGTAGGGGTAAAAAGGTACCGCATGCTTTTGTAACATATCGTGACATGATGCAACTGTGAAATACCTGTCTGAAGTGAGAGTCCACTCTCATCTATCCTGTTATGCGCGCACCACAGTGTTTTGTACCAGATTTTGCAGCCTGCCGCACTCTTCCCATTTAGCTGAAGTGCCCAAATTTCGCTTCCACTCCCAACCCAAACGTCACATGGCCACTGTAGCTTTTTTATTAGATTCCAAACTGAAAAGTGCTGGAAATCTTTCCAAGAGAGGACCGTCCTCAAGCCAATAATCTTCCAAAAAACGCACTGTTTCACCATTTCCCAGCTTCTCCTTTATCATATTATAAGCACACACGTTTTGGTGTTGATACATATTTTGTGGACGCGACTCGGTTCGGTTCAACTCGATTCGGTTCGACCCGGCTAGGTTCAGCTCAAGCCCGACGTCTCGACATTCCTCCGTCGTGCGTCCCAGAGTTCGACACGCGAAGCACGGAGCGCCGCGAGCCGGTTCCCGCTGCCACATCATCATGACATCATCATGATGATGTCACGATGATGTCATCAGTTGTCTAAACATCTCAAATCTTCAAAAGTGATTCACGTGCATGAAGCTTGGGCCAATCAACATCAACCGTTTGCATGTTGGGCTTTTGACTATCTTTGGGCCGAACCCAAGACACAATCGCACAAGTGAAGCCCCACTCAATCGCACAAGCCCATATATATACCGAAATCACTTATTGATTTCGGTGGTGAGAAGTGGACAAAAGTGTGAGAACTGGACACAAGAGAGAACCGAAGAACAAGAGAGATCTAGTGAGAGTTTGCAAATATTGTTTTGTAAACATTGATTTGTAACCGTTTTCAAGTATTAATACATTGGTGTTAATCGTTGAGTCTCGGTCTCCATCTCGTGTTCTTGTTCATCTTCTTCTCTCGATCTCGGATTGCATCTCCGGTTGGATTCCGCACAACCGGTTGTGTTTGACAACAAGGATTAGGCGACTAGATCCTCCCCTAGCCGGACCTACAAGTGGTATCAGAGCCTTGGCTCTTCTCCTTGTTAAAACCGAGTTGTTTTCGGGTGTGTTTCAGATTTTTGAAGTTCATATTTTTCTGAAAAATTAGCCTTAAACTTCGAAAATTCTGGTGTTTTTGCTGAAAGTTCTTATAAAAACCATTTCATTCTTCATTTTCACATGTTAAAAGTTGGTTTTTAGTGAAGTTTCTTGCAAAATCGGGTTTCGGAAAGTTGTCGGTTTACCGGAAAATTCAAATTTTCTGGGTTGTTCTTCATATCTTCAACAAATATTCAAAGTGTTAAATGTTTTCAACCTTTTAATCTTGGTCAAGTATTGGTATAGTTGTTTGTGTTTTGAAAATTGCAACTTGGATTATTATATTGGAAGACATCATTCGGTTGGTAGAATTGAGGATGGAGCAGCCGAAAGTGGGTATGACAAAAGTTACTTTATGTCAGGTGGATACAAAGTCAAATTGATTAGAAAGTGGATATTGAGGTTAGAAAGTCAGATCTGATAGTGGCACATGGAGTTGGCAGTCGCACAAGATTGATTTCTCACACAAGATTTATTTATTTAATCACACAAGACAATGTGTCAGATCGCACAAGTTGTTTAAATCACACATGATGTCTGGTCGCACAACATTCTTTCAGTCGCACAAGGTCTGATTTGGGCTTGCACAACAAAAAAAAAAATTGGGCTTCTGTTTGGGCTCTTGTGTCATCGACATATCAGAATTGGACTCGCACAAGAGACTTGTTACTCGTACAAGACATTGGGCTTCAAGATTTGGGCTTTATATTGAACTGGGCTGGGCTGTTTGTTTAATCGCACAAGATAGGTGGATATTGATCAGTCGCACAAGATGAATTAATCCAAAAATCCATGCATGCACATCATATATAGTCGCACAAGACATCCAGCCAATCGTACAAGATTTGTTTTGTTTTGGAGCGCACAAGACTTCAGTCGCACAAGACTTGGTTTGTCGCACAAGGAGAGTTGGGCTCGCACAACAAGAATTGGGCCTTTCATAAAGTCTGGGCCGAAAACACTTAGTGTGTTGTTGCCGAAATCACTTATCAAACATCAATCGAAATCAAGTTGAAATTACAACTTCTCAGCCGAAAACACTTCTTGTTTTCATCAAGTCTTGGACGAAATTTTTTTTTAAAGACTTGTAACTCATTTTTTTTACTGGTTGATCTGTGTAATTTTATCAGGTTGTTATCATTCATACCTCAACTATGAGCTGCACAAGCCCTTGGGATTGGAGTACGGATCCACTTCCAGATCTAAAACAGATGTCGATGGCCGAATATATGAATCGTACCATACCTCAACAACAACAGTCAATAAGTGCAAGTCAATGGGCAATGGTGTCGAATCAAAATCAGAGTATTCAAAATATTTTGCTTAGTGAGAATGAGACGGGTAGCAACAATCGCCCTCCAAAGTTAAATTACATGAACGACTATCCATCATGGAAGGGTCGTTTCCATAACTACGTTCTAGGGCAAAACACAGAATTATGGACGTGTTTCATCTCTGCATTTAGTGAAGCTCTTGAAGAAGCAGGATCAAATGCGACAACTTTCAATAACATGCAAGAAGCCGACAAAAAGGCATATGATCTGGAGAAGAAGGCGTATGCTATTCTCACTCAAGCACTTCACAGAGACATCTTTCATCAATTCTCATATTGTAAGACCACGAAAGCTTTATGGGATGCATTGGTAGCGAGAGGAGAAGGAAATGCAGCTACTAGAAAGATACGCCATGATTTATTGAAGAAAGAGTTTGAATCATTTCAGTTCTTGGAGAATGAGACTCTAAATGATATGACTACTCGTTTTTATCATTTGATTAGTGAAATGACTTCCTACAGTGTTGCTACAAATCATCCGGAAATGATTGCACGATTTGCTGATGCTCTACCTCCTAAGTGGAGTCCATTCATTGAACTTCTAAAGCATACGGGCGCTCTGGATGCAGCCAATGTCAGTCTTTATGAATTCATTCAGAAGTTGGAGAACAAGAACGAAGAGGAAATTCGGAAAGCTAAAAGGATTGCAACTGCACCTCCTCAAAACACAGAAATGTATCTGCCTGGTTTTGGTCCTTCAGCTAGTTCTAGTTCAGTTCAGCAACCGAAGCTTCAAACGGCGTTTGTATCCAATACAAACTCTTCTCCGTTTCCTTCGCAACCACAGTGGAATCAAAGTGCTTACATGTCACAATCTATACCTCAACCTCCACCTCAAGTCCAACCACAACAACAAGCGCATTATACCAACAATCCTTCACCCCAAAACACCAACACTGTCAGAGTTGATACTTCCAATCTTTCAAAAGTCAGTGTAGAAGTTGCAAATGAACATTTGGAACTTCTCAACACAATGTTCAGTTCATACTGTGGATTGGTAGCAGGTCAAATTGGAAACATCAATATGACCAATGAAGATTATCAGCAGATAGACCGTGATGAAATGGAGTTAATGGATATCAAGTGGGCGTTTGCAAGTGCAGTTAGAAGGGCAAAGGATTTCATGGCTCGAACAGGAAGAACTTCGTTGGAAGGCAAAAATGATACGAAGTATGGGTTCAATAAAGATGCTGTTACATGTTACAATTGTGGCGAAAAGGGTCACTACAAACGTGAGTGCACCCGACCAAGCAAGCAAGGCAATCAGAATCCGTTCAGAAATCAGACGAGTACTTCTAATGCAAATCAAGACAATCCTGAACGAAGGATAGTAGCGGTGAACAACAATCAGAACCAGAACCAGTCTGGACCTTCAAACACCAATCAAGCATTGATTGTTCAAGCTGATGAAGGATGTGATTGGTCTGTACAATTGGGAGATAATAATCAAGGAGGTGGAACTGCATGCTATGCAAAAATAATCAATCACATCAAGCATGTTCACAAGGAAGAGTTTTCTGAAAGTGATGATAGCTCGGGTTTTAGTGGGAGTTCAGATGAAGAAAGCTCGAATGCGGGAGATTATTATTCTGAAGATGGATCTTTCTCTTCCCAGACTGCCTTCATGGCTAATGTCACGGCCTCTTCGAGTCAGGTTAATTCTGAAACTCCTAGCATATGTAGTGATTGTGCTGATTTGAAACATGAATGTGCTAATGCTAAACATGCTTTTGAAGAATTAAAACATGAATGTGCTGAATTGAAACGTGAATCTGAAACGGTTCATAGTCACAATCAGAGTTTAGTTGTTGAACTGTCAAAGTGCAAGGAGGCAAACATGGCCTTAGCTCGCAATGAAAAAGAGTTTAAAACAGTTATTGAAACCCAAAAGAAAAGTGTTTCCGAATTAACAAAAACTGTTTGTAACAAACAAATTGGTATTAATAACTACATTAATATCATCGAGGAAACAAAGAAAGAGCTAGCCGTGGCGAAATGTGAACATGAGGCGATCAAGCTCAAATTGGAGAGTTACTCAAACTCCCGATATGTGCTTGATCACATCATTGACGTTCAGCAACTAAAGGGAAACGTTAAAGGAGTTGGTTATAGGAAGTGTCCACCCCCTTTGAGACACGATTATACCAAGTCGCCCGATGAAGAGGATATGCCTCGGTATGAACCCAGTGTGCCTCTTGATTATGAGGAAGTTACTACTGGCCTAGGGTTCAAACCGGACAATTCATCGGAGGGCTCATCTGATCGGAAAGAAAAGTCATCATGTGCTTCAAATCAAAGTTCTCCGACCATTGAGGACTATGATTCTTCAGATGATGAATCAGATGTGAATGACCAGGATGAATCACTTGATGGAGTAGAAATTTCAATTGAGAATCATATTCTTTGTGATCCTCCTACTCCTGCCGTGCAACCTGTTGCCAAGCAAGTGATAGATCCTGTCAAGGATGTCAAAGATGACAATGAATGTGTGTCTGCTGTTAAGAGCAACAACTTGTTGTATACTTTAGTCGGTGATAACAAAATTTATTCAAACAAAGATTTTCCAATCAAAAACGTCAATCAATCATTGATTGATAAAGTGTTTGAAGATAATACAACTAAGTTTTTGGGAAAAGCGATCCCGAGAGTTTCAGTAACTCAGTGTGATCCTATTCCAAAAGCTGAAGTGAGGAAACAATTTGGTAACCAAAAATTACCGACAAAGCAACAACCTGTCGCTTTTAAGGGTAAGCAACAACAACAACGAGCTCCAAAGCCAAAGGCTAAGGTTGAATCAAAAGAAGCTCGTTTCAAGAAGAAAAACAAAGATATCAAGTTTGTAGCATCAAGGGGTACTGATAAAATTGAGACTTTTGAAAATAAATCAAACACCGATTTTATCCAACAAGTCAAGATTTTAAAACGTAACAGCCAAAACAATTACACCCAGCACACAAACGGGTGTGAAGCTAGTACCTCTGGGTCTACAACTTCTATGTCAGATCGTCGATCAAATTCTCCTAAGTTTGTTGAAAGGAGAACTTGTTTCAAATGTGGGAAGGTTGGGCACATCATTAAAGATTGCAAAAACTCGCCCAAACCAAATTTTGTTGAAAGAGCCCCCTCTGAACAAGGTCACTTACAACGTCGTCCTGTTTCTCCAAAACATGATAAAAGAACTGTTAAAGAACAGGAAACAAAACAACGACGTAAAAATGTGAAGGTGATTGAAAAGGCGTTGAAACCGGAGGTTGTCCAAACAAAGTCTGTTAAGTTAGAAATTAAAAATGAAAAACAAAAGCAGATTTGGAAACCAAAATCGGTAACTGGTTCAGGGGAAGCTCAATCCATTCCAAATCATCAGGAAATCGAAGTCACAATCCTCGATGATGAAGGACGACCCAAGTCTGTTAAGGCTTGGGTCCCCCTCTCCAACTAATCTATGAGTGAGTGTGTAGGATGTTCCAGGAGGAACTATCGATAGTCATCGGATTGTTGATAGTGGAGTGTCCATGCACAAGGTCGGCGACAAAGAAGTTGTTGCCTGTGATGGAGAGAAGAAAAAGAAAAGAAGACAGAATTGTCTGTCGAAAGAAATTGAAAGCTTCGACAAAATGAAAATCATTTCAAAGTTTGATTGTTCAAGGCTATAATCGGGTCCCCATGATAGATTCAATCAAAATGTACGCACCTGCAGCACGTTTGAAGTTCAAAATCAACAAGATGAACGTGCAGTGTACATTTCTTCGCGGTGTGATTGAAGAAAATGTGTTTGTTGAACAAACCAACCGGGTGTGCGGATGCCTTGGCGTGGATTGAACAACCGCACACTACTTCTTAAGAGAAAGACAAAAACCTTCGCTGGTGAAATGTGGAAGAACAGCCGGACCCAAAGGTTTATGATCTTGTTGCTGTCAAGAGATTTCTCAGTAGCTACAAAAATCGTCTTTGAAATCCACACCGGGTGGATATCAAGTTTGGGAGAGCGCTCAGATTCCTTGCAATGCACGAGGCAGTTGCAGGATACGGTTTTAAATTTCTAATCTCTCCTATACTTGTCGATATTTAAGCTGCTTTGTGAATTATTATCTCGTATAGCACTCTTTGGCCAGACAATGTTGTCATGGTCCGCACCGCTTACAGACGTGCCAACTCATTTTTTCAAAATTTGAGAAATCTTTTTTGATTAAAACTTAATTTTGGTAAACGGCATTGAGGTAAAACATGAGTTAACCAACATCGGGAAATTGTTTTTGTAAATACCTTTGTGTTTTTAAATTTTATCTTAGTTTGTTGATTTTAGGGGGAGTAAATCCAAATTTGAAAATTCAAAAATATCGAAAAATTTCAAAACCCAAAAACATTGGAAAAACAAAAATGAGTTTCCTGGCGAGAAAAAGAGAAAATGATAGTAAATCAGTGGTCTGTCGAAACCTTTTCGAACTGAAATGCAAAATGAAAAATGTTAAGCAGCTCTATATAAGATGTATCGGTAGGCTCACAATCATTTTAAAGTGTGCAGGGTGATATAAATCTTAAATCGACTGAAGACCAGGTGGGAACCATTAATTGGCATATGGTCTTAGTACCGAAATTTCGTTTGAGAGATTGCCGAGGTTCTGAGATATTCGGTCTTTATGCTGCTTATCATCTGGGTATCATGGTTGTTTCTTTTTTCGAAAAATAACGGGGACGCAAGTCTAGATCTTCCATGATACCATACATACGTGTATATATTGCATTCGACCTCAATAAGTGATCAACAATCACATGTCCATCAAATAAGTGATAATATATCACATTTATCCGGGAGTCAAGTTCGTCTCTCTGCTGTACGAAAGTACTGACCTGTTCACGGACTTGCTCCTGTGCCCTCATGCATATGAAAATCAAGTTCCTCATCAATAAGTGATTCTATCACATAGGGCTTGTTTTCAATCAAAATAAGTGAGTTTCTCACATCATATACGGTCAAACAGATGATAATCGGTATACTCACCGGTAAGATGAACTCTCGTGCATACCTTGATACGGGAATGTGTCGTGATGTGGATGAACACCGGTCGGTAAGTATAAATCATACCTTAACGTATCCCCTAAACATGATTACATCTGATAAGTTGAGCTTATGTGGACAACAATACCGATAATTTTTATAGGATGTTTATCTAATTGTTAACAAAAAGAACAACAAGAGCGTTTTGACATGACCGTACACTGATATGATTCTCTTACCTTTGAAACTCACAAATAGAATGTCTGTAAATATTTATTTACTGCTTTCAGTTTCTGTATCTTTGTATATATTTATTTATTGCTTTCCGTCTTTACATTTGAAAAATGAAAAATTCCAAAAAGATTTTAGGTGTGTTTTAATATAAACTTTATGAAAACCAAAAAGATTTTGCTTCTAGTTTATTTTTTATTGACTGATGTTGGAACTCGAGTCTATCCTACCCAAAATCCTGATTGTAAGCCGGAAAACAATTGCATCTTCATAAACAGTCGAAGTTAACAAGTTTTGAAAGTTAAAGGATTAACATTGATCATTTTCTGAACTTTCAAAATGTTGTCGGTCGGTGTTTGATTGAGATTTGATCTCATATGTGTCGCTTGTTTAATTTGACTATATTCCAAGCGGTTGTTCTCATTATGCGTTTAGCTTTCTTGCATGTGCAGATGCTAAAGGCGAGGAGAACATGTTCGATGACAAGCTTTGGAATGAAGACACGAAGTGGAGGCACTCAAAGTATAAAATGATCGAGTTGCCGCTGACCCTTCATCAACACCACAAGGATCTGAAGAATTGACAAGTCAAAAGATTCACGAGCATAACTCATTGGATAGTTCATTTTAAGGGGGAGTTTATTGACACACTACCTAAATGAAAAGGGAGTTTGTTGATACACTTTCTACTTACGACGCGTGAAGACTTTGAAGATCCTCCGGCATGGAAGACATGGAAGTTGAACCTCACGAGTAGCGTCCAAGGGGGAGTTTGTTGATACATATTTTGTGGACGCGACTCAGTTCGGTTCAACTCGATTCGGTTCGACCCGGCTAGGTTCAGCTCATGCCCGACGTCTCGACATTCCTCCGTCGTGCGTCCCAGAGTTCGACACGCGAAGCACGGAGCGCCGCGAGCCGGTTCCCGCTGCCACATCATCATGATGATGTCACGATGATGTCATCAGTTGTCTAAACATCTCAAATCTTCAAAAGTGATTCACGTGCATGAAGCTTGGGCCAATCAACATCAACCGTTTGCATGTTGGGCTTTTGACTATCTTTGGGCCGAACCCAAGACACAATCGCACAAGTGAAGCCCCACTCAATCGCACAAGCCCATATATATACCGAAATCACTTATTGATTTCGGTGGTGAGAAGTGGACAAAAGTGTGAGAACCGGACACAAGAGAGAACCGAAGAACAAGAGAGATCTAGTGAGAGTTTGCAAATATTGTTTTGTAAACATTGATTTGTAACCGTTTTCAAGTATTAATACATTGGTGTTAATCGTTGAGTCTCGGTCTCCATCTCGTGTTCTTGTTCATCTTCTTCTCTCGATCTCGGATTGCATCTCCGGTTGGATTCCGCACAACCGGTTGTGTTTGACAACAAGGATTAGGCGACTAGATCCCCCCCTAGCCGGACCTACATTTGGCCCGTTAAATCCTTCCCTAATTTGTGAATTCCACTCTAAACCCCCGTCAAACCATCTTTTATCGGTAAGTAAGACCACAAATTCTCTTGAGCATGTAAAGGCGTGATTACTTTTCGCCACAAAGAATTTGATTCACATTTATATTTACACCATCATTTCAATAAAAGGCTTACATTCATATCCGAAAGCGAACCCAACCCGCCCTTTTCGACCGGCCCTATTACTATTTCCCAACACACCCAACTCGCTTTCCATTTTGATAATCTCCCCTTGAAACAATCTACGACACCTTTCCAATGTCTTATTTGGTTCATGTTTGCTCCCACTAGTAAGCCCAAGTATTTGCAAGGGAAGTTCCCAACCTTGCAATTGATGATACTCGCCACTCTTTCCACCACACTATCCCCACCCCAATATAAAAAAGACAACTTTTTGTGGTTTAATTTTAGCCCCGGAATAAGACTGCGGGGTATGGGGCTCACAATCATTTTAAAGTGTGCAGGGTGATATAAACCTTAATCGACTGAAGACCAGGTGGGAACCACTCATTGGCATATGGTCTTAGTACCGAAATTTCGTTTGAGATATTGCCGAGGTTCTGAGATATTCGGTCTTTATGCTGCTTATCATCTGGGTATCATGGTTGTATCTTTTACCGAAAAATAATGGGGACGCAAGTCTAGATCTTCCATGATACCATACATACGTGTACATATTGCATACGACCCCAATAAGTGATCAACAATCACATGTCCCTCAAAATAAGTGATAATTTATCACAGATTCTTTGCGGGAGTCAAGTTCGTCTCTCTGCTGTACGAAAGTACTGACCTGTTCACGGACTTGCTCCTGTGTCCTCATGCATCTGAAAATCAAGTTCCTCATCAATAAGTGATTCTATCACATAGGGCTTGTTTTCAATCAAAATAAGTGAGTTTCTCACATCATATACGGTCAAACAGATGATAATCGGTATACTCACCGGTAAGATGAATCCTCGTGCATACTGACGTGATTGTCGTGGTATACTCAACCTTTCACCAACCTCCATCGACCTTTCACAAAACGAAACCGTCCCCGAAACTCAACCACCCAACGATGGTCCTTCCGCACCCTAACCCATAAAAAAGAGAAGCCATAAGAAAAAAACCGAGGCGGATAAAGCACTTGAAACCATCAAGCGAAAACAACTAAAATGGACCGTTCCTGAAGAACTTGCATTGGCGAGGGGTTGGTTTCAACAATCTCAACATTCAACTTTAGGTATTCTTAAACTTTGTTTTTATTAATGTTTTTTTTTATATAACTTTGTAATATATTAAATTTTGTTTTTATAAAAACAGGAAATTCTCAACATCGAACCTATTTGTGGCAAGGGGTTAGTAGAATATTCCATGAAGAATTGGGAAAAGAGGTTTATCGTGAAAACGATAGCTTATCCTCGAAGTGGACCGAGATAAGCGGCCAACTTACAAAATATAGTGGTTTTTTAAATAAAGCAAAACAAAACCCAAAAAGTGGTGAAACCGAAGCCGACATTGTGACGAATGCATTGGTTCAATTCAAGACAAATGTGGGGACCGACTTCCGTTTCATGCATTGTTGGGAGATTTGTAAGTTTCATCCAAAGTGGGCGAATATCCCCAGTGGTAGCGAAAGCAACACGTCTTCCAAAAGGTCGAGGGCCTCGTCCCAATCTGATGCACGAGATCAAGAGATTGAGGACCTTTTTGATGATTCGCCAAGCCCAAACCGGCCTGAGTATGGAAGAGATGCCACAAAAAGGCGTGCTCAAAAATCAAGATCTGGTACGGCATCACCTTCAGCTGGGAGTTCGCTCTTGCATAGAGGAATATACAGCGACCAGTTGGATGACATTTCATCCAAGATGGATACATTCAACGTCTTCCAACAACAAAGGGCCGAAATTCGGAATAGAAAAGAAGCTAGAGATGCCGCTAGAGAAGCCGAGAGACAAAGACGGGAGGATTTGAAATTTCTATCCCAGCCGATTGATCACCTAAAGGGTGACGGGTTGGAAATAGTCTTGGAGATGAGAGAAGAGATAAAAAACAAATATAAACGTTAGGAAATTTTTTTATGTAATTTTTTTTATGTATTTTTTTTATGTAATTTTTTTTAATTTTTATGTAATTTTCTTTAATTACAAAGAGCCCAGCCGGGTCAGCCCAGCGAAGCCCACCAAACCCCCGCCCCCAACCCCCGCCCCACCATACCCTGTTTAATGTGGGTCGCCCCATGTCTGCCACCCCAAGCCACGTGTCAACAAATGCCCCAACCCAAGCCCAACCCCCGCCCCACCATACCCCGCAGTCTAAGATAGAAACATCTCATTAGGTTGGAGGGTGTGGGGGCGCCATCCCCGCCAACTCATCATCTATAGCGTCCCGGGACGCTATACCTCCACTCCCTCGGATTTAAAGGGGGGCGCTATAGGAGGGGCTCCATCATGGTAACTATGGAGAAGGGGCGCTATAAGAGGGGCCCACTTGATTTAAACCAATGAAAATCTGCATCAACAAATTCCCCCTTGTCCGTTGCTGTCGAATGCTGAAAATGCAACTGCAATCGATCTTCAGTCAAGTATTCATCTTCTCTGTGTTAACAAATTCCCCCTTGACCGATGATCCAGGTAAGTAGTATCTTGATGCTCCTTGTATAATATTTCCCCCTTAAAGTACGCGTATCCGTGTTGGGTGTTGTGCAATTTCCTCAATTGACCGATCTTCCGCTGATCTTCCAATACTCCAACCGTCATTTGATAAGGGTTCCAATCTTTAAGAACTGCATCAAGTCTTGATCTTGTCATAAGAACTCTATTTCATACAAGCATACTACATTGATAGAGATTTCTGGTGAACTGTCTTCTGTAAACCGTCTTTGTGGAATCGACCAAGTAATGCACTTTAATCTTCAGCATCAACACTCAGGAAAGTCAGCTAGACCAAGTGTATCCCTTGCAAGCTCAACCAGCATGCTTAGTTGAACTACATCCAGATCTCATTGTCTCGCCTTTGTGAAGTTGACCACGTAATGCACTACGGATCTTCAGCATCAGTACTCAGGAAGTCAGCTAGACCAAGTACATCGTTTGCAAACTCAACGAATTGAGTTACCCCTAGATCCCTGTAAAATCCCAAAGAAACATCAAACCCAAAACCGAATCCTGCAGGTCTTCAGCCTTGAACTATCAGCTTTCATTAAGATTCCCCAGGTCTTCAGTGAACAGCGCTTTTGTAACTACTGTAGACTTTAGAAACCTGTATTTTTCCGTGCAAAACCCTTCACGCTGGCTGGAGAATTAATTAAAATCCTCAAATATGTGTTTGTGCAAAACATTCCACGCCGAACCGTTTGTATCACCAGAAAATCACAAACTCTACCACCTGTGATTGCGTTTAGAAATTTACCGAAGAAATTCAACATTAGAAAATTTTTATCCCCCCATTTCTTTGGTAAAATCTCTAAACCTTAACAGATTCTCTCCACTTCAAAGAAACTGTCGTCAAATGTTCACCAATTCCCTCCACTGAGCGGAACTGTCGTCAACTTTACTGAATGTTCTCGGTTTCGAAAAATCACGAAAACGACTTTCTTCTTTGCATATTCTAGTTGAATAAGAACGTCCCCTAGTACCCCGTAGGATCCGACTTGTATCCCTCCAAAGACTTTGTGAACTCGTTAGGACCGGTATTGACATTCTAGGTTCATTCATTCGTTACCAAATGCGAGAATATGACAATAAACAAAAAGATTTCTTCGTTGCATATTCTAGTTGATAAAGAAATTTCGCCTAGTACCCCGTAGGATCCGACTTGTATCCCTCCAAAGACTTTGTGAACTCGTTAGGACCGGTATTGACATTCTAGGTTCATTCGTTCGTTTTCAAATGCGAAAATATGACAATAAACAAAATGCTTTCGAACATTTACGAATAACCGATAACAATCATAAACATTGACATGCGGAAGTGAACATACCGTTCTGTTTTTGGTTTTTGGCCCATAATAGTCGCGTCACCATTTTTGACATTTGAATCGGTAACCGTGACTACCCCACATTTTTCAACAATCAAGTTTTCATCATCTCTTGTTTTCATCATGCCGCAACATCCCGCGCGCTCCCGAAACCATACAAATTTGACGTTGACATTTAGAAGCACGGCTCAACTAAAATTCACGAACACCCGACCACATTTTGTTCGCGACCCATTAGAATAATCTAGTACTCTTGGCCCATCCGTATTTGAGATAAATAGCGACCCAAAAGTAGATCCCAAACTACTACTAAATAATAATTTTTTTTTTTTAATAATAATAGAGCTCATCTTTAAACATTAGCCCATAATAAATTGGCCAATTAAATTTGTCCAACATTACTAGGTCTTTTGTTTGGTCTAGTAACTTCAAATTTAACAAGCCCACAAAGAAAATAGAGTAACTTGATCCACTGAGCCCATCATCAAACTTAAATCCATATCTTCATCTCGTACAAGTGGGCCCAATTACTAGTTGCCAAACAAATCAATTGTGCCAACATCTCTTGTACAGCTGTGCACCTCATCTAACACTCTCTGTTCGATACAACCACCAGCCTCCAAAGTCAACATCCCTAAAATTGATTTTTAAAGAAATTTCTAGCCACTCTCCTAGTCATCCTCCACCAACAAACTCCCCCTTGGCTGTAGCTTTGTCTCGATCTTTGTCTTGATCGTTTTCTCGATCTTTGTCTCGATCTTTGTCTCGATCTTTGACGTCCTTTCAAGTATTCCATGTCGGAGGATCTTTAAAGTCTTCACGTCTTGAAAGCAGAAAGTGTACCAACAAACTCCCCCTTAGATGTAGGAAGTGTGTTGACAAACTCCCCCTTAACATAAGCTCCCCCTTGAGTTATGCTCGTGAAATACTTGTTCTTTATGAATTGAGATCCTTGTGGTGTTGATGATTGTCAGCGGCAACTCGATCATCTTCATCATTTGAGTGCCTTCAGATCGTGTCTTCATTCCGAAGCTTGTCATCGACCATGTTCTCCTTGCCTTTAGAATCTGCACATGCAAGAAATCTAAACGCGTAATGAGAACAACTGCCTAGGATATCATAAGCAAACGACACACATGAGACCATTGTTCTAACAAACACCGTCCGACAGTTTGAAAGTTTAAAGTATTTCAACAATTTCAATTTTAACTTTCAACACTTTGCAAATTTCGACCGTTTATGAAGATTTAGTCATTTCGGTTTTCGTTCAGATTTCAGGTAACGAAGACTCGAGATCCAACATCGTACAATCGAAAATAAAATAAAATTAAAATCTTTTTGGCTTTTAGAAAGTTTATATTAAAACACACCTAAAATCTTTTTGGTATTTTGAATATTTCAAATTTAAAGACTGAAAGCAGTAAATAAATATATACAAAGATGCAGAAACTGAAAGCATTAAATAAATATTTACAGACAATCTTTTTGCGAGTTTCGAGGGTAAGAGAATCATATCAGTGTACGGTCATGCCAAAATGCTCTTGTTGTTCAGTTAATTAACATTAAGATAAGTATCCTATAACAATTATCGGTATTGTTGTCCACATAAGCTCAACTTATCAGATGTAATCATGACGAGGGGATACGTTAAGGTATGATTTATACTTACCGACCGGTGTTCATCCACATCACGACACATTCCGTATCAAGGTATGCACGAGGGTTCATCTTACCGGTGAGTATACCGATTATCATCTGTTTGACCGTATATGATGTGAGATTCTCACTTATTTTGATTGAAAACAAGCCCTATGTGATAGAATCACTTATTGATGAGGAACTTGATTTTCATATGCATGAGGGCACAAAAGCAAGTCCGTGAACAGGTCAGTACTTTCGTACAGCAGAGAGACGAACTTGACTCCCGGATAAATGTGATATATTATCACTTATTTTGAGGGACATGTGATTGTTGATCACTTATTGAGGTCGTATGCAGTATGTACACGTATGTATGATATCATGGAAGATCTAGACTTGCGTCCCCGTTATTTTTCGGTAAAAGATACAACCATGATACCCAGATGATAAGCAGCATAAAGACCGAATATTTCAGAACCTCAGCAATCTCTCAAACGAAATTTCGGTACTAAGACCATATGCCAATGAATGGTTCCCACCTGGTCTTCAGTCGATTTAAGTTTATATCACCCTGCACACTTTAAAATGATTGTGAGCCTACCGATACATCTTATATAGAGCTACTTATCGCTTTTCATTTTAGGTTTAAAAAGGTTTGGACAGACCACTGATGTACTATCATTTTCTCTTTTTCTCGCCAGGAAACTCATTTTTGCTTTTCTATTGTTTTTGTGTTTTTGAAATTTTTCGATGTTTTTGGATTTTCAAATTTTGGATTTACTCCCCCTAAAATCAACAAACTAAGACAAATTTAAAACACAAAGGTATTTACAAAAATGATTTTCCGATGTTGGTTTTACTCTTGCTTGACCTTAACGCCGTTTACCAATAATAAATAGTCAAATCTTGATTTGTCAAATGCTTTGGTAAAAAGGTCGGCACGTTGGTCATCGGTGTGGACATAAGCAACATCGATTAGCCTTTTCTCAAAGCAATCACGTATGAAGTGATACTTAATTTCGATGTGCTTAGTCTTTGAATGCTGCACAGGATTTTTAGTGATCTGTAAGGCAGCAGAATTATCAACGTAAATAGGAGTAGTTAGGAATTCAAAACCGTAATCACGCATTTGTTGTTGGATCCATAGGACTTGGGAGCAACAACTTGAGGCAGCAATGTATTCAGCTTCGCATGTTGATGTAGCGACGCACGTCTGCTTCTTGCACTGCCATGTGACTAGGCGATTTCCCAAAAACTGACATCCAGCCGTTGTGGATTTGCCGTCGATTTTGCATCCGCCAAAATCAGAATCACTGAATGCGATCAAGTCAAAGTTATTATCCCTAGGGTACCATAGACCGGTGTCAGGGTAACCCTTCAAATAACGAAAAATCCTTTTTACAGCTGCAAGATGTGAGGCCTTCGGGTTGACTTGATATCTGGAAAGCAGGCACGTTGGGTACATTATATCTGGTCTTGATGCTGTGAGGTACATAAGAGATCCGATCATCGCGCGGTAGTATGAGGGGCTAGTAGCTTCACCCTTCAAGTCTGGAGTAATTCCGTGATTTTGCGGCAATGGGGTACCAATGGGCGTTGCATCAGACATCTGGAACCGGCTCAAGATGTCTCCAACATATTTAGTCTGATGGATGAATATCCCAGACTCGGTTTGTTGTACTTGTAGGCCCAAAAAGAAGGTCATTTCCCCCATAGCACTCATCTCGAATTTATCCTGCATTACACGCTCGAAATCCCTACACAAAACATCATTAGTAGAACCAAAAATAATATCATCAACGTATACCTGTACCTGTAGAAGATCTCCATCTTGTTCTTTGATGAAAAGAGTACAATCGATAAGACCTCTGCGAAATCCATTCTCCAGCAGATAATTAGATAAGGTTGCGTACCAAGCTCGCGGTGCTTGATGTAGACCATAGAGAGCTTTGTTGAGCAACCAAACCCGATCGGGATGGATAGGATCTTCAAAACCTGGAGGCTGTTCGACGTACACCTCTTCTTCCACCACACCATGTAAGAATGCACTTTTCACGTCCATCTGGTATACCTTGAAGCCTTTGAATGAGGCATAAGCCAGAAATATCCGAATTGCTTCTAGACGTGCAACAGGTGCATACACTTCGTGGTAGTCGATCCCTTCAATCTGACGAAAACCTTGAACGACTAGCCTTGCTTTGTTCCGGATAACGACTCCACGGTCATCCTTTTTGCATTTAAACACCCAACGGGTACCAATCTTCTTGTAACCAGCAGGTTTCTCTACGAGTTTCCAGACACCAAGCTTCTGGAATTGTTGCAATTCTTCCTGCATCGCTTCAACCCATGAGTTATCTTTCAAAGCATCTTTCCAAGTTCTTGGCTCTTCCTGTGATACATAACATGCGAAAGACCAATCATTTTGTTGACCAGATTCTCGGATAGTTGCATACAAGCCTGCATTGTTGTTGTTTCGCAACATGTTTCTTGTTTGAACGCCACTTTGTACATTTCCGATGATGTTTTGTTGAGGATGGGTATTGTGAATCCTTGTCTCTGGATTATCTTGAACTGGAATATTTGTACCCAGATTGTTGAGATTGAGATCAACAATCAATTCAAGGTCTGGAATTGACGAAGAGGATGATGCAGTAGCTTCAGCTGTTCTAGGGACATCCACTGGAGGTGTACCCTCTGAAGTACCATGTACTGCTGTCGTTGGAGCTTCTTGATCTGCATCGAGAAATTCATCATCCTCTGAAGATTCGTTCAATTCGGTAGCATCGTGAAAATCCTCATTGTCGAGAGCATTATTGTTCACCGAAGATGGTTCTTGATTGACAAGAATTGGACGAACCAGCGGTGAATATGTTGCATTGTCACTCTCGAAAAACATCCTTGCCGCAGCATTTTCTTCAACTGCTTCAACATTGATCGAATTGAAAAAGTCATCGTACTCAAACATCCAAGGCTGACCAGGACATTTGACTGGTAAAGTGTGCCTTTGTACTCTGACTTCAGACCATTCCTCGACCCTTTTAGTCTCTAGATTCCAGACTCTTAAGTTAGGGGTGGCATACCCAAGAAAGTATCCATCAATTGCTTTTGCCCCAAACTTTCCATTAGGATCGATTATAGTGCACGGAGCTCCAAACGGTTCAAGATATGACAAATCTGGTTTCCGTTTGTTAATAAGCTCAAAGCAGGTCTTGTTGTGCCTTTTGACTGTAAGGACTCGGTTCAACGTATAGCATGCAGAAGCCACAGCTTCAGTCCAAAATGGAATCGGCAATTGTGACTCTACTAACATTGTCCTAGCAGTCTCGATCAATGTGCGGTTCTTACGTTCAGCGACGCCATTTTGTTGAGGAGTGTAAGCTGCACTGAATTCGTGAAGAATACCTTTTGAAGTGCAAAACTCCGCCATGGCATGATTTTTAAATTCAGTACCATTGTCGCTACGTATCCGCCTAACCTTCAACTTATATAAATTCTCAATCTGAATGATCAAGTTTTTGATAATACCGAAGGTTTCACTCTTGTGTGCCATGAACGCCACCCAAGAAAATCTTGAATAATCATCAGTTATCACGAGGCAATATTGATCATTCCTAATGCTTTTGTGCTTGACAGGACCGAACAAATCCATGTGCAAACGTTCAAGAGGAACGACCACCGTGTTGATTTTCTTTGTAGGGTGTCGCTTCTTTGTTTGTTTTCCTTTCTGGCACGAGACACAGATGTCTTGAAGATGGAAATTTTTAAGGGGAACACCATTCACTAATTCATTTGACACCAAATGATTCATTTTGCGTAAGTGAATGTGACCCATTCGTCTGTGCCAAGAGATTGTGTCTTTTTCTGTGGCTTTGGAAACGAAACAAGTTGCTTGTGCAGACGTAGTGATAGCTTGGCTCATATCAAGGACATACAGATCATTTATCCTTGGAGCCGACAAGAGAATCCATTCTTTCGGAATTTTGAAGCCGGGTTTCAGCACATAACATCCATTTGCATCAAAGTGTACTGAGAACTGCTTATCACAAATTTGAGAAACACTAAGAAGATTGTGGTCAAGTTGTTGCACAAAGTTGATCTTATCAAAGCTAACAACCCCGTTGGAAATCATTCCTTCACCCGTAATATATCCGCCTTTATCTCCAGCAAAAGCAACATAACCTCCTCTAATAGATTTGACGTCGTAGAGAAGCTTCATGTCGCCTGTCATGTGCCTGGATGCCCCACTATCAACAATCCAATGACTACTGATAGTTCCTCCTGGAACACCCTGCACATGAACTCAGATAATTAGTTGGAGATGGGGACCCAAGCCATTGTGGTCTTGGGTCTTCCATTTTCATCAACAACAATAACTTCTATTCTTTGATGATTTGAAAATTGTGATGGTCCCCCTGATTCAATAACCGTTTTTGGTTTCCGGGTCTGTTTTGTTATACCAGTGTTATTCTTTAAAACATTAACTTCATGGTTGTCTGAAGTTTTTAAATTGTTTGGTTTGACAGAAACAGATGGTTTGTTAACCACATCGGTCTTAATCGCCTTTTCAATTTTCTTGACCTGTTGGCGTTTCTGTTTCTTTTCCCTTTCTTTTACAAGACGGGGATCTGGTCTGGATGAAACAGATCGCTTGCGGTCAATTTGGTCACGGGGATCATCAACCTTAGCTTTCAACTTATGAAGATACGGACAGTTTCGAATTATGTGTCCAATGGTACCACATTCAAAACATGATCTTCGTTCAACAAACCCCGAAGTATCATGTGATCGTCTTGCCGATGATGAACTTTGTGATCCCGAGGTACTAGGTTTTGAACTATTTGGTTCATTTCTCTTCATCACATTTGCTTTCTTGACAAAATCTAAGTTAGATTGGTTTTCAAACTTTGCAATTTTGTCTGTTCCCTTAGATTTCACAAAGTTCACATTCTTCTTCTTCTTTTGATTTGGCTTCATTTGACCTTGAGCCGGTGTTTTATCTTTTGATTTGGCATGATTTTGTTGTTTTTGCACTGTTGGTAATTTCTGATTGCCATATTGTTTTCGAACTTCGGCCTTTGGGATAGGAGGGCACTGTGTTACTGTAACACGTGATCCTGTCTTTCCTAAAAACTTACTTGTTGAATTTTCAAAGACTTTACTGATTAATGATTGATTAACATTCTTAATAGGAAAATCTTTGTCAGAATAAATTTTATCATCACCAACAAGAGTGTACAGCAAATCCACACTCTCCGACTCTTTTTCAGACGAGGACTTGATTGCAACAGTCTTAGCGGGTTTTGCAGGAGGATCACACAGAATATGATTCTCAAGAGGTATGTCCTCTTCGTTTATCACCGCATCAGACTTTGCTGAATCAGTATCATCAGATTCATCATCAGAAGAATCAGCATCCTCAATCACAACTGGAGGATCCTGATTCTGTTCAGCAGTTACAAATGTATCTGCTGACACATCCGAATCTGATGAAACTTCTTTCTTATATCCAAGCCCTGTTGCAAATTCCTCAACGTCCAAAGGAACAGATGGTTCAAAATGAGTTCTATACTCCTCATCAGGCATGGCATCATAATTGTTTCTCACGGGTGGTGGACATTTCTTATAACCTATGCATGTGACATCCCGTTTCTCTTTCTGAACGTCAATGATGTGATCCAACACATAGCTAGAGCTCAAATAACTGTCTAACTTGAGTCGGATCGCCTCACTTTCAGTTTTCACACAAGCCATTTCCTTTTGCATTACCTCAAGACGAGTTATATACAAATTAATGTCAGTTTGTTTTCTCGAAACCATTTTTGTCAGCTCTGTTTTATCTTTCTTTAACGTTTCAATCATTGATTTAAATTCCTTTTCATGGTTTTCATAAAACATGTTGGCTTCTGTGCACTTGGAAAGATCAACGGTCAACTTCTGGTTGTGAATGAATGTCACATCATATTTCTCTTGCAAAGCCTCGTGTTTGCTTTGCAATTCACACCACTTATCATTCAACGAAACATGTTTGTCTTGCAAGTCAAACAAACTAGCTTGTAAAGCATCATGTTTGCCTTGCAACTCAGACATGTTTGCATCCAAATCAGCACATTTAATACGCAAACTATCACAGTTATCACAACTACCAGAAGTGGGTTCATCGACACATACCTGACTTGATGAACTGTCGACATTAGCCATAAAGGCTGAATGGAGAGAAGACGAAGAATAAGCAGCTTGATCCACCAAGATAGATCTTCTTTCAGTTCCTGCTGCAGCTTCTTCCAAAATCTCATCAATGTCTGCATCGACTGACGCACTCGATGTCTCATCCACCTGATCATTGCCTGAAGTGGAGGATTCTTCATCTGAACTTCCACTGTAACCGGAGCTGTCGTCATCTTCAGAAGATTCACTACCATTGGTGGAAGATTCTCCACCACTGGTGTGTTTAAGATCCTTGACCACTTCAGCAAAACAAGCTGTTCCATCTGGAGCATCATTTCCCAACTGAATTGACCAATCACAACCTTCATCTACTTGAACCACAAGTGTCTGGTTGGCATTAGATGGTCCTGCTTGACTCTGGTTGTTAACAGGCACCAGTGTGCGCTCGTTGTTCCTTACTTGGTTCTGATTTGCCCTGTTGCCTTGACCTCTGAAAGGATTTTGGTTCCCATGTTGAGATGGCCTTGTACATTCACACTTGAAATGACCACGTTCACCACAATTGAAACACTTAACATCCTGCTTATCAAACCCATACTTGGTGTCTTTCTTGCTCTCCAAGCTGGTTCTCCCAGTTCTTTCCATGAAATCCTTTGCTCGCCTAACAGCACTGGCAAAGGCCCACTTGATGTCCATCATCTCCATCTCCTCTTTATCGATCTGCTGATAGTCTTCTTGTGTCAGATTAATGTTACCAATCTGACCTTCCACTAATCCACAGTATGCGCTCACCAAAGTGTTTAGCAGCTCCATGTGTTCCTTTGCTACTTCCACACTGACTTTAGAAAAACTTGAGGTGTCGAGCCGTACTGTATTTGGCTTTGATTGTTGACCAGCAGATGATGTGCTTCCATAACACGCTTGCTGTTGAGGAGGAAGTGGATTCCCATACATGTCTGTTGGTACGGTAGATTGAGGAGGAAGTGGATTCCCATACATGTCTGTTGGACCGGTAGATCGAACAGGTAATGGATTTCCGAACATATCAGTTGCTCTGATAGGTCGTTGGCTTTGCTGTTGTGGTGCTGGTTGGGGAACTGGATCAAGCGGATTTCCATACATGTCTGTTGCAGGAGGCTTGACCGGAACTTGGATAGTATTGCCATACATGTCAGTGCTAGACACAAACGCTGTTTGAATTGGAGCGTGTGAAGAAGGCTTTGTAGTAGTGCTAGAAGTTCCATAATACATTTCAGGATTCTGTGGCACGGGAACTCTTTTCGCCTTGAGAGTTTCTTCCTGATTCTTGTTTTCCAGGAGTTGAACAAAGTCGTTGAAGCTTGTTGTAGCTAAAGTACCATTGTACTTCATGATTTCCAAGAAAGTATTCCATTGAGGTGGCAACGCATCTGCAAACCTTTTTACAATCTCTGCAGAAGTTGTAACAACCCCAAAATTTGCCAATTCAGTCAGCAAATGATTAAATCGACTTGTCAAATCACCTAACGACTCATTCTCCATACAAGTAAAACCATCAAACTCTTTCTTTAGCAAGTCTTTTCTCAATTGACGTGTTGCTTCATTTCCTACGCCCCTTGTCTTCAACGCGTCCCACAACCTCTTTGTCGTCTTGTAACTGACAAATTGATGATAAATATCTTTACTTAATGCCTGAGTAAGAATGGCATATGCCTTCTTTTCCAAGTCATAGACCTTCTTCTGATCTTCCGTAAGATCTGCAAACGTAGCAGCAGATGATGCGGCAACCTCTATTGTTTGATCGAAATCTGTGATGAACCGCAACCACAATTCTGTATTTTGACCAAGAACGTATGTATGAAATCTATCAATCCATCCTGGATATTCATATAAGTGCATCAACTTTGGAGGCCGATTCAAACTTCCGGTTTCGCTCTCGCTTAAGAGAATGCTTTGAATACTTGGAGTTTGATTTGATACGAATGCCCATTGACCGGTAGAAGTTGCATTAGTTTGAGAAGATACCGGTGCGGGAGACGGAGTACCAAAATACATGTCTGTATTTACCGGAGTATTCCATCTTGGATTCATTTTTGATCAAGAATAATAAAACCTGAAAATCACAAACTTGTTAAACAAAAACAGACTAAGTTCGAAAGATCAACACTTGTTCGAAGGATCAACAGTGTTCGAAAGATTACTGTTGAGATTCGAACAATGATTTCGAAAGACTCCCCAATCGAAGGATCCTTGTCTTTCGAAAAAGAACTGTAGATATCCTTCGATGAGCTCGAAAGATGTATGCTTCGAAATGATTCCTTGGTTCGAAGGATGATGATCTATCGAACCTCCACTGATCGAAAGATGATCTTTTGACTTCGAAGGATATCTTTCAAACTGAACTGACACAGTTGACAAAGAGTGACAGGTTGGTGAAAAAAAAGGTGATGGGTTGGTAAATCTTTCGGCAGAAAGTATGGTTCAGACCATCATTTTCTGCAAAAACAGATTTGAACAAATAAAATATAACCCAAAAATGACAAACTTTATCCAGAAACCGGTCACCGGAGAAGCCGGAATCTTGGCCGGAAATTACCAAACACCTCAAAAAGAAGTTTTTAAGTTACCCAACCCGTTCCTTAACACACCCGGTAAGTTTAGAACACGTTTTAACGTAAAGATAAGCGAGAAAATCAGTAAAAACGGCTGCAAAAACCAAGTGAGTTTTGTCCAAACACTTCAAAAGTCTTGTAAAAACTCGGTTTTTAACAAGGAAAAGAGCCACGGCTCTGATACCACTTGTAGGTCCCTCGGAGGTTGAGGTTTAACCTATTCCTTGTTATATCTAACACACTAGCAAGTGCGGAATCCAAGCTAGCATGCAAACCGAGATAGCACAAGCACAAACACAACACACAATCTTCAACGATTAACACCACTTGTATTAATGCGTATGAAAGGTTCGGTTACAATGCAATGTTTACAAATCAGTTTTGCAAACTCTCTCAGTGTGTGTGTTCTCTCTCTCTCTGTGTCTGTCTTTCTATCTATGTCTCTCTCTCTAACTCTATATTAAAGTGAACACAACACACAGGTATATATACCCGACACAGCATGTCTGGTCGAAGGATCAGATAGACTGATCGAAAGATCATCTATCGATCTGAAACAGCTCGAAGGATCCACATGTACCTCGAAGGATGATATCCTTCGTGGTCCATCTATCGAATGCTTATCTTTCGAGCTCATCGAAGGATCTAAACTATCCTTCGATGACACATCCTTCGACCCAAACATCTTTCAACCATTGTCTAACTGTTTGGCCAAGTCAAACCGGAGGATGGTTGACTTGGTCAAACTTACATCAATCTTACATCAAAGACATCGTTTTGTATCAAGACGAAATACTGACAAAGTACAGACACAAGTGCACCAACAGAAACTCCATTAATGGGGTGTAAAAATTACAGATCTGAGAGGTGGAAGATGAAACAATATACAGATTAGCATAGATAAGGAAAGATTAGCAATAACCATTATACCCACACGTTTTTTGCACGTGAGGGTGTCAAAGTTAAAGTTAACCAGCCATTAAACGTTAATACCCTCAAATGTTAAAAAATGGAAAGTTAGTACCCTAGAATGTAATTTTAAACTATTAGTACCTTAGATTGTTACTTTGTGTAAACCATATGGACTAACTATGTAATTAACTCAATTAAAATACTTAGGATCTTTTCTCAAAACTCAAATTTCAAGAAATTCGAAATTTGTAACTTTATTTCATAAATTGCTTGAGTTTAAATAAACTTGTTTGAAATATCAAACTTTCCACCGGATTACTATCACTTAATCGATATAACTTAGGGGAGTAAATTTGTGAATTGATTGTTTTATTTTTTTTATAAGCTTAGTTTAAACATGGCCTAGACAATTTCAGGTTATAAAAAGAAAATAAAACGGAAAAAGAAATGGAGTTTTTTCCCAAACTAGTGTAGATTATATGGTTTTTTTATAATATTTTTTGCAGTTTTTTTTTACTTTGCAGAATTATTGTAGAATTTTTTAATATATTTTTGCAGTTTTTTTGTGGATTTTTCGCAGATTTTTTGTAGAATTTTCAGATTTTTTTTGAATATTTGCAGAATTTTTTATTTTTTTATAAAAAATAATTACTCATGTTTTTGCCGATTCTAATTCTGTGAGTAATCTAATTTAACTTTGGGTAGAAAAATAAAAAGAAATGTATAAATTAGGTAAAAAATTAAAGGGATATAGAAAAGTACCCAAATAGGTAAATACTTTTTGTATCTACACTAGTTTGGGAAAAAAACTCCTAGAAAAATAGTATATACTTTGTGCATTAATGAGTAGCCAATGCACATGTTCATTTCCATGTAAACATGTATTATGTATAGTTGGTTGGTGTGTTAGTATAGAGAAGGGTTGTTTGTGTTCTTTTATTCACAGAATAATAGGACTATAAATAGAGGCAATACAACAATGGAAAGAGAGGAATACAAGGAGGAGATGAATAAACTAAATACAGCAAATATACAAATGTAAAGGCACAAGCAAAGATCATGGAGTCTGATGAGAGAAAGGCTTGACTTTAGGCATATGATTAGCTATTCCTTATATGCCCTCGCAAGATGGAGGATCCGTCGGAGACTCCAATCTTGGAGCAGTTTCGGAGGAAAGGTGCCCGTGATAATGGTTTTGTAAGAATATCTGCCAGTTGGTCTTGTGAGCTGATGTGAAGAACCCGTAGGCTGCCAGCTGAAACTTGTTCTCGAACAAAATGATAATCAAATGCTACATGTTTCATTCGAGAGTGATAAACGGGGTTAGCAAAGGTATGTTGCACCGGAGTTGTCACAAAATAGTAATGGCGGTTTGGTGATGGAAATGCCAAGCTCACGAAGTAAATTTTTCGTCCATGTAAGTTCAGCTGAGGCATTTGCTAAAGCTTTGTATTCTGCTTCTGTAGATGAGCGAGAGATCGACTTTTGGCGAGCAGACTTCCACGAGATAATATTGTTGCCGAGATAAATTACGTATGCAGTGGTGGAGCGACCAACATCATGCACACCAACCCAATCAGAATCGGAGAAGGCTGAGAGATCAAGGGAGGAGTTTCAGTTGAGGAAAAGACCATTGTGAATGGTGCCCTTTAGGTAGCAAAGAACTCTCTTTAGAGATTGCCAGTGTGTTTGGTGTGGGTTGTGCATGAATTGAGATAGTTTGTTGCTGGCAAAGGAGATATCCGGCCTGGTGAAGGCGAGATATTGAAGTGACCCGGCAGTTTGCGATATGGGGTAGCATCAACTTCGGGTGAGGTGTCGGAAATGGAAAGGACCTCGGTGGTACCGAGAGGAGTAGAAACATCTTTTGCACCATCCATGTTGAACTGTTGGAGAATATCCTGGATGTATCGGTGCTGAGATAGAAATAGACCGGTTGGTGTGGGAATAACTTCAACTCCAAGAAAGTGATGAAGCATACCAAGGTCTTTGATGGAGAATTTTTGGCTTAAGGCATGAACGAAGCGATCAAGAAAGGATGTGTTGTTGCCGGTAAGAACAATGTCATCAACATAAACCATGAAATAGCAAGTGACACATTGGTTTTGATAGATGAAGAGCGAGGCATCTGCTAAAGATTTTCGAAAACCAAAGTCAAGGAGGAACTTGGTGAGCTCATTGTACCAAGCCTGAGGGGCTTGCTTTGAGCCATAGAGTGACTTTTTGAGCTTGCATATGTGATTGGGAAATTGAGTATTAATGTATCCCGGTGGTTGGGTCATGTAGACATCCTCTTGGAGAGTACCGTGCAAGAATGCGTTGTTAACATCAAGTTGTCTTAGGGGCCAATTTTTTGAGAGAGCAATGGAAAGGATGGTACGAATGGTAATGGGTTTGGTAACGGGGCTGAAGGTGTCAAAGTAGTCCTTCCCATGTTGTTGGTGAAAGCCTTTGGTGACGAGTCGGGCTTTGAATTTGTCAATAGAGCCATCGGCTTTTGGTTTGATACAAAAAACCCATTTACACCTAATCGGAGTGTGGGAGTTAGAGGGGACAAGTTCCCATGTTTGGTTTTGGAGAAGGGCATTAAATTCCAAATCCATAGCATGACGCCACTGTGGATCTTAAGAGGCTTGAGTATGAGTGGTGGGTTCAAGTGTGGGTGGTAATGGATGAAGGGTAGTGTGATTCACAAGATTTTGGTTGTAATATTTTGGGTTGGGTTTGCGAGGCCTGTGTGGGTGGGCGGAAGGTAGAGAGTTATCAGGTGAAGGAGGTTGAGAGGGGGAAGGATCGGTTGAGTTGGGTGTGGGTTCGGATGTGGTATTAGATGGTGACGAGGTGGGAGAGGAAGAGAGAGAATTATCGGATGAAGGAAGTTGAGAGGGGAAAGGATCGGTTGAGTTGGGTGTGGGAGACAAGGTGGGGGTGGGTGGAGTGGAGTGGAGTGGAGTGAGTGGACGTGGAAGAGGAGTCCGTTTGGATGGGAGAAGATGGCGGGTGAGGTGTATGGGTCATAGGGTGAGAGGAGGGGGTCGTGGGAGGTGGATTCGTTGAATTAGGGTGTTGGGCCATGGGAGATGGATTGGGCTGAAGAGAGGGTTGTGGAATGGTGGAAGATGTAGATGGTCCAAAAAAGGTATTAGGTGTTGGTAGTGGGTCGAGTGAGGAACTGTGAGAGGAGAAGGGAAAAATATGGTCGATAAATTCCACATGACGGGAGTGATAGATACGGTGGGTTAAAGGATCGTAGCATTTGTAGGAGGATTTAGACGAGGAGTATCCAAGAAAGATGCACTTTGTTGAGCGAGGATGAATCTTGGATTTAGCATACGGACGAAGCCAAGGAAAGCATAGACACCCGAAGGATTTTAGTTTGGTGTATGTAGGCGGAGTGTTGTATAGTTTTTCGAATGGAGATTTGAAGTCTAGAATTTTGGTTGGTAATTGGTTGATAAGGTGAATCGCCGTTTGGAAAACATGAGACCAAAACGGGAGTGGTAAGTTGGCATGATGCAATAGTGATAACCCGGTTTCAACAATGTGTCGATGTCGTCGTTCCGCCACTCCATTTTGCTCCAGAGTGTGTGGAGGAGTGGTGAAGTGAGAAATACCATTTTGTTGAAGGTAAGGGAGGAGACCGATGTATCCCCCCCCCCCGGCCCATTGTCCGAAAAAAGAGAGATGAGAGGAGTTTGAAGAAAAATTTCAACTAGTGCTTTGAAAATTGGAAATAATGTGGAGACGTCCGATTTTCTTTTAATGGGGTAAAACCATGTGTATTTGGAGTAAAAATCAACAAATATGACATAGTATTGATATCCATCGTTAGAAATTTTTACCGGTCCCCATACATCGGAGTAGACAAGTTCAAGTGGTTTAGATACTTTAAATGAATTTTCGCCAAACGGGAGTTTATGACTGTTATTCAAGGAACAAGCATCACAATGAAAAAGATTAGTCGATACATTATTGTAATCAAGTCCTAGACTATTTAGTAAACGCCTTAGAACTTTGATAGATAGGTGTCCAAGTTTATGATGCCATGAGAGAAGAGAGCCGGAGTTCTTGGTGCTAGAATTGAGTTGCAAGCGAGGAGGAGTGGGCGATGCATAGTAGACATCGTTAATGTTCACCCCGCGCATGAGAGGCACCCCCGTGTGAAGATCCTTAACAAAAAAATGAAAAGGAAAAAATCCAACGGAAACTTGGTTAGTTTTGCAAAGTTTGGCAACTGAAATAAGATGATTACGCAAACGCAGAACAAGTAAGACATTAGATAATTTTAAAGGGCGGGATGTAGTGGGAATCGATGCATGACCGATATGAGAAATGGAAAGGGTGTTACCACTGCCGAGGACGATCTCATCGGGTCCCCCATATTCGGATAGGTTGTGCAAAAATGCTTGGTCGGGTGTGGCATGGTCAGAGGCGCCACTGTCAAACATTTTCAATGATGCATGTTGTGGAGAGTTTTCCATGGACATGTTGACAGTCGGGTTCGTGGATGCTTGAGCCAAAGAAAGATTATTTTGTTGTAAGAACCGTTCAAACTTTCGACAATCCTTGGTTTCATGACCTGGAATATTGCAAAATTGAATCAAAAAATTGTTACGGTTAGTTCTAAAATGTGAAGATTGACCACTGTTCCCATTATATGTATTTCGTGGGCCAAAGGTGTTGGGCCTGGTTTGGTTTCTGGTGGTTGTATATGGCCTCTGTGAGTTTCAGCCAGCTGGAGGTTGTGTGTGGTTGCTCCTTTGGGTGAAATTAACAGTAGTGAGTTGCTCAATAGGTTTGGCTTCCAACAAGGATCTCTCATGATCAACTAACTTTTCATAGAGATCAGAGAAGGCAATGGCGGTGTCTCGAGTCTTTAGGGCAGCAACAATCTCCTTATAGTCGTCACCAAGGTGGGCGAGAATGTGAACGGTGAGGTCGTCATCATCGATTGGTTTCTGTGCCAAAGCTAATTCATCCGCAATCGCCTTCATTTCGTGGAGATAATCAGCAACGGGTCGGCTTCCTTTGTTGGTTGTGGCGAGTTTGGTCCGTAGGGATATGATCCGGGACCTAGAGACACTCGCATAGCTTTCTGTTAGGCGAGTAAAGAGTTCGCGGGACGTTTCGGCAGAGGAAACGAGTGGCTGGATAGTGTCGGAGCAGCTTCCAAGCAGCGCACCAAGGAGCACTTGATCCTGACGATACCAGGTACGATATGTCAGTTTGGGTTTACCTTCCAGAACCTTCGGTGGTGGTTCGGTTTTGCCATCGACGAATTGTTCAAGTTCAATTCCGGTGAGAGTGGAGAGGACTTGCTTTCGCCAGGATGCGAAGTTGTTTTTCGGTTAGCCGGATGGGAAAATTGGTGGTGGTGGAGAGTTGAATGACAGTGGTGGAGGTGGCCATGTGGGACGACAGTAAGGTTTGGAGGAGGAAGGTTTGATTGGAAAATGTGTGGTGGTAGTGAATTGGGTGATCTGGGAAAAAAAGAAGAAGTGGGCGGCTAGGGTTTAGGATCAAAACTCGTTGGAGTTGTAAGATGCTCTAGATACCATATAGAGAAGGATTGTTTGTGTTCTTTTATTCACAGAATAATAGGCCTATAAATAAAGGTAATACAACAATGGAAAGAGAGGAATACAAGGAGGAAATGAGTAAACTAAATACAGCAAATATACAAATGTAAAGGCACAAGCAAAGATCATGGAGACTGATGAGAGAGAGGCTTGACTTTAGGCATATGATTAGCTATTCCTTATAGTTAGTGGGCATAAACATTATTTGTTCTGCACCTTAGCAAGAAGCTAAGCAAAAAGTACATACAAATACACCAAAAATCCCACCAAACAGGAACTACACAACAGCAAAACCAAAGCCATCTAGCTACCAAAAATTACACAACACATTCCATATGATAGCCAACTCTTTAGACCTGCATATCTTATCCACAAGTATCCCAATGATTTTACTTCCTCCACAACCTTGGCATGCGAGATAGGTACCTGCTAAACACCAATTCTGTTGGTTCAGACCCCTTCAAACTCACACTCTAACTCACTCACAAATCTGATGAAAATGTGAAGAGGACTAAAATATTCGAAGATGGATACACAGATAAAATGATTAGGGTTAATGTTATTCATTGAACAAAAGCTAATTTATAGCCATACAATAAACCACACGTGCAGACTTTAAAAAGCAATAATAAACTAATTGAACCTAAAGAACCGGACTTCTTCTACACAACATGCATTGAACGAGCCCATGTACTCCTTTTCTTTTGCATTACACCACTTAGTTCAGTCAACAATCTCCCCGATTTAGCTGCTTATTTGACCCGTAACCCGGTCAAACCTGTGACCCGACTTGATGCTTGACTCACGACCCGCGTGACCCGTGAACGAACTGGATTAACCCAACAAATTCATTGCGCATTTTCCATAATCCTCAAATTGTAATGAGAGTTATTTCACGAACAACCTTTCTCTTCTTCTTGGAGCCTTGAATAGTCAAATGGATATCCAAGAGGTCTCTAATACTGAACCTATAAAGATTTGGGATCTTTCACCAATCCTTCACATACTTGATAAGTAGCTATGGATGCAAGCTGAGTCAATGTCTTCAATTGACCAGGTGGCCTTATCCATGCAGATTCTAATGGGTTGTCGTCCTTGGGGTCAATCCAACCGATTCGAGTAGTGTCTTTTGGTATCCCCATGCACTGCAAATTATGATCACATGTGCACCCGTAATGATAATCTATCTTGCATGATCACCTTAATATTCCCTTATCCCGAGATCCCGTTTAAGGGACTGAAATGTCATTAGTTCTTTTATAGGGTATACAATGTTGAGTATAGCTAAAGATTTTTTTTAAAAATTCCGCTAGTAATCTTGGGTTGGCTGATTGAAGTTATGTTGAGAAGATATCCAATCCAACTCCTAAGTTGGAATGTAGAAGGGGTGCCTGTCTTAATGACCACGAGAGTATTCCTCTATATATTTGACGATGTTTTGTCGCATTCTTCTTAAAGAAATATGATCCTATTTAATTATGTCAATGCTCGTGCACGAATGGATAAATAAACCATCGTCTTGTAAAGAATATCCTAGTACATCAGGTTCTACATCAAATTGGACTTTAAAATTGACAAGTAGCATCGCGCTGAGTGTCTAGTACATAGAATAGTCTAATATATTAGCAGATTAGGAGCACATCCCGATCCAATTTCTTACAACACTAGTATAACTGGGATGTAAACAATGACCCCGGTCACCATACTAATACCACTCATGATAACTGTGGCTACCCGTGCGCTTTGGTCCAATACCAAAGGTCTGCTTATAAGCAGGACTCTCGATATGATCAATATATGTGCATGACTGGAGACTCTCATTTAGGAGGCCATTTCTCAGTGGCCCTTGCTCAGGCCTCTGACGTAGCACCACCTGATTGATATGTTCTACTTGATGCGTGATTTCTCCTAGAGCATCTTCCAGATGATCTAGACATCACCGTAACTCTATCTCTACTAAGAGGTTTCCTAACTTCGATAGTGGATAGTGTTGATGTTGATACATATTATGTGGACGCGACTCGGTTCGGATCGACTCGGTTCGGTTCAACCCGGTTAGGTTCGGCTCAAGCCCGACGTCACGACATTCCTCCGTCGTGCGTCCCAGAGTTCGACACGCGAAGCGCGAAGCGCCGCGGCCTTTCCCGTCGACACATCACCATGACATCATCATGATGATGTCATGGTTGACTAACCTATATAATGTGCATGTTGAGAATTGAATTTACGTATACATGTGCTTGGTTGTTTGGGCTTTAACTTCCATTGGGCAGAAACCTCACATGTTGGACCGAATCAATGCATCTTGGGCTGAATCCTTGCACCTGGGCCGAACCCCTACTGGACAACATGTGGGTCGACGAAACACACTTTGTTTCGTCGACTTTGATGAATTGTAATGTGTTTCGTCGACAACAGTTCTGATTCGTCGACCTGCTTCTGTTTCGTAAATGCTGGTACTATAAATAGTCTGAAGACAGACAGAACTATTGGAGGAACACAGAGCACAGAGAGAATAAAGAACAGAGCACACACACACGAGAGAACTTTGAGAGTTTATAGAATACATCTGTAAACATTGAGCTTGTAACTGATCTTTTCATACGTATTAATACAGAGGTGTTAATCGGTGAATCTTGCGTGTCGTGTATTTACGTGTTCTATCTCGGTTTGCTTTCCCGGTTGGATTCCGCACAACCGGGTTGGTTTGTACACAAGGATTAGGCGACTAGATCCTCCCCTTGCCGGACCTACAAGTGCTATCAGAGCCTTGGCTCTTTCCTTGTTAAAACCGAGTGTTTTTCAAGTTGTTCTTCAAGCTTAAAAGTTTAGATTTTCTGAAAAAAAAAAAAAAAAAAAAACCGTGTTTTTGCTAAGTGTGGTTATCAAAACCTTGTTATGTTCATGTTTGCATGTTTATTTTGATTGGTTTTGTTTACATTTTAGCTAAAGGTAGTGCTTGAAATATCAAAGGTTTTCCAGAAACTCATATTATGTTCATCTTTGTTCAAGTGGGTTCTTGATAAAGTTGCTTTTTGATCTTCAAAAATATATTACAAAGTTGTTTATGTCTTGAAAATTGAAATTTTATTAAAATATTGACATACCATGCTTGGTTGGTAAAATATGCATGATGATGTTTAATTGAAAATGGTGTAGCCGAAAGTGGGACTATTGTGTCAGATGATAGAAAGTCAAATTTGTTAGTTGCACAACAAAGTGTCAGCCCAAAAGACTTCTCTATTTCGCCAAAGCCCAAAAAGGCCAAAGCAGCTTACCTTTTGTTTCGTCAACTTCTGTTGGGCCTTAAACAACTTTCAGTTTCGTCATATTAAGCCCAAAGTGATAAATCTGTTTCGTGGAAGCCCAAACTAAAATCTGTTTCGCCGAAGTGTGTTTGACGAAACAGAATCCTCCTGTTTCGTCTAGGAGTCCAAAAGACTTTCCCGTTTCGTCAAACAAGTTTATAAAATCTGTTTCGTCAAGATTAAAATTACAAAGTCTGTTTCGTGGAAATCCGTTTCGTCGAAACACTTGTATTTTTAACAGAAGGGTTGCATTTGTGTTTTAACTGTTTGTTTGAGGTGTGATTTTCAGGTATTCATTTTTCTTGATCAAAAATGAATCCGATTTGGGGTACTCCGGTAAATACAGATATGTATTATGGTACTCCGTCTTCGGATAGCGGAAAGTATAGAAACACGAGTTTGTCTCCTTCGTGGGCCGAAACTCCAAGTATTCAAAGCCAACGACCTATCAAAGCAACTGATATGTTCGGAAATCCATTACCTGTTCGATCTACCGGACCAACAGATCTGTACGGAAATCCGCTTCAACCAGTGCCTCAACAGCAAACCCAAAGGCCTCCTGTGACAACTGATCTATATGGCAATTCAATACAAGTTCCAGTAAAACCAGCTCCAACAACGGACTTGTATGGAAATCCTCTACAACCAGCTCCACAACAGCAAGTCTATCGGCCATCTACTGTAACAGCTTGTTTTGCTGAGGTTGTCAAGGATCTTAAGCACGCCAGTGGTGGAGAATCTTCCACCAATGGTGATGAGTCTTCTGAAGATGAAGACAGTTCTGGTTACAGTGGGAGCTCAGATGAAGAATCCTCAACTTCAGGCAATGATCATTTGGATGACACGTCAAGTGTGTCAGTTGAAGCAGAGGTTGATGAGATATTGGGAGACACTGCAGCAGAAAATCATAGGAGATCTATATTGGTGGATCAAGCTGCTCATTCTTCTTCTTCTCTCCATTCAGCCGTTATGGCTAATGTCGACAGTTCATCAAGTCAGGTATGTGTCGATGAACCCACTGTTGTTATTTGTGATAATTGTGCTAGTTTAAGTGATAGATGTGCTGATTTGGATGCAAACATGTCTGAGTTGCAAGGCAAACATGATTCTTTACAAGCTAGTTTGTTTGACTTGCAAGACAAACATGTTTCGTTGAATGATAAGTGTTGTGAATTGCAAAGCAAACACGAGGCTTTGCAAGAGAAATATGATGTGACATTCATTCACAATCAGAAATTGACCGTGGATCTTTCGAAGTGCACTGAAGCCAACATGTTTTATGAAAACCATGAAAAGGAGTTTAAATCGATGATTGAAAAATTAAAGAAAGATAAAACCGAGCTGACAAAAATGGTTTCCAGAAAACAAACTGACATAAATTTGTATATCACACGTCTTGAGATAATGCAAAAAGAGATGGCTTGTGTGAAAACTGAAAGTGAGGCGATCCAGCTTAAGTTAGACAGTTATTTGAGCTCTAGCTATGTGTTGGATCACATCATTGATGTTCAGAAAGAGAAACGGGATGTCACATGCATAGGCTATAAGAAATGTCCACCACCTGTGAGACATAATTATGATGCCATGCCAGATGAGGAAGATAGAACTTTCTTTGAACCATCTGTTCCTTTAGACGTTGAGGAATTTGCTACAGGACTAGGATACAAGAAGGAAGTATCATCAGATTCGGATGTGTCAGCAGATACATTTGTAACTGCTGAACAGAATCAGGATCCTCCAGTTGTGATTGAGGATGCTGATTCTTCTGATGATGAATCTGATGATACTGATTCAGCAAAGTCTGATGCGGTGATAAAAGAAGAGGACATACCTCTTGAGAATCACATTCTTTGTGATCCACCTGCAAAACCGTCTGTGATTGCTACAGCCAAGTCTGTTGAATCCTCATCTGGAAGCTGTGAAAGCGTGAACTTGCTTTACACATTGATTGGATCTGATAAAATATATTCAGACAAGGATTTCCCTATCAAAAATGTCAATCAATCTTTGATTGATAAAGTTTTCCAAGATTCTACCAGTAAGTTTTTGGGAAAGTCGAGCCCAGGAGTTGTAGTAACTCAGTGTGCTCCTATCCCAAAATCCGAAGTTAGAAAGAAATATGGGAATCGAAATTTGCAAAAACAAAACAATCAATGAAAGCAAAATCACGCTGCCCAAGGAAATGGAAAAGGCAAACAGAGCCAAAACAAGAAAAAGGACAAGAAGGTAAACTTTGTGAAATCAAAGGGAACGGACAAAATTGAGACATTTGAAAACAAATCTAACTTAGATTTTTTTAAACAAAAAAAAAAGGGTAGTTGCACGGTACCCCTGACCGCGGAAGGGATCTCCCTTCCCAGTTCACCACCCGACAAGGATCCCTGGCGGCAAATACCCATAGCCATCAAAGAGGGGTAAGAAACATGTTTCGAACCCGAGACCTCGAGTGTCCTCGGTCCGGCTTAAAGCGGGTGTCGGTGGCCACCAAAGTGGCACTAATGGGAATTGAACTTGGGTCTCCATTGGAGAACCCAAGTCACTCCACCACTAGGCCACTTGTGGTGGCAATAGTGTTAAAAAGAAATGAACCAAACAGTTCAAAACCAAGTACCTCAAGATCACAAAGTTCATCATCATCGGCAAGACGATCACATGATACTTCGGGGTTTGTTGAACGAAGATCATGTTTTGAATGTGGTACAATTGGACACATAATTCGAAACTGTCCGTATCTTCATAAGTTGAAAGCAAAAGTTGATGCCCCCATGGTAACAATTACCATAAAAGATCTGTTTCACCAAGACAGGACCCTCGTCTTGTTAAACAACAAGAAGAGAAACAGATAAAGAAACAACGGAAAAATGTTGAAAAGGTTTTAAAACCAGAGGTTGTCCAAACACAGTCTGTTAAGTTAGAAGTTAAAAATGAAAAACAAAAACAGATTTGGAAACCAAAACCAGTAATTGTTTCAGGGGAGCTACATCAATTCCGAATCATCGGGAAATGGGTGTTACAATTCTCGATGATGACGGACGACCCAAGTCTGTGAAGGCTTGGGTCCCCCTCTCCAACTAATCTCTGAATGAGAGTGCAGGATGTTCCAGGAGGAACTATTGATAGTCTTAGGATTGTTGATAGTGGAGAGAAATGTGAATGAGAGTGCAGGATGTTCCAGACTCCGAAACATCATTATATCTAGGAGTTGTTGCCTTTGATGGAGAGAAATGTGAAAAGAGAGGAGAAAAGAAGACAAAAAATGTCTGATGAAAGAATGTTGTTGAATGAAGTTGAAAAATTCGACATGATGAGATATGTGCCAAAATTGGTTGTTATGGTTTTTGATCGGGTCCTCAGGAAAGATTCCAATGAAAAGTACGCGCCTGTAGCACATCTGAAGCTTTTCGAAGATTCATGGATTTTTCTTCCACAAGAAGTTCAAAGTCCACAAAATGATCGTGCAGTGTACATTTCTCCACGGTGTGTTTGAAGAAAATGTGTTTGTTGAACAAACCAACCGGGTGTGCGGATGCCTTGGCGTGGATTGAACAACCGCACACTACTTCTCAAAGAGAAAGACAAAGGCCTTCGCTGGTGCAATGTGTAAGACCAGCCGGACCCGGAGGTTTATGATCTTGTTGCTGTGAAGAGATTTCTCAGTAGCTACAAAAATCGAATTTGAAATCCACACCGGGTGGATATCCAGTTTGGGAGAGCGCTCAGATTTCTTGCAATGCATGAAACAATTGCAGGATATGGTTTTAAATTTCTAATCTCTCCTATACTTGTCGATATTTAAGCTGCTTTATAAATTGTTATCCTCTCGTAGCACTCTTTGACCTGACACATTGATCTCGAATATCACCTCACACGTGATTGTTTCATTATGAAACTCATCAATGTTGTCATGGTCCACACTGATGACCAACGTGCCGACCTTTTTACCAAAGCATTTGACAAATCAAGATTTGACATTTTATTATTGGTAAACGGCATTAAGGTCAAGCAAGAGTAAAACCAACATCGGAAAATCATTTTTGTAAATACCTTTGTGTTTTAAATTTATCTTAGTTTATTGATTTTAGGGGGAGTAAATCCAAAATTTGAAAATCCAAAAACATCGAAAAATTTCAAAAACACAAAAACAATAGAAAAACAAAAATGAGTTTCCTGGTGAGCAAAAGAGAAAATGATAGTACATCAGTGGTCTGTCCAAACCTCTTTAAACCTTAAATGAAAAATATGTTAAGCAGCTCTATATAAGAAATATCGGTAGGCTCACAATCATTTTAGAGTGTGCAGGGTGATATAAACCTTAATCGACTGAAGACCAGGTGGGAACCACTCATTGGCATATGGTCTTAGTACCGAAATTTCGTTTGAGAGATTGCCGAGGTTCTGAGATATTCGGTCTTTATGCTGCTTATCATCTGGGTATCATGGTTGTATCTTTTACCGAAAAATAACGGGGACGCAAGTCTAGATCTTCCATGATACCATACATACGTGTACATATTGCATACGACCCCAATAAGTGATCAACAATCACATGTCCCTCAAAATAAGTGATAATTTATCACAGATTCTTTGCGGGAGTCAAGTTCGTCTCTCTGCTGTACGAAAGTACTGACCTGTTCACGGACTTGCTCCTGTGTCCTCATGCATCTGAAAATCAAGTTCCTCATCAATAAGTGATTCTATCACATAGGGCTTGTTTTCAATCAAAATAAGTGAGTTTCTCACATCATATACGGTCAAACAGATGATAATCGGTATACTCACCGGTAAGATGAATCCTCGTGCATACTGACGTGATTGTCGTGGGTCACGCAAATTTAATCCCAATAACAACTATATAGATAGTGGTAAGTGGGTATCGAACACAGGGAGTTTGTGGAATATGTGTTATTTGAAAGTTTATCTAATTTTAACTAAATTAATCTAATTGCAAGAGAAATAAATTCAAGAGTTTATGTGAGTGAATTGGTTTTAAACTAAATTAAACTAAGTAAATTGCAAGAGAAAAGTTTGGTTGTAAGCAAATTAGAGACAAATGACCATCCTAGATTTCCGGTTTGTATCAACATTCATATTATCATTCCACTAGAAAGAACTACATAGACATAGCTCATGTGTGATTACTTGCAGTGATGAAAGGAAACTAAGTACTCAGATTCCTAGAACGTGAGGTTGTTACCTGATGATCAATCAACCCTTACCCAATCCTAATTTTACCCATGATATCTCGATTGCCAATGGCACCAAGAACGTATGGTTTCAAACTAGATTAACATAAGAATTAACAAGTTACTAACAAACAATCACACACCATAACAAACCAACCATAAAGATAAGGATTGCTATTCTAGAAATTAGGAAATCAAATACAAAATGTCTCAAACAAACCTTCAATCTAGGACAATCATAAAGTGTTTAGCCACACATGGCTCGAATCAACATCATAACAAAAGTTTCCATGTTCATCCAAATCGAAAACACCAAACAAATGTTAGGAATTGTCCAAAACCAAGCAAGAACAAGCCAAATCGCCCCTAGGATGCTCTCCAAACCGACAATGATGAGAATAGCTGAAAAGACCTCATTCAACTGACTTAAAGATGGCGCTTACACATTTGATCGCAGCCACCACCGTAAATTACGGCTCCACCGTAATTTACGGTGGACATAAAAGGTTTACGGTGCATATTGTCTGAATTACGGTAAGCTCCAGATGAAATCCAGGTCCACCGTAAATTACGATAGGACCGTAATTTACGGTGACAACCTAAGTGTTGTTCTTTCAATCTCAACCCATGTGTGTTGACTGATGATGTTGTCGCTGCCACTATTCTTGTGCCTCACATACTCACATGTTCCTGACTCTTCTTCCTTAGATGTGCCGCCAAAAAGGGTCCAAGCATGTGCCAATCTCACGTCCACAAGGCTGCCTCCAAAAGTCTTCGTGACTTATGTGCCGCCCACTATTTAATAATGATGATGTTGGATTCTAGATGATTATGTTGTTGTTGACTTGCTGTTAACTGTTGTTATGTTGTCAGCCCATGTTCTCACCATCTCAAAGTCCATAACTTGTACTGTTGGCCCAATCAACCGAGAGTCTGCCGCCCACTATTGAGATGATGATGATTGTTGTTTTGACTTTTTCGTGCCCTTTTTCACGTGCAGATGTTGATTGATATTGTTATGTTGACTTCTTGTTCACATATGTTGCCAACTCTAATTGTCCCTCAAAAAGTCGGCCCACCATATGTGCGGCCCAATGACAAGAGAGCCCAATCCATTTGATATTGTGCCAAGAAGTCCAAGTTCAAAAGATGATGATGATGTTCACTACTGTTGATGATGAATTGATATTATCGCTGCCAAGATGTCACGTGAATCCTTTAATTCAATCTTGGATGTCAGTTGCCACCTTGTATTAATGATATGATTATTTTGTGTGGTCCTATGTGATGTTGAAAATCTCCTCATATGTCAGCCAATGTTCTCACCGAATTTCGTGAGTAATATAATATGATCATCAACAATTTAATGCCACTCCTTACACACTTTAACACCTGCAAATCCAAACGACTCGTAGTTACCAAATTCAAGCAATTAACCGAATAAAGTATGAGATGTATGTATATTTAGACCTTTTAAGGGTTGTCCGATGGACCACCCGTCACATCCCCACACTTACCCGTTGCTTGTCCCAAGCAACCGATTCAAAAACTATTTCAAAACCACAAGCGATCAACATGCAAACCAAGCTAAAATGTATCATCTTTTTACTAACTTTCAATCATACCACAAGACACACCCTTCACAAAAACTCTCGCTGACAAGAAATATTAGCACATAATGCTAAACCACTCAATGTGTGTGTGTGTATGCACGACAATAAGCTTGTATAAGAATCAAGTCTCCTCCTAACAAATATCTAGCATGCTTATGAATCAAAAAGGACTTACGGGTTGTAACGGGACTAGGTGCAAAGGTAGGAAAATGGTGGAATATATATGCGAGAGCTAATTGATTTGACCTGGTTTTTTTTATGTCTACTACTACGAAGCAAACACCAAATATATATACAAAGCTTCTTCAACATTCTCAACTACTATTGCAACTAAATATTTTTTTATTTTTATTTTTTTTTTTTGTATTTTTCTCTTTTTTTTTTCTTTTCTTTTTTTTTTTCATAACACGTCAAATTCAACAATATATACAAAAAAAAATACTACATACTAAATCTCCTAAACCGGGTCATCTCAAAAGGTAAAATGTTTTTTGTAGGAAATAGGCTCGGGTCACAATCGAATGGTCTAAGGCTCAATATGGCTTTCTAAGGACCAAACCCCCACCCCTCACAATACCAAGCTCATATATGTAAAGTATGAGGTCCAACCCACCTATCCCACACTCTCACACTTCTAGATGAGGTTACCTAAAAGCCCCTTATCATTTTCAAAAGCATGCTAACTCTAGGATTTAACAAGAATTCGTACACAAGTTCTATTAACACAAGACACACACCGCCACTCAAAACAAAGAACTATCTATAATAATCATATGTGGCTCAAATTCTCACCAAGAAAGGACTAGAAATGGGTATCGGTGTGTCAAGTGGAACAAAAAAATTTTAAAATTCTCAAAAAAAATTCCCCTCATCCCCACACTTGGGATACATTGTCCCAATGTATGGTTTTGAGGGAAAGATCGCTTTTAACCAACAACATTAGCTTTCGCTAATACTCTCAAATCCCAAATTTCTTTTTGTATTTTTTTTTTTTTGTATTTCTTTTTTTTTAACAACTAATACCAATATTTTAATACTAAAGAACATAACAAGACTAAGGAAAGAGTACATTGACCTGGTGAAGTTTGACACAACAGATGTTGTAGATAATCCGACTTCCTATCATCACCTTCACACAACTCTCCGCACATCTTCCCCACACTTATCTAAAAACACCTTGGGTTGCCTCCCAAGCAGCGCTAAAGTTTAGGTCTTCAGCCCGACCGTACCTGATATGTCTCAAGGTGGTCTCAATGCACATTTACCTTTTTCGTTGCTAATGTAAGCACGGTGTTTGATTCTTCTATTGTGTGTGTGCTTTGTCACGTCCCATCTTTCTTTGCAAAATTCTTTAAATCCACATTTTCCTACCGAATTTCCAACAAATGCTCGGTAGTTTACTCTCCACTTCACTACTTCGTTTTCTGTGCCCAACAAATCCAAACTCTCCCATAAACATAACTTATGAATGAAATCTCCCACATCATGAAGTGCCACCTTCCTAGTTTCTAAACATGCATCCTTAACACTCTTGGTTTCCATAACCACCACAGCCGCAGAGTTGTAATCAACTTTGATTGGTTCATCAAGTGAAAGGCCCTCAACTTTGCTCTCCATAGGTGGTTCCTCCACAATAATTTCAATTGTATATTCCTCATTTGGCCCTAATAATTCAGTTTCAAGTTCGGGAGGACTCACAACCTTTTCTTCTACATCACCCATAGGTGTCATTTGTTCAATCTGCACATATATCCAGTGTTGTTTTGCTTGACGTTTTTCCAATATCGACGTCCCTGGCCTCATCTCTTTCACCTCTTTTGGTAACAAATCATATTTCCATTCCAAAAGTTCTACTCATTCTTCCATTGACAAATGAGGTTTTGTTAATTCTTTTTCAACATGAACCATGTGTCTCTTTCTCATCATCTCGTCAAGACTTTCAGATTTATGTGACTGATAGTGCAAAGTAGGTTGTTGAGTTACACATTCATAACCATACTGATCAAATGTATACTGAGCATGATAATAGTCTTGATCGTACATCTGAGGGCCTTCATATGAAAGTTGGGAATATTCATCATAATAATCACCGTAATCGTACTCCTCTTGGTAACTCATTTCCGGATCAAATGCCAAAGGTGATAGCTTGTGAGAGCTCCTAGTACGCATGCACCTGTCAATACCTGCACACTAACACACCCAGCGTAAACCAGAAAAATAACAAACTTAAAAAGAAAGAAAATAACACACGTTGCGCACTACTCCCCGGCAACGGCGCCAAAATTTGACGTGATTGTCGTGGGTCACGCAAATTTAATCCCAATAACAACTATATAGATAGTGGTAAGTGGGTATCGAACACAGGGAGTTTGTGGAATATGTGTTATTTGAAAGTTTATCTAATTTTAACTAAATTAATCTAATTGCAAGAGAAATAAAATTCAAGAGTTTATGTGAGTGAATTGGTTTTAAACTAAATTAAACTAAGTAAATTGCAAGAGAAAAGTTTGGTTGTAAGCAAATTAGAGACAAATGACCATCCTAGATTTCCGGTTTGTATCAACATTCATATTATCATTCCACTAGAAAGAACTACATAGACATAGCTCATGTGTGATTACTTGCAGTGATGAAAGGAAACTAAGTACTCAGATTCCTAGAACGTGAGGTTGTTACCCGATGATCAATCAACCCTTACCCAATCCTAATTTTACCCATGATATCTCGATTGCCAACGGCACCAAGAACGTATGGTTTCAAACTAGATTAACATAAGAATTAACAAGTTACTAACAAACAATCACACACCATAACAAACCAACCATAAAGATAAGGATTGCTATTCTAGAAATTAGGAAATCAAATACAAAATGTCTCAAACAAACCTTCAATCTAGGACAATCATAAAGTGTTTAGCCACACATGGCTCGAATCAACATCATAACAAAAGTTTCCATGTTCATCCAAATCGAAAACACCAAACAAATGTTAGGAATTGTCCAAAACCAAGCAAGAACAAGCCAAATCGCCCCTAGGATGCTCTCCAAACCGACAATGATGAGAATAGCTGAAAAGACCTCATTCAACTGACTTAAAGATGGCGCTTACACATTTGATCGCAGCCACCACCGTAAATTACGGCTCCACCGTAATTTACGGTGGACATAAAAGGTTTACGGTGCATATTGTCTGAATTACGGTAAGCTCCAGATGAAATCCAGGTCCACCGTAAATTACGATAGGACCGTAATTTACGGTGACAACCTAAGTGTTGTTCTTTCAATCTCAACCCATGTGTGTTGACCGATGATGTTGTCGCTGCCACTATTCTTGTGCCTCATATACTCACATGTTCCTGACTCTTCTTCCTTAGATGTGCCGCCAAAAAGGGTCCAAGCATGTGCCAATCTCACGTCCACAAGGCTGCCTCCAAAAGTCTTCGTGACTTATGTGCCGCCCACTATTTAATAATGATGATGTTAGATTCTAGATGATTATGTTGTTGTTGACTTGCTGTTAACTGTTGTTATGTTGTCAGCCCATGTTCTCACCATCTCAAAGTCCATAACTTGTATTGTTGGCCCAATCAACCGAGAGTCTGCCGCCCACTATTGAGATGATGATGATTGTTGCTTTGACTTTTTCGTGCCCTTCTTCACGTGCAGATGTTGATTGATATTGTTATGTTGACTTCTTGTTCACATATGTTGCCAACTCTAATTGTCCCTCAAAAAGTCGGCCCACCATATGTGCGGCCCAATTACAAGAGAGCCCAATCCATTTGATATTGTGCCAAGAAGTCCAAGGTCAAAAGATGATGATGATGTTCACTACTGTTGATGATGAATTGATATTATCGCTGCCAAGATGTCACGTGAATCCTTTAATTCAATCTTGGATGTCAGTTGCCACCTTGTATTAATGATATGATTATTTTGTGTGGTCCCATGTGATGTTGAAAATCTCCTCATATGTCAGCCAATGTTCTCACCGAATTTCGTGAGTAATATAATATGATCATCAACAATTTAATGCCACTCCTTACACACTTTAACACCTGCAAATCCAAACGACTCGTAGTTACCAAATTCAAGCAATTAACCGAATAAAGTATGAGATGTATGTATTTTTAGACCTTTTAAGGGTTGTCCTATGGACCACCCGTCACATACCTTGATACGGGAATGTGTCGTGATGTGGATGAACACCGGTCGGTAAGTATAAATCATACCTTAACGTATCCCCTCGCCATGATTACATCTGATAAGTTGAGCTTAAGTGGACAACAATACCGATAATCGTTATAGGATGCTTATCTTAATGTTAACTAATTGAACAACAAGAGCGTTTTGGCATGACCGTACACTGATATGATTCTCTTACCCTCGAAACTCGCAAAAAGAATCTCTGTATATATTTATTTACTGCTTTCTGTCTTTGTATTTGAAATATTCAAAAATACCAAAAAGATTTTAGGTGTGTTTTTAATATAAACTTTATAAAAGCCAAAAAGATTTTATTTCTGTCTTATTTTCGATCGTACGATGTTGGATCTCGAGTCTTCGTTACCTGAAACCTGACTGAAAACCAAATCGACTAAATCTTCATAAACGATCAAAATTTGCAAGTTTTGAAAGTTAAAATCTAATTTGATAAATTTGTTAAACTTTCAAACTGTCGGACGGTAGTTGATTGAAATATGGTCACATCTGTGTTATTTGTTTATGTTAAACTATATTCCAAGCAGTTGTTCTCATTACGCGTTTAGCTTTCTTGCATGTGCAGATGCTAAAGGCGAGGAGAACATGTTCGATGACAAGCTTTGGAATGAAGACACGATGTAAAGGCACTCAAAAGATAAAGATGATCGAGTTGCCGCTGACCATCATCAACACCACAAGGATCTCAAGTACGGATGATCAAAAGATTCACGAGCATAACTCAAAGGAGAGCTTATGGAAAGGGGGAGTTTGTTAACACACTTCCTACATAAAAAGGGGAGTTTGTTGATACACTTTCTGCTTACAAGACGTGAAGACTTTGAAGATCCTCCGACATGGAAGACATGGAAGATGAACCTCACGAGTAGCGTCCAAGGGGGAGTTTGTTGATACATATTATGTGGACGCGACTCGGTTCGGATCGACTCGGTTCGGTTCAACCCGGTTAGGTTCGGCTCAAGCCCGACGTCACGACATTCCTCCGTCGTGCGTCCCAGATTTCGACACGCGAAGCGCGAAGCGCCGCGGCCTTTCCCGTCGACACATCACCATGACATCATCATGATGATGTCATGGTTGACTAACCTATATAATGTGCATGTTGAGAATTGAATTTACGTATACATGTGCTTGGTTGTTTGGGCTTTAACTTCCATTGGGCAGAAACCTCACATGTTGGACCGAATCAATGCATCTTGGGCTGAATCCTTGCACCTGGGCCGAACCCCTACTGGACAACATGTGGGTCGACGAAACACACTTTGTTTCGTCGACTTTGATGAATTGTAATGTGTTTCGTCTACAACAGTTCTGATTCGTCGACCTGCTTCTGTTTCGTAAATGCTGGTACTATAAATAGTCTGAAGACAGACAGAACTATTGGAGGAACACAGAGCACAGAGAGAATAAAGAACAGAGCACACACACACGAGAGAACTTTGAGAGTTTATAGAATACATCTGTAAACATTGAGCTTGTAACTGATCTTTTCATACGTATTAATACAGAGGTGTTAATCGGTGAATCTTGCGTGTCGTGTATTTACGTGTTCTATCTCGGTTTGCTTTCCCGGTTGGATTCCGCACAACCGGGTTGGTTTGTACACAAGGATTAGGCGACTAGATCCTCCCCTAGCCGGACCTACAGTTGATGATGGTCTACTCTGAGCATTGTGCTCCATATCGAAATAATCAATCGTAAACGCTTGGTCATTGTCTTTAACCAAACCAAATTCGTGTAACAACATTTGTTACATGTAGTTTAACACTTAATCTATAGTAAAACTGGAATCAAGATCACTGCATTTATCAAGATTAAAATGATAATTTAGAATAATGTGCTTGCTACCTTATAAGCTAAGGCACAAGTCCCACAAAATTCATGTTGTGAATTAATAACCATTTAAACGATGCATCGATTTCAAATTACTAAATGGCATTATGTCAGGATACACATATTTGTTTTTATCATTTACATAATATTTAGGTATTCCAGCCCAACTTTAATTGGTATTTATTTAAATAAACTTTCGTTGAGAGCAAAAACTGCATGTTTAAGTACCATAAAGAATCTTTAGGTTCTTCGATATTTTTCATATCATCAATGACTCAGAATGGTCGAACCGGTCAACCCAATTTATTAACAATCATGGTCCATAAACCTCTGGTTTATGATCATATATACTTTAGTTGTGTAAGTGCAGCTCTCGTCGGGTAACTGTGCTTTATCAATTTTGTTCCATAAAAGTCAAAGGCCAAGTCAAAGTTAGGTTAAATCCGGATGGTATGTGTTAATTGATTAAATTCGGACAATATTATGTGTTATGCTGTCTGAATGTATGGACATGTCATGTCAGGACTTAGGGTTTGCCTTAGCCTATATTTATGGGAGCATAGGTTAGAATTGGGAATCTATCCCTCACAATTAATTCATCTCAGTGAGAATGGACCTGGGTGATCAGCTTCGTGCAATCTCTCACAAACCCTGGTTATTCTTCAATAGTGTGTGCACATTTCTAGAGAGAGAGTGGCAATGTGTTAATAAGGGAAAGCTCAGTTTAGATCTTTATGATCTAAACCAGCTTGTAGATGATGTATACTCTCTCGGTTTGTAATTTGTGATGACTGATTCGTTAATAAAGAGTTTCAACTTCTACATCTTTCTATCTTTTATGTTTATGATTGTTCTTCATGTCTTGAATCAATTGCAATGTTGATGTTCGTCATCGATCCGGTGCTTTCACAGTGGTATTAGAGCATGGTTACCAATTCGGAATGGTCTAACCGCCTTCCGAATCACCATTGCTCTTGATTTGATATTTGTTTCCGCCAAACATCATGGAAACGTAAAGATTCTATAGAAAAATTGAATATTTTGAAGATGTTCGTCGTCTGAGAAGTTTTCTTCTTTTCTAAGTTGCTTTAGATCTGTGTTTTGATCAAAAAAAGGTATTGTGCATACTTAATTTTGTGTTAGAAGTATTGGATGTGCGTATTTGTTATTCTGAGGACTTGTGTGAAGTCACACTTGTCAGTACTTATTCATAAGTCCGCATTTGTCGATCAAACACCACTGTCCGCACTTGTATTTCCTTTGTCCGCACTTGCATCAGAAAATTTTGTCCGCACTTGTGAAATACATAGCTTGTCCGCATTTAAGCTTTAACATTTGTAAGAATTTGTGAGATGTTATTTAGTCAGTACTTTTTTAAATACTCTAGTCCGCACTTGTGAGTGTTTCTAATAGTCGGAACTTAGAACATCTCATTCAGTTCACATAAACTTCTCAGACCTTGTCCACACTTGTGGACATTTGTTTCATCTGGTTCGAACTTGTTTCATCAAACACATGTCAGAACTTGTTGAAACTGTCCGCACTTAGCCTCTACAACTTCTGTCCGCACTTAGATATAATCTTGTCCGTATATAACTCTTAATTTCATCATCAGCACTTGTGATTTATTCACTTGTCAGACCTTTTGAATTTATGTTTCATCAGAACTTGTGAACTTAAAAGTTATCAGAACTTGTGGACTTAAAGGTTATCAGAACTTGTGGACTTAAAAGTTATCAGAACTTGTGAGTCTTTATAATTCATCCGCACTTAGTTCATTCAGTATTGTCAGCATTTGTATTCTAAGTTCGGACATTGAAACAATGTCCGCACTTATTCAGTCCATCCGCATTTGTAAGTTTAACATTTGTCAGCACTTGTGAGTTTGTAACATGTCCGCACATAATTGATTTAGTATCATTTGTCCATTAGTCCGCACTTAACTAATTATTCCATCAGAACTTATTCGTTAATTGTTTGTGGGCATTTAAAAGAAAAGGTGTCCGCATTTACTTGTGAGACTAGGTGTCCGCATTTACTTGTTAGATAAGGTGTCCGCATTTATTTGTGAGACAAGGTGTCCGCATTTAGTTAATTCAAAATTTGTCCACACTTATCTTCAAACATCTTGTCCGCATTTGTTGTGGATATCATCATGTCAGCACCTAATCCATCTCATTTGTCCGAATTTAAACTTGTGTTTCGACTTGTAAAGTCCGAAGTTATGGGTTATACTCGGAATCTTCAAGTTATATTCGGTTTCTAGATTCTCAGTGTACGGATTTGTTCCGTTCTAGAGTTTTTAGACAAATTTGGGACTGTTTTCGGGCATTTGAAAATAGAAGGTGACGTGCTTTGGACATTGACAGTTTACGAGGAAATAGGCGGAGTAAAAACTTCCTATTTTATTCGTAAATCTAAAGCTTGTATGTAAAAAGACTCGTATGTGATGGAGTTTTGTCAAGTATGTTCGTGTTTTCAATCAAGTATGGACGTGATGAAGTTGGTTTCTCGGTTGACGACTAGTTAAAGATTCAACCTTGTTCAGTTGTTGTTTAGAGTAGAGAAGATTGGTTTCAAGTTCTCTCTTCCAAGATGATTGCCAATCGGTTCTCGAAATAATGTGGTGCTTCTTGATAAGTGGAAGATCGGAGATGAAAGCCATCGGGAATTCAGCGGATTCGTGAAAATAGGAGATTGATTCATGAAGATTCGTGACGAGATGAGATCATACATGAAGGGTTTCATATTTTGATAAAGATGGTAGATGTACATTTACAAGTTCAGTTTGTTATTAACTTATAGAACTGACTTCATGTCTTTGCGGAAGTTGAAGTGTTCATCGTTGGGGATTGGAAATCCAATGTCTCTTTCTACTGCCAATTAGGTTTGAAGATTATGGTTTTGAACGATATTCTTACATTTGGTTGTAGGCTGGTTCGTGTTAACTTGATTCAGGAGTAGTTTGAAGGGGAGGATCTACAGTGTTTGAAGTTGGATGCTTGAGGTTTCATAAAGCGACCATTTAAGTGATTGTCAACAAATCTTTCGCTATAAGGGTTGAAGATCGTTGTGCTCTGCCAGAAATATCAAGTCTCAACCAAAATAGAAAGCAGGCATGACATCATCAGTCAAGGGGGAGTCTGTAAGCGCAGTATCCGGTGACTGAAGATTATCGATGCCAGACAGAACTGATAGCAACAGTTACGGGGGAGTCTGTTAGTGCAGCTCTCGTCGGGTAACTGTGCTTTATCAGTTCTGTTCGATAAAATTCAAAGGCCAAGTCAATGTTGGAATAAATTTGGATGGTATGTGTTAACTGATTAAATTCGGACAGTATTATGTGTTATGTTGTCCGAATTTATGGACATGTCATGTCAGGACTCAGGGTTTACCCTAGCCTATATTTATGGGAGCATAGGTTAGAATTGGGAATCTATCCATCACAATTCATTCATCTCAGTGAGAATGGATCTGGGTGATTAGCTTCGTGCCACCTCTCACAAACCCAAGCTATTCCTCAATAGTGTGTGCACATTTCTAGAGAGAGAGTGACTATGTGTTAGTGAGAGAAAGCTCGGTTTAGATCTTTGTGATCTAAACCAGCTTGTAGATGATTTGTTGGTGCATATTTCGTACGCCTGCCACTGTGCGAATAGTTAGATAGAGCGTGTGTTGAATATTGTATAGAATAGGAGAAAGTTGGACATGGTTCGTTAATGTAAAAGTCCATCCAGATGGCAATCCGGACGGATGGACATAGTGTTAGTTGTTGTCTATAATAGGGACTTGGGGTTCCCATTTGGACAAGCTTTTGGTCCCTGAGGGGAGATGATGTCCAACTGGTCTCATGGTGATGTAATTGTGAAGATTTTGAATAGAGACCAGATTATAAGTGACATCTATCTTCTACTCCTTTCTTAGTCATAATAAACGCACTGAACGCATCGTTTCGGGACCAAAACTTTGTCAAACTCGCCAGTTCCAGGACCTAGCAGTGGTATCAGAGCTACGGTACCAATTTAATCGATCTAACAGTCGGTTAAATCACCCAAAGCTCATCAATTTTGGGTTAAATGGGAGTTTTGATGTTAAACAGAGAAAATCATCAAAATAAAGGTCTATTCACGGATGGATTTTGGAATTGAAGACATCATTCTGTTCGGAATTGATTCGCGCACAATCCTGTGAAATTTCATCATGAAATTCACACAAATAAAGATTCTGGATTGAAAAAACGTGATTTGGAGTGTTCTTGAGCTGTTAGAACATATCTGATCGGATGACCCTCCGATCGGATGACCATCCGACCCATGTCATTAGCTTGTGTTTGAAAGATCAGTTGGTTTTCACTCGAATGATCTTTCGATCGGATGACCATCCGATCCACAAACACAAGTTTGTTTCTTTTTGTCATTCGATCGAATGACCATCCGATCGGACGACCATCCGACAACATGCCATTCGACCAGATGATCAAATGCCTAAAAAAGGAATTTTTTGATCGCAGCGACGAGGAGTGTCTCCAAAAAAATTGGTGATTTACAATTTTTTCGGGTTTTTAACGACCAAGCTGTGTTGTTCGGGGACACCGTCGGGGGCTTCAGTGAATAGATTTGATGATGCGATCATGGATTATGGAAATTAGTGGGGTAGTCATGATAATGGTGCAGAATGTTTATCATCTGGGTTATCTGACTATTTTTGGGCCAAATCGTAAAGTCCGCAGTAGTGAAAAACTGACATTTTTAGGAAAATTGTCATATTTTTCAGCATAGTCGAGTTTTTCACAGATAAAAGAGAACTGAATTGCTCAGTTTGAGGGAGAATTCAGTAATAGAGACGTCAGAATTTGCAAAAATGAGGGGGAATAAAAATTTCAATGTCATATGTTGAAATTCTGGCATTTTTGAAATTCGTGACACTACAACAGTATTCGGGTAGTTCTCGACTTCAGATTGTCAGGGGGAATGTAAATCTGATCATGGGTGAAAGATTCCGAGATCAAGATTATCCGAGGTGTTGATATTTGATCGTGGACGAAAGCATCAGAGATCTGAGAGTGATCGTGGATGATAGCTTCTGAGATCTAGATTATCTGAGGAGATGAATCTGATTGTGGACGAATGCTTCAGAGATCGGATTACATTACCTGATGATTTGTTTTCCGATGAAGATTTGCTGATTGTGGAGATTATCGTTTACACGGATCTGTCATTCTTATGGTGCGTTAACATGGATCACGGTAAACGGGATATCAGATCTTCAGGGGGAATCACGGATTTGAAGTTAACCAGTGGGGTATTTGAAGTTTCTATCAATTGCCGGTTGAGCTTTTGTACATTCTTAGATCGAGCAAGCGGAATGCGAGATCGTGGTGCTTACAGGACATATCAAAAACTGAGCTCGGATGCTCTTAAAGTTGAAACAAAGGGTGCTTCATTGACTAGTTTCAAATTGGTGATTGTTCGTGAAGGTTGCAGTTTAGCAAATCAGAGGAGAGTCGTGAACTGTGCAAAAGACCTGAAGATTCATTTCAGGGGGAATTAGTGCTTTACATTGCCAAAAGCAAGCCCGAATCATCAATCAAGGGGGAATCTATTGTCAGATTTCAAGATGCTTGATTGAAGTTGCAGAATATTCAAACACGGCTCAAGGTTTTCAAAGTTTTAAAGACGATTCGACAGTGACAACCGAGGGGGAATCTGTCGGTGCATATTTCGTACGTCTGCCACTGTGCGAATAGTTAGATAGAATGTGTGTTGAATATTGTATAGAATAGGAGAAAGTTGGACACGGTTCGTTAATGTAAAAGTCCATCGGGATGGATGACCATCCGGCCGGATGGCAATCCGGACGGATGGACATAGTGTTAGTTGTTTTCTATAAATAGGGACTTGGGGTTCCCATTTGGACAAGCTTTTGGTCCCTGAGGGGAGATGTTGTCCAACTGGTCTGATGGTGATGTAATTGTGAAGATTTTGAATAGAGACCAGATTATAAGTGAAATCTATCTTCTACTCCTTTTAGTCATAATACACGCATCGAACGCGTCGTTTCGGGACCAAAACTCCGTCAAACTCGCCAGTTCCAGGACCTAGCATGATGTATACTCTTTCGGTTTGTAATATGTGATGACTGATTCGTTAATAAAGAGTTTTATCTTCCACATCTTTCTATCTTTTATATTTATGATTGTTCTTCATGTCTTGAATCAAGTGCAATGTTGATGTTCGTCATCGATCCGGTGCTTTCACAAGTTGCACTCGTGTATGTTTAATACACCATTGTAAATATGAGAAAATAATGTGTTATTTTTTCAAACATTCATGTTATAACATAACATGTTTCCCATATTTTATTCTCGTATAATCACTCTTTAATGCGCCACTTCATGTGGTCGATTTGAGTATTAACATGCTTGATCTCATTATCAACATGAGGATCCTTACAGGTCCTCATTTACCATGATCGTGACCTCATTATCAACATGAGCATCATAACAATTACCTTAATTACCATATAACGAACTTTACACCTATCATTATATCATCACATTCACTTAAGGGAATCAATTATAACCACACAACTTTAACTTTTATGGTGGCATCATTACAATTTCTTTAGTTATGTACAAGATCACGACTCTTTCACTAATCATATATAAGTACATTAACTTCAGGAAATGGATTGGAACCACACAACTTTCATGATGGTCATTTCAAACCTTATTATATATATATATACAGGGTTAGGTTCATTTGTGAACAACCCCCTTGATAGCGAACTGTGTGAACTAATCCTAGCCCTTGATTATTGATACACAAGTGTAAATCAATGGCTAGGATTTGATCAGGATTTGATGATAAAAATACACTAGTGTATTTTACGATTTGATGATGTAAATCAATGGCTAGGATTTGTTCACTCAGTTTACAAATACACTAGTGTTTACTCTAGAACCCCACCCTATATATATATATTTAATATATGCATCTTTTTATTATACACAAAAATGTTGGTTGTAAAGTGGAAAAAACCATCTGAAATTACGTAAAGGTCTCAAGTTCAAGGTCTGGCTCCAACACCAAGATCTTTTTTTAATTTATTTCCCCTTAACCACAATTTTAGGACCATTTTTTATGTCGCCCAGGCCGTATATTTTTTTTGAGGTCTTAGGGATGGCCCTGTCATCACATGATATAAATCCAAAAGTTTTGACAAATGGAAATTAGTTTATTCAATGTATTCTTATAAGTAATCTTCTAATCACATGATATAAACCGAGAAGTGGTCATATAACTGAGTCATGAACTTTTATCAGTCTAAAATCTTACAAGCTTTCATAAATTTATACTAAGATTTAGGGAGTTAGACACTACAGGTGTCATATTATAAATGAACACCGACCACAATTTATTCGTGTTTATAACTTGTGATCGTATGCCACAACTTTGGTCATTTTGATGTTCTCTTCAAAATTCAAAACTGGTAACATATGAAACACAATGCATACATAAATTTACATTATATAATGCATGATTTTATAACATGTCAACAAACAAAACGAGTTATGATACAACCTTATGAAATACGATGCTCTTATCACTTGTAAGAAGAGATATAATTTAGAGTTAAATGCATGGTTGGTCCCTGTGGTTTGCAGATATTGCAGACTTGGTCCTAAGACTTTAATAATTACAGAGTTGGTCCCGGTAGTTGCAATTTTTAAACTCGGGTGATCCTTATCACTAACCTATGTTAGAATTCTGAGTTAAGTATATGATAAATGTCTATTTTACCCCTCATCTTCTTCTTCCTCATCTCTCTATTTCTAAAAACCCAACCACCACAACATCACCACAAACTAACCGGAAAACATGATTTAGGTCTCCCCTTTTTTTAATCCAACTAAAACTACCTCCCACAACTCCACAAGAAATCCTACCTATGTAAGATTAAATATATTTATTTTATATTTAATCTAGTAGCCATTATAATCATTTACATTATATGGATCAAAATATATAACAATCCTATTAAATAATTAGTTGGTAATTGTTGATGGGCCTAATTACCCTTATTAACTAATTAGGGTTTCCTCCTGGGTGCATATATAAGGAGATAATTAGAGGGTTAAAGGGTTAGACTCTAATCACAATAACATCACTCATGAAATCACCCCCTCTCTCCTAACCGAACTCCCTTATTCGGTTTCCCTTACTACCATCATTAGATTGCACCCTAAGGAGGAACCAGATCAAGCTGACAATCATGTCAAACACTGTTGCTGCGTCTCCATCTGGATTCTCTGCTGGCCTGTACTGATGCAATCAAAGGTATGTTTTCATGTTTTCCATTATATCTAAACAGAACTGATCAACATGTGGTATCAGAGCATATGTTGATTACTCAGTTCTGTTTTCGTATCCATTATTCTGGGATTGAAATCTGGAAAACAGAAGTTTTGAAAACTCAATAAAACTCAAGGCTTTTTTCGGGTCATATGTGCCGAGATCAATGTTTTTCGGGAAAAGAATGTTTTCTAATGACTCGGAATCATAATGGTAAATCTTAATTGTACCGAAATCTGTTTAAAGCCTTAAAATTCAGGTTTCGGGTTCCAGAATCATGTTTTTATTTTTAGGGTTCATCATGTGTTCATAGGAAAATTCGAAATTCCTTTATGTTTTAGAATATAATTTGGATTTTTGAGTGTTATTTCCCTGTTTGATCCAATTTAATCTGTTAAGTTTATTCGAAAACTGTTAAAAGATATACAGTTATAATTTTCGAAATATTATGATAAAATTAGATCATCACTAAAACAGGAAACCATATCTCAAAATCCCTAACAATTCGAATTTTCGGTTATGTTTTCACATTAATAGCTGTAACAGAATTTTCGAGATAAGTTTTAACCACCCGAGACAAAGGTCTCGACTCGAGACCACAAGGTCTCGACTCTAAATCATAAGTGTTCTCAAATGTTTACAACTCGAGACAACGATTTCAACTCGAGATCATAAGGTCTTGACTCGAGACCACTAAGGTTTCGACTAAGGGTTTCAATCTTCACAACTCGAGACCAACAGATCTCGACTCGAGACCACAAGGTCTCGACTTGAAATCATAAGGGCTCAAAAGTTTACAACTCGAGACAAAGGTCTCGACTTGAGACCATAAGGTCATAACTCGAGACCATAAGGTTGCGACTCGAGACCATAAGGCTGAAACTCGAGACCGTGGTTGCGACTCGAGACCTCATTATGAGTCGAGATCTCATAAAGTACAATAGTCGAGACCATGGTTCCGACTCGAGACAAAGGTTGCGACTCGAGACCTCATAACTGACTCGAGATCTCAAAACTCAGTCGAGACCTAACTCGAGACCTGACTCGAGACCTCATTATTTTAGGCTGTTTAATGTGAACTAAGATTTAGCTCGGGGCTTAGCCCCGAACCCCGTGCAAGGGCACGTTGTTCCCCTAACAGGTGGTTTGCTACTAAATAATTGGTTTTTGTAATTAGTTAGTTAATTAATAAGGATCAAATAATGTTTTACAAAACCAAAATGGCTTTACTTGAATGAGCTTCTGATGTATCATTTCTGGCCAAAGCTGATTTGATGCATCTGCTTATCATCCAAGTATTACGAAAGCTATGTTAAGTATGCATCATAAACATGAATGTCTTAATATCTGGCCAAAGCTGATTTAATTCCTTCATAGATGGCATACTTAACAAGTGCATAACTAAAGTGATTGTCTCAATTTCTGGCCAAAGCTGATTTGTTACAACCACGTTGCACACATGCTTAAATGATTACACTTCTGGCCAAAGCTGATTTGTCTTCGTTTAAGTAGAACTCTAAATAAGTCTATTATTTTGATGTTAGTAATAGACATATCACAACCTCTTCACATAATGATCCTTAGATTAATGATCCTTTATTTTATTTTATGATCATTTCGTCTGCCTTATTCTTAGTACCCATAATTTTACTCACTATAATTTTCTTCTATAAATCTATATCTCATCCACTCTAATTCTTAAGCCTAAAATGTTTTGCTTTATTTAAAGTTTCTATAAGAATTAGCTCTTAAATTAAATCCTTGATTATCTCTTAAGACACGATAATCCTATTGCTCTCTTCTGATAAAGCACTACAGAAGAAAAGTAGAGCATGATGATTAGGATAAATCAAACACGATGTCTCTTATGATAATCAAGAATAAGTGCTGCCACTAAAAGATTATTCCAGATTAAGTCTTTCCTAAGACTAATCTATAATTGTGGAATAATCACTAGAACTCCTAAGATGCATGCCCTCATTTAAAATTCTAAACTATAAAGCTAAGTGGTATATGTGAATACATAATAATGTACAATACCATGACCCATAAAGTTAAGGGCTTACGCATGGAAATAGGTACATTTTTTCAGTACATTACATACTAAGATTTTCACTTGTACAATATGATGCCTTATAAATCAACTATAACACTCAAAAGTACCAAAGTATAATGAGTGTGTTGATAAGCAACATATGTACATAGAAATAAATGTTTGAAGCTAGAAAATAAGTTGTTACTCACCTTAGAACCACTTAAACTTTAAAAGAGGATTGTTCTAAGGTCCATAGACAAATTACAAGTAAAAGTTCCAACTTTAAGGTTCTTCAAGGGAAAATCTCACTGCATAATTATGCCATTAGACTAGGCATAAGCAACGAGACTATTCATTGTTCAGAAGAACGGTTGGATAAATTAATTAGATAGTCACTTACTAATGATACTTAAGTCTGATAATTTTTAATATTCCAATTAACACATGATTAGTTGACTCTAGTTCTAAACGTTTCCTTACCAGAAGTCAACAAATAACTAACATTAGAGTTAGTGACAAAATTAAATGTTAAGGCTATAAGAACCATAATAAGTAATCTTCTAACAACGCTTTTCGATACCTTATATATTCTGAAGATTAATCAGAATGTAGTATCATAACTAAGCAATGTTATGAAGCTTGTGAGGTTTGCATAGTCAACATAAAGTCACACTTACCTTAAACTCTCAGTTTATTTGTTCTAAATATCTGGATTGAAACATTACTAAGATAAAACTAGATGATACCTTACACTTTCACAACTTTTGTCATCATGCAAATGAGAATTTGACAAAAGGAAAATGAGACTTACAAATTTCATCCATTATAACCAAAATTCATGAGAAATCATGACATGGTTAATGAGGATGATTTTTTTATCTAATCTCATTCTAAGTGATTTTAAATCATGACGTTATAGTCCTAAATATTACTTAGCTTAAGGAATAAGTATGGGTCCATCATAAGTCATTCATTAACATTCGTGGAACTTATTCCAAATGGAATATTCAGACATAATTCATTTATCATTTAAAAGACTATCAACTTGTATCTAAATTTTGTCGCATATGGCTCACGGTCTTAGAAGAAATCTATTCATATATATATATACTTAATAAGATTTCTATTAAATATGTTCCTAAAATTTCTTATGATATCTGGACATTAAAGAAATCAAATAAAGTCTAACGTATATGTGATAGGTTCCCACGTCACGTAGCTCATTGAAACTTCTCTTGTAGCATTCTAGAGATATTAAAGATCAGTGGGAGCATTAAGTGTCTTAATAATAACTTGCAATAGTTGCAAGAGGTGGGGAGTGAAAACTTTATATTACTTCAATTTACACCTCTTGTACAAGACACCGATCCATCACGACACTGTTCCATCAAAAACTTGTCTCCTTAAAATCTAATGTTACTCTTACAAAAGTTTCATTGTTGCTTAATTGTGGGTACACTTCGATTTCTTACCTAAACTAACATAATCCTCAACAAGAGAAATCACAACGACTAACGTCATTAATTTGTTTTCTCTATTAGAATTTGTTGGTCATTAAACATTGACCCTAAGCATGCTGAGTTCCTAAAGTTTTCTAAGGTCAGTGGGAGAAGTCAAAATCCTTATCATGATTTGTAAGCAATACAAGAGGCGGGGGGAAGAGTGTCATTAAATTTCACTCCGAATTTAACTCCGATTACACCTCTTGTACACCATACTGCACCAACTCTTTCAAACTTAGAAGGAAAATGATAGCAACCTAACCAAGAGCTAATCCATAAAACTGAAACTTCTAATGAACCCAATAATCAACTCAGGAGGTCATCTAGGTTTAAAAGCCTACTAACTTTGATGATTACATAACCTCCCTAACTGAAGTTGAAATGGATTTTGGAAATGTTTACTGATCCTATCTCTTCAAATTAAGCCATTAGTGTCAATCAATCTTCTAAATGGAATAAAACAGTTTTCTAGTAAAACTGATTTTATGTGTTTGTATAACGTTTGGGATTTGATTGAATTACCTAAGAGTGTTCATAACTAAACCAAATCCTGATACAAACGTTAAGACACTAAGAAACATGATTGATTGTCAAAGGTTATACTTAGGAAGAGATAAATTAACAAAGTTTTCTTTGAGGATCATCACTGTTCTAGTAGCTTATAATAGTTTAAAGCTACATTAGATGAACATTAAAACAATTTTCCCTAACAAACTGGCTGACACATTTACATGTTCATAAAACAACCTGAAAGTTCTAAACTGAAGGTTAAGGAACACTTTGTTTGTAAGTCAATAAAATCCATGTATGGGTTAATGCAAACATCATAATGTGATAAAATCTTAACGTAATTATTTTCATCAACAACCAAGTGGATTAATTTACCTACCTCAAAATGAGTGGGAGCAACTAAGATAAGCTTGTCTATATAGATAATATTCTTTTGACAAGTATATGTTACATAAGTCAAAACATTGTTAACACAAACTTTGATATAATAGATCTCAGAGATGTCTCTTATGTAATAGATATCATAACATACCGAGATAGACCCAATGGGACATTAGTTTCGTTCCATAAGTTTAACATTAAATGGGTCCTTACATATGTAACAAAAATACTGCTCTCCTTTAGAGGATAATATGATAAATGAGATTATTTATTTACGCTTCATTAATTGGAAGCCTTATGTAAGTTTAAGTCTATACTCGTTTAGATATTACTCACATTGCAACACACTAGATATGTCTAGATTAATGTGAAGCATCTAATGGAGTATTACAATATCTTTAAAAGAAACGAGAAGCTATAATTTGAAGAAGAAGTGAGAATTAAAACCGGTTTATTACTCTAACTTTGAGATATTCAAAGATGACAAAATGTAATTTCGGGTATATCTTTGTGTCAGCAGACAAAACCTATTTCATGGAGGAGTCATAATGCACTGATATTAACAACCTAAGTTATAACGACATAATATAGTCACTAAATGTTGTTGGAAATTTATCAGTGGACTCATAAGTTTATTAACTCCATATAATTAATGTTTTGAAGACTTAGTGTGATAAAGTCAGCTACCATGACTCCTTGAACAGTAACAGTTCGAGAGGTGCTGCATTAAATTTCGATACGCAATTAATTATTCGTTTATGAACGAATTGAGGAAACTAAGTTTTGTATCGAATACATTCATGATATGCTTAAGGATCCTATAACTAAAGGGCTATTACCCGTAAGTCTTATTAAGAGAGCTCATAGACGGGTATTAATTAATGGCCGTGCGCAATTGCATATCGTACTATGAATGACTAAGTATTAGTTAATTTTCCTCATCAGTTTGATTTTGTATGTCTCTAAGAATATGTCAAGTCGACATAATGGCATATAGACAAATAAAGTTACAAATCAAACAAAGGGCTTATGCATATTTTGATCATGACGATTAGGTTTTAAATTAAGGCTATAGTATGATTAATGGGGGTCCTGAGTCGCATAATGATTCAACGGCTGTATTTCTCTGCTATAGTACTTGTTTAAGGCTAAAATGAGTGTTAACTCCTGATCATGCTTATCGAATACTCATAGTAAATGATTACTCGGCTAAGTGGGAGAATGTAAGATTAAATATATTTATTTTATATTTAATCTAGTAGCCATTATAATCATTTACATTATATGGATCAAAATATATAACAATCCTATTAAATAATTAGTTGGTAATTGTTGATGGGCCTAATTACCCTTATTAACTAATTAGGGTTTCCTCCTGGGTGCATATATAAGGAGATAATTAGAGGGTTTAAGGGTTAGACTCTAATCACAATAACATCACTCATGAAATCTCCCCCTCTCTCCTAACCGAACTCCCTTATTCGGTTTCCCTTACCACCATCATTAGATTGCACCCTAAGGAGGAACCAGATCAAGCTGACAATCATGTCAAACACTGTTGCTGCGTCTCCATCTGGATTCTCTGCTGGCCTGTACTGATGCAATCAAAGGTATGTTTTCATGTTTTCCATTATATCTAAACCGAACTGATCAACAACCTAATTTTAAAAAATTCCAACCGCCATACCATACCCTATGTTCTTTCCCTTAAAACACAACAACAATAACAACAACAACAAGCTTTTTATATCTTTCCTTCGAAAGTTCAAACACAACAAGCTTTCTACCTTTCTTTGAAAAACATAAGCAACAAGTTATTAGTGGGTGTTTATGGTAGTTATATCAGAGGATGGTGGTAATTACGGAGGTGGTATGATGATTGGTGGTCGGAGGTTAATGCTGGTGGTGACGGGGTGAGCAGGTTGATGTCGGAGGTTGATGTCGGTGTGATAATATTGGAGGTCAGAGGTTGACGGATGGTGTTGAAGGTGGAGGAGGTTTACAAGGGTGGGTGGTTGTGATTTTTGGTGGTGACAAGGTGAGCAGGCTGTAGTCGGGTTGTTCCATGGCGGTTCGAATAGTGGAGGTGAGTGTTGGAGATGGTGAAGATAAGGAAGAAGATCAGGGGCAAAATAGACATTTATCATATACTTAACTGGGAAAGTTAACATAGGTTAGTTATAAGGATCACTCGAGTTAAAAACTGCAACCACTGGGACCAACTTTGTAATTATTGAAGTCTCAGGACCAACTCTGCAATATATACAAACTATGAACCAACCAGACATTTAACTCTATAATTTATGTATTACCTTATCATGAGATAACCGATGACAACTATATCTTACATGCAAATATATATATCATTTTACTTTGAATAATAAACAAATACCTCCTTTAGCTTCTTTGATGTCATAATAACATATTAAGCCTTTTTTATAAAAACAAATTATTTTATTCCCAACATCATAAAAGGTATCGATCTATCTTATACAATTCATAAATTATAATGAAGTTTAAAAATCTAACAAATATGGTAACTTCCACAAATATCATGGCAAATAGAAAAATAGAGAAAATTATAGTTTGAGTCCTTGTGTTTTAGGGTTGTTAAACACTTGAGTTCAAAATCAAAATGTTTAACGCCATGAGTCCCTAAACGCCTTTTTTAACCTTTTGAGTCCATATTTTTAATACGTTAGAATATTCTATTAGTATTTCTTAAAAAACAAAAATACCCCTTGATGAAACAGTGGTTAACCAAGGGAGGTTAATTCACTGGTCTCGTCAAGTAGGGTTAATCCCTTCTTTCCGAGGATCGGTGGATGGATCGTCCGCTGATCTGTCTCCTGCACAAGGAAAACACACCGTGACTCGTAACAAGGAGGATGGGGTGGGGGGTGCTCCTTGTTACCACTCTCCGGCATGAGAATCAGTATTTGCTCGAGAGTAAAGTGTGTGATAGTAGTAAGAGTGAGAGCGTAGATAAGCGATACCTCAAACCTGGTCCGTGATGGGTATTTATAGCCGAGGAGTGAAGGAGGGTAATTGAGTGGCTAGACTAAAAAAGCGTAGCCCCTTGCAGGTGTGCCAGGCTTGTCGGTCACGGAGGTGACGCCACGTCCCATTGTGGCTGTCAGTCTGTGTGCTAGCGTTGCTTACGTGTGGGCTGACAGATAACTGTCATTGGTGCCACTTGTTGTTTTGGTCACATGGGTCAAGATGTCAGTCCCACTTGCGTCGTCAATAGGATGCGGTGCTAGGCCGCATCGCTACCTGCGGTAACCGCGGTTGTTTTCGCGTCTCTTGGTTTGACGAAGAAGTGTATAGGACGCGGTGCGAAGCTTAATCGCTGTGTGCGGTAACTGTTGTTGTTACCTCATCCCTTGTCGTGACGAAAATATTTATAGGATGCGGTGCTAAGCCGCATCGCCATGTGCAACATCCGTTTTCATACACAAGGTAAGTCTTCTCATCACTTGACCAATTGGATTCGGTATCTGTGTTCGCGTGTGCCCGCACGGACGTAGATAAGTTCTTGCCGGTGGGAGCATTTGATAAGGGTGATGGTCACTCGCGACTGCTTCGGTGCAAGATTTGGGACCATACCCCTTCAAGTCCCCCAGTCTAGTGTTGCTTCCTGATGCAAGTTACAGGTGGGAGTAAAACTGGACTATTAGGTCGAGTGGGTACTTTTGAAGTCGGATTGGAGAAGATTCTAGGCCCGATCGGTTGCTCCTGCTTCGAGTAAATCAAATCAGAGATCCGGTAGAGTCGTGTGACGTCTCTTCCGGACTGGTGAGCAAGTTCAGGCTGATGTTGAAACATCAGCTGATGACTTAGGTAGTGTGGTCTAACTTTTTCTGATGTCATCAGAGTTGATTGCCACCTGTTGGTGTGCCGAACCAACCTTTGAGATGGTGACTGAGGATGAGTATGAACTCGTCAGTATCCGCAACTCTAGCTGTAACCTTTGCGGCTGCGGATGCAACGCGTTTAGTGCCATGCCGGCGCTTTATGTTTATCAACTAGACATGAAACGATGATCCTTTCTCTGTGGGGTATTCGTGTTCTTTTAGTTTAGCTCTCAAGTAACCGCATGTCCTTGCGGTTACCTCGTTTCCGAGCATCGTTGGCCATGTTTGGTCGAACAATGTGAGGAACTGTCATGCATTGTTGCCCGTGTTTGGTCGAACAATGCGAATCGTTCAGGTGAACTATGGTCAAATAAACATGGTTATAGGCATGCTTGTGCCCACCATTGTTTATTCTATGCGGTCACTTAGTAGGTAAACAAGGTCATAAGCAGACTTGTTACCACCATTGCTTGGCTTATTGCTCAATGAGATCACCACGGTTACTTAGGAATCTAGGTGAAACTCGTCCGCATTCGTTCTGTAACCACTTTCTTTTGCAGGAAGTTAGTGAGTAGTTTTCCTTGAAGTAGCTTTGATCATCTATGTGATGACTTAGTCGTGGCTCTTCCGTAGCTACCGTTTCTGCATAGTTACGGATCGGCCGCAGCGACTCGTGTGTGTCTGCGGTTTGTAACAGAAGACTCGCTTTAAAAGAGGGTTGCGTGGCTCTTGAAGGTTCAGGAGTCAGGGTTGCTGATGTGCGGTCTCGCATCACACCTATCCTTTCCATATTGAGAAGCTGATTCTTTCCCCTCTGTGTTTTTAAACCGAAAACGAGGGATTTGAAGCTTGAAGAAGATTTAAGGCATTATGGTTTGCCTGTTTCTGAGGTGCGGTTTTCGCAGTCCAAAGAGCATTGTTGCTTCTGAGTATCTGACACACCTGTGCGGGCTCGTGTGTGTTATCTCCGCATATTCCACGTGTGGAAATGAAGCTATGAAGAGCTTGGTTATTCCCCTTCACATAATATGTATATATGTTTTCTCTTTTTTGAGGGGGAATGTAAAAAACGACATGCGGTATAGGTTGTGGTATGAGATACCAGATAAACCGCATGCCGCGTACATGATTTTTGTCTTCACTTGTCGCTTTTTGTAAACGTTGTAGACCGCACGTGTGGGTTGGTGGAAGTTGGTGAGATTTAGCTGGCATATGCTGAAATGAAAGGACGTTTGCACTGCCCAAGGTAATAAATGCACTGTAGCTGGAGTGCAAAAGATCGTGTAATGTCAGGCGCGTGGGTGGCCACACGCACTGATAACTGTCAGGAGAACCGTCGCTTGACACGTGGCCTTATGACAGGCTCCGAATCGCACGTCTGTTCGGTTACTGTGATCGCATTAATTGCGATGAGTATAAAAGGGGAAACCTTTTAGGGTTTCCCCTCACTTTTCAAAATTTCAAAATTTTTCCCGTGAGAAAAATCAGTGTTCTTCTTCTCCTCCAATCAAAACTTTGATTTTTTCGGTGAGATTTTCACAGTTTCTTTCTCTTATTCGTTGTTTTATGTTCTCAATGGCTAGTCCTTCGAATCCTTCTTCTACTGCCGCTGTAAATCCTGAACCGCCGTCGTCGCCGACGTCGAATGAGGAGGCGGAAGTGAATGCTCCTGGCAAGTTCTTGCCAGTGTTGAGGTGGACTGAGTCGGGATTCAAGAACTTGATGACGACTATCCAAATGCCTGGTGCTTATGAGGCTAGGTATCCCCAAGAAGGTGACACTGCCGGTGATGCTCCGGCAGGGTATGTCAGCATGTTTGCTGACTGGTTCGGTGACTGTAATCTCCGGCTTCCGCTGACTGTTTTCGTGGTGGAAGTATTGGAGTATTACAAGATCCATATTTCCCAACTGAGTCCGTTGGGAATGATCCGAGTTCGAAATTTTGAATATACATTTCCTGCTCTAAGTTTGGAGCCGTTGGTAGAGGATTTCCGACGTTTCTACCAGTTGACTGAGCAGCTTGGTTTCTTCTCCTTCCGTGTGCGGGACGGTGCTCACAAGCTTATGAGCCCACCCAAGGGCATGACTAAATGGAAGACCAAGTTCTTCTATGTGAAGGCAGTCGCGGTCACTGAAAAGCTGCAATTTAGGAATGTGAGGGGCCCCATCGAAACCGAGAATTTGAGTACCCCCAAAGTGAGGCATCAAACATGGTTCTCACAGCTGCGTGTTATTGGTTCCAAGAAACTGGAGAACAGGCAGTTGTGGATATTGCGGATGATGGTGGGTGGCAGGCTGGATAGGAAGGTAAGGCCTGTGTTGCGGGAGAAAAATGAAGGTAAGTGTCTTTGCGTTCTTTGTGTTTATTTGCCCTTTTGTTTGTGTTAATAATTTTCACAGATGGGTTGGCAGTGGAAGCTCCATTGTGGAGGATGTTTTGTCCTGACTTCGAGGGCAAGATTGAGATTGAGAAATGCGGTCTGGACGAGGAAGGATGGAACGAAACCATTCTTAGCAGCTTCTGGATCCCTTCTGAAGCCGCACTGAATGCGGTGTTGCCGGAAGGCAAAGGTACAATATTTTCATTTCACCCGCATTGCCCTTTAGTAATTTCTAACTGGATAACTGATTGTAATGGACCGCAGGTAATCTTGGGGCGCTTGGAGACCCTGCTGCGACGGGTGTTCCAAAGGTGTCAGTGCCTTTGGTGATTGATAAGCAAAAGCGTAAGAAAAAGGTGCATGCTACCGTTACTCTTCCCCCATTTGGTGTCAGAAGCAGCAGGTACCTTCCGTCCTTGTTTACGCAAATATGAAGATTACGTGGTAGTGTTGACACTCTTGAGGGCTTGGGTGTTCCAGGTGGTTCTTCGGGCGCGAATGGCGCGACTGCGGGCACTAAGCCCGTTGATAAAAAACGGAAGGGAGACGCCACTATTGCTGGTGGGGATAAAGCGCCTAAGTTTCGGAAGACTAGGGCGACTGCGGTTCCAAAGCAAAAGCATGCGGTCTCTGCTGGTGAGTTTGTACAATATTTTTGCAAGTCTTGTTGTCGCAGTGTATGTGATAGATGTCTTTTGCTTTTGTAGAACCCTTGGAGGAACCGGTCTCCGTGTCTACTGTACCGGCTTCCCCACCGAAGGTTGTGGACATGGAAGCCCAGAAGAAGGGTGGAGAAAACCCTTCAATTGAGGTGGTGAGTAGTGATGGTACTCCTCAGGCTGTGCATACGGAGCAGGCGTCAAAGGAGGCTGGGGGTGACACGATCTTTGACCCATTGGATTCGTCCAACAACTTGATCAACCCGCGTGGTGAAGGGGATAAGGGGGCGACAAGCCAAAGTCCCCCATTTTTTAAAAGGTATTCGGTTCTATTGCCGCGGGCAAGGGTGTTGAAGATCAACCTCTAATTCAGTCGAGGGAGACTGAATTGGATTATTACTATCATTCTTATGTGGCAGAGCGTAGTTTTGATTTCCACTGTCCTCCTTAGAGTATTCTGCAGGGGGATGATGTGATGAATGATCACTCTACCTGTAGGGAAGCTTTGAGAGGATTGGGGACCCCTGTTGAGTCTGCTCGAGCTCGTGGCCTTAGTCGCCTAAACTTGCAGAGCCAGCTCGCCTCCATGCTTGTTGGAGGTTCCATAATCGCGAATGCGATTACGGAGGATTATAATGCCTTAGCTCGCAGGGAAGAGGAAACCATCCGGCTAAGGGCGCAAGCTGAAGCGATGATGGAAACCACTCAAGCGGGTAAGGAGCAGTTGGAGAAGGAAAAAGCTGGTTTTGAGAAGCTGAAGCAGACTGAAAGGTGGTTCGCATCTGCCGGCCTTGAACAGGTTCGTTATCTTGCCAAACTGCTTTCTAATGAGCGCAAGCTTTGGAAGGAAGCTTGTGCTAGAGAGAATGAAAAGCTTTTCCGTGTTAGTCAGGAGCTTAATAACCTGAAGGCTGCTAATGCCGCTTTGGTCAAGGAAAAGACCGCAGCTGAAGCGGCTATTAAAGAAGCAACGACACGCGGTGCAACCGCTCTGAAGGAGGCGGAGGCGCGTGCTGCCAAAGAACTTGCGGATGCGAATGCTGACCGCACCAAGCTGAACAAGGTTGTGGAGGAACTCCAGGTATGAACTATGACTATGCATGAGTTGTTTCCTTGTTTTGATAAGTGTAATAAATTGCTTACTTATACTTGCCTGTGCTTATTGCGAACAGGCGGAAGTGTAGAGCCGAGTAAGTATCCTTGAGGAAGTGACCTCCCGCGCTACTGAGGCTGAGACGCGGGCAAGGCAAGCTGAGGAGGCTAGAGATGGGTCGGCCACTTATCTAGCCCAGATTACTGAGGATCATGCGTGGATACGCCAGCACGGTATCTGTCACACCCCGATATTTACAGCTTAGCCCGGTGGGGAGTATCATGACGTAGTTGATATCATCATAGACAATTAAACACAGATATAGCGCAGTGGAAGTATTGGAATATAAAATATTATTACAAACCCCAAATGCTTGAAATTATCAAAGTATTAAGTACAGACAAGCTTGTAATAATCCACAGGCGGATCATTAAAACAAAAGAAGTTTATCAGACTAATGGCTTATGCGAAGGAGTTGCAAATTCCTCGTCTAACAATCCCGAGCAGCTTCCAGCCTAATTACGTATTTGTACCTATCACTTAACCTTTTGAAAATACGTCAGTTTTCACTGGTAAATACAATCAACCGACACATTTGGAAAAATGTTTATAAAATTGGTTTAGATGCACAAGGCACAAAGGTTCATGATTAACCGACACACCACTTATTCCCTTATTGGGAACCCATATTGGGTATAAAATTTATTTAATAAACCGTATCGCATCAGTCGGGTGTATGCCTACACCCCGTGCTTAGGTCGTGGCCATTTGCAATTAATGAGTCAAGGATATCCAGGACACGGTCGCATTAACCCCCAATGTTCCAGTCAAGCAATACGAATTAAAATAGGTTATTTGAATTTCCCGACTTATTGGTCTTCGAATCCCATACCTGACCATGCGGTAATTATATTACCGTATCCCAAGCCCGTATAAGGGAAAATAGGTTAAGAGTATTTACCTGAGCTAGCTCCTGTCTTAAATAGCAAGTTTTATAATAACTCAGTCGTATTCAATTAAGTAGGCGTAGGTACAATTTACCGGAAGGCTCTAGTCTGGAATGATGGTATAAATAACCAATTAGAAATGCTAACGGGTCTTAATTAAGTCATAGACTTAGACCGGCTAACTTAAAGTATTAGAAACGGTACGATAGGCTAGATTAAGCAATGACCAGAATAGAATGTAATTTAGACCCAACAAGTATGAAGACTTGTATAATATGGGTAAACTAAATACATTCTGGATTTTGAAGTAAAAATGATAAGGTTTAACTCATTTCGGTAAACTTATGTAAACTAGTTACATAAACCGAACCGAACGCATAAATGCATAACGGGTAACCGAATGAACCATATACAAGTCCTATGTGTTATTATGCTTAGAATATGTTAATACATCAGTAGGATGTTAACATATATGCCCAAAAAGTATTTAAAGCCGAATTAAGTCCCGTAAGGGTAATTTGGTCATTTTGAGATTTATAAAAGAGGTTTAAAAGTAAACTGATGTTCTGGTCTAAAACATTCTGTAAAAATATTTATTTTATGATGTTATAACAGTAGGATATCATACATATGTGTGGTTTACCATTTATGGCCAAACTATGCCCCAAAAGGGTATTTTGGTCATTTCACATATGTTTTTAAGGACATAATTGGAAGTCTGAGTTCATGACTTTATACCTATTGTAAAAGTATTAAAATATATTTATAAATTCAGTAGGTAACAGGTCTTGGGTGCTAAATATGGTTTTAAACCATACTATGCACCTAATTAGCGAAAAAGTCGATAATTGACGATATTTGCGATGTTTATGAAATTCTAAGATTTTGATCAACCTTGGATGTTTAAAATATTTTATTTTTCATATTAAATCAGTAGAAAAAGATTTGGCATGTTAATCATATGTAAATCTCATTTGATTGGTAAAAAGGGCATTATCGTCAATTATGAAATTTATACAAGAACTCTAAGTTATGGTCAGTATATAATCTAACCCAACATTTCAAAAATCCCTAAAAAGGATATCATAACTGAAGAAACACTGGTTAAATGACCGGAATCAGATAAACCAGGGGGTTAGGTTCTGCATAAAATGGTTGGTTTCTTCTCGTTCGATTTGGGGATGATGGATCTTCTTCTCCGACGAATACTGCAAAACAGAACACCGTTAGTCTCCCCACGAGGAGAAGGGAGGTTCTCTCCGTGACCACACTCCGGCGTGAGAATAAGTATGTGTTTATGAAGAAGAAGAAGAAGAAGAAGAAGAAGAAGAAGAAGTATAAGTGAAGTGGATGTGACTTGATCCTTATACCTGAATGTATCCTTTTATTTATAGGCGAAGTTTGGGCGGGAAAACCTGTTATTGAAATATTGACGGAAAATGTTAACTCCGTAAGAGGTTATCTTTTTCCCTCCGTTAATCTCTCAATCGAGTGTGGGAGCACACGGATCACGATCGAGATCAACGTCTGGGGTATTGCCACGTGGAAAGTGGTCAAGTGGTGATTTTCCTTCAACTCCATGCCATCATCGTGACTTCAGGGGAGCTCAGGATGATGACACGTAGCCAGACGGTTATAACCGTCTAGTGGTGCATGATTGAGTCTTCTAGAAGATTACAGCCGTAATCCCGTATGACTTCTTATCGTGTGGTATCCGTGTAGTAAATAATATCCAAGTCTGGGTTCTATTTAAGCGGAAGTGCTTATTGGGATTTTTATCCCTGTCTATTATGGAGAGAGGCGCAAGGATACATTAGTTCCCTTTTGGCGCGCAGGTGTTGCTTGCTGCTTTTTCTTCTAAGCTCTCTTTGTAGGACCAGTGCGCGGCCGCGCAAGGTCTAAAGAGGGTTAAAAGCTGAGGTCGTGGTATGGTCCTAAGTACTCGAAGCGAGGTTTTTGGGACCTTACCCCTTCAAGTCCCCCCAGTCTAGTGTGGCGCTTATGCAAATAAGTGGAGCACTGGACTATGAGAGAGGTGCTTTTTGCCATGGGGTTTTTGGCGCGAAAATGGAGAATCTTTTGGAAAGGATAGTCTGACCTATGATTTTGAAAATCTTGACTTTGGTATGTGAAAGGGTGCAGTAATGACTGTTGACGTGTGACAGGCTGTCATTGTCATTTGTACATTACTGATCGTGGGTCGCACGTGCGCGTGAACACGCGTTTACTGTCTATTCCCCCTTGGCTCTGACGTTTTGATAACTGTGCCATCCTGAAAAAGGGGGGCTGTTACAGTTATCGAGGCCATTTATGGCGGTGAGTATATAAGTGTTTTCATCTGCCTAATCGTGAATCATTACTTTCTTAAAATCCCCTTTCTTCATTGTCTTCTTTATCAGTTCTCGAAAGGAATTTTTGCAATTTCTTTTTCTTATGTTAAACGGGGATCATCACGAAGACTCTGCTGAAGAAATGGTTGCTGATCTTCCACCGTTGAAGTGGTCCAAGGAAACCTTCGATGGTTTGGTCTGAAATTTTAAATTTCCGGTGAGTTGGGATGCACGATACCCTGATGAGGGTCAAACGGAGGCAGATGCTCCGGCCGGCTATATTACTCTATTCTGGGACTTCTTTTCTGCAGGAAATTTCTGATTGCCGATGACGAAGTTTTTTCTCGATATCCTGGATTATTACAAGTTTCACATCTCCCAGATGCACCCTATTGGAATGGTTAGGGTTTGCCATTTTGAATTTGTGTGTCGTACAATGCATATTGAGCCGACGGTTCCTCTATTTCGAGTTTTCCATCAAATGCACTGTTCTTAGGGATTCTATTCTTTTATGCAAAGGGCATCTGCAAAAAAGATCTTGCTGCACCCCCCAAAATATTTTCATGACTGGAAGCAAAAAAATATCTTTATCAAAGTTGGGGTTATTCCTATGAGAATGGTTTTTAGGGGAAAGGAGGATGTTCCCATCGAGACTATTCAGAATTCGACCGATGAAAATTGGTACTAGGATTTGAAAGACGTTCCGTCAATTGCCTTGACAGAGAAGGCCCTTGTTGGTTCTAGTATGAGTTTGAATTGGCGAATGAGTCGGGAAGAGAAGCCTGTGTATATGGAAGGCGAAAATAGTAAGATTTGGGTTTACCCTGTTTGCCCCTTTTTTTCTTTTTCATTATTGTTTTTTTATTTTGCTTTTACTTCTCTCCTGTCGTAGTTGTTTCTCTATACGTCGTTGCGTTTGAGAGAGAAGGTGGAAGAATGGCCACCATTCCTAAAAACCTGATGAGGAGCTTTGTTATCATCGCATTGTGAGGAATTTTGTGCTTCCACGAGATGGTGACCTGTCCACGCAACCTGTTGCTGGTGCTGGTAATAATAATTTTTTTTACCATAACGTTTCTTTCCTTCCTTTTTCTGCGCGTTGGGGTGAGTCAGAATTTTTCGTACTTTCAGTTGGTGAGCTGTCTAACTTGGGCATAGGCCCAGAGAAGAAAAGACGTGCGCCTGCTACTACTTCTGCGCCGAAAAAAGGTGATGCGGATAAAGCTCAACCGTCTAGAGCCAAACATGTTGGGGGAGAGAAGAAAGGTACGCCCCGTTCCTCTGACTCCTGGTGTGATTATGTGGTGGTGTCTGATTCGTTGGAAAGTCTTGCGCCTGTAGTTGTGAGAAGACCTAAATCAGAACCTAGGGATACTGCTGATATTCCTCCATCAAATCCTGATGACCCTATTGATTTAGAGTCATGTCCGAAGCGTTTGTTGAGGAAGAAAGCAGGTAAGAGAAAGCAGTCTGAAGCTGATGTTGAAGGTTCACCAAAGAAGAAAATTCAGAGGAAGACCATTACCAGGCGTGGTAAAGTAGATACCTTTTCGGTGAACCCACTTCTTGGTAAGAGTTCCCTCTTTCCCTTTGCGAATATTGTATGTTTGTGATTTGTTCTTGTTTTTGTAGAAAAACCAAATTCTCTTGTTCACACAGAACCATCATCTGTGATTAATGAGGAGCTCCCTCCCTCTCCTCCTCGTGCCACTGTTACTGAGCAGTTAGGGAATACTGAGGTCCTTGAGAATGAGGCGGAGAAGGATGCTGGTGTAGAAACTCTTGAGGTTAAAAATCCAGCTGATGCTGTCATTGATGCGGAGAGAAATACTGAACCAGGGGTTGTGGATGTTGGTGTTGGCAATCCAAAAACTCCTGAAGTTGCTGCCCAAGATGCGGAGAGAGGGAAGTCTGCTCAAGAAATCACTGTAACGACGTCTCCTTCTATGGCCTCTGGCTTTATGCCTGACAATTTCGAATAGGTCTCTGCCGAGGACCAAGGTTCATTTTTTGATACTGATAAAAATTCTCCAATCCGCCCAGATGAGACTCTGGGGGATTATTATTACAGAACCTACTCGGAGAAGAATGCCTCTGAAATTCATGTCCCTGTTTGGAACTTGAAGAAAGGTGATACTTTTTCAGACTGGCGTGTGTGCCGAGACTGGTTACAGGGGACCTTTCCGCCTGGGGAGATTAAGTTTCAAGAGGGACGCCTTCATGATCAGACCTATCATGCTTATCTTCAAGAAGCTGCTACTTATACATCTATTATGCATCGCATAGTTCGTGAGTGGCACAGTATGCATAAGGAATGGGCTGCTTTTAAGGCATTCAAGAAGAAAACTGCGAAGGATGAAGCCCGAGCTGCCCAATTGCGGGCTAAACTAGAAGCTGACCAGGCCAAGTTTGAAAATGACCGAAAAATTGAAGAATGGTCTGTTGCGGGTTGGAAGAGAAAGGCGGAAGTCGTAGCTGCCCTTCTTTCTAAAGAACGCAGAAATTGGAAAGAGATCTGTGAGAAGGATAATGCTGAGAAGATGGGTCTCCGTAATATCATTAATAATCTCAAGGCTGAGGTTGAGAAGTTGAAGAGACAAGACGCGGAGATCGAGAAGTTGAAGAAGGAAAAAACCGATGCTGAAGCTGCGCGAGATTAAGCGCGCTCTCATAGGGAAAGGAGTGAACAACGAGAGGTACATTGTTGCGCTATCCTTGCTCTTAGAGATAAAGAGATAGAAGAACTTACTGCTTTGTTATCTGAGCAGGAACAACTTAATATGGAAGTTGAGTCAGCCAAGAAAGATCTAGAGCTTGCACGCAGTGAGGAGGCTGAAACTTCCCGTCGTCTTGCCGAAACCGAGAAAAAGTTAGAAACTTCTGAAACTGCCCAGGCAACGGCGGAAAGTGAGCTTGAACCCTTGAAAAGTGATATGTCGTGGCTGAAAGAACGCGGGATTGCTAGTGTAAGTTTCTTGTTGTAATTCGTCAGAGCTGTCTTTGTGCGTTTCTTTATTTGTGTTTCCTCTTTTCTTTATAGGTTGCTGAATCAGTGTTGAACTCTAAAGAGTTAGACAAAACGGTTGCGCGGTTGCTGGTTGCTGCAGAGAATGATGGATATGCTCGAGGATATGAGAAATGTTCACATCATGTGGTTAATGCTTTGAAGGTTGATTGGGATACTAGCAAATCCGCTACTCATGGTGTGAATACTGATGCCGCCCTTGCTGCTGCCAAGACAGAATTTAATAACTTACAACTCCCTGTTATGGATCTTATAAACGTTGCGCTACAGTCTGAAAATCCTATAACGCAATTGAGAGAAATCTTCCCAGATGAAGATGAAGGCTTAGCGTAGGTTTTCTTTTGTATGAACAATTAACTGGTAGGTTTTAGGATATAAAACCTTGTTTTGTTAATGCGCTGCTGTGCAAGTAACTTTGGTTAATACACTGCCGTGTATATTGATGATTTTATGTTAAGGCGTATGGTGCACCAGTAACTTAATAAGATATGTGTTTTGATTTACAATATTTTGCATGTGTTCAATTGCTTTGAATAGGTAAGGCGAATAAAGGTGGTGTAAAGCTCATGTGTGAACGCAGGGTCTTGCGCGATGTGTGCAATCGCTGACCGCTCATGAGACTTGTATTATATCTACCATAATGTTTTTGTGCTTACCAAAAGGAATTGCATGCACTTTGTAATAAACACATGAATAATAGAAACTTTGTTGTTTATTCATGGATAAAGCGCAGAGGCCGTACAAAGTCTATTTTTAGAATAATTACATGAGGCTTAACTTATGCTATAGTCCTTGCTGAGAATTGATAAACTAACGAGTTTGACGAACCTGCAAGGAGACTATAAGACTGTTGTTCAATTCTTCGCCTTCTTACTCGGGCCTTCCTCGCCACGAGTAATTTGTTTTATCTCCTTGCGCACGTTTTGCAACAGGTGAGTTAGCTCACCGCTTTTAAGTGCTTTCTCAATTTCAGTACGGAAGGAGATACAGTTATTGGTAGTATGTCCGTTGTCTTTGTGATAATCACAGTACTGAATTGGGTCTTGGTCGCGCTTGTTCTTCATAGGTGGAGGAGCTTTGAACTGGTAGTCCTCTGTACTCAGTACTTCTGCGGGGGTTTTGGTCAGAGGAGTCCATTGCCTCTCTCTGTTTTCATGTTTTGCTTCTTTTTGTGCAGCGAGCTTATTGATGGTAACTCGTGCATCTTCGGATGAATAATTTTCTGAGCCCGAGTCGCGCCAACCCTTTTTAAACTTTCTTCCGCCACTTGGTCCTAAATCTGTTGGACGGTTGTGCGGTGGTGGTGGTCTGTTGGTGCTAAGATTCTTCTCGGTCTGAGCGTAGACCTTTGCTGCCGCCATTAATTTCTCCCAACTTTTTGGGAGTCCTTCTGTTCTGGATAAGACCTTTATCATGTCGTCACATCGGACGGCATACTTAAATTGGGCTCTAATTAGATGCTCGTGAACATCTCCTATTTCGAGCACTTCTTTGTTGTAACAGGTAATGAAGTCTTCTAAACTTTCGTCATCGTGACGCCAGATATTCATTACGTCCGCCGTATCGTGGATAGACCGCCTCTGTTGGCTGAAGTGCACCAAAAACTTTTCTCGCAAGTCTACCCATGATGTGATTTTTCCTACAGGCAAATTATCAAACCAGAGCCTTGCGGCGCCTGTGAGGGTTTGAATAAAAAGGTGACACCACATCGGTAGAGTCCAACCTCCCACCAACCCTGCGCTTGTGAAGACCCGAAGATGGTCGTCTGGGTCCGTCATACCGTTAAACTTGCCTACGTTGGACGGGAGTTTCGCTTTCTCCAGGGGAGCCAGAGCAATTTCACTGATGAACCTGGAATTTTTCGCCGCTTCTGCCGGGCGATAGATCAGATTATAATCATGTTCAGCTTCAGGATTGTAAACCGCGCGAGGTTTACAACTTTTGTAGTTTGGTTTCAACCGGCTGAACACGCTCGTACTGTCTCCTTCATGGTATGTTCTGTCATACTCACTGGTGTGGGTGTCCCGTTGTGGGCCCAACCTGGAGTGAACTGACTGCCTTCTATGAGAACGGAACTCCTGCCGATGCTCTTTGCGGTGATTCTCTGATTGAGTATACTCATATCTCGTTGGAGATCTAGAGTAAACTTCAGTGTCTTTGATCTGAATCTGTGATGGTCCGATATGCTGGGAAGTATGAGGTGCTGATGGTGCTCGAGTACGGGATACAGGCCTTCGTGATTGGGTTTGAGGAGCAGCTTGTGCACATAGTTGTGTATACATAGCATTGATTGCTCCCTGAGATCTGACATGCCAGGAAATTGGTGTCTCTCCAGGAGGTAAAATCGAACTTATTGGAAATTCAGGCTGAATTCCTGGAGTAATCGAATCATTTGGATGATTATCAGTGTATTGCACTTCATTTTCATCTGAAGCTTCTTCCACAATCCCCTCAACTTGGGTATTATGAGCGAAATTTGGCTGAGAGCCAGTTTGACGATTTGTCAGAGTTTCTTCCATTCGAAAAAACGGAAAAACAGTGAATCGAAACGAGTAAAAACGAGTGAAACTGAGAAATCGGTGGGCGCCAATGAAGAAACACTGGTTAAATGACTGGAATCAGATAAACCATGGGGTTAGGTTCTACATAAAATGGTTGGCTTCTCCTCATTCGATATGGGGATGATGGATCTTCTTCTCCGACGAATACTGCAAAACAGAACACCGTTAGTCTCGCCACGTGGAGAAGGGAGGTTCTCTCCGTGACCACACTCCGGCGTGAGAATAAGTATGTGTTTATGAAGAAGAAGAAGAAGAAGAAGAAGAAGAAGAAGAAGAAGAAGAAGTATAAGTGAAGTGGATGTGACTTGATCCTTATACCTGAGTGTATCCTTTTATTTATAGCCGAAGTTTGGGCGGGAAAACCTGTTATTGAAATATTGACAGAAAATGTTAACTCCGTAAGCGGTTATCTTTTTCCCTCCGTTAATCTCTCAATCGAGTGTGGGAGCACACGGATCGCGATCGAGATCATCGGCTGGGGTATTGCCACATGGAAAGTGGTCAAGTGGTGATTTTCCTTCAATTTCATGTTGTCATCGTGACTTCAGGGGAGCCCGGGATAATGACACGTGGCCAGACGGTTATAATCATCTGGTGGTGCATGATTGAGTCTTCTAGAAGATTACAGCCGTAATCCCGTGTGACTTCTTATCGTGTGGTATCAGTGTAGTAAATAATATCCAAGTCTGGGTTCTATTTAAGCAGAAGTGCGTATTGGGATTTTTATCCCTGTCTATTATGGAGAGAGGCGCAAGGATACATTAGTTCCCTTTTGGCGCTGGTGTTGCTTGCTGCTTTTTCTTCTAAGCTTTCTTTGTAGGACCAGTGCGCGGCCGCGCAAGGTCTAAAGAGGGTTAAAAGCCGAGGTCGTGGTATGGTCCTAAGTACTCGAAGCGAGGTTTTTGGGACCTTACCCCTTCAATAACAATAGGTAATGAGTTTTGTATAAAAATTTATGTTTAAACATGGTTTATGCATAAAATGGTAATTTAGACTTTATAAAAGCTAAATTTACGATATCTAGCATAACATCAATTTGAGACCAGAAAACAATGCCAAATTAATTTAGATATGTTTATATATCAGTACTTAACTTATTTGAAGGCTCACATATTCAAAAATCTTATTCTTAGACCATAAGGGCATAATGGTCAAAATTAAGCATAATAACAAGAACATGCATATAATTCAGAATATTAAGTGACCAGGTAATATAACCTTAGAGGGTTATATTACAACATTATATGGTCATAATGGAAGCTTAAAACCTAAAGGAATTAAGCTTAATTGTATCAAAACTGAAAGTCAAAGCAAAAGTCAAGCTTTTGCGACTTTCGGTTACGAACCGAACCTATACTTAGAATTGTCGGGTTGAACATGTTTAGACATGTTCTAATAATGTTTACCAAGTTATTAAAGTGGCAAAACATGATTTATAACTTCTACATTATCAGTTTTAATTATTATTTAAAAATCTGACTAGTTTGACTTTTTGATTAATTACTTTGACCCGACAATTAACTAAATAAACGTGGTAATTAGGATGTGCCCTTTTGAGGGATTAACACACACCTAATTACGATCACGTAGCCATATTCTCCTTGAACAATGGTTGGACCGTTTAGGTCTAGACCGAAGTTCAAAGCCGTTTTACGACAACTTTGACTTTCGATCTTTAAACGCATAAGAACCGAACTGTAGTGGCTAAGGACACTTACAAAGGGTCCTAGCTCGAACTTTAAACTCAGGGGAGCTTCCTTTTTTATCAGGAACCTCCATAATATGCTCAAGAATGCTCAAGCAATGAGAAAGGAGTTTGAGAGTGAATGGTGCAAGGAAAAGTGGTTGCCCAAAGGGCCTATTTATAGTTGAAGGGAGTAACCTTGGATCATGCCATGTGTTAGGGAGGCTCAGGGATGATCACAGGTGTCCCAAGTGGTATTAAAAACCATCAAAGATCCATAGAATTCGAGTTATTAAGAATGGTGGTTTGTTTGGAGGCCAAGGAAGAAGAACCTGCAGCTGGCAACTAGATTCTGCGAAATATAGGGCGTCGCGTCACGCGACAGCAAAAGGGGGAAGGCGTCGCGCGACGCTACCACACATATCAGGTTTCAAAAATGTTCAATTTTGGTCCCTGGTCCTCCATAACTCTCCTATTCTTTTATTTTTGACACAAAAGGCCCCTCAATGCCATTATAGGTTTTATTCATGGCATTTTGATCTTCGAGATGGATTATAATTATTCCCAGGAGCATATTCAAACATCGTTAAGCTTCGGGTTTCGCTATAAGGTCGCCAGAATACACTAGTTTCTCTCGTTTACGCTTTTAACCCTTCTTCTTGTAATTTTGGATAATTATCACATAACGATACCGAAACTTTGTGAATTTATTATAAAGTATTCTCAAGAGTATAATTGGACATTACAAATCCCCAGGTTCGTTAAAAGGTCACTCAGAGGTAAGAATTAACATGTTGACACGTGTAACCCCTTGGTCTTGTAAACTTTCGATTTCTTTCACAAACAGATTCTTTCATCCGAATATTTACTCGTTTAAGAATATGTTCATCATGTGTGGTCAATCAGAGGCATAAGTTTAGCATGTTGACACTTTTAGTCCCTCCACAATCATAGTTTTTGGTTTTGACAAAATTAGTCCCTCATAGTCAACGTTTGACTTTATTAGGGTTCATTACACGTGTCAACACATTATTGGACATGGTTTTATGAGGTGTTACAGTATCGGGCATGTAAGTACCTTGTGCCCTCTTTATTCCTATGTTTGCCTTAGTAATATTGTTACTATCATGTGATCAGATTATGCAGACTATCCTTGACGCCCCTAAGAACGTGACTGCGGTTGCTGATATGAACGAGCGTGCTCGTCGGGCTGGGTTCAAGGCTGGTTATAACAAGTGCCTTAGTGATGTCAACCCATTCTTTAGTAGCAAATTTACTGACGAACGTTCCGGGTTTCATGGTCTGGATACCGAACCTGCTTTTGATGCTGCGGTGGATGCGTACAACAAACTTCCATTCCCACTCTTCATCTTAGTGAGACATGTTTGGAAGTGGAAGATTACATGGATCGTTTACGCATGCTCTTTAACCCGGTGAGAGAGGGTGAACGCACTAGTGGTATAAACGCAGAAAAGGTAGGGCATGCGTGCCTTCGTTTGCTTTCTTTTATGTAAATGTTCGAAAAGCCATGTAAAGGTTGTTCTTTATGTATCGGATGGGTGCATAAGTATTTTGGATATAAAATTCTTGTTTGGCTCAAAGTATGTAAGGGTATTTACTTCTTGCCTTTGTTTGAGCGCGTGCGAGTTAATATTATTTAAGGCCAATGTTTAAGGCGCATGTAAATAACATTAAGTCAGAGTTTGCCATTTACATGTCTAGGTGATATGCAAGTATGTGCAGCTCAAAGTATATAAGTAAAGGGTATTTACTTGTTGACTTTGTGTGAGCGCGGGTGAGTTAATATTATTTAAGGCCAATGTTTAAGGCGCATGTAAATAACATTAAGTCAGGGTTTGCCATTTGCATGTCTAGGTGATATGCAAGTATGTTAATATGTGACTCTACTGGTTTTAGAGCGCTGGTGAGTCGACACCTTTCATCAGTCACGTTCCACTGGTTAGGGAATGCGTGATGTAATGAGCATACTGTACACCATTGTTGTGTAAGTAGTAGTCAATTCCCGTTTTTATCCCGTTAGGGCTTATGAATTGTGTTCTGGTTTGAAAAAACCGCGAGCAATCCACTGTACGCATCCAGCCGGATACATAGCAACGTTTGTCCTTGCTGACCTATTACAATATTTGTGTGTGGTTGCCACTTTGTATTGGTATCGCGAATGAAGATTTTGCCAATCTGTTTTTGTAGATACCGCGAAGTGGAACACGCATTTGTAATAGATAAGATAAACAATGTTGCATTGAACTATTTGTTTATTTATTAACAGATGGCCTGTGGGCCATTGGGTTACATAGAAAATGTAAATTGCAGCTTACATATAGCTGTGTCGAAGTTGCTGTGTGTTCCAGGTCCTTGCGATAGTGTCTTCTTCTAACGTTTGTAGTTTGTATGCGCCTTTACCCAAAACCTCTTGGATGAGATAGGGGCCTTCCCACTTAGGGGCAAGTTTCCCTGGGCGCTCTGCGTTGGAAGCTTCATTATCGCGAAGGACGTAATCTCCCGGATTGAATGTGCAAAGTCGGACTCGCGCGTTGTAGTATTTTTCAAGCTTTGTTTTGTACTTAGCCTCGTTGATTGTTGCGTTTTCATGTCTTTCTTCCAAGTCAAGCCTGTGCTCGTCGCTGTTTTCAATTTTGTTGACAGCCAGCATTCTAGGTGAAAGGAGACCAATTTCGGCTGGGATCACTGCTTCAGAGCCGTAGACTAGACTAAAGGGTGTCTCACCATTTCTTGTCTTCGGGTTGGTCCTATGCGCCCATAGGATACTTGGGAGTTCATCGACCCAGCCACGCCTGGCTGTTCCCAACCGTGCCTTTATTCCTTCGACTAAACTTTTGTTGATACTTTCTACCTGGTCGTTCCCTTGAGGATGCGCCACGAAAGAGAAAACGTGTTCGATGTTTAATTCTTTCAACCAGTTTTGGAAGTCATTAGCAGCGAAGTTGGTGCCGTTATCGATTACGATGCACATTGGTAGACCGAAACGGTATATGATGTGTTCCCAGACAAATTTTCTTGTTATCATAGCGGTGGTAAAGGCTAGCGGTTTTGCTTCTACCCATTTGGTGAAGTAGTCGACAACCACTATGATAAATTTCACCGCACCTGATGCATCTGGAAAGGGTCCCACCACGTCGATTGCCCATTTTTGGAAGGGCCACGCGGTGGTTACGGGGATCAGGTTGTTCTTTGGGCGCAACGTTTTCGGTGCATGTCGTTGACAGTTGCAACACTTGCGCAAGATCTTAACAGCGTCCAGGTGCATGCCAGGCCAGTAATATCCAACGTTCATGATTTTGGCCACTACCATGAGCGGGCCTGTATGTATGCCACATATTCCTTCACGTATCTCTCTGACCAGATATGTGGCATCTTGAGGGTCGACGCATCGTAGGAGTGGCCCTAGGTATGACTTGCGGTATAAGATATCGTCCCCCATTTGATAGTGACACACTTTGTATTGTAGTTTGTTCGTCTCTGCTTTATTCTCGGAGCCAATAGCTGATTGTAGGTATCTTATGATTGGCGTCATCCAATACGTTGTACCGTATTGGATGACGTTGAGTTGGCGCAGGGGTACTCAGGGGTTTTGGAGGACCTCAATACGTATTTCCTTTGCCAGGTGTTGGAAGTTGGTGGGTGCTAGTTTTAAAATTGCATCTGCGGGTTTGTTTTCACTCCTATTGATGTGTCGAATGTTGAAGGAGGTGAACTGTGATGTCAGTTGCATGGCTTGTTCAAGATGCAGGATCATGATATCCCCTTTCGCGGCGTAGTCTCCGCGGACTTGCCCCGCAACTAGTAATGAATCGGCGTGGGCTTCTAAATGTTGCACGCCGAGTTTGAGTGCCAACCGTAGCCCTGCGAGTAATGCTTCATATTTCACCTCGTTGTTTGTACTTTTGAAATCGAGGCGTATGGCGTAAGTAAGTTCTTGGCCGTCAGGGCTGACGAGTCGCAGGCCTGCAACCGCACCATCCTCATTGTACGCACCATCAGTGTATAGTTGATGTGCGTAAAGTGTGATAGGTATTTAAGTATATTTTAAGCCCTTTTTACACGTTAGTCAAGTTTTAAATTTATAAAACATGATATTTTACTAACACCAAACACACATATGGGCAAGTGCACCCATCGTGAGCGTAGTATAGTGTTGGCAAGATACCGAGGTCATCCAAGGACACAAGAGCTTTTAATACCGGTTTATCCTCAACGTCTAATCAAATCAAAAATTAGAAAAAGGTTTTAAACTAAGAAAAATAAAACTAACTAAAATGCTGAAAAATAAAATAAAAGTAAAAACAGATAGACAAGATGAATCAGTTGGCTCCGACTTGTGTTTAGTGTAACCTTTGATTATTTCCACACTTTTGCACTTTTTAAGAGATTATCTTAGTTATTGTAGTAGGCCCCTCTTTTGAAGGTGACGTTACCCTCAACCCAGTAGTTTGAGTCAGCAAGGATACAATCCTAAAGGGTCGGATTATTAAAAGATAATTAATTAAGTTATTAATGCATATTATGGTAGGCCCCTCTTTTGAAGGTGACGTTACCCTCGGCTAAATAGTCTGAGTCAGCAGGGATACAGTCCTAAGTAGCCGGGCTAAAGTATTAATAGTAGCTTACATATGAGGGGATCAAAGAGTTTGGACCCCCGCCATCCAATACCGGTGGGTATTGAAGGAGGTCCTACTAAATTTGACCCAGGTCCTTGCAGGATCTATACACTGAACAAGGCAAGACTCTTACCAAACCGTTCCCTTAACCCCCGACCAGGTAGCCAACATATCTCCATATAGACCGTGGAGATATGAATGGTGAAAATCTTTTATTTTATATAGACAGTAAAATAATGCCAAGACACCACGGACAAATGATAAGGAAGAATCACCTTCAACATAAGAAACTAGTTATTAAAGTCATTAATACATAACCAAATAAAAAGTGCGAAAAGATTAAAAATAAAAAGTATTACACTAGACACTTGTCTTCACCAAGTGATGTAAGAGACTTAGGCAAACATGGCCTTTGATTGTCAAGAACTCTTACGATCAATCTTGGATCCCGAGACGACTCACACACTCTATGATGGACGATGGATGATGGCGGTGGATGATGGTCTTGTGATGGTGGTGGGTGGTGGGTGAAGTGTGAGAGAAGTGGTGTGCCAAGGGATGGTTTGCAAATGAGCCAAGTACCCCTATTTATAGGCTGAACAGAGGCTCGGGCACGGCCCTGTGTCCACCTTCCTTCTCTTTCTTCATTAACTGCAGTTTGTCTGCATTAGTTGACCACACCCCCGTGTCCGCTGGGCACGCCCCCGTGTGCAGAAGCGTATCTGTACTATCAAGATTTCCCCAGATTCTGCGAATCTTAGAGTTGACCATGGCCCCGTGTCCGCTAGGCACGCCCCCGTGGTGGGTGATAGAAGCTTCTACAGCTTTGTCTTTTCTGCTGACACTTGGGCACGCCCCCGTGCTCATTGAGCACAGGGCGTGTTCAGCCTTCTGTTCTCTTGTTTTGCTTTGCTTGGGAAGATGCTGTTGGGGAGGCCGGGCATGCCACGTGTGTTTCTTTTCTTGTATTTATGTTAGATTTAGCTGCTTTTTTGCTTCTTTTGTTCATTTGAGCTCATTTAATCCTGAAAATACAAAAGGAAGACAAAAACACACTTTTCCAACATTAGTACTAAAAAAGGGTTAGTTTTATGCCACAATTGATGTAATTTATATGTTGCATTTTGTGCACATCAATAGTGCCCAGATGTCTGATGAGGACGGCGGAGGTGTAGGATTTTGTTCATCTTCGCATTCTTGGATGCGATTCGCTGGTACTTACGCAGTGAAGTCAGCTAAAACTTGCCCCTTGATTCTTGGGCGGGGCTTATAAACAAGAGCGTGTCCGTCGAGTTCAATAGCCCACTTGGCAAGTCTTCCAGAGATTTCGGGCTTGGAGAGGATTTGCCTGATCCTGTAGTTGGTTAAAACGGTGATGATATGATCTGCAAAGTATCGGCATAGCCGTCTAGATGCATGTACCAGCGCGAGAACCAACTTCTCCATGATGGAGTATCTTGTCTCCGGATCGTTGAGCATTTTGCTGACATAATAGATTGGTGTTTGGACCCCCTCTCTCTCCACTATGAGTACCGCGCCCACCGCGTTGTCCGCGGCGGACAAGTACATGATGAGTGGTTATTTTTTGCGCGGCGTGGTGACAGTTGGTAGCTGAATCAAACACCTTTTCATCCCCCGGGAGGCGCTTTCTGCTTCAGCAGTCCATTGAAACTGTTCCTTCTTTAGGCAGTTGCGCAAGGTACTGATAAAGGGATAGGATTTAGTCGCGTGGTTGGCCAAGAATCTGTTTAACACGGCGAGCCGGCCGGCTAGCCGTTGCATTTCCTTTATTGTTAAAGGCGATGGCATGCGCTCGATCGCCTGAACTTTTTCCGGGTTAACTTTGAACCCATCTTTTGTGACGATGAATCCAAGAAACTTTCCTTTTCCATTCCAAACGAGGATTTCCCTGGATTGAGCTTCATGTTAACACTCCGAAGAGTTTGGAATGTTCTTTTAATGTCTTGGAGCATGGTGTCTTCCTCCATGCTTATGACGACTAGGTCATCCATGTAAATTTCGACACACTTGCTGATCTGATAACCAAAAGTGTCGTTCATCAGTTTTTGATAGGTTTCGCCTGCGTTGCGCAACCCAAACGGCAGTTTTGTGTAGCCGTAATTTCTGGTAGGGGTACGGAATGCCATTTTGTCTTCATCCTCGATTGCCATCTGTACCTGGTGACAGCCTTTGTAGCAATCGAGGAAACACTTTCATCGGAACGGCGCGAGATTGTCGACTTTTTCGTCGATCTCCGGAAGTAAGTAACAATGTTTGGGGCAGGCTTTGTTAAAGTCTTTATAATCGACGCACATGCGCCAGCCCCCACTTGCTTTCTCTACCATGACTGGGTTTGATAACCAAGATTGGTATTTTACTTCCCGCAGGATGCCTGCGGAGAGCAGTTCATTGACCTGCTCATTCATCGCCTCGTTCTTTGTGGATCCTAGGTGGCGTTGTCCCTGGATCACGGGCTTGATACCTGGTAGGGTATTCAAGAAGTGTTGCGCGACCTCACGCGGGACACCTGTCATGTCGGAGGGTGTCCACGCGAAGATGTCTTGATTCCTGAAGAGAAGTTTCTTCAGGCGCGCTTTTGTGTTGTTGGTGTAACAACTCTCATTAAAAAAATCCTAATTATTATTTTCATTGTCCAATAGGAAACCCTAATTGAGACACCCAAGTAATTCTGCATAATCCCTAAAATTTTCAGAACATTTGGAATCAGGATTAGGACCCCTAAAACTCAGGGGGGGTAAACCCTAATTGATAATTATCTTCGAAATACGTTGTCAAAATTTAAATTCGTTTGAATAACAACTCACCAGGCCTATACCGGTGACTAACCTACCCTACCCTACCTTGACACCCCAGGCGACACGCGACAGAAACAGAGTCACCCTCCGCGACACGCGGGAGGGTGAAATTTTCAGTATAAATAGTAGGGCTTGGGTCTTGAACTGTTTACATATTACGACGTTAAAATTCGTTACGTACAATTACTTATAAGTTGTTTCTTACAAAACACACACTGATCACGAAGTGCTGCCGCAATTCAGGGTAATAACTCGATCGCTGCTACGATTCAATGTCCGATCGATTAAACTATCCAATGGATGTTTAAGTGCTGCCCACATTAGGGTTTATGCTTTGTCATTCGTCGTTAAATCGATGGATGTTTAAGTATCGCACTTTTTCATTCGTTGTGAAGGTTTTAATCTCGTGAGTTATCGTAAATGCTGTATTAAGTTACTAACCTAGTTTGTGTGCATGATTATTTAAACTAGGTTATCAAGGCTAATCAGTAAGCTAAGCTCTGTTCATAATAAATCTGCAAAGTGAGTCATTCTCTTTTTATCTAATTACTTTCAAAATCAGGTTTATTTTCAAAGGTTATAATTACAGGGATTAAGTCTATGTAATCTGAAAATACTGCCAGTATGTGGGGGGATGTGCACATAGCTACTAATTATTTATCACTTGTGGGTGAAAGGACCCAGCAAGTGATATGTCCACAGTCACAAGTCCGGTCAAGTGACAACTGGGTCAGTTAATTCAAAAGATAGAGACATTGTAATTGCTCTTAATACTGTAAATTATAACAAACAGGTCGTTTTATTAAATAGAATGATTCACTCAGTATTTCCCGCTGACAAAACCTTTTTCAAACATGTTTCAGGTGATCTGTTGTGATCCAGAAAAAGTGTCGTGAAGCACTACAAGCTTAAGGAAGTGGCTCAGTATAAAATAAAGAAACATGTTTTGTAAAATAAAAGATTTCTCCGTGAAATCTCAATATTGTAAATTACCGGGTTTATTCCCGAATTGTGAAATAAAATAATCGGGAAATATTTTAAGTTTTAAAATGATCCTGAAGAAACTTCCGCTGTTAAATAAATACCACGGGATTTTCTGTCCCGCGGCTCTTGAAACGGGTCAAACCGGGTCGGGGGCCGTGACAGAAAAAGGTGGTATCAGAGCCACTGATCGAGCCACTGATTTAAGCCAATTAAGTATTTAGAAAATACTTAATTTTTATTAATTGCTATTTTGTTTTATTATCTAACTAATTGTGTACGGTATGGGCAGATCTTTATATGCTAGCCAATGTAGCAATTAATGCAAATCCTTAAATAATTTGACCCAAATATTAGCACCTTTATTATCTACAGTCTAGAAACCTTATTCAGTAAATAAATAAATTTACAATAAAACCTCGTGTGTTTTAAATTTTCATTTGTTTTGTATTTACCCAGTATGAAATAATATTTAAAAAGATTTCCTATGAAAATTTTGTTATACATTAGTAATTGTGTGTATTTTGCATAACAGCATGAGTAACTTGTCTGACGCCCTTCAAAACCTAAATCTCTATCCAGTAAAAATAGAGGTTTCCCGAGATTTCAATAGGTATATACCAGACATAGAAGAACCTGTTGAATTCAATGCTTCACCACCTCCAGAAAAACCTAAACCCAAGAAGAGGAGGAGATTTGTGGGATGGAGACGTGTGCGTAGGAGGAAGCCTACAACCAGGAAAATTCTTAAAATAGAAAATCCTTTAGACAAAGGAAAAGGGGTTGAAGTCAGTGAAGGTTTTAGGTAACTGGAAATGGAATTGGGAGAAGATTCTAGGCCACCAGGAATGGAATATGGAGGAAGTTCTAGGCAAATCCAAAGGGAAGTCGGAGAAAGTTCTAGACAGGTGGAGGAGTTACCTTTTTAGGAGGAATTAGATTGGGCATTGGCAAGCTGTGATGTTGTCAGACCAATTAATAATAATCTGTACCCTACTATTGAAAATCAACTACCAATAAACTTAGAACCAGCAATTCCAGACCCTATAATCCATACTCAACCTCTGGGGATAGACGAATGGTGGACAAATGATTGGCAGTTTCAAAACCTAATCAATAGTCCTTATTCCTTTCTTCCTCAGTTCGACCCGGAACCATTACCAAATCCACTCATGAGTAACGAGAATTTAGCAGAATTTCGCCATTTTGGCGAAGAGTTAATGGATGCAGGAAATAGAATCCAGGAGATAGGGGGACAAATTGCCTGGAAGTATGATGAAAGGGAGCTTCGTTTTTAGGACGACAAGTGACGAGAGATAGTAGGATGGTAAAACTGTGGTTGTGTAATAGTAAAGGTAATAGTGAAATCAGTCTGTAAAATAACTACGAATAAAACTCTGTAAGATATTGGTGTGTAGTGATGCATACTATAAAAGATATAAAATGAAATCGAGAAATCGATAGTTTTGACTATACGTGTATTGTGAAAATTGTCTGATTGTTTTTGTGTATAATTGTTATTTATCAGATACTAATAAAATTATATATATTAATTATCATATGGCAAACATTGGTAATGAACCAGTAAATGAGGTTAATCAGTCTGAGCAACATCCAGGGGATCAATATATGACTAGGCAAGATATCGAAAATATTGTTGCTCAAGGGATAGCCAATGCTATTCCAGCAATCGTTGCTGCTGTAAAGAATCCAATCGAACCGCAACAAATCGTTCCTAGTAAACGTATTTCTGAAGATAACTTCAGTAATAGTGTAAACGGAGGCGATGATCATGTTAATCATAATGAGGAACCACATCAAGCTCCATTTCCTAAGAAAATGAAAACTGCAACGCCTGGTTGCACTTTCAAAGAATTCCTTGCTTGTAAACCCACTGAATTTGCAGGCAATGAAGGAGCAACTGCATCACTGCGTTGGTTAGAGAAAACCGAAGCAGTAATTGCAATAAGTAAATGTGCCAAAGATGATCAGGTCATGTACGCGTCAAATCTTTTCAAGGAAGGAGCACTTGAATGGTGGAACACTGTGTTACAAGCTAAAGGAAGAAATAGGGCTTATGCTATGATTTGGGACGAATTTAAGAATCTTGTAGAAAGAAAATTATGTCCTGAGTATGAAAAGGAACAAATGACAAATAAGTTCCTAAATCATCGGATGATGGGTGTAGATTGTCGCGGTTATACTTCGACATTCTTTGAATATGCTAGAGTGGTACCAACACTGGCTTCGCCAGAACCAGTACTCATTTCTCGTTATATATGGGGCTTGATTGGTGAAATCCGCAATATCGTTAAAGCTGCGAGAACTCGTATGATTGACGATGCTGTGGCATTAGCTAACACCCTAACTGACGAATTGGTACGCACGCAAGATGAAAACAGAAAGAAGGAACTGGCTCAGAAAATTACCCAAGGATTTCGTATGGGTAATAATAACAGCTTCAAGAGAAGAGGAACAGGGCAATCTTCAAATCCGCCTTTTTGCAGGAATTGCAGAAAGAAACATTTTGGAAGATGTAGTGTAACCTGCAATTTTTGTAAAATGGTAGGACATCGTGAAGAAGAATGCAGAAAGAAAACAAGAGTCTGATATAATTGCGGAGAAACAGGACATTTTAAGCCAGAATGCCCTAAATTAATCAAACCAGCAGAAAACAAAGCCAAGACAGCAGACAGAGCAGTGTGAACACCTTCATGCACTCTTAACTTTGTTAAGAAAAGAAAAGCTTTATGCCAAATTCTTGAAGTATGAATTTTGGTTAAAGGAAGTGCAATTCTTAGGACACATGGTGAATCACGAAGGTATTCACGTAGATCCTGCTAAGATAAAGGCAATTACCAATTGGAGGGTTCCACAAACAGCAATGGAAATTAGAAGTTTTATAGGTTTAGCTGGGTACTATAGACGGTTTATTAAGGATTTTTCCAAGATAGTTGTTCCATTAACTAAGCTAACCTGTAAAACCATTAAGTTTGAATGGGGATCTAAACAAGAAGAAGCTTTTAGGATTTTGAAGCAGAAATTAACAAATGCTCCAATCTTAGCCTTACCAGAAGGAACTGAAGATTTTGAAGTATATTATGATGCTTCAAAACTAGGATATGGATGTGTGCTTATGCAACGCAAAAAGGTGATTGCATATGCTTCAAGGCAATTAAAAAAGCACGAAGAAAACTATACGACTCATGATTGAGAATTAGGAGCCGTAATTTTTGCCCTTAAGATTTGGAGACATTATATGTATGGAAGTAAGTTTACTGTCTATACGGATCATAAGAATTTAAGATATATATTTGGGCAAAAAGAATTAAACATGAGGCAAAGGAGATGGATGAAAATCCTAAGTAACTACGACTGTGATATTCAGTATCACGAAAGAAAAGCTGAAGACGGCTAGATAACGCCAGAAGAGTTATACAGATAATAGACGAAAGCCGTTGGAATTTCAAGTGGGAGACAAAATGCTATTGAAAGTATCTTCTTGGAAAGGAGTTGTTAGATTCGGTAAGAACGGAAAACTAAGTCCAAGGTACGTAGGACCATTTCCAGTGATCCAACGTATAGGACCAGTTGCTTATCGTTTACAACTACCAGGAGAGTTAGCCGAAGTACATGATGTATTTCATGTATCCAATCTCAAGAAATGTCTATCAGACGAATCTTTGGTAGTACCTCTCCAAGATATAAAGGTAAATGAAAAAAAATAAAATTTGTAGAGAAACCTCTTCAGATAGAAGATAGAAAGATCAAATTTCTCAAAACACAAACAATTAGTGTTAGTTCAAGTAAAATGGGATTCAAAGACAGGACCCTAATATACTTGGGAGCTGGAATCAGAAATGAAGCGAAAGTATCCTCATTTATTCCAGTAAATCTCGAGGACGAGACTTTTATTAAGGTGGGGAGAATGTAACAACTCTCATTAAAAAAATCCTGATTATTATTTTAATTGTCCAATATGAAACCCTAATTGAGACACCCAAGTAATTCTGCATAATCCCTAAAATTTTCAGAACATTTGGAATCAGGATTAGGACCCTAAAACTCGGGGGGGGGGGGTAAACCCTAATTGATAATTATCTTCGAAATACATTGTCAAAATTTAAATTCGTTTGAATAACAACTCACCAGGCTTATACCGGTGACTAACCTACCCTACCCTACCTTGACACCCCAGGCGACACGCGACAGAAACAGAGTCACCCTCCACGACACGCGGGAGGGTGAAATTTTCAGTATAAATAGTAGGGCTTGGGTCTTGAACTGTTTACATATTACGACGTTAAAATTCGTTACGTACAATTACTTATAAGCTGTTTCTTACAAAACACACACTGATCACGAAGTACTGCCGCAATTCAGGGTAATAACTCGATCGCTGCTACGATTCAATGTCCGATCGATTAAACTATCCAATGGATGTTTAAGTGCTGCCCACATTAGGGTTTATGCTTTGTCATTCGTCTTTAAATCGATGGATGTTTAAGTATCGCACTTTGTCATTCGTTGTGAAGGTTTTAATCTCGTGAGTTATCGTAAATGTTGTATTAAGTTACTAACCTAGTTTGTGTGCATGATTATTTAAACTAGGTTATCAAGGCTAATCAGTAGGCTAAGCTCTGTTCATAATAAATCTGCAAAGTGAGTCATTCTCTTTTTATCTAATTACTTTCAAAATCATGTTTATTTTCAAAGGTTATAATTACAGGGATTAAGTCTATGTAATCTGAAATTACTGCCAGTATGTGGGGGGATGTGCACATAGCTACTAATTATTTATCACTTGTGGGTGAAAGGACCCAGCAAGTGATATGTCCACAGTCACAAGTCCGATCAAGTGACAACTGGGTCAGTTAATTCAAAAGATAGAGACATTGTAATTGCTCTTAATACTGTAAATTATAACAAACAGGTCGTTTTATTAAATAGAATGATTCACTCAGTATTTCCCGCTGACAAAACCTTTTTCAAACATGTTTCAGGTGATATGTTGTGATCCAGAAAAAGTGCCGTGAAGCACTACAAGCTTAAGGAAGTGGCTCAGTATAAAATAAAGAAACATGTTTTATAAAATAAAAGATTTATCCGTGAAATCTCAAGATTGTAAATTACCGGGTTTATTCCCGAATTGCGAAATAAAATAATCGGGAAATATTTTAAGTTTTAAAATGATCCTGAAGAAACTTCCGCTGTTAAATAAATACCACGGGATTTTCTGTCCCGCGGCTCTTGAAACGGGTCAAACCGGGTCGGGGGCCGTGACAGTTGGACAAGGCGTGACCCAATGTGATCGTCTGTTCAGGGAACCTTGCATTAAGTACCCATTTTTCCGGTTCGGTGTTTGGGTTGGGGCAACCTTTCCGTCTTGGCCGGACGCATTTCGTCCGTCGACATTACTTCTCTGCGGGCGTAGATTATCGCGATCCCCGTTTCGGTTGGAAAACCGATAGCAGAGTGGGGAACCGACGTTATCATGTTGAAATCGCCCTGTGATTCTCTCCCGAGAAGCACGTCGTATTGGGAGTTATGGGGTAAGACCATGAAATTTACCTCCTCAACCCGCGTGTGCTTACCGTTGATAAGGCGCACGGGGAATGTGATTTGGCCTAGGGGGAACACTGTTTCCCCCGCGAACCCGGCCAATGGATAGTCCACCGGCTGCAACCGATCATTGTCTTCTTGATAGAATTGGTTGAAGCATTGCTCATAAATGATATCGGAGGTACTGCCTGGGTCGATAAATAGACGCTCAGTGCAATAATGAGCCAAGTAGCCGGTGATGACGGCGGCGCGCCTGTCGCGCGGTCCGCCTTGGACTTTGGAAAAGATGACTTGTTCATCACGCCAGTTATCGTCCCCTTTTCTTGCCGCTTTGCGTGGCTGTTTGCGGCTGTGATTGATCATGTGAGTGGTTGCCATATACATGGCCTTCTTGCCGCTGGAGGTGCCCTCATCGTTGGGGGTGATGCGCTTTGTTTGTTTTGGCGCAGTTGACAATAGGTGTTGTAGCTTCCCCTCTTTTAGGGCTCGTTCAATCTCCAAGCAGAGACTGATGCAATTGTTTGTGGAGTTGCCCGTGTCTTTATGATATTCGCAATAAAGGGTCAAGTATTGCCCTTTTTATACTTCATTGGTTGGGCCGGTCGCAAGAACTGCGCGTCTGTGAGAAAGACGTCTCTTGGCGACTTCGTGAGTTCGGTCCAATTGCGGTTCTGAGACTCCTTATTGGATGCCCGCTAATCTCGCTGGGCATTAATGGTTGCCCTCGCGTCGGGCTGACACCCTCGCGGGGTGTATGGTTTGGAATCATTGCCTCGATTCCATGTATCCCGGTTGTGCTTGTTGTTGTTGCGCTTGGTCTCTTGGCGGGAGGATTGACCTTTTGTCTGGGGGTGGGTTTTGCCAGTGTGACGTTTGAGAGACCATGTGGTTTGGGTATACATCTTGACTGCCGCCATGACGCCGTCCCATTTTTCTGGCAATCCCTACTTGCATGAGATTGTCATAATCATTTCGTCGTGGTTGACCGCTTGGAGGAAATGATTGTGGGCCATTTGTTCCGCTACCTCGCCAATTTCAAGGCATTCTTTATTGAAGCGGATGACGAAGGCTTCCAAACTTTCGTTCTCTCCGTGCCAGATGTTTGTCTAATGAATCACGCTTGTGGCGTCTTTGCTGGCTAAAATGAGCAAGAAATTTTTCTTGCAATTGTTCAAATGAGGCCAGTGATCCTACTGGCAAAGAATCAAACCAGGCCCTTGCTAGTCTAGTGAGGGTCTGGGGGAAAAAATGGCACCAGCTGGGCTCGTCCCAATGACCGATGACTCCAGCCCCAGTAAAGACATTCATATGGTCGTAGGGGTCTGACGAACCATTGTACTTGCCCAACGTGAGCGGAAGTTTGCTCTTGGTGAGCGGGGCTAAGGCAATCTCTTTGATGAATCTGGAGTTTTCGGCGGCAGATAGAAGGCTCTGTATACCGGACCCTCGGTGAGCAGCTGACGTTCGCTGATATTCCCCATGTGGGCCCAGGCGGTGTACCAGTCTCCTAGCTCGGGATCCATAATTAGAGTCGTCCTCCTGGAGCGTATGGACAGTACAGTAGGAGGATCTACGTGACCCACGCCTATTCCGGGAAGCGAAGGGTGTTGGTGCCATGCCCTCGTATTGCAAGATACGAGGCGCAGATGTATATGGCGCGGGTGTGGGTCCTCCGGGTGGTTGCGCATTTTCGTAAGCGTTGTCGTAGGTTGCAGCGTGAGCAGCCTATTGTTGGAAGTACCAGGTGTGGAAATCCACTACTGGTGGCAGTACTGATGCGTACTGCGAAAAGTCTGGAATGAATACGGGGAGCGCCCCCCTGTGCGGATGTGCCATAGTGGCCAATTTGTTGGATCGGGGGAGTGTTCCCCGTAGGTCCTACGTTTGCGGGGGTAAGGTTTTCCCTAGTAGCATTATGTTGACGATCAGACATGATCTTCAAGAAAAAGAGAGATGGAAATAAGTGCTAAGAGTAGCGCTGGGCGCCAATGATGAAACAGTGGTTAACCAAGGGAGGTTAATTCACTGGTCTCGTCAAGTTGGGTTAATCCCTTCTTTCCGAGGATCGGTGGCTGGATCGTCCGTTGTTCTGTCTCCTGTACAAGGAAAACACACCGTGACTCGTAACAAGGAGGATGGGGTGGGGGTTGCTCCTTGTTATCACTCTTCGTGACTCATAGTAAGAGTGAGAGAGTAGATAAGCGATACCTCAAACCTGGTCCGGGATGGGTATTTATAGCCGAGGAGTGAAGGAGGGTAATTGAGTGGCTAGACTGACAACGCGCAGCCCCTTGCAGGTGTGCCAGGCTTGTCGGTCATGGAGGTGACACCACGTCCCACTGTGGCTGTCAGTCTGTGTGCCAGCATTGCTTACGTGTGGGTTGACAGATGACTGTCATTGGTGCCACTTGCTGTTTTGGTCACCTGGGTCAAGATGTCAGTCCCACTTGCGTCGTCAATAGGATGCGGTGCTAGGCCGCATCGCTAGCTACGGTAACCACGATTGTTTCCGCGTCTCCTGGTTTAACGAAGATGTGTATAGGACACGGTGTGAAGCCGCATCGCAATGTGCGGTAACTGTTGTTGTTACCTCATCCCTTGTCGTGACGAAAATGTTTATAGGATGCGGTGCTAAGCCGCATCGCCATGTGCAACATCTGTTTTTATAAACAAGGTAAGTCTTCTCATCACTTGACTGATTGGGTTCGGTATCTGTGTTCGTGCATGCCCGCACGGACGCAGATAAGTTCTTGCCGGAGAGAGCATTTGATAAGGGTAATGGTCACTCGCGACTGCTTCGGTGCGAGATTTGAGACCATACCCCTTCACCCATGAAGAAACACTAGATAATTGACCGGAATCAAATTATCTAGGGGGTTTGGATCTGCATAAAAAAAGGTGGTTTTCTCTCGTTCGATCTGATGGAACAGTTCTTCTTCTCCGGTAAACTCTGCAAAACAAAGCATCGTTAGCCTCGTCAAGGGGAGAAGAGGGGTTCTCTCCTTGACCCGACTCCGGCGTGAGAATAAGTATGTGTTTATGAAGAAGAAGAAGAAGAGGTATTGACGAAGTGTGTGTAACTTGAATTTCATACCTGAATTGTTCTCATATTTATAGCCGAGAGTTTTGGGCGGGAAAACTTGTTGGTGAAATGTTGACGGAAGATGCTAACCCCGTAAGCAGTTACATTTCCTTCCGTTAAGCTGCTTGATCCGACGTGAGTGCACACGGATCGCTGCTTAGATCTATGGCTGGGGTTTTGCCACGTGGAAAGTGATCAAGTGGGGGTTTCTCTCCAGCTTCATGTCATCGTCGTGATTTCAGGGATGCCTGAGGTGATGACACGTGTCTAGACGGTTGTAACCGTTTAGTGGTGCACGATTGAGTCCTTCTAGAAGGTTATTGCCATAATCCTGTGTGACTCTTTATCATGTGGCACCAATTGGGTAAATAATATCCAAGTATGGATATTATTAGGCGGAAGTGTTTAACTTAGGATTTTCATCCTTTGTTTATGGGGGAAAGCGCAAGGATTTATGATTTCCTTTTGGCAAGTGTTGCCTGCTATCTTTCTCTTAAGCCTCCTTTGTAGGACCAGTGTGCGGTCGCGCAAGGTCAAAAGGGGCTGAAAGACAAAGTTGTGGTATGGTCCTAAGTACTTGTTACAAGGTTTTTGGGACCTTACCCCTTCAACCCCTGACATTTAAAAACATAAAAATAAAATACAAAATATATAAACCTACATTACTCTCTCTCTCTCTCTCTCTCTAATCAAACACACACATTTTTTCTCTTTACTCTCACTCTCTCTCTCTCTGCACAAAACAACCACCACCACTGCAATTGCCATCACTAGCCAAGACAACCGCCACCATCACCAACCACCACACCACCCACCACTTCCACGAGACCAACACTGCAAGCCAACACAACTGCCGCCATCACCAACCACCACCATCACACTCTCTATTTCTCATCTACACACACGCACACACTTGTATCTATAAATCTATAATTCTTTATCTATACATCCAACGAACAAAGGGGGAAAAGCGTACTCCTATAATGCGATTTCCACTTAAATAATGCACGCTAAAATCCATCTTCGGCATCCTCATGCCGGAAAATCCTCAGGTAAATTTTCGTTCGTCATTTCCAACTGTTCAGTTGCTCAACGGATCGTTCTATCAATTCTGTTACATAGCCAGGGGGTTTTTTGTTCGCACCTCTACTGTATATCTCTGGTATGTTGTTTTGTATGGGAACGGTGTCGTTTGATGTTGTTATGAATGTGATTAAGGTCCATAGGGCTCCTGGATCGGTGTAACAAGTTTAATGCCCTGGTACACCGCTTCTAAAATGCCCTTGTAGTTAACGGACTTGGTGGATGTCAGGGGCGCAGCTTAGGCATAGCCCGAGGGGGCGTCCGACCCCCCGAACTTTTCGATGCATAGTGTTATGAATAGTACTTTCGTATAGAAATTTTTAGGTATATACGTTTCCGCCCCCCCCCCCCCTCGGTTTCGGAAAATTTGGGGGGGGGGCAAGCTTCGCCAATGGTGGATGGTGTTAAAAATTTGGACTTGGGTTATTAAAAAAAGTGATTAGAGACTCAGGGCAGTAAATATTTTGATTTTGTACTCAAATGTTTAACACACGTAGGCTCAAAAAGTTTTTTTTTCTCAAATAAGGTAACATCCACATGTTTTTGTTCTTTGTCTGCTTACTCGATTACTTTGGTGGCATTTTTTCTGCTGGACAAAAGTGGGCTGCCCAACAAACATGGCAAGCGTGACTGATCTGCTCGAGTTCTTGAGTTCCCCCGGGCTCTAAAGTTTGAGTCAAATATGATATATGTTCGAGTCATGGTAAGCACCATAGACACATGTATACACCCCATCCATCTTTTAAAATAAACGAGTTTTCAGAGCCCATGCGTTGAAACGGGACCATTAAACTGAACAAAATATATAGGTAAAAACTAAGCACACGCACGTTATCGAGTGTTACGGAAATAGATAATAATGAGATAGATAAATTGTGTCTTCAGTAATTAATTTTTATGACTACTAGTTTTTTTTACGTCGAACGTTGCGGCGAAACCGAGTAAATGATAATGTAAAACAAACGTGATTTGAAAATAAAACATGTTGTTTAGAAAGCCAAACCATTAGAACAATTTAGTGTATTATCATAACGTTTTATGATACCAAATAAATACTTTATTTTGAGTACAGCTTCGTTTTTAACAAAACTTATAACAGAATGTCACGGAAAAAAATAAGCAAAACTACGTACTTAAGTTTTTTGGAAAAAAGTTATAATGTAAATTACTAAAGAAGTATCAAATTAATCGATAAATTAATATATGTTTAAAAAAGAAAAAAATTATTAAAAATTGTAAAGGAAATATATATTTTTTTAAAAAGGAAAAAAATTAAAAATATGTTATTAAAAGTAAATATAATAATAAACTATTATAATATATTAAATAATAAAGGGGAATTGGCCTATAATAATCTCACCTAGACCTTATTGACCATTAATAATCCCATGTTAGAATATTCCCCCCACCAGTCCCACCTTTCATCTATTTTTCCTACAATGGTCCCCCATTAAAAAAACTTAACGGAGTTAAGCTTTTTTCCAAATTACAAACAGATTTTTTAGGGCTTTTGATCAGAACGATGATACGAGTCATTTGGAGCATCGTTTCAAGGCAAGTTTTACATCAATGGACTTGTATCGTCGTTCTAATCAAAAGCCCTATAAAATATGTTTGTAATTTGGAAAAAAGCTTAACTCCGTTAAGTTTTTTTAACGGAGGACCATTGTAGGAAAAATAGGTGAAAGGTGGGACTGGTGTGGGGAATATTCTGAGGTGGGATTATTAATGGCCAATAAGGTCTAGGTGGGATTATTACAGGCCAATTTCCCAATAATAAAATAATAAAAAAACTATATATTAATATAAAAATAAAGTTACTATTTATCAGCCCTTGTCAACAATATATATATATAATACTATCTTATTTTTAGGTCATGTGTAATCATAAAGCCCTTTGTGGGGCGTTATGCGACAAGTGGCAAAACACGTAAGAGAGAGGCTTTATGGGGCTTTATATAACTTTAGTGTGTAATGGAGTTATATATGTATGTATGTATATGTGTGTGAGTGAGGAAGGAATGATCACGCCGTGATATTAATCGTTGGAGGGCAAAAAAAAATTACCCCATAGCACCAGCTGTAACGGTGTAGCCGGGTGTTATGACCGATTCCGGCATGATATAAAGCCTCACTACGGAGGGTCTTAGCGTGAAGAGGGTGCACCCCTCATGAAATGGGGGGGAAATTTACACCCACCCAAATGATGTGCCATGTCAATTCCACTCTTTTCCGAAAAACATAAGGGGTGGTTTCACCCAAACCATTTTTTTAAACGCATGATTGGTTGAAAGAGAGTGGGGCCCACCACTACCCCATCTCTCCTCTTCCCCGCATGCAGTGAGTAGTCCCCGCACATCTCCTTCACCGGGCGACAATTCAGAGACGGCGGCACATTCACCGCACGGCAAACCACCACCCTACACCAATTACCCGCTCCACCTCGTTCACCCTTAGATAATTAATTATTAGCATTGTAATCGTGTAGTTAATCTTTTGATCAGTTAGTCGTCACATGGATAAGTTTTCATTTACTGAGATTTTCTCATATAAATAGGATCATGATATTCACAAACTTTGTCCGTATTTCCACACCCCCCAAAGCATCGTGCTTTGGCCAAAACGCGGCGTTTAGGGTTCTTTTTGCAGAAAAAAGGTGATGTGACAGTGATATGAGTTTATATTTTGTACGAGGTTGCAGAAGTGTCACGCGTAACCCTAAACGCCACGCTTTGGCCAAAGCGCGGCGCTTCGACCCCAATTTCTTTCTGGTGCTTTTAAGAGGCAGCCATGCATTCAGTCGAATTTTCAAAATTTAAAATCACGAACCGTGTTTCATTCTTTCGTGTGTTTTGTTGTTTTAGTAGCGTTTCTTCAAAATACGATGTCGTGGTTTAGCAACTATCATTTCGATGAATACTCTAAGGAGTCCGTTGTTCTAGATTCTTACGAGGGAACCGCTATTTCTGCCTCGTATGATAAACTGATCCCTTCCAACACGAGGGAGGAGGAGGTTGTTCCAGTACCCACAGCACGTCATTGCAGACCTGCCTCCTGCCGTGCAGGCAGTGGCTCGGGACTTCGATCGGCGCCTCTGACGTGCTGACCGACAGCAGACGTGGATCATAGAGATGCTCATGCAGATCCAGGATCATTTGGGATTGCCGCCCCATCCACTGCCACCGTCTCACCACCAGAGGATCAATAGCTTTAGTCTTTCGTGTAATATAACAAAATAAAATTGGTTAACATTTATAAAAACAATGGCATAATGAAATGTATCTTATAAACGATTGTGTTAAATCAATTATAACCGGTACACTCACGTTAAACGACCGTTATAAATCAACTTTAAATTATATATGTTTTATAAAAATAAAACAAAAATCTACAACTTTTCAACAAAAAACACAACTAAATACAACCAAACAACAAACCAATACCCCATTTTTCCACCAAAACCTCATTTTTTCCCCAAAAACAAACAGTCAGACCTAAACGTTGTGTTTTGGCCAAAGCGCAGTGCTTAGGTACCAGGTCAACAGACAAGGTCTGACAGGTTCAGTCCTTGTCTGTTGACTTTACACCAAAGCGCAGCGTTTCAGTGTGTGTAAACAGCCAAGGGGCGTGTGTGAATAGCATGGGCCTATAAATATTCAAATATATTAAATTAAAAATCTTATAAATGCTCTTTAAGAATGCATTTTTGTTACGGATAGAGATGGGCATAATAAATGGTTCCAAACCCGAACACGGTTCTAGTTCCAACCCGTTGTATAGAAGAACCGGTGTTGGGTTCAAAATAACCGGCGGTTCTTATCCGGTTCCATATTTTTTTAATAATAAATGGGTCGTACCCGGTCCCACTGTACCCGGTAATAAGTTACCGTTAGAACCGGTTACTGTTATATGTTTGTTTAAGTACTTAATGTGATTTATTAATGTGATTTATTTTTTTAGAACCTGTTACTAAAACACACCATATATTTATTTCAAATGGTTACATCATAATTAAACAAACATAAAACACCAAACATAACTAAACATGACAAACCAAACTTAACTAAACAAAATGGGTTTACATCAAACACACTAAACATTTGAAGAACCGGTCCTGGATCCTTCACCCTTTTCATTTTTCGCCTTGGTCACGGGGCAATGGCGGTCGATGTGTTTCTTTAGCGTCGAGTTGGCGACCGCTTTCATGAACTTTCCGCAACCTTTGCACCTAGCCATCTCATGGTTATCGGTCATCAAACACAAATCGAAATGCTTCCAAATTAACGGGTTTCGTTTGGTTTCCAAAACCATAACAACCTCGTCATTGCATGCCATTGTATCTTCGAAAATATGAAATCAAATGTTGAAGTGTTGAATGTTTGTAGTAGTAAGGAAAGGGAATGGAGAAGATGGGGTATATATACAAAAAAAAACGATTTTTATGTTATATAATCGGTTACAACGGTATTATATCCATTGGAACCGGTTCCAACAGTAAGTGGCAGCTTTTTTATTTGAAAAACCCAACAAAACCGGTTCCAAACAGTACCCGGAACCGGTTAGATCGGTTCTAGTTTTATTGACGACTATCCGGGTTCAACACAGACCCGGTTCTTCAGAGAACCCGGTTCACATAACTAGTATCAGTACCCGGGTACGAGTAGGAACCAGTTCCAGGTATTAATAATACCCGATTATGCCAATCTCTAGTTACAGACAGCTTTTTTTTACCAAACAAGCCCACTATTTTTCAAAGTAATGAAACAGCTGGACACTATCAAGTCAAGCAGAAAATAGACCAAAAAACCTTGGGTTTTCAAGGTTTCACATTCACCACGCTCTCTCACTATCTGTCCACACACTCTCTCTCCCACCATGATATCTCCTCAAACCGCATCTCCACCACAACCGGAGCTTCATATTGTTGCTACTTTTTCTTCACCATCTTCATCTGCATTTTCTTGTTTTTCTTAATCTTAACGATAACATATTATTATTATTATTCAACTTCTCCTAATTCCTGTGACGGCTTCCTTTTATCCAGATCCAAGCTTCCATCCGAGATCTTCATCTTCATATCATCATTGCCACCCGCATGATCCGGATCACATCGGACCTCATGGGTTTCTAATTTTTGGGCGAACCAAACACACACACATACACTTTCTTCTCCGTAAAACCCCCACAACCATCACCGTCGGAAAACACCTTTCGGCCAAAATAAGATGTTAAACACATTAATAGATTTAGAAAGAGAAAGAGAGTATGGTAGGTTGTGCCCCAACAATGACAGCTGTTGTGAGATGGTGTTGAGGTGGTAGAAGAAAAAGGATGATAGTGTGTGGGAGAGAGAGAAAGAGAGAGATAGAGTGGAAGAAAGACCAATGAAAAAAAAAAAAGCAAATTGAAGGAGAATAATATTTGATAATTATTAATATAGGGAAAATAAATCAAAACAAATAACATTACCATGATTAAACTAAATTAAAAAGAGTTGAGTGTAAAAATCAAATACAAGAAGCTTCTATTATAGGATCATAATACTACTAATGATGAACCAATTGAAAGTTACACACCACTAGGGTCATTTTAAGAGTAGGCATTAATTATCTGGATTTGTTTCAAAGTTAAACTTTTGAGATGTATATTTAGAACGTGACACATTTAGGGGCTGTTTGGTAGCCTCTTAATGATCATTCAGATGCTACCTCTTAATGGTTTAAAACCTCTGAATGGATAAGAGGTAACCTCAAGTCTGAATGGTTAAAAGGTAACCTCTGAATGGTAAATCATCACATGTCAGATTCTTCTACCTTCTCATTGGTAAAATTCTTAATGGTTCCATTAAGAGGTAGCCTCTTAATGACCATTCAGAGGCTACCAATCTCTTATTAATACACTATAATTTCTATTAAAATAAATATCAAATCTTGATATTGTCTGTAAAATGACCGTGTTAACTATTTTGATTGTACTGTTTATAGTATGCACCAAAAAGATTTACTAAACTATTTTGTATGTATAAAGTTCACAAAACTCAACAAAAAAGATGCTAGCAATCAAACTCTTGATACTCAAAATCCATGATTGATGCAATTTTCAAATGGTAAGTTATAAACTAAAACCACATTTGACCATAAGAAACCATAAATACTTTCAGAAGGTAAAAGTATCATTCGAATTACATTGATTGAAACAAAACATAGATAATATCGTCACAGAAAGTAAATTGCAACAGCTTCATGCCACCACCATTACCATCAGATCACTCCTGCATTTTAAACACCACATGTGCAAATTTCAACACACAGAACAGGCATAATTAGAAGAAGAAAACTAAAGACTGGCAAAACAAACTGTCCGGTCAGGAAGAATAGGTCAAACGGGCCATTTTTACAAAGCATCAGTTTGGTTTAGGTGGTACTCAAAGTAAGTCATGTTGACAAACAATGGTCGTGTTTGATGCTGACCCATTTGAATCCGTTCAAGATTAGCAGGCTTTATAAAGTGACATACCATATATTAAGACGAGAATATGGAAGAAAGATAGTGATGATCCTCCAGAAATATTTGAAGATTCTTCACCTTCATGAGAAACTCAATTGCTTCCTCATCAAACTCGACCAAGAAACCCAATCTGATCAGTTCCGAAAGCTGTGGCACAACCTCTTCATTCTCCCACAACATCCCCTCAGCTATCACTTCACCAAAATGACAAGCATGTTCTATCACACTCTTCTGACCACCACTTTCTTCCCTCTTCTGCATAAAAAGCTTGGAGTTCTGTTTATCCCAACGGATCATTCTCTTAGCTTCAACAGTCATAACGTCTCCACAAGATAGAGATAAATCATACTTCACAATCAGTGGATCAACCGTCTCGAAAGCTTCAAGTCCCAACATGCGACTAACAGCTTCATGTCTCCTTTCTGTCTCAAGATTCAGATTTGGATCAGCTAGAAATCCCAAAATCAGTTTGACCAAACCTTTTTTCATAAACTTTTCTTTTGAACTAATGGGCTCCAGTTTCACTTGATCAACATTAGATAAAGTCTTCTGTGCAGAATCAGATATGGTACGGACACCAAGTTTTTTATAGATATCCACAAGCTTGGTTCGGGTGAGAGTTTTAGAGCTTGGTTGTGGATACCAAACAAATATGGGACTAGAACAACTTTGGAAAAGGTCTGTTAGAAAAAGATCATCACCTATGAAAACGTCACGCTTGTCTGACAGAAAAATACCATCAGAACAAGGTGATGATACTGGGAGTTTTGAAAAGCTTTTATTGAACGCTTTCTCAGTCACCGGGTTCCAGTTTTTAACCACAAACTCCCAAAAAACACAACATTCCTTATGTGTTATCAGATTTCCTGATGCTTCCCATTTCTTCCATAGATTGCAGTAATCATCAACAGATGGATGGACCTTCACATTAAAAATGCCAGCAAAAAATCCAAGAACTTTCCTCTCATACTTGTATTTCTCCAACACATACAAAAGACCACTAAACAGATTGTTTTTATCATGAAGAACACAGTCTTGTGGTGATACCCACTCTCCATTATCGGTTCCTCTTGGTAGCCATATTTGTTTGTCGTTGTCATCAGCAGGCTCCCATTTGAACTCAGACAAATAATTGTAGTAACGATTAATTCTTTCAAAATTGGACTGTGAATTAAGATAACTAGCAATCACCTGGCATCCCTTGTTAACACCTGTTATCACTCCTAAATGACTGAGCTCCTCTCTGTAGGATTCAATCCGAGATCCATAAAACTGTTCATCAATGAATGGACCATCTTCACGTTTAAAGAAAGGATTCCAGTCAGAATAGAAAAGCAAACACTCATTCGGGCGTTTGTATCCGAAATGGGTTTTTAACCAGTTCTTCTGGGAGAGTTTATCAAGAAACTTATCAGGAATCTCTGATGCACTTTCTTTAAGTCTTTTGACAGAATCTAGCAATGCATAACTGCTAGCAGGAGTAATGCTACTTGAACACTCAGGTAAATAAAGCCCAGCAGCCACAAACTTGGCACCATCTTTAAATTTGGTAGTTACACCTAACAGATTAAGCTCCACTTGATAATTATGGATCACATTGCCGTAGAAATTATTACTGTCATCAATGAAAGGAAGTGTTGTTATTGGAGTAATTGATTCCCAGTCTGCACCAAAAAGAATACATGCATTCGGTGACCTATAGTCACCTAGTTTCGTTTTAAGCCATTTCTCTTCGCGTAAGCACTTCTTGAGATTATCCGGAAGCTTGACCTTCATTTTCTTCAACTTTCTGAAGCATTCAAGAAACGAAAAAACATTTTCTTTTCGGATAGAAGACGCTGAAGCCTGTTGTTTAAAAGTGCGAGTGAATTCTTTTGAAGCATCTTCGAAATCAACCATAACACCGATTTTCTTTAGCTCTTTCTCCATTGAAAAGATCGAGTGTCCATAGAAGTTAACATTAAGAATAGGGAAGGTCCCAAAGACTTGTAAAAGACAGCCCCATTCAGATTCTGAATTAACGAAAAAGCATTCAGATGGACATTTGTAGCCCAAGTTTGTCTTGACACATTTTATGCTTTTCACTGCTTGCACCAACTTATCTGAGGAACTTAATTTCTGTATGCACCTTAATAGCAGTAACATAGCTTCGGAAGACAAAGAATTCAACAAAGATGAGGACTTGAGGTTGTCTGACACAAGCTGGTAACGACTCTCATCAAACTTCACCATCACGCCCAACTGTTTTAATTCTTCCTTGAAAGAAAGTACCTCTCCATAGTAATCTCTATCGATGAATGGAATGTTACTTAATTGTGAAGCAGCGTTCCATTCATGACTGAACAAAACAGAGTTGTTTGGGGTCTTGTCTCCATGAGAAGTTCTAACCCATTTTCCTTGTTTGATTCGGTTAACAAGTTCCGTACTAGGGATATAATGTGCTCCCAAATACCGAATAAATTTCAATATTGAAGCAACATTGTCTCTGGTAAGCTTTGAAGAAGCAGCAAGAGACATGAGACGCTCACCAATGAATTCGCATGCTTCTTTATTCTCAAATCGAACACCAACTGTTTTTAACTCTTCTTTGTAATTTCTTATCTCATCACCATAAAATTTTACATCTACCAACGGAATATCAACTAGAACTGATCCGTGCTGTAAAATACTCCCACTGGTAGCTTCAAGCATGAATGACTCTGAGGGCGGCCTGCTGCCGGGAAAACCGCTTAAAGAGATTTTTAACCAGGAACCATTTTTAATAGATGACAAAAATCTTTCTGGTAGATGAGCATTCTTTTTTCTCAAAAACTTAAGCCAGCGTAGAAGCAAGAATGCATTTGTTTTTGTCAAGGGCGACGACAGAGTAGGAACAGCAGCATTAGGGGGAGACAGAGTAGGAACATCAGCAGCTCCAACATTAGTTCTCATAAACGAAACAAGGTCTTCCCCTGATGCATAATTACCAAAATATGTAACAGACCGCGTGTAATCTTCTCCAAGCTCAACAAAATTAATTTGCCTCCATGGATTAGAGCCGATAAGCTCTACCCATTTGCTACCTTTAGCAGGTACAAGAACCCCATCTCTTCTTACAGTTACTTGCCCATAGTTATCAACAATTGGCATTTTAGCACACAGATTTTGAATTTGATGCTCCATCAAGTAAGTCTTCTTTTCAGAGTGGTAGAGGAAATGAGCATATGTAACAGCAAACTTGCGGTCAGTTTTGAGTGAAGAAATAAGATCACCAGCATATTCATTAACACTGACGAATTTAACCTTCACCTCCTCCATGAGCCATTTTTTTATAGTATACTTCTTCAAACACGATCCTATAGCTTCTTGTGTAACAGTAGGCAGAAAAAATTTCCCATTAGAACAGTGAAATTCTGTGTTCCAATTAATTAACCAGGAAATGTAATGAGAATCAGCAGCAAGTAGCTTGTTTGCACAAGCATTGACCGAAAACAAATTCACTTTGCCATCCATCCCGACATACTTTATGAATGGTATGTTCTTGATGTTAGTCATGTAAAACGAGGACCCCCAATTATCGGCTATGAACACCAAAAGCTGCATATAAAGTTCCTCCAAAACGTCCCTTACAAGATTAGAACCAGCAATGCATTTGCCATACCATTCATTATCTACCGCTCGGATTTCCAAGAACTCCAAAATGGAGTTGTACTTCACTTGATCAAAAGAAAAGGTGAGTATATAGGCCCCATGCGATGAAATATTAGAAAAACTAACGCCTTGGCTCTTTGCATTGTTCAGTATGCTCCAAAATGCAGGCTCCAGCCTACCGACTTCATTGGGTTTACGAAATAACTTTTGCCCCGTGTATGACTCACATGGAACAATAGTCTCGTTCATTAGTTTGGCCTTAATTGCATCCCGCACATGATTCAGCTTTGCGTGAGAGGATTCTTTGATAGGTAAGAACCTAAACTGATTAGGAAGACTAGAAATAGGAGCAGTTTCAGAAGACTTGATCAACGAGGTAAATGAATTCAAAAAGGCAATAGGCACACAATCAAGAATTCCCTGATTCCATTTGTTGTCCCATAGGATATTTTCCCTTGATGAAGCCAAGAGAAAATCTGCTTGGATTATAAACGGAAAATTTGTAACCGTCTCGGTTGGTAAAAAGGAATAGATGCCAGGCATGCTTGCACCTCGATTGAGTCTTTTCCCATTTGGGAAAGCCAATGTAATAACCCACTCCTCGACTTCTGATCGGACGTCAACTTTGTTTTCTTTCTTAACGGGAAACCTTTGTTTCCACATGTAGTAGCCACACTCTGTGTCGTCTTCGTTGCCAGAAACATCAGCAGTAAGATGCAGTGTGTACGATTCAGCATCCATGCTCTTTATAGTAACAAAGTTTTTCTCACTGGAGATTGATATTGCACTCACAGTGTTTAGCTTAGGATCCTCATTGTCTTCCCTAACTGAAAGCCTCTTTATCTTTGCAAGAAATAAAAGAACTTCAGGATGGATGCTTGACAGTTGATCCTTCACTGGTTTGACCTTCTCTGACTTTAACGGTAACACCAGGGTGGTGGTTGGTAGAGCCTTAGACGAACCATATACTCTTTGAATGGCAGATAGAGTTGAATCCTCAACCCATTCAGGTACAATATAACCAACATTACACTGTTGGCATGGTTTTTCGTTAAACCTTATCTTGTAGCCGTTACTGAAGATGTAAGGTTGAGATGTTATCAAAAAAACACTCTTGAAGCCAATACCTGATGAAAAAGTAGACAATGTATCAGAAAAAAGCACTAAATGATATGCATAATATTTATAAAAATATGGTAGAAAATATGTCCCTCTTTAAAAAAGTGAATGTAAATACTTGAAAAAGAACAGTGGAAGAGCATATTCTAGGAGAAGAGACTCTACTCGCATGTAGCACGTGAATATTATACTAAGTTAGATCATCTCATTGATAATGTTAAAAGAAGCTGCTAAATCCAAATTCTTCAACATTTGTACCTTAGTAATAGACTTGCTATCATTTGGAAGAAGAATACTTTACAGTTCATACTGCTTTTAACTTTTAAGAAGTAGTGTAATGTTTGGGTGACACAATCAAGGCCAAGGGTCACATTTTGTTTTGGATTCTGTTTGTCCAAGATCAATTTTTTAAAATGTTTATAATTTGGCTGCTAAAAAACAACAGCTTATTTCTGATTGCCTGCACGGACACCCGGCTAACCCAAAACCACCCAACCCAACCAAGTAGCAGGCCTCCACACATGCACAAAGAGATGATATGTTATATAATTCATTTCACAGTTCAAAACAGAACCTAATTTTTTTAGATTTCATCTTATATACTCTCACATCGAACACATGAAAATATGCAGTAAGATATAAAAAATACGTTGAGTAAACAAAATCAACAATCACAAATACAAGCTATTCAGCATAACATAAATTTGGCTAGGAATGAATAACCAATGGAAATAAAAGAGAAGTACCTTTCTCGCCAATATAACCACGTTTACGAAGACCTTTCTTTGTTGACCGTCCAACACTACATATAGATTCAACATTTTTACGTGAAAACCCTTTCTCATTGTTGAAAACTAACAGAGTCGCTGGAGCACCAGTGTTTGTTATATCCTTTGACGTAATCACAAACTCCAGTGACGGATCCACTCCTTCCGGATACTCATTATCTTCGGCATTCTGTGAAGAATTGTTCAACCAAAAAGCACTTTATGATCATACTCAAATTTACAAAAGTAATAGTTTCATAACGTAACTAAGTTTTTACTTCAAAAACTTCAAATCACTCAATTTATATGCCCAAAACTTTTTTTTAAGTATTGCAAATCACTATCGATGATTAAACAACATGAACATTAAGCGACCATCCTCAAATTTACAGATTAAATATACAGATTAATAAATGAAATAAAAACCTGAATAAGCTCCATCAAAAAGTGGACATCTTTTGCGTAAAGTTCAGCAGAGAGATTCTTGACCGCCTGATGAAGATCTTCCGTTAACGGGTTCGGTTCTCCGCCTATTGAAAACTTGGTCCGCCGTATCTCCTCCACATGCTCCTTGGCCGCCATAGTTGTGGAGATGAACAAATACACTACGCAAATGCACAATTTGTAAGTATAGCAAACAGTTAATCACTTCGCAGTGATGCTTGATGAAGCTAATGAAGCTAATAAGAGAGAGAAAAAGTTAGTGTGGAAGAAGATTAAGATTAAAAAAGTTACGTTGATGGACTCTTCGTCTTCGTCAATTATCGTCAATTATCGTCAATTATAGTCAAATATAAGACTGATAAGTTTCCTTGATTCTAGCTTGTGATTATGGTAGGTAGTTGTATTTTCTCTAATATTTATTCTTACCCCTTTTAGTTTGGGTGTGCCTATTGCCACACTAATGTGCCTATTGGCACACCAAACCCTAGTAAAATTAGGGTTTATCTACGCGGCGTATAGGGTTAAACCTCTACGCTGCGTATTAACCTATACGCTGCGTAGATAAACCATGGATCTCAGCGTCTAATAACCAATCATTGCACAGAAAACAAGGTTTATATACGCTGCGTATAGCTCTCTACGCAGCGTATATAAACCATCTGAAAATTTAGGGTCATTTTGGTAGGTTTGAAGCATTAGATTTTTACAAGGTTTATATACGCTGCGTATAGGTCAATACGCAGCGTATATAACCTTTCAGAATTTTTTTCATCATTCGGCCTATTTGTGGTCTAAATTCTCACCCGGTTACAACGTTATCTCGCTTAAAATATATAACGAGTTAAAAATATATAATGTTTTTTATTAATTAGTCGACGTCGTCGTTAATTTATTTAGTCGATGTCGTCGAAAAGCGTATAATGTTAAAATTTTGAAAAGCGTATATACGGTTCGAATACTATAACTTTAAAATATTATAGCTTAAATAAGTGGAAATACCCGGGTACTGTTCGAATATGTTAAACCGTTTACAGCAAAAGTTTTATATGTACACCAAAAGTTTGATATATACAGCAAAAGTTTGTGCATACATAACAAAATGATAAAATGATAAAATACTACGGTTGCTGCTGCTCCTGCTGCTGCTCCTGCTGTTGCTCCTGCTGCTGATACTGATCCCATTCCGCATCCGTAATGTAGGGTCGTGGAGGTAACCCGTCACGCTGCCGGCGCTCCTGCAGCTCCGCAGCCACCCACTCCAACACATAGTTGTTCCTTTCAACGTACCGAAGTAGCCGCTGATGTGATGGGTCAGGACCGGGACAAACATATCGTGGGAACTGAGGCGCCCCGGGTGGTCCACGCGGCTGTGGTGGCTCCGGAATGACGACGGCCGGCTCATGCGACTCCGGCACCTCCGGATCGCGCGGGGGAAATACCGGAGCGAACTGTGCCGGCAGCCGTGTAAGCTGGTATTGCTTGCCGTCCATATTCTTAAACCGCTTCCCGCATGGGAAGTCTTTGGTGCATTCCGGATATTGTGTTCCTCCCCATCCGCTTCGGCTGTTTCACCGGGCCTACATGGTCGCGGTCATTCTCCGGATGATAGCCCAACGAAAGGGCTATCCTAGTCACGTAGGCGCCGCCGAATAACAGTCCACGCTCCTGTCGATGATGCGCGGAGGCGAAGTACTGCGCCAACCCGTAGGCGAGATCGCACGACCTCTTGTATAAGAGGCAATATAAGAAAAACAAGTCACCACTGGTGCACCACTCCCGGCTTTTGTTTCGAGCAGTGATCGAAGTGGAAATCATTTTGTGGAAATACCTGCACAAAAGGAAACCAGTCAGTAAATAATAATCAGACAACATCGACTAAATGAGGATAAAAAAACAATATATTTTTTACTCGTTACGGATTTCGACGCGCGTAACGGACCTACGCGCCTTACGAGCGTCGAAACTAAGATCGTCGTTAAATTATATTTTTTTTATTATTTAGTCGACGTCGTCCGTAAGGCGCGTACGGCCCTAACGAGCATCGAAACTAAGATCGTCGCTAAAATATATATTTTTTTTTATTTAGTCGAAGTCGAACCGTAAGGCGCGTAGGTCTCTAACGAGCGTCGAGACTAAGTTCGTCGTTAAAATATAAAACGACGATCTTAGTGTCGACGCTCGTTAGGGACCTACGCACCTTACGGTTCGACTTCGACTAAATAATAAAAAAAAAATAACGACGAACTTAGTTTCGACGCTCGTTAGGCCCGTACGCGCCTTACGAGCGTCGAAAATAAGATCATCGTTAAATTATATTTTTTTTATTATTTAGTCGACGTAGTCCGTAAGGCGTGTACGGGCCTAACGAGCGTCGACACTAAGATCGGCGTTAAAATATTTTTTTTTATTATTTAGTCGAAGTCGAACCGTAAGGCGCGTAGGTCCCTAACGAGCGTCGAGACTAAGTTCGTCGTTAAAATATAAAACGACGATCTTAGTGTCGACGCTCGTTAGGGACCTACGCGCCTTACAGTTCGACTTCGACTAAATAATAAAAAAAAAATATTTTAACGACGAACTTAGTTTCGACGCTCGTTAGGCCCGTACGCGCCTTACGAGCGACGAAACTAAGATCGTCGTTAAATTATATTTTTTTTATTATTTAGTCGACGTCGTCCGTAAGGCGCGTACGGGCCTAACGAGCGTCGAAACTAAGATCGTCTTTAAAATATATTTTTTTTATTATTTAGTCGAAGTCGAACCGTAAGGCGCGTAGGTCCCTAACGAGCGTCGAGACTAAGTTCGTCGTTAAAATATAAAACGACGATCTTAGTGTCGACGCTCGTTAGGGACCTACGCGCCTTACGGTTCGACTTCGACTAAATAATAAAAAAAAAATATTTTAACGACGAACTTAGTTTCGACGCTCGTTATGCCCGTACGCGCCTTACGAGCGTCGAAACTAAGATCGTCGTTAAATTATATTTTTTTTATTATTTAGTCGACGTCGTCCGTAAGGCGCGTACGGGCCTAACGAGCGTCGAAACTAAGATAGTCGTTAAAATATTTTTTTTTATTATTTAGTCGAAGTCGAACCGTAAGGCGCGTAGGTCCCTAACGAGCGTCGAGACTAAGTTCGTCGTTAAAATATAAAACGACGATCTTAGTGTCGACGCTCGTTAGGGACCTATGCTCCTTACGGTTCGACTTCGACTAAATAATAAAAAAAAAAATTTTAACGACGAACTTAGTTTCGACGCTCGTTAGGCCCGTACGCGCCTTACGAGCTTCGAAACTAAGATCGTCGTTAAATTATATTTTTTTTATTATTTAGTCGACGTCGTCCGTAAGGCGCGTACGGCCCTAACGAGCGTCGAAACTAAGATCGCCGTTAAAATATTTTTTTTATTATTTAGTCGAAGTCGAACCGTAAGGCGCGTAGGTCCCTAACGAGCGTCGAGACTAAGTTCGTCGTTAAAATATAAAACGACGATCTTAGTGTCGACGCTCGTTAGGGACCTACGCGCCTTACGGTTCGACTTCGACTAAATTATAAAAAAAATTATTTTAACGACAAACTTAGTTTCGACGCTCGTTAGTCACCTATGCGCCTTACGAGCGTCGAAACTAAGATCGTCGTTAAATTATTATTTTTTTATTATTTAGTCGACGTCGTCCGTAAGGCGCGTATGGGCCTAACGAGCGTCGAAACTAAGATCGTCGTTAAAATATATTTTTTTAATTATTTAGTCGAAGTCGAACCGTAAGGCGCGTAGGTCCCTAACGAGCGTCGAGACTAAGTTCGTCGTTAAAATATAAAACGACGATCTTAGTGTCGACGCTCGTTAGGGACCTATGCGCCTTACGGTTCGACTTCGACTAAATAATAAAAAAAACGAACTTAGTTTCGACGCTCGTTAGGCCCGTACGCGCCTTACGAGCGTCGAAACTAAGATCGTCGTTAAATTATATTTTTTTTATTATTTAGTCGACGTCGTCCGTAAGGCGCGTACGGCCCTATCAAGCGTCGAAACTAAGATCGTCGTTAAAATATTTTTTTTATTATTTAGTCGAAGTCGAACTGTAAGGTGCGTAGGTCCCTAACGAGCGTCGAGACTAAGTTCGTCGTTAAAATATAAAACGACGATCTTAGTGTCGACGCTCGTTAGGGACCTACGCGCCTTACGGTTCGACTTCGACTAAATTAAAAAAAATTAACGACGAACTGAGTTTCGACGCTCGTTAGTCACCTATGCGCCTTACGGGCGACGTTTTTAAAAAAAAAACAGTTTACTGTATTTTAACAGACTATTTTTCTGTTTTAAAAAAAAACAGTCTAATGCACAAGATGAGAATATCTCGAAGTAGAGAATTAATAGTATTGCAATTTCTATTACTTATTGCCATATTGAAGCAAATGCCCTAAGTAATTCAATTTCTGTTTTTTTTCTTCTTGGTAAGGTTTGCCAAACATGGATCTTAACATGAAGAGGTATCAGGTTATAAATCATACAAAAAAAAAATTTATAGATATAGATTTTTTTAACACAACCCATAACCCGTGAAGCTCACGGGTATATAATCTAGTTTTAAATATATACAGTATAAACATAAATGCACAAGATGAGAAAATCTCTAAGTAGAAATAAATTTGAACTTGTCTTCACAAGATTGCCTTATCAGTAAAACAAACGGATATGAGTGAAACCAGTGTAGCTGGCTCATTCGACTACAGTAAAAGAGTCTCGTTTGAACCACACGCGTTGATGAAGAGCAGGCGAAGTAGTGAACCAGTACATACATATATATTTGGTAAATATTTTTTTTTATTTCGTCCTTTCCTCGTATCAATTTAATGGTTAAGATTGATGCAATGGTAAGTGTATAAGTAAACGTAAGTTACTAATAGCATTGGAGATTAAAGAGAGAGTTAAATGCTTGGTTGGTCCCTGAGGTTTTCAAAAATTTCACACTTGGTCCTAGTGGTTTACTAATTACACTCGTGGTCCCAAAACTTGTCAAAAGTGCACTCTCTTGGTCCCCAGCCCTAACTTCAGTTAACTTTCTCTGTTAAGTCCATGTTAAATGACCTGAATACCCTTGCTTATTAATCCCTACCATCTCACCCACCCCTGATTCCCTCTGCTCTTCTTCGATGACAGCCACACACCCATCTTCAGGTCTCTCTCTTCTCAAACAAGAAGCACATCCGCCACCATCTCACCTCCGCCACCATCTCACCCACCACCACCATCTCACCTTCGCCACTTCTCACCTCCATCCCCACATTGTCAGACTCTGCACCGGAAATCCGCCACCATCTCACCTCCGCCGTGCACAAAAATGACGCCTCAAAGCCTAGGTATCGGTTTCTGTTTACGAATAGTCAGCGTTTCTTCGTTTTTGTTGAATTGGCTAAAGATTCGAAAGTTAATTTTACGGATTGAGTTGTTTGTAACTGTGAGATTTCGAAACATCTAGATTTCATACTTTTGGATGTTGATGTGTGGCTCAGATATAAGAAGAGTGAAGATTAGATTGTCGGAGAAGGAAGTAGAATTGTTGTTGATTAGCGGCTGATGTTTTTTGAGTGTTGAAAAGGAAATAGTGACAACTGAATCTTGTTGAGTTAGTGATATTATTTGAAGTTGCAGGTGTATTTTCAAAGGAAAAAGAAAAAAAACCAACAATCAACGGTAAAAACTGTTTTGTTTAGAGCAGATAATTAAAGATCTGTTTTGTGTAGAAGAGATAAGAAAATTGCAGGTTTACGGGAACATTTCGGAATTTTGTACACCGGTGCGGAATTTGGGGATTTGATGGTGGTGGTGGTGGTGGGTATTAGGTGGAGGAGATGAGATGGTTTTGATGGTGGTGGTGGGGATTGATGGTGGTGGTGGATGAGGGCAATTTGGTCATTTAACATGGACTTAACAGAGAAAGTTAACTGAAGTTAGGGCTGGGGACCAAGAGAGTGCACTTTTGACAAGTTTTGGGACCACGAGTGTAATTAGTAAACCATTAGGACCAAGTGTGAAATTTTTGAAAACCACAGGGACCAACCAAGCATTTAACTCTTAAAGAGATCATTCCTTTTTTATTCTCACATTTTCGTTACAACATAGTTCATCAAACTTTTGCTAGTTAACTATGTTTTTTCGTCCATATGGGTTGACCAAAATAATTGTTTCAATACAATAGTTTATATCTTGTCTGGGCATTGTGTGGTTTCCGTTTTCTACTATTTGAGTCCGCCTCATAACTCTTGGAGAATATGGTTGTAAAGGTATCTATGAAATTGCCAGCTCCGCTTCAACTTTTAATGCCTTGCCATTGGACCCAACCGTCCACCCTTGGATTGAAATAGTTATCAGACGAAGATCATATCCAACTTTTTATAAAAGTCATAACATTTATGTTTATTGATTTTTTAAAATCATATGGTAAATCTGTTATGTTTGATATGAATTGATATGAACAATGTTTTCAGAACCAACCGGTCTTCTTACCGGTTTCAGAGGCAAAGAACCGGTTTCAGAGGTATATGGCGGCGGAAGGTTGTAGGTTGAGTTATTAGGAGATGGGTGGTTTCGGTTTTGGGCATTGGTTAAGGTCTTGAATGCCATTGTGATGGTACTGTTTTTGGTTGGGTCATTTTAGTTGTTAGTTGTATAATCCAAACACAAAAGGGGAAAACCAATGGACTCTTGTTCATAATTTGCAAAATGCAATTCCACTTCTCTTATAAAGTGTTATGAAAGTATTGCCATTTCATGCATTTAAAAACTATATACATATGGGGAGGTATAATGCATGTTGTTAATTGCTAAACCAATGTGACCCTAATTTTGTTTTTAAATCTTAAAATTTCAATATATAAATAGTACAATTGTAAAAAAATAGGTTAAATTATTTCAGATGTAGCAATACCTATATTCATTCATATCCGGTGTTTTAAGAGCCGGACTGGCCAGTCGGACCGGCATAAGAACCGGTTTTTGGAAGGGTTGGACCGGGAAACTGGCCGGTCGGACCGGTTTTTGGAAGGGTTGGACCGATTTTTTATATTATTTTTTTCAGATTTCCCTTTTAATTTTTATAATATTTACGATACCTTCCGGTTCTTATGCCGGTCCGACCGGCCGGTCCGGGTCTTAAAACATTGGATATGAATGAATATAGGTATTGCTACATCTGAAATAATTTAACCTATTTTTTACAATTGTACTATTTATATATTGAAATTTTAAGATTTAAAAACAAAATTAGGGTCACATTGGTTTAGCAATTAACAACATGCATTATACCTCCCCATATGTATATAGTTTTTAAATGCATGAAATGGCAATACTTTCATAACACTTTATAAGAGAAGTGGAATTGCATTTTGCAAATTATGAACAAGAGTCCATTGGTTTTCCCCTTTTGTGTTTGGATTATACAACTAACAACTAAAATGACCCAACCAAAAACAGTACCATCACAATGGCATTCAAGACCTTAACCAATGCCCAAAACCGAAACCACCCATCTCCTAATAACTCAACCTACAACCTTCCGCCGCCATATACCTCTGAAACCGGTTCTTTGCTTCTGAACCCAAGATCCATTGATAGACTAACTGAGGTCGGAAGGATGGACCGGATGAACTTACGTGACGGTTCTTTTTTGCCCTTTTTTTCTCCTTGAAGACCCGCCTATGGTCCCTGGTTCTTTGACTGATCTTGAAGACTTTGACTCGAAAATTGAGGACCCGAATGAATTGTCATCATTTGTTGTGAAAGATGTGGGCCTGCCGTTATGTGTTGGATACCCGAGAGCTGCATCTTGATGGGGTGGTGGAAATTTCTCGCTCTTGCTTTTGGCGGTTGCTTCGGTTACAGCTCTTCTTCTCTGGAGATCATAATCAAGAAATTGATTATTTTTTGGAAGTAGTAAACCAAAAGGTCAATAAGGTTGAAACAAGTCAAAAGTCTAGATGCAATGCATACATGATACAACCACCTAAATTGTTTTTTATTCAAAGATAAAGACTATTATTGTGATAATATCGTTTTCAATATTCATTTGTAAATTATATGGTGCTATCATGCAAATATCATTTCGATTTTTATTTTGAACTGGATTCAAAATCTCGAAGTAAAATATAATACTGTCGATGTCCAAGAAAAGGGCGTATTTGACTTTTAAAATCAAATGAGACGAATTTTCAACTTTAACAACAATTATAAGTGTTTGTAACTAATAACATAAAACATAGATGTTTCACTTACATCTAAGTTGGATTGGATCTCTGCATTGGCTTCTGGAGCTGGAACCGCACGGCTAACGCGTTCACGCGGTCTTGTTCTTCTATTACCGTCAGCAACTTGAGATTTACCACTTAAACGTCTTTGCCTATGGAAATATAATAATGAATTTTGCGTCGAATTTTGGAGAAACAAGCAGTAAACATTTTGCAAGGTTAAAAAATATATACAACGTAACAACCTTCTAGCTTCTTCCTCTCTCAATTTGACATCTATTTCTTTGCTGGGAGGATATTTTGGTAATTCCGATGGTTCACACGCGTAAGGTTCGGTGGTGAAGAACTGCACACAAAGAGAAAGTAAGAGTTCAATGGATTCCCTTATATACAAATTGCAAATCTTATTTGTTTTTATAAACTAGAATTTTGACCCGTGTCGCGCGTTGCGGCGGCAACGTCGCGTTTGTGACTTCGTTTCACGTGTAACGATGATGACATTAACGTGTAGTGTGCGCACGTGACATTACGCGTTTTTTACTTTGTTAAACATGTTACGTTGGTGACATTAACGTCTTTATACATATAAAAAAGAGTATGTCTTGAACATTGTGGTGTAAAGTCGTAAAAGTAATTTAGACATTAACGGAGTTAGGCATAGATTAAAAAAGTATGATAATGTGTCGCACATTGTGGCGTAAAGTAACAAAAGTAATTTAAACAAAAGGAGGTGTCAAGTTATGAAGTAGAAAAGGTTGGAAGGTCAAAGTTGTCAATTACCAAAAGTTAGAAGTGAATGTGTAACTTACTTAAAGATGAGGGTTAATAATGTTTCATGTTAAAAGTTAGAAGGTTTAAAGTGAAAAAACTTGAAAGTGTAGGGTGAACCGGTCGATGGCAAAGGCCACCAACCTTTGATATTAAGGTACAGTAAATTACTGAGAAGTAATTAGTGCATGAAAAGTATTAAACCGTTTTAGATTTTATATTAACAAAAATCGGCCGATACATAAGGAATGCAAAGACAGGAGGTTACTCACATTGCAATTGAGGGCTGATGTGGCAGAGCCACGGTCTTTAGGATCAATTGCAAGAAGATTTTCTAGTAAAGGGAGAGAAGAAGGTGGAAAGTCTTTGAACGTTTCCGTTAAACAACGCTTGTACGGATGTTGTGGCTTGAAAAGAGTTGCGTTTGGCAACCGGTATCTCTTCCAATATTCATCTGATGGAGAGCCGCATAATTTGAATATCTTGTGCAGTTGTTCAACCTGAAGTTATAAATCCAGATCGACTGGTCAATATCCAACACCTTTTAAAAAAAATATTTGTACAATACTAATCTGTTTTTTAAATAAAATGAATCAGAAGGTTGTATTTTGTATGTAATAAAAATACACTCTGGGTGATTTTTAACTAGTTTGACATGTACCTCTTTGAGCTAAGTTTTTTATAATTTGACCCATTTATGATAAAAGACAACCTAAATCGACCCGTTCATAAATGGGTCAAAATTGCCACCTTTGTGTCAGTTTCACACATATTACTTTATGGCAATGTTATTTGACATAAGCTGCTTTAATCTCAATATAAATAAAAAAATTAACAAGGATGGAAGATACAAGAGAGGTCCAGATCTGAACCTTTCTAAATATTATTTTGAGTAAAGTACACGGATGGTCCAGTGGTTAACCAAAATTTTGTATTTAGTCCCTAGTTTTTCAAAAGTACATGGAGGGTCCCTGTGGTTTGCACTTTGTAACGTATTTAGTCCCCAACTTTTGTCAAAACTACACAGATGGTCCCTGTGGTTTGCACGTTGTAACGCATTTAGTCCCCAATGTACTTTTTGGCAAAAGTCGGGGACTAAATATGTTACAAAGTGCAAACCACAGGGACCATTCGTGTACTTTTGAAAAACTAGGGACTAAATACAAAATTTTGGTTAACCACAGGGATCATCCATGTAATTCTTTTAATCTGATTAAATTAACAATCTAAACAAGTTATCAAACTACAAGGTTTTTGTATATCTACCTCGGTCCGACCGGGCAATATTGGTTTCCCGGCAAGAAGCTCAGCCAAAATGCAGCCAGCACTCCACAGGTCAACACCGACACCATAATAAGTGGCACCGAGAAGTAGCTCTGGGGGTCGGTACCAGAGGGTAACGACGCGACTAGTCATTGGTTGCTTATGTTGTGGATTATAAAAAGAAGCCAACCCAAAATCGGCTATCTTCAGAATACCATCATTGTCGATCAGTAAATTTGAGCCCTTAATGTCACGGTGTAACACACCATTCTCGTGACAATGCTCAAGCCCGGAAAGTAGTTGTTTTATGTAGCACTTGACCTGCCCACGTGATTACTTTCAGACACGTAAAACTTAAAAAGCATGCTTATTTTTTTCTACCTTTTAGATGATACGAAAATAATATGAACCTTTTTGGACTCTGCAAAAATCTAGGAATACATACAACACATATAAAAACGTTAAAGAGTAAAGTACACGGACGGTCCTTGTGGTTTACCAAAATTTTGGATTTGGTCCCTAGCTTTCCAGAAGTGCGCATATGGTCCCTATGGTTTGCACTTTGTAACGTATTTAGTCCACAGCCTTCTCCAAAAGTACATGGATGGTCTCTATGGTTTGCACTTTGTAACGCATATAGTCCCTAACTTGGACATGCTAAAACCTTTAGATTTGTTGGCTGGATAAAAACTTCATCATTCCTAGTATAAGCATATTCTTGACTTCGTTACAAATCCAAGGTTATTTGGATGTTTCGTATATGATACATAATAAAAAATACCTCAAATAAATCGCCACAATTGTAGAAATGATCATTTTGTAAAACGACCCGTTTCAACCTATACCCATTTTTGTAAAAACCCGTTTTGACCCGGACCAAAACGTCATTTACAAACGACCTGTTCTGACCCGTTACCCCGCCCAATCCGACCCGTCCGTTTTGCCAGTTTATCTAGAATCAAGCGAATTTCCTAATCGTGTGGTAACAATACGTCGATGCAATTTAAAGCGAAACAACATAAAGCAAATATTCGACAGTATTCTCAGCCATTGGAACCTTAAGAAAACAACAAAAACATATTTTTGGATATCATCTTATGGACAAAACCAGAAAACAACAATGTCGGAAAGCACAATGAACACAACCATGAGGCAAGTACAACCATACAAGCCAGAAAGAATAAGACAAAAACAACTGTATTATAACAATCAATATGAAGACCAAAATAAGGTCAATTATAATCAATGATATGTGGGGCCAAAAATCATTTAACTAAATTAAAATCTATATCTAACTTAAATTTTTAATTGGGGAATTATTAAAGTGTGTTACTAAATAGAGTCATACAATAGCTGGTCACATCAGTCATTTCTTTGTCTGTTAAAACTTCATACGGGCCATATGACATTTGTCAGTTAAATATCATACAGGGGCCATATGATTAGGCCCTCACACGACCCATATGACCATTTTCACCATGTCATGTATGACACGTCAACGCCGAATAGTGTACCGTTATAAAATATGGGTTTGAAAGTTACCTGGGGCTCGGTAAATTTGACACCTTGAACAGCTTGAAGACCGGAAAGATCATGCTCCATGTATTCAAACACAAGGTAAAGACTACAAGACATTCTTGAAGTAACCAACCCTTGAAGCTTAATAATATTGGGATGATTCAACTTCTTTAATATAAGAATCTCTCTAGCCATAAACTTGACACTTTCAGGCTCTAAATTATCAAACCTAACCTTCTTCAAAGCAACTATCTTTCCTGTAATCAAATCCCTAGCTTTATATACATTGCTATACGTCCCCTGCCCAATCTATAACCAACAAATTCAACCATCATAAAACTGCTTAAAATATTTATTTAAACAACTTTATACTATATTATATTTTTGTATATTATATATTTTATATTTTATTTATTTATTTTTATTTTTATTTTGATTTATTTATTTTTATATTAAAAATGATGGTATGTGAATAGTGATTACTATTTTTTATATAATTTTATTTAACCCATTTGCTTTCTTTAAAACTTGATTTTTTTCTATAATAACTTGTATATATAAAAAAAAAAGTGGATACACCATTATATTTAATATTTTTTCTCTAACATACCGGTATTAAGTTTGTTTGAAAATTGAAACCCGTGTTTGTATTCAAAATACAGTGTTTTTTTAGCTGTAGCAAGTGTCGGTATCGTATCGTATCAAACCGAAACCGGCATTGGTACAGGTGTTTTTTGGGTTTTCCCGTAACGAACCGAATTGATACCGCCAAAATTTATTCCCCCATCTTAACAAACCAAAACTGATACCGACCGAATTCCCGCAAATCCCACCAGTAAAAATACAAAATTTACAAATTCAAGGTTTAACTAACCTTATCAATTTTCTCAAAAGTATTAGCACGACGAGGGGTCCAATCTTTGATGACGTCACCAGCAACGTCACACAGCCATTCAGGCCAACCTTGAGAGGTCTTCAAACAATAGGCCGGCTTCGGTCTCCGGCGGTCAGGCGGCGGAGCTTCGGCGATAGAGTGCCGGATTCTGTCAACTGCGGTGACGGACAGCAGGTGTTCGACGTTATGCGTGAGTGAAGATTGGTGTTGTCCATTGTGGGAGTTTGAGGGGTGATCTGGAGTGGCTCTTTTACAGAGCACACATCCCATTGTTTAAGATGAAAGAAGGGTGTTTAACAGCATTAAAACCAGGTGGGTGTTGTGACTTGGTGGTTGTGGGGTTGGTGGGGGTGTTAAATGTTGGGGTTTGATGTGGTGGTGGTGTGAAGGTCCACGGTGGTAATTGTACTGGATTTTTGGGTTAAAAAGGTGTGCAGTGTGCAGAAAAAGGGTGGGGTTTAGTTGAAGAAAGAGAGTATGTATGTGTGATTGAGAGTGTGTAGAAGTGTGTGGAGTTATTATGGGGGTATGAGGGAGAATCTGGTATCAATGTTGAGCACACAGTTCCTGGATCAAACGGAGTACTTCAAAAGTAACCCGAGTCTACTAATAATTTTGAGAAAAACTCGGCAACCCATCCGCCCATAGAAACGACGGTAATTACCAGTAAAACTCGTTTGGTTCAAGAATCGAATCCAAGTTTCCCTAGGTCTCTTATCATTGTCCACCAATTCATCACTCTGCATCAAGTGTGAGTTGAACTTACATATCTCAAGAGATCATTAGCGAATCTAATACTATATTTAAAATTTAAGATATATCCTTATTTATAGTTTGGTTTGATTATATGCATCAAGTGATAGTTGAACTTACATCTCTCAAGAGATCATTAGCGAATCTAATACTGTATTTAAAATTTAAGGTATATCCTTATTTATAGTTTGGTTTGATTATATTATTATCATATATATATATATATATATATATATTAAAAAACAAAGCTAATGAATAGTAGTTGTCACATCATAATGAATAGTAAACTTTCCTTATTGGTTGTCATGAATAGTAAATATACATAACTTCAAGTCATCTTTTGTTGACTTTTTTCCCCTATACCCTTTTTAAGTGTGTATATATATCAATTTTTTTCAAAGTTAGGTAGATTATTCATCATGGTGGAGTGGTTTTGTGGTTTTATGTGTTTTAAAGAGACTCAAGTTCAAATCATGGGGTCTTTTTTTTTCCATTTTATGCTTACATAACTTCACGTCATCTTCCTTTTTCTCCTCTTTCACACGTTTTTCTGATTGTATTTATACAATTCTTGTTCCTTATTTGTTGGGTTAGTGGATGCTTAGACATCGCAATAGTCGCCATCGCCAGGAGTTACTAACTCGCTTGCTACCAACAGCTCTGTTGTATGAAAACTACACTTGTCAACTTAAAAATAAGACACTAAATAGCACAGCTTTAATAACAACCAAGTATTTAGTCGCAATAAATAGTTTTACAATGACTTAGTTTTATTGCGCCGCAACGCGGCGCGCAGCATTAAAACCTAGTTTACTTTAAATTTATTATTATAAAAAAAGTTTATATATGACCGATTCATTTTCATGTTTACGAGACAACATTAATGTGAGGAAAAAAATAAGGTTGTCGTTATTCTTACATCTATAAAATTTTATTTTTACACCATGTAGTTGTAGTTATATGACTTGATAGAGTTATACGGGACGTACAGAAGAATTTTACACAAAAAAAGAAATGTCGGAGAATGTTTTTTTGTCTTCATGTATATGAGTCATATAACATTATACGACTTGTACACAATGTTATACAATTTATATAATGTTATATAACCCAAACCTCATATAATGTATACAATCCGTATAGAATGTTATACGACCTAATATTTTCTCCATCTATACGAGCCATATAACATTATACGACCCAATATTGTCATGTTGGATTATTATATACGGGCCATATAACCCCTATACGACCCGTATAGAGGGTGTAAAAATTAGATTTTTAGGTATGGCTTTATTAACACCCATGATTTATCACATAAGTATATTAGGTTTTTTTCTGTGTTAATAAAGCCACACCCTAAAATCTTATTTTCACACCCTCTATACGGGTCGTATAGGGGTTATATGGCCCATATAGAATAATCTGACATGACAATATTAGGTCGTATAATGCTATATGACTCGTATAATTTTATACGGCTCGTATAGGTGAAGAAAATCTTAGGTCGTATAGCATTTTATACGGACCGTATACATTATATAAGATTTAAGTCGTATAACATTATATGGGTCATATAATATTGTATACGAGTCGTATAATATTATAGGACTCATATACATAAAGACAAAAAAAACATTCTCTAACAAAAAAAAATTTGCAAGATTCTCCTATACGGGCCTGTATAGCCGTAGAGTTGTAAAAATAAAATTTTAGGGTTGTGAGAATGGTGGAAGACTAAATCATACGTAAAAAAATCCGTACAATTTTTTGGCCCTCGAAAGATTTGGGTCTTGTGCCATCATCCACCCCGCACCCCTTACAGGCCGGCCCATGTATACTATTCGTATTACGTTTAAATACCAGATAAGCTTTGAATGAAAATAATAAATCCAACGTGTTAAAAGAATTTGATGAAGTCAATATATATTATATAAGATACTCAACTAAATTACACGAATGTCTTTTTTGTTATATTTTTATATTATAGGTTTCATTTAACTTTTTGGTGTACCTTCTATAACTTTAGAATGTGTTTCATCATTATTATCACGTAACAAACGTTTAGTTAATAGTAAAAGTGTCTACTTACCTTTTTTAAAGAAACAAAAAAAAATAAAAAGAACTCAAAGATCCCACCCCCATCATTGTCTATTGTTGAGTATTAAATTAAACATAACTTCGCATTTGATCCACGATGTATCTTTGGCATCGTCATGACCCTTTTGTGATTACTGTATATTTTGTTTATTAAATGTTTTAACATAAGGGATTCAAATTTTATAAACATATATGTATCTTAAGATGTATTTAATATATATATATATATATATATATATGTATATATATATATATATATGTATATATATATATATATATATTTAGATTTCTAACATCATCAAAATAGATAATTCATAATGGGGATATAGCTACCAACATAAACATAGTGCTACTTGATGCACAAAATTTTCATTTACATGGGACCTGTTTGGTAGAGGGAGCACTCTTTGAAGGAATTAGGCCATGATTAGAGACTTAGAGTAGATCGATTTCTCAAATTACACTTGGTAACTAATATTGCACTTATAGAAGGACGAAATGGGGAAATTATCATCTTTAAAAAAGATGAAAGTCGTAAGACCATGTGTAGTGGGAGGGGAAGATCCTTGGACGTTTTGCGTCACGTAACAGTCCAGTCAGTACGTGGGCATTGTTGGGCATTATGTTAAAATGGGAGTAGTGGGGCTTGAAATCTTGTGGGGCATTATATTCTAATAGAATTAAATAAAAAGAGTAAATTGTCATTTTAGTCCAAATAACTTTTTATTTCTTTTCTGGGTCCCTGACTTTTCCATTTTTATGCCATTTTGATCACATTGCCTAACTCAGTCTAAAAATCTGGTTATAATCAGGGGTATTTTTGGCATAATTGTTGTGTAGTGATAACCAAGGGTAGTTTACAATATAATTTATAAACCTCATAATAATTTTATGCCAAAAATACCCCTGATTATAACCTGGTTTTTAGACTAAGTTAGGCAATATGATCAAAATGGCAAGAAAAAGAAAAAGTAACTAGAGAAGAAAAAAAAAAACTATTTTGACTCAACAACTCAATAGCTTAAAAAAATTAACCAGGTTCAAGTATTTTAACAATTAAATTATTGTAAAACTTTTTAGTCTTTTCGGTATCACATTATTTAGTCAAATTAATAAAAGACAAACTAGGATGATAATTTTATTTTTTTTAGGAATGGAAAGGTAATACATGTTTTTTTATTTGTTTTCGGTAATACAATTGTATTATAATAAATGTTTTCAAATAATGCTACATGGTAATACTTTCTTACTTTTTGAACGACAAATTTTACTTTCTTACGACAATAATTCTAAATTATCTCTTTCATCCATGTTTGAAACCAAGGCATCCCCTTTAAGGCCGTGGGGTATGGGGCGGGGGTTTGGGCGTGGGTTGGGGTAAAACGCCCAAGGCATCACCCTGGGTGGGCTTGGGTTGGGGCGTGGCCCCTTGGGGCTTGGGTTTCAAGCCGGGCGTGGGGCGGGGGGACATGCTAGCTGGCTTGCTCTTATTGGCTTGCTCTTTTTGTATTATTTTTTTATTTTAACAATCTCCCACGCGGTGCACCCAACCCAAGCCCCACCATACCCCATGGGCGTGGGTTTTGGTGGTGGGGGGCTCCCATTCCACGTGTCAACAAATGCCCCAACCCAAGCCCCCCATACCCCACGGTCTAAGACCACACAGAGTGGTGGGCATTGTGGTGACATGGCAATACGTTCACGTCAGGAACAACGCCTCGTGGGGTGGTGTGGTGATAGGGCATTGGTTTCTTCACCGGCGTGGGGGGCAAATGGTGTCGTGACGTTTCATTGGTGGATGGATTTTAGTAAGTTTTGATTGGTCATCTTTAAAAAAATAACTCCCGTGTGCATAATGACTTTTGACATCGTCATCTTTAAAAAAAAAAACATTTTTTTTTCGATAACATTGAATTTCTTTAATTATGTAATCTATCTAATGGAAATTGAACTCAAAAACCATATCTTTGTTTTTATATTTTGTAATTTTAGGAGGTTTGTGACATGAAATTTTGTGTTCTCATGAAAACCTATGAAATTATTATGTATAATCGTTCAATACTTTCAAGATTTGATTGGATGTAAGAAATATTCACGTATATATGCATTATATCGTCTTCATTATTTAACCTGTGTAATGCATGGGTTAATAAATTAAAAGAGTGAGGTTGTGACGAAAACTATGACACCGGGTTGGTTAGTCATAGTGCCGAACTAGGGCAATGACGTTGAGAGATTTAGCTACACACTTTGAGTCAGAGTGAAAAAGCTTATTTATAATTTTTGAGGATTTATTAAAAATCTTAGTATAACTTTTAACCACACACCATTTGCTAACCTTATGAAGCGATTATAAACTCCTCAGAATGTTTGTTTTGAAACCCAACCCCCTCCCAATTATAAACTCTTTCAAGAATTTTTATTTTACGATAAGAAAAATGAGAAACCCATGATCATGAAGAACATTGGAGGGAAATAAATTACCTTAAAGGTGTGTTGACTCACAAAGGGTAAAGTGAAAACTAGAAAGGGACAACATATAGAAAGGGAATCAGGACTTTTATCAAGTCCAATTTGAATGACATCTGTTACCGCTCCAGACTATTGGTTAAACGGTGCTCATAATTTTGGGTATAATTAGATAATGCCCCGCCCGTGTTGCGGGGCAGTAAGGCTATAGGATATGGTCATAATTCTTATGATCACCATGACCTTTCATATCAGCGTCATGACTCAAACCACTATTTTCTTATTTTAATTTAATTTTGTGAAAAACAAAAGAAAATATTTAAAAAGGAAAGTAGGCCTATAGTTGTCATGGTTTAATCCATGTCAACCATCGTGGATGAGACAAGTGGATGGTGTAATAATTCATTAATGGTCCTATGTGGCATTGATGACCAAATCCATGCCCCCATACCCTTTAGCATGTGGTCATTACTCTCATGGTCACCATGATCCTCCATATCAGCGTAATGTCACCCACTTATAATTTATCATCCAAAACCACTACCTAATGGTGTGGTCATGACCCAAACCACTATTCTCTTATTTTAATTTACTTTTGTGAAAAGGAAAATGAAATATTGAAAAGGAAAGGAGGCCTATGGTTTAATTCATGCCAACCATGATGGATGAGTCAAGAGGTGGTGTAACAATTCATTAATGGTCTTATGTGGCATTGATGACCCAAACCATGCCCCCCACACCCTTTAGCCTAAGTGAAATATTTCTCAGTTTAATAACATGCACGCATGTGTTTCTTTTATTTTTACATACTATTCATAACACGATATCAATAAAAATTAGACATAAATAAAAGTACGATGTCAAAGAATTTATGTTTTAATACAGTTTAAGAATTATAAATTAACTTTATTAAAGTCCAATAGTAGTAGCGGTTATCCACCAATAGCTAACGGTCACTATTCTCCCGGTTGATTCGTTATGGTAGCAAAAGGAAAATGCTAAAAGATGAAATACTAGCAGGAATAAAAGTAGAGGGACTAAATATTTACACTGCCAAAAGTTAAAGCAGATGGACTAAACATAAATATAAACAAAGTTAACTAATAAAAAGAAAGTTGTTTTCTAAAAATATTGGGGTAAAACTCGTATAATAACGAAGTTGAAGGTTTAAAAGTAAAATACCAAAATCGACAATCAACTACTTAAAAGAATAAGTAGAGGGACTAAACATGTACACTAACAAAGTTGAAGCAGAGGGACTAAACACGCATATAAACAAAGTTAACCAATAAAAAGAAAACCTTTTAAAAACAGAGGGGCTAAACCCGTGTATTAACGAAGCTAAAAGTTTAAAAGTTAAATACAAAACCTTTTAAAAACAGCTGTCTGGCACTATTCCCCCTCATGGTTTTTGTAGGATATATAAATATAAATTCCCGCCCGCGTTGCAGGGCACTACACCAACTATTTCTTCAGCAATTAAAACAAAACGTTATCAGAGTTTTGTTAAAAATTATAAAAATTAAATCTAAAACGATGAGAAAACTATAATTTTAAACTGGGGGTAATACTATAATTTGCCATGAACCAATTAAAACAAAACGCTACTATAGGTTTGCAAAAAAAACGAAAACGATGGTAAGACTGTAATTTTGAACTGAGGGGGGATCGTAATTTATCAAAAGCTACAACGATGGCAAGATTGTAAATTTGAACTGGGGCAAAATCGTAACTTTGACTGGGTGTAAAATCATAATTTGTCAAAATCTACAACGATAGAAAAACTATAAATTTGAAATGGGGGGTAAAAGCGTAATTTTGAACCGGAGGCAAAATTGTAATTCAAAACTAGGTTAAAAATCGTAATTTGTTAGGGCCAATGGAGAAGTGTCAGGCAATTGTCTGGCACTATTCCCCTATATTTGTATATATATATAAGGTTGAATATGATTACAAATTGAATCAAGCAATTCGTGATAAGACATTTTATGTCGCATAATGAATTTGGTTGTTAGCATGGATTGGTCATACTGAACAATCTCGTTTACATATGAAAACACACCAACCCAGTATAGTCTAACAAGGTATGGCCGAAAAGAATCCATGGTAAGAAAGGGAATTGGTTGGGAGAAGTTTTGGTTGTTGAATTTTGACTTGGGTTCAAACTAATCTGAGAGGTATTTATAGTAGTAAGGACCTAGGGATTTGGTGGAACCCACCATCTTGTGGGTTGAAAAATTAATTGTCACATGGACCTAATTATAATATTACTTCTGAAAAATTTAAAAAAAAGTGCTTAAAATTTAAAACCTCCAACTCAAACTATTATATATACCTAATTATAATATTAAACAAACTTAAATAAAGTAGTACACAAACCTAGAATTGGAAATATTATAAACACATAATTAAGCGTGTATTTTCATTAACTAATTAAACACACAATAGCCCTAATACTTGTTGTCCTAATCATTCCATCCGCCCTCCGGAGATGACACATTTCGATCGCTGTCAAGGTTGTCTGACCTATAATCTTGAGGTTCTTGATGTATGTGTCCATAGTCGGGAGTTGGAGGGGACGTTTGCTCGCAGATTGGTGATAAGTATTCTTCACCTGGTCAGTTTCTTACCCTTCAGCCCAGCTGGGTACGACTTGTGTTGGACGAGGGGTTAGGGGGTTGTACTGGAGTTTGTTTGACCGTCCCCTAGTCGAAGTCAATGCAATTCGAGTTGAGCCATGCATTCGTCATAGACTAGGTTCCACTCCTCATCTGTGGTTCCATCCCAATCATAAAACCGCGGTGGTGAAGCGTTAAAAAGATAAGGATTTAGACGTGGTGATTGTCGTGGCCTAGCTGTCGTTGTTGGGTTGACTGTTGCCGGTGGAGGAGGGTAGATTAGGATTTAGACGCGGGAAATGTGGGTGGTACTATTTATAGGGCATGTAACCAGTTATTTATTTTTAATTTACATTTTGTTAAATTATTTTTGTTAGAAAACAATTGCAGGTATATTGTTTATCTTATAATTTTAAACGTACATGTATAGTGTTTTTCAACTCAAATTTTAATTATTACACAAACCAATAAAATACAATACTAGACTACACTACCGTGGATTTGTACAACATTAATAGAGGACTAGACACGAACTAGGGGTTGACGCGAAGTCGAAGTCTCAATCAAATTTAATCCAAATACAACTAATTAGCTAGCGGTAAGTGGGTATCGAACACAAGGAGTTTGTGGAATGTATGTTATTTAAGTGTATATCTAACTTGACTAAAATTACTCTAGTTGCAAAAATGATAAAATTCAAGAGTTGATTTGATTGGATTGATTTTAAAACTAAATTAACTAATTAAATTGCAAGAGAAAAGTTTTGGTTGTAAACAAATTAGAGACAAATGACCATCCTAGATTTCCGGTTTCAATTGACATTCATGTTATCATTCCACTAGAAAGAACTACATAGACATAGCTCATGTGTGACTACTTGCAGTGATGAAAGGGAACTAAGTACTCAGATTCCTAGAACGTGAGGTTGTTACCCGATGATCAATCAACCCTTACCCAAGCCTAACTATACCCATGATATCTCGATTGCCAACGGCACCAAGAACGTATGGTTTCAAATTAGTTCAAAGTAAGAATTAACAAGTTACTAACAAACAATCACACACCATAACAAGCAAACCATAAAGATAAGGATTGTTATTCTAGAAATTAAGAAATCAAACATGAAATGTCTCAAGCAAACCTTCAATCCAGGATGATCACAAAGTGTTTAGCCACTCATGGCTTGAAACAACATCATAGCAATAGTATTATTGTTCATAAGGATCAAAGCAACAAAAACTAATGATTAAGATAGTGTTCTTCTTTCCAAAGTCTCCAAAATTGCTCCAAAAATCGTTCCAAGACAAGTGGTAACCGAAAACATATGATGAGACACCATAAAAACCCATGAAATGACAATTTAATGCATAAGTTACGAGTTTGGATCAGTCGATGCCGTAACCTACGGCCCTCCGCCGTAGGTTACGGTGGTCAGCATATTCAGGAAGTCAATATAGCGCCGTAAGCTACGGCGCCTCACCGTAGCATACGGCGGTCAGCAATTCTTTACGGTGCTTCTCTTCTGATCTACGGCAGACAACTTTTGAGCATGAATGGCCGTAACCTACAGCAAGGCACCGTAGGTTACGGCGCTGAGTGGGCTATTTCCTCTGTTTCTCCCTCAAAACTTGATTTGGTACGTAATTCGGTTTCGGGGACGAAGCCCTTTTAAGGGGGGTGGACTTGTAACACTCCGAAAATATAAAACTTTATATTAGAATTATAAAGTATAAATAAACCAGAACGAAATAACGGGGACTAGATAACTCCGTTAATTAGTAATCTTGTATTAACTCGTAAGTAAGTTAAAACACTCAAATGTGAACTAAAGAGAATTAAGGGACCAAAAGTGTCTAAACTGAAACTAATGTTTAATAAAAACATTTTTATTAAAACACAAACCCAGAATTTTGTACGGGGGATCGACCAGAAGCAAGGGGGCGACCAAGCTTCTCAAAACCCTAACATGCACTAATCTCACAAATTGAAGGATCAAACCAAGTCCAAAACGAAAATCGAGCATAGATTAATGATCCCCATTGCAAGGAGATCATAAGGTATGTAAAATTTGACAAAAATTCTCTACTTGAAATTCTCATGAATTTAGAGAACTTGAAATCTGATGATGCATGTGTGATTTGTAGATGAATTAGGAACATTAAAATGTCTAGGAGTAAACCCTAGACAAGTACATGTTGAAATTATGCTAAATTCTAGTGAAATCCATGGTCAACATTGTAGGTGACTAGTGGGTTATGTAGAACTTGATAAACACTAGGAAATTTGGGGTTGTTCTAGTGTAAATTGACATATGTGAAGTTATTTCAGAATTATAAAGGCAAATATTTGTATTAGATAGTTTGATTGATGAAAATTCGGGTTATATGACAAGTTATGAGCTTGTTAATGAATTATTTAAAATTCTACCCTTAAGGTGTTTGTATAAATGCCTCAAAGAAGACTTAAACCTGAAATTTTAAAGTTAAAACGCATAATTACGATGTTTTGGCAAATTGTGCGATATATGAATTAGAAAGAGTTCTAAACGTGATGTGATTGAACTCTATAGGAAAGGACACCGGAACATCGAGTGGACAAGCCGGTGGCCACTTGCGTTTGAAGGGCGTACTTTGAAGGTATGTAACTTGATTCGTTACATTGAGTAAACTTTGATAATTTGCATATGTGTAGTGAATTGTAGAATAAAGGTTGTCTTAATTTAAAGCGAAAATGTTCGCTATATTGATTAATAAGACCAGGATTGGTTAGAACTTGTTGGTAGTCATCATAATGGAGAATTCCGTAGATGAGCCAAACGGGTCGAATAATCGATTAATGTGTGGCAAATGCTTCACAATATAGTAAATTGGTCTTTTGTTATTGTTGATAAATGACATATTAGAATACGAGAATTTAACATGTCGGTTTATAAGAATGAGAAATCCGAGGATTCGGGTTTGGGTGAATTGAATAAATGGGACAAACACAAAGTTACAGAGTCCACCGTAAGTTACGGTCTCCACCGTAACTTATGGTAGAGAACAGATTGTTACGGTGGTTTACTACTGTGTTACGGTGGGCCATTGTCACTTAGCGTCTACCGTAACTTACGGTAGATATCGTAAGTTACGGTAGAGATCAGGCAATTTTGTTAAATTTCTGCATACTTAGTTAATCAAATCCGTTATTGAGCGTAGTTTCGATTATGTACATTTTCTAATAACTCTAATACTATTATTTGTCAAAATTTCAGTTTGTAGGTATTAAAAGTTTGTGGACGACGATCAAGTTGAAACCTCAAGAACCGAACACGAAATTTTTGGACGCTTCCGCACTAATCGGATTTAGTTAAATTATGTAGTTTTGTAAACACGACTGAATGAATTATGTTTGAAACCAGTTATTTTACTATGTTAAATATTATGATGAAGTATGACTTAGTTACTAACTAAGTTTTTGTTAGTTAAAAATCTTCTTATTACAAATACTGCTTTTTCTTATGATTAAATAATGAAAAGTAAAAGATGGGTGTTACAAGTTGGTAATCAGAGCTTAAGGTTGTCAACAAAGTGTTCGGTTCAAGCTTGATCGATCGTCCGGTAAGAACTAACTTATTATTTAATAGATTATATGTTATGTAAGAAATGAGAAGTGAATTAATGTGCATGGGAAAAGTGTTAATTCACTCAAACCCGGAAAGTGCACCAAATGTGAACGGTTAAAGCAAGTTAGGAACTTGGCTAAACCGAAACAAATGAAGCAATGTTATAAATGAAATGTTTAAACGTTTAATGTAAGCATTTCAGTTTCAAGATGTCGGAAAGAAACGATGATGATCCGGTGCAGACAAGCACCGAACAAATGAAAGAGATAATTGCCGAAGAAGTGGGGAAGGCAATTGAAAGTAGTATATCCGGGTTTATAGACAAAATTCAAAACACGGTATTGTCAGTTGTCGAAGAATGAGTCAAAAGGTTGGAGGATAGTGTCAACCTTATGAAGGATAAATCGGGAGAACGTAAAGGGTGTTCATACAAAGAATTTATGGCGTGTAAACCGCCAATCTACAACGGGGAGGTTGACCCGATAATTTGCCAAAGATGGTTGGGCGACGTTAAAGGGGTGTTTGAAAGGACCCATTGCGACGAAAGTGACTTTGTTGCTTACGGAATGGGTCAGTTGAGAGGACAAGCCAAAGATTGGTGGGACAATAAAAAGAATGAAATAGGGGCCGAAGCGGCAAGGGCCATGACATGGGAGGAGTTTAAGATGCCATTTCTTAAACATCATAGTCCCAAGGCGGTCATTAATAAAATCAAGGAAGAATTCATGCAACTTAGGCACAAGGGCGAGACCATAGACAAGATTACGGCGACGTTTATGGATAAGATGAAGTTTTGCAGTGAATTGATGACGAATGAGGAACAAAAGATATACTACTATTATAACATGTTGAGCGCCGAGTATAGGGAGTTCATGACTCCTTCAAAATACGAGACTCTTACCGAGATCATAAACGTTGCTCGGGAATGGGAAATCTAGCTGAAGAAACAAGTTGAAAGGGGTGAGCGAAGGGCACAGGATATGAATCCAAGCCCTACAAAGAAAGCTCGAACTGGAGAATCGGGAAAGAAGGTTGATGCTAAAAGTGGGTCGCCAAGTTGCAAGGTGTATGGAAAGGGGCACAAGGGTGAGTGCCGCTTCAAAGACAAGCCGTGTCCGGTATGTGGGAAGACGGGACACACCGCATCGTTATGACCCGGAAAGGTTTCTGTTTGCTATAAATGTTATCAGCCCGGCCACAAAAAGTCTGAATGTCCAGAATTGGTTGGAAAGAGAGACACTAAAGAATCTCCAACGGAAGCCCCAAAGGCGAAAGATAGGTCCTTCCAACTTACGGCAGTTGAAGCAAAAACAGAACTCGATGTGGTCTCAGGTACATTCACAATAAACTCAATTCCTGCACGTGTATTGTTTGATACGGGTGCGAATAAATCCTTCATTTCACATGGATTTATTCGACATCCTTCATCTGTATTGACGAAATTATCTGTGCCCTTAGAAGTTGAAATAGGGGACAACAAAAGTTTTAAAGTTTGTGATATATGTCGGGGCTGCAAATTAAGCATCGATGATGAAGAATACTTGATAGACCTAATCCCGATGTCAATGGGAGAATTTCAAGTAGTTGTTGGGATGGATTGGCTGTCTCAGCACCACGCAAAGGTTGTGTGTTTCCGTAAGGAGATAAAGCTAACATCTCCGAGTGGAAAACACGTCACTATCTATGGCGAAAAAGGAGGTAACCCCATAATATGCTCGATGTTGAAAGCACACAAGCTTATGAAGCAAGGATGTAAGGCGTTTATGATATATGCGAATGAGCCCGAGAAAGAATCACTGAAGATTGGAGACGTACCGGTAGTACGGGACTTCGAAGATATATTTCCGGAAGATTTACCGGGGATACCGCCCGAATGAGAAGTAGAGTTCGGAATCGAATTGATTCCGGGCGCAAAACCCGTAGCTAGAGCACCGTACCGACTCGCGCCGTCGAAATTACAAGAGTTGATGTCCCAGATTCAAGACCTGCTTGACAAAGGATTTATAAGGCCGAGTGTATCTCCTTGGGGCGCACCGGTACTGTTCGTGAAAAAGAAAGACGGAAGCAGGCGCATGTGTATCGATTACCGGGAGTTAAACAAACTCACGGTAAAGAACCAATACCCGCTTCCGAGGATAGATGATTTATTCGACCAATTACAAGGTGCGAACTGGTTTTCAAAGATTGACCTTAGATCAGGGTATCACCAACTAAAGGTCAAGGAGGAAGATGTGCCGAAGACGGCTTTCCGCACGCGATACGGACATTACGAGTTTCTCGTGATGTCATTTGGGCTAACAAATGCACCCGCGGCTTTCATGGACCTTATGAACCGGGTTTGCAAGCCAATGTTGGATAAATCAGTCATCGTGTTTATCGACGATATTTTGGTGTATTCGAAAGGTGAAGCTGAGCATGCACACCACTTACAAGAGGTGTTAGAGACACTTAGACGAGAAAGGTTATATGCGAAATTCTCGAAGTGCGCCTTTTGGTTACGAGAGGTGCAATTCCTTGGCCACATCATAAGTACCGATGGAATATTGGTGGATCCGTCAAAAGTGGAGGCCGTGTCGAAATGGAATTCCCCGAAGAACCCTTCGGAAATTAGAAGCTTCTTAGGGCTTGCGGGATACTATAGGAGATTCATTCAAGATTTCTCCAAGATTGCGTCGCCACTAACAAAGTTAACCCGGAAGGAGGAAAAGTTCATTTGGGGTGTTGAACAAGAAAGGGCGTTTCAGACGCTAAAAGAGAAATTAACTCAAGCTCCGGTATTAACGTTGCCAGACGGAGTCGAAGACTTAGTGGTTTACTCGGATGCCTCATTATCGGGGCTCGGATGATTTTTGATGCAACGGGGCAAAGTTATAGCTTATGCCTCGAGGCAATTGAAGATACATGAAAAGAAGTATCCCACGCACGATCTCGAATTGGCTACGGTGGTATTTGCATTAAAAATATGGAGACACTATTTATATGGGGTAAAGTGCACCTTATTCACCGACCACAAGAGCCTAAAATACTTCTTCGATCAGAAGGAGTTAAATATGCGCCAGAGACGATGGTTAGAAACGGTTAAGGATTACGATTGTGAAATACACTACCACCCCGGGAAAGCCAATGTAGTGGCTGATGCGTTGAGCCGAAAGGCAGATTATGCCCCTATACGAGTACAATCATTGCAGCTCATTGTGACCTCGGGCTTACTTAAACGAATCCGACGAGCACAAGATGAAGCAGTAAAGACGAAAAACTGGAGAAAGGAAAGAATTGTTGGCCAAGTTAAAGATCTCGAAGTAGGCAACTGTAACACCCCGAAAACGGGTTCAGTAATCAAACCATGTTAATACTAAGAGACGGGTAAACTACCGTTAGTGGTAAAATTAACCCGGCGAATATTGGGAGTTAAATAAGTAAACTTGATATTAATTAAAAAGGAGGAAAAATACTTTGAGAAAGCAAAGTATATAAAAGGCCCGAGATTTAACGGGACTTAAAATATAACGGGTTGTGAACAAGATAAAGTAACTAGGAAATAAAAAACCTAGTATAAGTCTTGTAATTAAGTGAAAGAACAAAATACTCAAATTAGAACCCATTTGATAGTTGAGGGGCTGAAAGTGTTTAAATTAAAACTAATATTAATGAAATAAGAAAAAAATTAAAACCCAAAAACCCATTTTGGGCATGGGTAAAGATCGAACCAGGCAGGAGAATGGCGACCAGGGTTCTTCACACCCAAGAACTCCACAAATCTCAGAAATTGAAGGTTAAAATCAAGTCCTAAGCGAGAATCGAACATAGATTAGTGATCCCCATCACAGGGAGATCATAAGGTATGTAAAATTTGACAAAAATTCTCCACTTGAAATTCTCATGAATTTAGAAAATTAGAAATCTGTTGATGCATGTTTGTTTTATGGATAGAAAAAGAATGATATAGTGTCTAGGAGTAAACCCTAGACAACGATATATGAAATCATGGCTAAATTCTGAAAAATCTCATGAACACATTGAAGGTGATTCATAGGTTTTGTGAGAAAATGATGAACACTAGGATGTAGAATGCTAATCTAGTGTAAATTGATGCATAGAAACTGATTTATGAAAATATGATGTGTAGTTCATGAACACTAGACATAGAGGTTTGAATTGTGGTGTAAATCTTGGTAAAAATAACTAGTTATGAACTAGTTAGTAAATATGTAAAATTATGCCCACTAGGTGTTTGTTAAAATGCCTAAACGAAGCTAAAATGTTGAAATTCCATGTGAAGTATGCATTTGAGTATGTTGATAGATCAATTGACTTCTAGGAAGTCAAACTAACCAATGATTTAATCAAGTGATAAAGTCGACATAAGACCCGTTAGATGGAGTAGTCATAATTGATAATGACTAATCTAACCATATTATGAATTATGATGATAGTTTGACGTCTAACGAGCTAGGTGGAAGCTTGATGAGTGAGCGGGTCAAATGAATCAAGTGTGAAGTAAAAGCGTGTTTCGGATGCAAAGTAAGTAAAACTTACACCTACTTGTAGTATACGTGTTTATTTTATAGGCGATAAATACGACAAAGGATTTTGGTTCGAATTATGGGTTCCGACACGAAACGAATTGGGTCGGAACGAATAGAAACGTTTTAAACCATGATTAATGGTAAAAAAGGCAAAATGGTAAACTAGTCATGAATTGGTTAAGAGTTTAAGAGTTTTTTTTAAGGTTACCTTATAGCGTAACTAGTAATGGGAAATTGGGTAAAATGGAAATTTAGTCAAGTATCGACTAAAGTAAATTAGAGTTCAAAAAGGGGCACCCGTGGCGTAAGCCGAATGGGTAAAAATATAAGAAAGGAGTTTAAGAGAAAAAGGGGTCTAGTAGCAAAAATCCGAAATGGGTCGGATGAACAAATTGGCAATTAATAACCATGTTTTGCTACTTATGAAAATGCTTGGTCTTATAGGCCAAACGGGTCAAATGGTGTGATAACACCATTTAACAATATCGATTAATATGATTGTCAAGTCTTGTGTTAACAGGAGCGATTAGCAATTTGGTTAATTGCGTCCATAGAATATGTGATAATAAAAGCGAGGTTTAAATCGGGTCTATTTGTTGACCCGAGCCAGGTACGCATCAATGAGATTACATTTTAAGTGTGCGATTTGATCATAATTGTAGTGAAAGTCCTTCATCGTAAATGAAGGACTAATGTTGATAAATATACCTTGATGGGTAAATCAGACAAACGGATCCTATGGGTGGTTTGGGAATCACGTATTGTAATCATGTAATCCTTAGATAAGCATCAAGGTGATAGGCATAAACCTTTGTGGGTCAATTGCCTAGAAATAGGTCTTTTTCGTAATATGACAAACCGAGAAGTAAAGCGCGACATAAATAGTTTACTATATCAAATCCACCACAAATATAATTGTGGTGGAAGACTATTTGAGAACTAATGTGAAAAGATGGTGCTAAAAATGAATGAGCGAGAATTCATGCCAAAAAGGACATAAATACCCTTAATGGGTCAAAATAAACATTTGAGTAAAAACGGGTTCAAGAATGTATGTAAACCGGAATTTTGAACCTCTTATGATAAACAACAATGAATTTATGGAATTTATGAGAAATCGGAGTTAAATAAATATGACTGTTTGACAAATACAAGAATGGGTCAAAATTTGGGTAAAAGGGTAATAAGCCGAAGACTTAAAAGTCTGAAAATTTTGTTAATCCGAATGTGGGATTTTAACTCCATTAGATGGAGAATTAAATTACAGACGCGTAGGAAAAAGAATCGGGTAAAACGGATGTGTAGTTTGAAAGTTATGCACATTTTCGTAAAAACTTAGATTGCTGAAAAATGCAGGTTGCAGATCTGAACATGCTGGAAAAGTGTATCCCCCGCGCCACGCGACGGAGGGAGTGAAATATGTCGCGACACGCGACGGAGTCTCGCGGCTCGCGTAAAAACTCTCGCGCCCCGCGAGAGAGCCAGAAGCTGGCAAATTGTTTAATTTTATTCGTTTGACCCATATTTCTTGTTAAAACTTGCTAATTAACTATCAAAACTAACTTTTAGGTTGGTTTTGATGATAGGTGAATGTCAAGCGTACCCGGATGTAGATCAAGTACCGTACAAGAACCGAACACAAGAGATAAAAGCTTCCGCACGTTGTTTTCGTCGTCATCTTAAACGGCAATTCCGTAGTTATCAATTTGTATTATTTTCAAATTGTAAAAGTTTTAATTCACCCGTATTGTTCAACAGTATTTACATAAAATTCCATGTTTATTTTCGTATTTTAAACGAAAATCTTTAATTAAATAGACGGGTGTTACAGCAACCACGGTTTGAAAACACGTTTCAATAGAATTTGGGTTCCTAACACATGTGGAGTTAAAAAGCTCCTACTCGATGAAGCTCACAAGTCCCGTTATTCCATCCATCCGGGAGTTACCAAAATGTATAACGACTTAAAACAAAACTATTGGTGGCCCGGAATGAAAAGAGATGTTGTGAAATACGTGGAAAAATGCTTGACATGTCTACAAGTCAAGGCGGAGCACCAAAAACCATATGGTAAACTCCAACCGTTAGAAATCCCGGTTTGGAAATGGGAACATATTACGATGGACCTATTAACCAAACTACCAAAGACGAACCGCGGTTTTGATGCTATATGGGTAGTGGTGGATAAATTGACGAAAAGTGCTCACTTCATTCCGATTCGTGAGACTTATACGTCAGAAAAGATGTCAGAAGTTTACACTAATGAGATAATAGCACGCCATGGAGTACCGGTATCCATCGTGTCCGATAGGGATACCCGGTTCACTTCAAATTTCTGGCGAGATTTCCAGGAGTAAATGGGGACCAAATTGTTCATCAGCACTGCGTACCATCCTCAGACGGATGGACAGAGTGAAAGAACAATACAGACGTTGGAAGACATGCTACGGGCATGTATAATCGACTTTGGAGGAAGTTGGGATGTTTATCTACCATTGGTCGAGTTTTTGTATAACAACAGCTACCATGCTAGTATTGGGATGGCACCGTACGAAATGCTCTATGGTAGGAAATGCCGAACCCCGGTATGTTGGGGTGAAGTGGGCCCACGTGAACTCTCCCACCAAGACATAGTACGAGCCACTAATGAAAAGATTGATGTGGTTCGGGCACACTTGAAAGCGGCTCAAGATAGACAAAAGTCATATGCTGACAAAAGGAGGAGACCGATCGAGTTCCAAGTTGGCGACAAAGTCATGCTCAAAGTATCCCCATGGAAGGGGGTTATCCGGTTTAGAAAAAGAGAAAAATTGAGCCCGAGGTTTATCGGGCCGTTTGCGATCGTAGAACGGGTAGGAAAGGTAGCTTACCGCCTTGAATTACCGAAGGAACTAAGCGGAATTCATAACACATTTCATGTGTCACATCTTCGGAAATGTCTAGCGGATGAGACAATTTATATCCACTACGACGACATCGAAGTGGATGACAGGCTAAACTATGTGGTAAAGCCTATTTCAGTTTTGGATCGTAAGGTAAAAACCTTAAGGAATAAAGAGATCAATCAAGTAAAGGTTAAATGGGAACACAGTAGGGGTGCGGATACCATATGGGAATCCGAAGAGGAGATGCAATGACTCTACCCTACTTTATTTGGTACGTAATTCGGTTTCGGGGACGAAACCCTTTTAAGGGGGGTGGACTTGTAATACCCCGAAAATATAAAACTTTATATTAGAATTATAAAGTATAAATAAACCAGAACGAACTAACGGGGACTAGATAACTCCGTTAATTAGTAATCTTGTATTAACTCGTAAGTAAGTTAAAACACTCAAATGTGAACTAAAGAGAATTGAGGGACCAAAAGTGTCTAAACTGAAACTAATGTTTAATAAAAACATTTTTATTAAAACACAAACCCAGAATTTTGTACGGGGGATCGACCAGAAGCAAGGGGGGCGACCAAGCTTCTCAAAACCCTAACATGCACTAATCTCACAAATTGAAGGATCAAACCAAGTCCAAAACGAAAATCGAGCATAGATTAATGATCCCCATTTGTTACACCCTAAATCATACATGACAAAAGTCGCAGCGGAAACACTAACCATAAAATTTCTTGCATTAAAAATATCTCAACTTATTTAAACTTTTAACTTTAACTTGATTCTTAATCAAAAATCTGTTATCCTCTTATTTGTTAACTAAAAACATAGCTTTCACTTGTTACATTTTACATTCAACGTCCCCGTACAATCTCTCTAGTGACTCGGTCTTCGATCTCTAATCCTTGTGCTAATCGCTCATCATCCATACAACCTGCATTCACCACATACATTACATTAGTATAAAATACATAATTAGAATTCAATCTCGTACACTTCCATTCCATTATTTATCTTATCCAACTTTCAGCATTTCATCTGCGTATCCATATCCTGGTGAGGCTTCGTTAATGCACCTGCATGACGTATCATTCTCAAGGCACACCATTAATAGCGTATTACACAACATATCCAGTTCACGCATACATACATCCTTACATGCATACATATACTTCTACAAACGTACATGCCTTCTTATTATACATCTACATGTATGCATACACTCATATGTAGCTACGTATATACCAAATACCCATCTACATATACATATAGTTACTACATTTCTATATACGTACATATACACATACGCATCTTCGCATATACATCATTACATCTATACATACTTACATACATTACTACGTACTCATATACAAACTTACCTACTTCCATTCACATATATATGTATATATTCATACCTATACACGCGTATACCTTTATACTTAATCACTTAGAGCTCATACACATACATATTACTTGATTTCATGCATACACCAACGCCTACATATAAACATACATGCATACATAACTTCACGCTTACATACGTTCAATCAATAAATTATTGTAGCTATACATATACATGCTCTCACACAACCGTACATATACTACGCAATTACCTAATCATACATAGATATCATCTCATACAAGGTTAAGGAGCCTTTCGGGAGCTTTATATGCTACCGGGTCGAAAACCGGAGCACCAGAACACGTTACGGGTCAACCGGAAACACCAGACGCGAAAAATAAAAGCTTACAAACAAGTACCCGTCGCCGACGGGCTCCAAGCCGTCGGCGACGGGTTGTAGATATGCCCGTCGGGCCATTTAACCCGTCGGCAGTGTGTTAACCCGTCAGCAAAAAAAAGTGGTTTTCCCTTGCCCGTCGGCGACGGCCTCCTTGCCCGTCGGCGACGGGCTCTCTAAAGTGCATTTTTCTGCAGCTCCGTTTCGACGTCCGAACGCACTAAAACGCGCGTAACTTTCGAACCGTTTACCCGTTTAACCTCCCGTTTCTTCCTACATGCTTGTAAATTCACATTCTAACATATAAACTTAAAATCCCATATCCGGGTTAAGAAAATTCCTAACTTACGCGTTTATGCCTATATTTTCATTTTCGGACAACTTTACCCATTCTTGTTTTCATCACACAGCTCATTTGTTTTACCCCGAAACTTGCATGAACTTTACTACCAAGATACCTTTACATTGTCCAGAGTTTCGTACTTGGGGTTTACACACCCAATCCCCGTTACCCGATTATCATACCGTAACCCTTTCCTACTCTTATTCCCGATATAACGACAAATCCCATCTTTGACCCGTTATATCTTCTTAACGAAAATCATCGATTTCATACCATCTATCCTCAATTGCCTTCAATCATCATACTTTAATTACTAACACATATCCTTACGTAAACAACTAAGAAGTGATTACGGAAATCACTTACCTTGTGCATCCGCGTTCGTAACATCTTCCTTGCCTCATCTTGACCCGTTAGCCTTCCATGCTCGGTCCGTGTTAGTGTGGTTCCTATCCTTTCATGCCGTCATGCCATGATTATGTTAGTATTCATGCTTATTCATATTAACACATATTTTCCAACTTTTATCTATTTGACTTTCACTAACACGCATATGACATGACTTGTCAATCACATAGTTCAATATCTTCGAAATCTAAATTCGTTATCACACATACACATAATTGGTCTAACACGTATTCCTTGATTTCTCGATTCTTATATTTGTGTCAAAATACCTAACCATGTTATAATTTCTCGGTTGACTTTCAGAAAGTCAACCTTTTAGCATATAACTCCCAACTTATGAACACGCATTCATGTTGATATAGTGGACCATATTAATGACATGATATTCATTTCATACATAATGTTGTTTGACACAAACAACTACATGATCGCCTATACACATACACAATATACACATACTTATGCTTTCATGATTCTACATTTGACAATCACATAGCTAAGTTAGACAACTTAACGTAATTCATAACATCCCTCTTTACTAGTATGGTCATATGTTATACATTTAATATACATTCACTTCTTAATCGCAATTAAGTGATCAATAGAAACACATGGCGAGCATCGCCCATTCAAGCATAATGTACAAGCCTCTAATGCATAAACTTGACAACACATACATTCAACCCGAATTCTTGTACTAGTTCCATCCAAAGCACACTCTTTAAGTTAGTATACCACTAATTACATCATTATCATACATCATTCATATATGTCAAGCCGCTTCCTAAAATCTCACATCTTAACTTCACTTAGACATTTTATCATACACTTGGTGTGCATACTACTCCCTAAGCATAAAGTACAAGCATTCTTTGCATCTTCTTACTAGTTCATATCAAGATCATCAATTTCCTACAAATTCTCACATAACTTTCATCCTAAATCAAGGTTATTAACAATAATCCACAATATTCAACTTCATATACATCAAAACCATACTTGATTTAACACATGCAACATCATCATCTTCATAACATTACTACTAGAATTGGGTTTCATCATTAAACATCAAATTAACCTAAACCATGCATAATCCATGTTATATATGATGATTCTAACACATACCCATCATCAATTTCATACAAATTTCGAAATTTTCATCATAACCCACTTCGTGAAAGATCACCAATCTAACTTTTAAAACATACCTTAGAATCCCATTGAGAAGGTGATCGTTAATCCGTACTCGGTTATGGATTTAGACTTCATTTACCCTTCCAATTTGAGGATTATAGTGAAACTAGGGTTGAACCTTGTTTCTTCCTCCTGGATGTCGACACACACACACACTCTATGTGTGTGTGTGGTGTTTTATGTTTATTTGTAAAAATCATGTTTCCCACTTAACGGTTTTGGTCCCTCTAGTTTGCTCCCTTGCTTGCTTTGGGAAACATTTTACCACATTCAATCTTTTAATAATTTTAACCATACATTTAAGTAGGTTAAATAGCCTAGTTATTTATTTCTTAATGTGTCATAACATAACATTTTAACGAATATAAATATTCGGGTTTTGGGGTGTTACACCATTGCAAGGAGATCATAAGGTATGTAAAATTTGACAAAAATTCTCTACTTGAAATTCTCATGAATTTAGAGAACTTGAAATCTGATGATGCATGTGTGATTTGTAGATGAATTAGGAACATTAAAATGTCTAGGAGTAAACCCTAGACAAGTACATGTTGAAATTATGCTAAATTCTAGTGAAATCCATGGTCAACATTGTAGGTGACTAGTGGGTTATGTAGAACTTGATAAACACTAGGAAATTTGGGGTTGTTCTAGTGTAAATTGACATATGTGAAGTTATTTCAGAATTATAAAGGCAAATATTTGTATTAGATAGTTTGATTGATGAAAATTCGGGTTATATGACAAGTTATGAGCTTGTTAATGAATTATTTAAAATTCTACCCTTAAGGTGTTTGTATAAATGCCTCAAAGAAGACTTAAACCTGAAATTTTAAAGTTAAAACGCATAATTACGATGTTTTGGCAAATTGTGCGATATATGAATTAGAAAGAGTTCTAAACGTGATGTGATTGAACTCTATAGGAAAGGACACCGGAACACCGAGTGGACAAGCCGGTGGCCACTTGCGTTTGAAGGGCGTACTTTGAAGGTATGTAACTTGATTCGTTACATTGAGTAAACTTTGATAATTTGCATATGTGTAGTGAATTGTAGAATAAAGGTTGTCTTAATTTAAAGTGAAAATGTTCGCTATATTGATTAATAAGACCAGGATTGGTTAGAACTTGTTGGTAGTCATCATAATGGAGAATTCCGTAGATGAGCCAAATGGGTCGAATAATCGATTAATGTGTGGCAAATGCTTCACAATATAGTAAATTGGTCTTTTGTTATTGTTGATAAATGACATATTAGAATACGAGAATTTAACATGTCGGTTTATAAGAATGAGAAATCCGAGGATTCGGGTTTGGGTGAATTGAATAAATGGGACAAACACAAAGTTACAAAGTCCACCGTAAGTTACGGTCTCCACCGTAACTTACGGTAGAGAACAGATTGTTACGGTGGTTCACTACTGTGTTACGGTGGGCCATTGTCACTTAGCGTCTACCATAACTTACGGTAGATACCGTAAGTTACGGTAGAGATCAGGCAATTTTGTTAAATTTCTGCATACTTAGTTAATCGAATCCGTTATTGAGCGTAGTTTCGATTATGTACATTTTCTAATAACTCTAATACTATTATTTGTCAAAATTTCAGTTTGTAGGTATTAAAAGTTTGTGGACGACGATCAAGTTGAAACCTCAAGAACCGAACACGAAATTTTTGGACGCTTCCGCACTAATCGGATTTAGTTAAATTATGTAGTTTTGTAAACACTACTGAATGAATTATGTTTGAAACCAGTTATTTTACTATGTTAAATATTATGATGAAGTATGACTTAGTTACTAACTAAGTTTTTGTTAGTTAAAAATCTTCTTATTACAAATACTGCTTTTTCTTATGATTAAATAATGAAAAGTAAAAGATGGGTGTTACAGAAGTTTATTAATAAACGTATCAAAACCAAATAGCGATGTTTACTATCGTATTAGTATGAATCAGCGACATTTATTAGCATATTGAGAGAAAACAGTGACATTCTCTAAGTTTCTTTTTCAATCACCGATATTATGCAATGTACTAATTCGAAATAGCGACATTCTGCAATGTATTGAAAGAAAACAACGACATTCTTATACATTTATCTTCAAAACAACGACATTCTTATACATATATGTTCAAAATAGCGACATTCTCATACATATATGTTCAAAACAACGACATTCTTATACATATATGTTCAAAACAACGACATTCTTATACATTTATGTTCTAAACAACGACATTCTTATACATATATGTTTGAATCAGCGACTTTCCGAAGGTATAAGTATCAAACAACGACTTAGATTGAAAGTATATAATTGAAATGGAGACTTTGGATGTCTTGGTTCATAACAACGATGTTCAGAGACAATCAGAATGTTGGCAGGTTTGCGGGAACATGGGCTTGAAAGTCGTTGTTTGGAACATGGACTTACCCATAAACACTTTGATATCTCATGCCCACCTAGAAGCACTCTTTCATATTTCAAGTTACCTACTCCCGCAAAAAATTCCTTTAAAACACTATTATGACCACATTGACCAGAATTAGTTGGTTTTTATTGTAACTTGTTGCATATGGCGCTCAGAAGCTGACTAAAATTTGTGAAAACAACAATTATTTTCGATCAGAAGTGCAGAAAATGCAGTGTATAATAATTAGGAATTGAGATCTGTTTGAGTTAAAGTTAAAGTTCGATAGAAAGTTTTCACATAATCCATTATCCATGTGTTCTGTCGTAAACATTGTATTCTTCAAAATAACCATTGTTTTCATATTAAAATTTAGTTATATATGTTTTGTTTTCATATTAAAATTTAGTTATATATGTGTTGGAATAAATAGAATACCAATCTAATAAAATCTAATCTAACATATAATAAAAGACTACAAATAATGCCATATGACATTTTTTCCTTCAACCTCACAACTTTTATTTATTATTATTTTTTTCCAAATTATATATAAAATTTTAGTATTTAATACATTATCTTTATCTCTATTATAATTAATAATTTCAAATAATATCATGTGCCACAACAAAATAATTCTCTCATATTTATTTTTTAAATTAGTTTTAGTTTAAATACTAAATCTTAATTCATATAATATACGAATATACTAAAAGCTACGATTAATACACTTAATAAAAAAATATATGATTTAAATAAAGATAATAGAAAAAAATATATAATATACCCTAATCAACAAAACTCTCTTCGGTGTCAATATCTATTTTGTTGTTTTGGGGAATATCACTTCCAGTACCTATGAAAATGTTTTAAACTATGCATATATTAATGCTAGACAACAATTCATACTTTTGACTTTTTTGACCAGGAGTACTTATCTTAATAGAAAAGGGGTACTTCTCTTGAACATTAATACGAAAAATCGATACACGTTCAACTTTTGTTTAAGTTATATAATCTTTAACGCTATATTTGATATATAAAAATAGGGACACATATTCTTAATTTTTTGTTTATTCATCTAAAACGTATACTCATTTAACTTACATGCGAATCCTTATACCCGTTTCAAATTTACTCGATTTCATTTTTGATATTACATTTAATACGTTTTTTATTTCGTTTTCGTCAACCTTGCACGTTTTCATTATTTAAACTTATTTTTATAATAAATTTTAATTCATTGTTATTTTGTTTATATTTTTCTAAATTATGTATTAAAGAGTGGTGATTCTCATTTTCCTCTTTTGCATTTTATAATCCCATATATTTAAACTTACAAAAATAAAATCAGGTTTTACGATTATTTGATTACTTTATTTTTAACGATTAAAAATTATTAAAAAGTTTCTGAAAGAATTGAAGACTGTATCAAGAGTTGTTAAGCACTTTAGAAGTGTGTTGTGTATTGATTACTATGATCAAAATAGATTGCAAGTTTGCGAGATGATTATCAAGTACACCTACTTATCTTATCGTGTTATAAAAACAAACCGTTTTTACTATTCAACGCGTGTAATACACGGGATTGTTTAGTTTAGTTTTGAATAATATTTAATGTATTTTATTATTTGTAATCATCATATCTAATCTAATACTAATAAAAGAGTCTACTTAATGCCACATGACATTCCATACAAATAAAAGAGTCTACTTAATGCCACACGACATTCTCTTTTTCAATTCACTATTATTATTATTATTATTGATCATTGACTTATATAAAATATATAATTAGTTATTAGTATCAATTCTACTTATAATAAACAATTTCAAATAATGTTAATGTGACAAATATATATACACACACAATATGAATATAAACTATTATTGAATATAGCTATAGAAAGTTGGAGAATTAACGAATGTACACTTTTTTGGGTAAAGAATGAATGTACACTTTTGAATTTTAATTGAATATAAATTAAATTTATATAGTTACTAAATTATATTTAACTTATGGTTGTAATTTAATTTATGATCAATCATATATATAAATTATTTATCATTATTGTATAAGATATTTACATAGCTCCTTGAGGTTACATTTGATTGGTGGGATAAATTAATGGGGTGAGTTTAGTTTTTTTAGCTATTAACAATAACAAATATATAATTTAAAGTTATAAATAGTGGAATCCCTCGCACAATGCCGTAGGAACTCAGCTTCGATCGGTATCAATTTGATTCGGTATGATATCTTCGCTGGTATAGCAACATAGAGAAAAAAGAAATTGATTAAAATCCTAAAACCTTGTATAAAAATCTTGTGGTAACTTAAAAAAATAAAAGTTACTATTCTTTACACAAAAAAAAAAAAAAAAAACAAAACATAATATCAAAGTGAAACTCATTAATGAAATATGTGTTACAATTATCATGTGTAGCTTTCCATTTAAAATTATTCATAATTTAAGTTGTCTAAATTGTAAGTTTTAACTTATGTATATATTGATAAATAGCAATAATTATCTACGATATATTAGCATCTTAAATTGTGTTAATTTATTTTATTTTTCTTCAAATTTTAAAGAAATTGACATTTTTTTATTATGGGTGGTTTTACGCAATTTTTTAATGGCATTTGTCATCTTTTACTTTATTGAGATATTTTCTTTATTCAAACCGTATAATACACGAGGTCCATAACATAGTAAATTATATTTAGAGTTAAATGCTTGGTTGGTCCCTGTGGTTTTAAAAAATTGCAGACTTGGTCCTAATGGTTTACTAATTACACGCGTGGTCCCAAAACTTGTCAAAAATGAACTCGGTTGGTCCCCAGCCCTAACATCAGTTAAATTTCTCAGTTAAGTCCATGTTAAATGACCAAAATACCCATCTTCATCACCATCATCTTCTTCACCAACCTCTGCAATTTTTAAAAACCAAAATACCCATCTTCATCACCTTCGCCACTTCTCACCTCCGCCACCATCTCACCCGCCACCAGCATCTCACCTCCGCCACTTCTCCGGTGACGCAAGGATGAATCGTGAATCGTCGGAGAGTTGAATCGTGAATCGTCGGAGTCGATTTGAATCGTGAATCGTCGGAGTCGATTTAAATCGTGAATCGTCGGAGTTAAAATCGACCCAAACCGCCGGTGTTGATCACGCGTGCTTCAAAATCGACATTCAGTACAGACATTGTGGTCCATCTGTATCTCCATTTTTGTGATAGAACGCTTGTGTGTACAGCTTCTTGGATTGGGAGCCGTTCTAAAATTGGGTCTATCAGATGCTCTGCCAGGTTACTGATTATGTCCTCATCAGCAGCAGAAGTTACAAACCTCTGATGATTTTCTGTCAATTGGATCGATGACGTCCGGTGACGTCATCCGTTTGTGAATTGGGTCGGCGAGTTGAATCGTGAATTGCGGAGGTGAGAAGTGGCGAAGTGGCAGAGGTGAGATGGTGGCGGAGGTGAGAAGTGGCGAAGGTGATGAAGATGGGTATTTTGGTTTTTAAAAATTGCAGAGGTTGGTGATGAAGATGATGGTGATGAAGATGGGTATTTTGGTCATTTAACATGGACTTAACTGAGAAATTTAACTGATGTTAGGGCTGGGGACCAACCGAGTTCATTTTTGACAAGTTTTGGGACCACGCGTGTAATTAGTAAACGACTAGGAGCAAATCTGCAATTTTTGAAAACCACCGGGACCAACCAAGCATTTAACTCTTATATTTACAATAAAGTTTTGTGAAAAATCATGTACTACCAGTCTACCAACGTCAACGTATCAGAATTAAGCTACAAGGGGCCCAATCCAATACACATAATAAGTTATTGGGCTAAAAATAAACAACACTAAAAACGAAAATAAGCCCCCCATTTGGCCCATACAATTAGAGTTGACAAAAAAAAAGGGTTCGAGAACCGAAATTGGTAACCCAAGCCGACCCGAACCGGTATCTAAACCACGTTTTCCCGAAACTAGTCCCAAATTGATTAAAAAACATTGAACCCGCACCGGTTTGGCTCCGTGAACCTCAAAACTGACTTAAACCGGTTTTAAATCCAAACCGATCCTAAAACCGCCGGTCAGTTTCAATCTAAAAAGCAACACCAGGTATTTATATATATATATATATATATATATATATCACAACATTATGTAGTTCTTGTGTGAATTTAAATGCATCTAATTTTTTGTTTTTACATCTAAGTTTTAGCGTTGTATCTAAAACGAGAAAAACAACTCAAGGGCCAGGTATATAAATTTGCAAAGTTAGATGATAGTTTATGTTACTATTTTAACCTCAAGGAGGGTTTTTTTTAATTAACTTCTTTTCTAGCAATAAAACACACACGTAAGAAGATTATGTTAGGGTTTTAACGATATTGGTTTATAAAAACAGTTCTGTGTAAACCTAAGCAAAGATATGGAAAATTTAGGACATCAAAACCAAAGGCAAGAATTCATGTACCATATTCGAGCTCAAAAAAATGTATCATTCCGTAATGTTTCATTATTATAATTTTTTTTAATCGAATTGGTATTGGGCTCAATAAAGCTAATGTTAAGTGGTCTAAATTCTAAACCATAAAAAATGATTTGTAAATGAGTCATTATTTGAATCGTTACGTGTTTACAATTTAAAAAAATTAACATACATATATGATTTTTTTATAAATCAAATGCCCTTCGAAATCACGGGCTTTGTGCAGAGGTACTCCCCGCACACCATCATAGCCACCACTCATCAAAAGGTCAGAAATTCAATCTCCATAGTGAACAAGTTTGCCGTAAAAAATAATAATAATAATAATAATAATAATAATAATAATAATAATAATAATAAATGAATAAATAACCCTTTCCGTACAATGAATATTGTTTTAGGGGAAAATCACGAAACTAGCCTTGATCACGCCGTTTTTTCAATTTTGGCCAACTGACCCGGCTCCACGAGCCGGCACCGTCAACAGAACCGGCTCGAACCTTGTGTTGTGCCGGCTCAAGGAGTTCCTTCAACGATGACCAATTTGATGGAGACACGTGTCTGACAAACGGCTCGGATCAGCTGAAACGGCTCCGAGCAGGTGAACCGGCTCGAACCTTGTGTTGTGCCGGCTCGTAGCATACCTGTGCCGGCTCGTGGCACACCATCACACCACCGCCACCATCACCTACACCGCCACCATCACTCCACCGCCACCATCAAAACCAGTACTATCTCTCTCTCTCTTTCTCAAAACCAGTACTCTCTCTCTCTCTCTCAAAACCAGTACTCTCTCTCTTTCTCAAAAACACTGATCTTTAACGGGAGGTGGTGCTTGGTGATGGTGGTTTTGTCGGCAGAGGAGGGAAGGAGGAAAAGGGGGTGGCGTTTTGGTTCAGCGGTTGTAGTGTTACGGTGGTTTGGTGGAGGTGGGTATGGGTTAAGGAGGCGAAGCAGTGGTGGTGGAGGTGATGGTGGCGGTGGAGATGAATGTGTTTCTCTCTCACACACAAACACACACTGAAGTTTGAGCCGTTTACCTCGAGCCGTTTCAAAGAGATCAGAGAGAGAAGATTAAGTGTAGCAATGGAGATGACAGAGATATAGAGACTAGGGGACAAATGGACACGTGGCAAAAAACGGTTGGTTGCTTGAAAGGATTTTTTGAGCCGGATGGGGATTCGTGAAACGGCTCGTGGAGCCGGGTCAGTTGGCCAAAATTGAAAAAACGGCGTGGTCAAGGCTAGTTTCGTGATTTTCCCTTGTTTTAGTCTTGATACGAGGTATATTCTATAATAATAATAAGAGTTAATAGCCAAAATGGTCCCTGAGGTTTGCTCACTTTTGCCACTTTAGTCCAAAATCCAAATTTTTTAAATCTGGGTCCCTGAGGTTTGCATTTTTTTTGCCATTTTAGTCCAAATTTAAAAAAAGTCAAATTTTGTCAAATTTTTTACTGAATTTTGTCTTTATCCTTATTTCTCACAAGGGCAAAATTGTCATTCTATATTATTATAAAGCAATTTATATTAAAGAAAATAAAAAAAAACCCCTAAAAGCCCCCTATCGATCCAAAACCCTCACTTTCCCCACCCCATCATCTTCTTCCTCACCTGCGACACCATCCAACCACCACCTCCGACAGAAAGAAAGAAGCTTACAACAGCAATGGCAGTGATATCAGATGTAAGCAAATACACAAAAAATGGAAGCCAATACTAGATGAAGCTTGTTGGGCTTAATTTCGGGCCCACGGTGGAGGTTCTTCGGATCCAGGTTTGGCCCAAGAAGGTGTTGATTGTTGTTCTTCGTCTTCTTTGACAACAAACACTGTTAACTTTCTGTGAGAATTGTGATGGATTTTGACGGTGAAAAGAGGGGAACTTTTTAGGGGTTTTGTGAAGGTGGATAAGGGGAGAAGAGGGGGGTGTGAGGTTCTTCGGATCCAGGTTTGGCCCAGGGGACTTTTAAGGGTTTTTTTTTTCTTTAATATAAATTACTTTATAATAATATAGAATGACAATTTTGCCCTTGTGAGAAATGAGGATAAAGACAACATTCAGTAAAAAATTTGACAAAATTTGACTTTTTTGAAATTTGGACTAAAATGGCAACAAAATGCAAACCTCAGGGACCCAGATTTAACAAATTTGGATTTTGGACTAAATTAGCAAAAGTGAGCAAACCTCAGGGACCATTTTTTGCTATTAACTCTAATAATAATATCATGATTTTGGATATGATTTTGTATATTGACAAGTCACACCACCGCTACCACTAGTTTCTCACTATTGCAATATCATCAGCAAATCCTGAGCAGAAATTCCACTTCTTCTTCTTCCTATCCAGTTATCACTTCATCTCTCTATCTAACTAGGGTTCCGATCTCCGATCACCACCGGTCAAAATGATCAAAATCCCCTATATAACCGCCTTAACAACCTACTTCAGTTACGGATTACTCTTCGCTTTTGGTCAATTGCGTGATTTCTTCCGTAATCTCTTCGATTGGTCGAAAGATAACAATCTCCAGGTACTTTTCTCTATCTATTCTCTTTTTATTTTTCACTCAAAACTCTTCTTGTTTCTTTGTTTGTATATTTGTTAGTATAATGATTATTTATTATGCTGTGTCGTCTTGTTAGGGCTATGCGCCTATCTGCCTAGGGCTTGAAGATTTTTATATTCGCCGACTGTATCGTCGAATTCAGGTAGGTATACTTAGTTTTCGGTTGTTTGTTTGTTTGTTTATGCTTATTGTTTGCTGATTAAATGACATGTTAATATGCTCGACTAGGCTCGAGCTCGTTTAACTTATGAAAGCTTGAGCTTGGCTTGTAGGTAGCTCAACTCGTTTATTGTTTATTAATTATAAGTATTATTTTATATATAATGTAGTTATTTTTCATAATTTAATAAATAGTAATAATTATTATTTATATATATATTTATTTATAAATTATATAAATATAAATAACAAGCTCGACTAGGCTTGCGAGCCGGCTTGAGCTCGATAAGTAAAGCTCGGGCTTGGACTTGTTTACTAAACAAACTTTTTCAGGCTAGGGCTAAGCTCGGCTCATTTCGAGCTTTTTTTTTTCGAGACGAGCTTGAGTAGCTCGCGATATTTATGAGTATATGTGTAAACATACAGAAATAATTCTTGTTTTTATGCAAATTGAGTTGTAAATACTGAGATGGAAATCACACTACAGAAGCTCAGAGTGTGGATATTTTAGTGTACACTTAAACTTGCCTCTGCGAACTTTAGTCAACCAGTTTATATGAAAGTGCTAATTGCTTAACTTATTAGTTATAGTTGCTAGGTGTTAATTTTCAAATATGGTATCAGTTAAGGATTTGTTTTAGTGCGAGCAGTAGGTTTGGACAGGTCGGTTATTTGACGACGTGGACTGTCATTTTTGGCAAAGATCAAGCCTGTGTTGATACTGGATCTCCAATCATCCAATTGTGGTACAGTTGCTAGGATGCAAGATGTGATTCTTAAAGTACATTGATGATACAAACAACTTGAAACATAACCTTGTGACTTAAGGTGAAAAATACGTGTGGAATCGAGAGACCCCTGTTTTCATTGGCATCCAGTCATCCATTAAAAACCCTATGAGGGCCACTGTCTTCAGGCCTTGACTTAAACTCGGAAACCTGACAAACAACCTTTTAATGCTACAACGATTTGTCCATAAAGTTGAATGTGAAAGCAAAAGGCACTAATATAATGAATGAGAATTGCTTTGTCCTATTCGGATAAGTCAAAGCTAATTCACCATCTTCAACTTACTGTTAACCTTTATGTTAAAGCTCAATTAAGTTATCTGAGTGCTTGTATTTTAATGTTAACAAGTTGACGTCAACCCGCGCGTTGCGGCGGGTTATTAATTATGATTTATGAATGACTCTTGCATCAGTATATAAAATAGAAAAATTCTGTAAGTTTTTGCAAAACATTTTTTTTCCTATTTGCCTAACATCTAGCTGACAACACCACATTGATGCATTTAACTTAAGAACTTAGTTTTCATTGACGTGCACCAAACACATTGAATAATGTAATAATATTGTTTTCTAGATGTATAAAAATTATATTAGTTGATTAAAACATAAAGTATTTGATTTAGGAAGTCAATAATAGTTAGGGTTAATGTAAATGAGGTAGAATCTCAAATTTTCCGAAGAACGCCAAGAAACTTTAGTGCTTTTGTTTGTTTTTTTTTTCAACAAAACTTGTGGATTTTGTGCATTTTGAGAATAGTAACCAATAAAACACCCAAAATACCATATCTTTTGTTATAAACGTATGACCTATGATGTTTCCTTAATTTATTCAAATCTTCTTGCGATGAGGATATGTGTCTAAGATCTGAATATAGATATATATAAATATAAATGAGATAGACCGTGGATAATAATAATAATAATAATAATAATAATAATTTATTAGAAGCATAACCACATGCTTTTCACATTTTAACACAAAAAATGGAGTGCATATTGAACACTAATCTTCACTTTTGAAACCATGTTCTGCAACTTCCCCGTTTAATAAAAACAGTGTGCTACATGTTGTCGATTATCCCTCTAGCCACTGTTTCATAAAAACCATTTCAAATCCCAAACTGTAAATCTCAATCAGATATAGCCCCTCTCCACCACCACAACCTTTAATCGCCAGTGTCAAACAATCGACTCAGACAAAGTTTTCACGCCATGGGAGTAGAGGATAATGGCCGGCGGTATACCGTTACTTGCCGGAAACTCACTTCAGGCGGTTGTTGTGGTGGTTCTCAATCGCCGGTGTGATGAACTTTGTGCCGATTAAGGGGCAGACATATTTTGCAAAATTTTGGAATTCAAGATTCAAGCATAGAAACGTATGAAACCATTGAATTGAAAGGGATATCGGCCAACTCACAAACTTTGAGGATTATAAAGGGTGTGAAACGGTGGTGACGGTTGGAGGAGACGCGTCTGAGTATGAAGTGATGATCATAACGGCGCGTCGGTTTGGTTGCAAATCACGTCGATTTGGCTGCATACATATTCATTTGAATGTTCTTGTCGGCGTGGCGTTAGGTTACCAATTTTGATTTGAATGTAAAGTTCAAGTCGATTGTTACCATATTGGTGTACATATGTTGGGTGGTGTGGCGGTTGAATTATGGCGGAGAAGGGGCGTCGATAGAGTTTACACCGAGATGGGTTGTTGCAGCCGTTCACTATCATGGTTGGTGTCTCACTTGGCGGGAGATGCAAAGAGGTTGGAATGGAAAGTGATGGCCAATAACCGTTTTCTGAGCGATGATTTTAATAACGGAGAAAGTGGTTGAATTCTAATATACATATATGTCAGTATATTTTCTAACCGACACATTGCTCAAACGGTGTCTTTATGAAACGGTGTCTTTTGTATAATAAAATCTGATAATAGCCACGCATTATTTGTAAAGGAAACGGTGCCTTCTGCGAAGTGATGCGATGATACATTAAACGCAACTTTAAGTTGCTTTTTGTATATATATATAATTCCCATTTGAATGTCTTAGCTTAAATGTTAAATTCTGTTTTCAATATGTATATGTACATGTAGGATTGTTTTGGACGACCTATATCGAGCCCTCCTGATGCTTGGTTCGATGTCCTGGAGCGCGTTTCCAATGATAATAACAAGACACTCAAGTGAGTGTTTGGATATACATCCTGAGTTTGCAGTTGAAATTTCAAATTTAGCATAATGCTTTGGTTCCTCCTTAATATCCAACTGTTAGAACATGTTACAAACTTTTAATACATTCCATTTCAGTCTACAAGGTGTCCCCAACACTCGTCCAGTCGTCCTAAACTGGCAAATTTACATGTGTTGGCAGGCGGACTACAAAAGTAACCAGGTGCCTTAACTTGGGATCATATAACTACCTTGGATTTGCTGCTGCAGATGAATACTGCACACCCCGTGTTATTCAGTGTTTGAAGAAATACTTTGCCAGCACATGCAGTTCTCGTGCTGATGGAGGTAGTTTTCTAGATCCATATCCAATTTATAATATTTTTTTAGAGTAAAATGCCATTTTTGTCCCTGAGGGTTGAGGTTTGACCAGTTTTGTGACTTTCGTCCAAAGGTTTGTTTTTCCGCATCTGGATCCAAAAGGTTTGAAGTCTTGCCATTTTCATCCGGCTCGTGAACTCCATCCATTTTTCTCTGTTAAGTCATGGTATTTCCGTCTTTTTTGTTAACTTTAAGGGCGATCTGGTCCTTTTCACTTTATGCACAAGCATTTAGCATAATGTACAAGTATTCAAAATACCCTTGCTAAATAAAAAACAAAATAATATATGTAAAAAGACAAAAATACCCCTGACTTAACCGAGAAAAATGGATGGAGTCAACGAGCTGGATGAAAATAGCAAGATTTCAAACCTTTTGGATCCAGACCAGATGCGAAAAAACAAACCTGTGGACGAAAGTCGCAAAACTGACCAAACCTCAGCGACGAAAATGACATTTTATTCTATTTTTTAACTGAATGTGAATGGAATTTAAGCTCATGATCTGATACCTTTATTTATTTTTTTGTAAATTCAGGAACTACAACACTACATTCTGAATTGGAGGAGGCGGTGGCTAACTTTATCGGGAAACCAGCTGCTTTGGTTACTGGAATGGGTTACGTCACTAACTCCGCTATCCTTCCTGTCTTGATTGGAAAAGTATGTCATGCTATTTAAAAATTAATATTTAATACCAGTAACATGTTTTATTTCTCACTTTTTATAAATATCCACAGGGAGGGTTAATAATTAGTGATTCTTTGAACCATAACTCTATAGTAAATGGTGCTCGAGGGTCAGGTGCCACAATTAGAGTATTCCAACATAACAGTAAGTTTAATCACGTTGTTTGAATTCATTTAGGATTTTTCTTTTTTGATTGTTTTCGATTGTCCACTGAGATCCTTGCATATTTATTTATTGTATTATTGACTACCGTACTTCTATATGTAGCACCTTCGCATTTAGAGGATGTATTGAGAGAACACATTGCCCATGGTCAACCGAGAACACATAGACCTTGGAAGAAAATCATGGTTGTTGTGGAGGGGATATACAGTATGGAAGGAGAAATTTGCAAGCTTCCCGAGATTGTTTCAATATGTAAAAAATATAAGGTGATGATTTTTTTCTTATTTTTTTGTCGGGAATGAAGTCGGTTTTATGGTGTGGATTGAGTTCATTCTATATCATGGTTGTTAGAACCAATGTTTTGAAAACCGGCCCGGCTGGGAACCGGGCGTCTGACCGGTCCGGTTCAGCCTATCAGACCGCTTTTGAGTCGAACCGGCTGGTTGGACCGGGAACTGGGGGCCGGTTGAACAGGATTTTTATTAAAAAATTTCAACTTTACCATATTTATAATTATAATATTTACGACAGTGCCCCGTTCTTACATCCGGTCCGACCAGTGGACCGGTAAGGAGACCGGTTTGAAGTCCGGTCCGGTTCTGAAAACATTGGTTAAAACTGGATTTTCTTTTTCACTTAAGATTCTGAAAATTATAAACTTTATTCTTTTCCCGTAATCTTATTTCTACGTGTGTTTGAATGATAAGTGTCTTCAATTGTACCATTATTGCCCACATGTAATTTTAGGGATTTTTAACTTGTTATGTATGTAACAGGCATACGTGTATTTGGATGAAGCTCACAGTATTGGAGCAATCGGGAAAACGGGAAGGGGCGTGTGTGAGCTTTTAGGTGTGGATACTGCTGATGTGGATATAATGATGGGAACTTTCACAAAATCATTCGGATCATGTGGTGGTTATATAGCAGGATCCAAGGTCTGTTTTAGGTGTGGATACTGCTGATGTGGATTTATATGTTTTGACATTTCTATATGCATTACAGGAACTTATACAATATCTAAAATATACGTGTCCAGCTCATCTATATGCCACATCCATGTCACCTCCTACTGCTCAGCAAATAATATCTGCCATAAAGGTTATTACTGGAGAGGATGGCTCTAGTCGAGGTCCATATTTCTTATTCGTATAAATTTACTCTCTAAACAGCATTTTGATAACGTTGACCAGACTTAAGTTTATATCTGTTGTTATTTTTTCCAAATAGGTGCTCAGAAGCTTGCTCAAATTCGCGATAACAGCAATTATTTTAGATCAGAACTGTTGAAAATGGGGTTTGAGGTTTTAGGGGATAATGACTCGCCTGTAATGCCTATAATGCTTTATAATCCTGGAAAAATCCCCGCCTTTTCAAGAGAGTGTCTCAAACGGAATGTATGTTTTTTTTTTGTTTTGATTAAAATGCCATTTTCGTACCTGAGGTTTGGCCAGTTTTGCGACTTTCGTCTAAAGGTTTGTTTTTCCGCATCTGGATCCAAAAGGTTTGAAATCTTGCCATTTTTATCCGGCTCGTTAACTCCATCCATTTTTCTCTTTAAGTCAGGGCTATTTTCGTCTTTTTGTTAACTTAAAGGGCAATTTGGTCCTTTTAAGAGGTATTCGGTCATTTTACATAAAGTGAAAAAGACTGAATTGCCCTTTAAGTTAGCAAAAAAGACGGAAATACCCCTAACTTAAGGGAGAAAAATGAATGGAGTTAATGAGCTGGATGAAAATGGCAAGATTTCAAACTTTTTGGACCCAGATGCGGAAAAACAAACCTTTGGACGAAAGTCATAAAACTGGCCAAACCTCATGGACGAAAATGGCATTTTACTCTTTTGTTTTTCTTATATTAAAAAAATATATATATTTTGTATTTTGTGAACGACTGCATTATGTTTATGCAAGGAGGTTATGATTTGTAATTGACATCTCATTTTATGACAACAGGTTGCGGTTGTGATGGTTGGTTTCCCAGCAAGTCCTCTACTGTTATCGAGAGCACGTATATGCATTTCTGCTGCTCATACACGGGAGGACATGGTCAAAGCTTTAGAGGTAACAACCTAACTGTTATATAATGCAATGCACTTGCGTAAAGCTTATACTTCGCTACATAATTTCATCTATGTTTGTTGTTTTACATTCTTTGTTTTATTCGCCTTAAATAGATGTTGTACCTGTTTAGATGCAGCTAAACGGGTATAGGTTGATGGATGATGGGTCAAGTTAGGTTGACCTACTTGACCTCTTTCCTTTTAAGGTTCGGTTGACCCATATTTTTCTGTATAGTTAACAAAGTGTACTTGTCAGGTTATAAGTACGGTTGGAGACATGGTGGGCATTAAATACTTTCCAGCTGAACCCAGTAAGTCAGAACTTGAAGAAAACAGACTAAAGGTGGAGTAGAGGTTTTTTTTTACTTATTTTGTATTTTTATATTTTGGGTTGGGCAAATTCACGAGTCCTTTAGAACCACGTATGGTTGTGGTTGGGGAACAAGATATCGGTATATACTTGTATGCTTTTTTTAATAGAATCTTGATCTGGTTTCTTGTATATAATGTTTATATGTATCAAGTTTATAACTGGAATTTGGGCTACAGATGGTATTCATGGTTTGGTTTGATCGTTTTTAACGCTTTATGAACATGTGGAACCTGTGTTCTGTGAAACCAGTAATGGTATTGGGTTGGAGAATCAGATACCAGAAACCTTTGTGTTATGAACACCTTTTTTCGCTGGGTGTCATGAACACCTGCACCTAGTTGTGTTCTAACATTCTGGTAAGCAGTGGCGGATCCAGCCAGTTTTTTCACTGGGTTCCTTTTTCCAAATCATACAAGGTTTACACTACAAAAAAACGTTTTTTTTTTTCAAATCATACAAGGTTTATACTACAAAAAGACGTTTTTTTCCAAATCGACTGGGTTCCTGGGAACCCGTAAATCATGTCTAAATCCGCCCCTGCTGTTAAGTGAGAAAATGTTGCAGAACACTACTTGCACGATTGATCTTACAACCACTCACATCGATTAATTTAGTCTATAGACGTATGATATGTTTAGGTAGTTTTAGTTGCTTCTGCTTAACTGAATCGCCACATTACGTCCATCCCCCACATTCAAGCGAGTGTGCGTGGAGGCTTGTTGTGCATCCTTTCGGCTTACGACTTCATCTCCAAAAAGACTACCTGTTATGAACATAGGCCCAAGTAACCAGCCCAGTCCAATAGCCCAACAAAGTGAATGGCATGATGCGGTCGTGAACATAGGCCCAAGTAACCAGCCTAGTCCAATAGTAATTTACCATTTACATAAGTAATAGAACGTTTCTTTCGTTTCAAAGTTTATGTCAACACTGTTAAATAATATAATTTACTTTGAATAACCCGTGTAACACACGGATAATCAAGGTTAATGAAACCCTCAGAACATAAAATAGTGACCATTAACCAAAGAAATACATACATACAATAAGCCAATAGTATTTTATTCAACAACCACAATATACACCCAATTAAAACTTGTACATCCCACTTGAAAGAGCTAGAAAGTGGCCAATCACACGTGCCCTAAATTACTACACCCAAATCCATGGATTTCCCTTGACAAACACGTATTTATCATGTTATATATCATACAAGAACTTCTTGAAAAGCTTCATCTGGTCAACTTGTAGGGTAATGACTATCGACAAGCTCCCATCGTTGATCGGGCTCGGTAACACGGTTGCAATTCCTTCCACATTGACCCCACCGGGCCCCATGAATTTCGGTCGCCCCCATCCAAAGTCAACGTCATGAAACGGGAGCCTAGCCCAAGTGGTTATGGCAAGATTCGAGCTCTTATAAGTCTCTAAGGTGTCACCAACCAAAGACAACAAATCAGGCTGAAATTCCAAGTAGTCGATTATTGACTTTAGGTAATCATTGGTCCTCTTGACGACTGCCTCGTGGATTAAACTAGCGGCGTAACAACTAGGATTTGATACAATTTTGCCTGCCACTGATGTGGCATTAATTGAGAAAATAACATTCCCAAAATACCCTGGTGGTAGAGCGGGCTCAAGACGAGCCCGCCCATCAATAACAAAGTAGAGCTTTGTTTCCTGGTCATCAGGAAGACATCGAGCTCTACACATGCATTTCCAAACGTGACTCGAGACAATTTCAAAGGAACTGTAGTTGATTGGGCTTCCATCGTCCATCGATTTTGCTTTGAGCACATCGAGTTGGTCTTGTGTTAACTTGAAAATCGAGACCACTGTTTCATGTGGCTGGGCTTCGAGTGATAATTTCATTGACCGACCGAGGTGGTATTCGACATGGTCATAGATTGGTTGTGGCGGGTCCCGAGCGCGAAGGAGGGTCCGGTCTATGAAGGGAGGCATGATGAGGTCAAGGCCACGGGCCATGTCGGCCCATGTGTTCATGAAGTGCGACGCAGATATCCCGTCGCAGAGGAAATGGTGCATCCCAACTCCTAGGGAAACTCCTCCACATTTGAAGAAAGTAACCTGCTCAAATATACGTACAAAAATGTTGAGTTAGCAACAATATTCTCAAAATGGAACCATCTGTTACGTGTCTTATTTTTATGTTTTATTGTCAAGGGATTAGTATGCTATTTTGGTTTAGTGGGGGGGGGGGGGGGGGTGTCTTATGTAAGTTTTTTTATCTATTTATGTGGATGTTACGTATGGAATGAGAATAAGCAGAATTTGAGTCAAATTATTCCCTATCTCTTAGCTTCTTTCTCTACAATTTAGTTATATCCCTATCAAGGGTATCAGAGCTCCAGTCGATTCCTCATCGGAATTCCTTGCCGCCGCCATGACTAACACCCGTAATAATGAAATCGACAACACCCTCAAGTCCCATGGTAAGGCAATCAGCGACATCCAAGCTGCGTTAGCGGCCCTGATGAAGCAACAGGAACAATCTTCGAAGCAGCATGAAGAGATTTTGAAGGCGGTGCGTGATAAAGCCATGCAGTCGTCGGCTAGTTCCTTCGGGTCCTTCTCCGGCCCAGATGGTGACTCACGAACATCCAAACCATTCCGTATCGGTAAGATCGACTTCCCTAAATTTTCGAGGGACGATGTTGAGGGGTGGGTCTATCGCTGCGAACATTTTTTTTCGATGGATGACACCCCCGATGACTCGAAATTACGTTGTGCTGCGGTTCACTTGGAAGGCGATGCCCTCCAATGGCACCGTGCCTACTTGAAGACCCGTAATGCCATGGTTGCCGAGGTCCCATGGGCGGACTATGTTCGTTCGATCTCTGCCCGTTTTTCTGATGCAATGTTTGAAGACCCTATGGAAGAGATTGCTTCTCTCGTTCAACTTACGGATGACGCCAAGGGTCTACAAGAATATAATTCAGGTTTCGATCGTTTGCTTAACAAGGTTACCGTTAGCGAACTTTATGCCGTTAGCCTATATTTGAAGGGTTTGAAGCCGGAAATAAAAGGGCCGGTAAAGATGTTCAAGCCTCAAACACTACGTGAGGCGTATGGGTTAGCAAGAATTCAAACTATGAACAACACATGCTTGATGAAGCGTTTCAACGCTGTGGAGGATGGGCTGCAACCCGAAGATGTCAAAATAACACCTCCCGTTAATGGTTCAAAACTACCCTTGTTGCCAAGTCCAACAACCGAGCAATCAAGTTCTACACCAGGAATCCTTAGATCGAGGCGTTTGACGAGTGATGAGCTTGAGCAAAAAAGGGCAAAGGGGGAATGTTTCTGGTGTACCGAAAGGTTCGTTCCGGGGCACAAGTGTAAGAAAAAACAACTCTACATACTTGAAGTGGTAGATGATGAAAAACAAGCAACGGAAGAGGATGAAGACAAGGTTTCTTGAAGTACTTTTTGAGGGCAAAAAGTAGGTTAAGGGAGGAGTATTGTTACGTGTCTTATTTTTATTTTTTATTGTCAAGGGATTAGTATGCTATTTTGGTTTAGTGGGGGGGTGTCTTATGTAAGTTTTTTTATCTATTTATGTGGATGTTACGTATGGAATGAGAATAAGCAGAATTTGAGTCAAAGTATTCCCTATCTCTTAGCTTCTTTCTCTACAATTTAGTTATATCCCTATCACCATCAAACCGAGTAAGTGATTGAACCTGATTCTCGTAACTTTCATTTTTCTAGGAACTTTTTTTTTCAAAATATCATTTATTTATTCATTTATATCTCGACGTCCATATTTTATTTATTCTAAGGTTTTATATTTCGTTAGCATTGCAGTCAACACCAAAAGATAAACTACCTTCAAATTTGATCTTAACTAGCATCTTTACCCCGCGCGTTGCGCGGGAATTTGATTGTATTGGTTCGCTTCACTATAGTGTTGGTGTAGTACCGACACTTAGTATAACAAATAGAAACGATAACGTAAAAGTAAAAAAACATAATGTCGAAGCAAACATACATAGCTTTATATAGGGAAAACCAAACATAGAAGTCATTGATAACATTCATAACATTAAATAAAACCAAATTAAACGAAATCTTGATGTCGTTGATAACATTAACGTAACAAAGTTGTCCCAAATTCATATTTATCTAAATCAGTCACGATTAAAATGTATTCTCTAATGTAGTAGTATTCTGTTCTAAATTTACAAAATCTAACAACTACAAAGTTGTGAAAAAAATGATTTTTAATTAAATGAAACTAAGAGGGGAAATTAATATAAAACATAAATAAAGAAAAGCTACATTTTTTTGTTTTCATGTTTCCGATACAACTGTTGTTTTCCAGTTTCCGATACAACTTGGTTGACGTGAAGGAAATATCAATTTTGGTTTTGGTTAGCCTTGTTGTATGATTAACCTTCTTCTCTCACACCATTAAAAAAAACTCATTCCCAAGCATGTCTTATTTCTTTTATTCTTAACAAATTGATCGGCAATATGCCCGCCAGCGTCAGTTTAATTTCAGGCGAAGGGCCAAAGTGTAAATTCCTAGGTTAGGGGCTAACGTGAAGAACTTTCAAAAGTTCAGTGGTCAAAGTCAAGAAAAGCAAACATCACTGTTGTTCGTGATGTTGTGAATTAATACTATATATAAATTATTTGAATTTTGAATATACGCAAATATTTTTATTTATATACTATGTAACGTTATCCGCTTTTCGAAGCTGACCTGACAGGTCTGACCGGTTGACCAGTAAAGCGACAGATTCCATAATAGGTTCAATTAGACTATCCACTATCACAAACTCTTCTCACAACCGGTTGCCACCTTCAAATAAGACAAACAACTTTTCACTTTTAAAATATTAAATATTACAGGGCCACAACCAATTCATCCTTGCAACCTTTGGTTGCAACCTTGAATTGATTATTATAATATTTTTTGTTTGTCTTTTTATTATTACAATATTTTTCTTTTACTTTATAACTCATATTTATTTATAAATATTGACTTAGTGATATAAATTATATTTATAACTCATATTTATTTGGGTTGTGGTCCTGTGGATGTGTGTGAAAAGTTAGATGGGTTGGGTTGTGGAGATGGAAGAGATATAAATTATTTTTTTAATAAAAGGTTGGGTTGGATTGAGTCAGTGGATAGTCTTATAAAAACATTAGTCAGTCAACACTTAGCACATACTTTAACTTGTTTTTATTAATGACCAATGAATCATCTAAATGGGCTATTAGCAAAATTCATCACACCGGGATACACTCGCCTTCGAACCGAAGAAAACCCTCACCTAGGGCCGAAGCCCGTGAACACTCACCCGAAGGCATGTCAGTGCGGTGACTCAGTGGCGGACCCAGGAAATATTTTATGGGGGTGCGAACGAGGGTTTAACCAAATGGTGTGATCGGGATTTTGCTCTATAAAATACACTAATTTGTTTTCATGTGGTGCGCCTGCCCACCTAACCCTCTACGTAGGTCCACCCCTGGTGGTGAGATACAACCCGCTCAGTTCAAGGATCGAACTAGCGATCACCGCTTACTCCAAATGTTTTATTACCTGTAAGACGAGTAACGGATACGATTCGATTCCTCGAGAGTAATCTACCTCCGGGATAAGTTTCTCTAGCTTCGGCGTAGGCGCAAAATCACCTAAATCATCAATCACACCATCAGAATCCGCTTCAACAAACAACACGCCTTGTCCTCGACAATCAATCTCGATCCGACCATTTTCGTCTGCCTTAAACCGGCCTGCCATCGGGTAAAAAGGAACCAAAGCTCTGCTCAAAGCGTCCTTCATCAGTTTTGTATCAAAGAAGTTAGCAACATCGTTGGGACGCCCATAAAAATACACAGTTGGTGTGTGAACATTCGGGACCGTTAGATCGAGGTTAGAGTTCCATAGGTTTATGTTCGGAGTCTCCTCAGCAGGAATCACCATAGCCGATTCTCGTACCATGATCTTCATCTGTTAGTTATAATATTAAATATTGACCAAATGTAAATAACAGAGAAAAAGTTGATGAAATGAGGCGAGCTAGCGAAGGTGGTTTCAAGTTTCTATTTATATATGGTGTTTTGTTATTAAATATAGTAGAACCTCTCTAGTTTAATAGTTTGATAAATTAATAAACTCGATAAAATTAATAATTTGTCGGGTCCAGTATAAAATTGGACCCCAATCGATTAAATAATAAGATAATATTTTTTTAAATCCCAATGTAAATATATTGGTCTCATCGAAACTATAAGATAATAATTACTAAAATATTTCAAAATTTTAGGATTGTCTAGTAAAAAATGAATCTATAATCACTTGTTTTTTTTGTGAACTTCAAATCTATATTGAGTTCATCTTTAAATCTCTCCAATGCACTTAAGAGTTGAGGCACTGTATTCTCATATTGCAACAAAAGGTTGTGAAGAGTTGTTTCCGCTTGCAATGCTTCTTTCCAAGTGACTGGTTCCAAAGGTACTGAATCATCATCAAACGGATTTTGAACGGTATCCGCCATAATTTCTTCAATGCTTTGAACCTCGTAACATTCATTATTTTCACCTGGATAATCCAACAACTCATTCACATCCATTTTGTGCCGATAATGCATTCCTGTAATCAAGTTCTCAAGCTCACGAATGTTTTCTCTAGAATGTACATCGTTTAAATCATTTGAGCCGGTTGGATTAGCTGAACGAATTTTACAGTGTCGAAAGCAATTTGCTATGGACTCTTGTTTCACATTTCTCTAAGCCGAGACGGCCAAATTGATGGCATCTAAAACATTACTCTTTAATGGGGATCAAATTGATGGCATCTAGAAGCCTTAATTGATGTGATTTTAAAATTTATCATTAGACATTTTATAGTGATCAATCTAGATATATGTACATTGAACTTGACAAGTTCATTAATGTGTGAATATACATGGGAATTTTGAAGATCCTTAATTCTGTTTTATTCAAATAGGTAAAATGAACAGACATGAAATTTTTAACTAACCTTAAAATGGTACACATCGATTTCCAAAAACAAGTGTCAGCTTTTTAAGGCTGCGATAAGATGAAAAGGTAAATTAGATAAGATTGCTTAAGACGATAGACACGATCTTAGGATTGTTTACTTGATTATATTGTGGTGTTTGGATCATAACTTGCAATCACATGAAATGAATGTTTTGATGAATTAACAATATGTTACTTGTTTTTATGATTTACCCTTTCTTACTCAGCCTTAAAAAGCTGACACTTGTTTTTGAAAATCGATGTGTACCATTTTCAGGTTATTTAAGATTCTTAGACATGAAGCTGGTGAGGAATGGGTAGAGAAACTTTGACAAGACGTGACAGATTTAGATGATTTGTTTATTTATTAATTGTGTATAAAGGTTCGTTTATGATTTTGTTGCTATGAATGACAAGTAACACCCATATTTTATGATAAATAAAAGGTTTTTTAATTGTTTTTTGATTAAACAAATTACTGGGAGTTTCCGCTGCGAAAGAACAAATTTTTAAAATATAATATTTTAGTAAAAGAAGCGGGGTGTTACATATAGACTAGCTACGTATGTGAGTGGTGTACTGTTATGCAATAATCTCAACTTGTTAGAAGGTGAGACCACAACATGTGTTTGTCATAGTTGTATGTGTTCATGACATCCGACAAAAAAGGGGGAGCCTATGTTTATAGTTCGTTACTCGTTTTAATAAGATTGAGTTTACTTACCCTCTTATTGAATTGAAAATTGCATTATCTCTACAGTATGGTGTTTGTGACTTATAAACTATTGTATCAGGGCTGGCTTTGGGCCTGTGCGGGAGGTGCCACCGCACAAGGCCCAAAATATCTAGGTATAACAACACTGAAAAACACATTATAAGAAACCCTAGTTGAGACCCAAAACATATACGACGCAAACCAAAATGAAAAATCAGGATTAGGATTAGGGTTAGGGTTTGGGGGGGGGGTACCCCTAAACCTTCCGCGACACGTGAAAGGTACCTATACGAGTCAAAACCCGAAGTTGTCGACTCCACAGGGCTAGAAACACAACAAGGCAGGTCTAGGCGAAATATGTCTCGAAGGCGACACGCGGAAGGATCCCTGGATCCTGTCGCAACACGCGGGAGAGTCCAATTTTGGGTATAAATAGCCTGGCCTGGGACTTGAATTCTTGTACCATTTCGATCGAAAATCGAAATTTCTGTCTCTCTATATCTCCGTTTCTTTCAAGTAATACACCCCTAATTCTCGAAGCTCTGCCTCGTTGTAAGTATTATAACCCCCGGTTACGTATTAGTTACTCTCCCCGATTGATCTAGAGCTCCGTAACGCATGTCAAGGCTCTGCCTGACTCAGTCGTTGGAATTCTGTCTCGGGGAGAGGGTATAGCTAATGTAAATTGGGTTATTATACTAAAGCGTGTGCATTGTTTAATTTAATAGATTATAACCAGGAAGTCACCAGGAAATACCTAAAATAGCAATGTGAGTAATTCCTCTTTTTGTAAACTGTTTTTACAAAACCTCAATTGTTTTGAATTATATTTAACAGTGATTGAGTATTTGTAAATCTACAATTATCGTCGGTATATTGGGGTTTTGTATACATTACTTGTTACTACACTATGAGTAGTAGCATGACCACAAGTCAGGGCTGACAGTACTGTGGGTGGTAATTAAAGTAGATATAAACAAATGTAATTGCGGGTTGCCCTCAATGCTGTCAAATGATAAAACTTGTTTTGATTAAACTGGGATTCACTCACCAGTATTTCCCACTAACAAAAATGTTTTAAACACGTTTAAGGTAACAAAATGTGAAAGCCAAATAGAAGCCAGCTGGAGAGCACTGAAGGCTTGGAAAAGTGGCTATAAAATTTACCTAAATAAAGAAGAAGTTTTATTTCAATAAATTAGGGTTTATCCCTACAAACATAATATGAATGGAAACTTGGGTTTTACCCATGTGTTTATTATTTATAAAATAACGTGTTTTACTCTGATAAAATATTTCCTAACTACGGTCCTGATGTAAATTCCGCTGCCAAATTAAATAAACACCGATACCACCGAATGTGCGAGCTCGCTGCCGCCTGCCTCCCGAGGTAAGGGGTCGGGGGTTGTGACAGAAGGTGGTATCAGAGCTACAACCACTAATTTGAGCCATAGAAGTGTTCTGCTAACATCAAAATTGTCAATTCTGTTAGGAAATAATCTATGTGACTATGTGCATACATGTATATTATTGTTGTGTGTTATTTGACAATCTGTTAGTTTACAGTATGAGTGATCAAGGACCATCTGACGCCTATCGTCACCTATCCAGTTCTCCTAGAGATGAAGGAACTTCCTCCCAGCCTACTCCTTTGGGGTATTCAGCTAACAGAGAAGAAGGAATCTTTATATTTAAGGCGCAATTCGAAGAACCATTCCCTACGAAAAAGATAGGATGGTTCAGTCGGGGAGCACATGAGCGTAGGAAGCGAATGAGAAAGTTGCACCAGCAGAGGGCTTTAGCAGCAGCAAATAGGGAGATGAACACCCAGACCCGAGACATAATCAATAGGCGATTGGCTAACTTTCACATACTAGCTACTACTGCTGTAGACCCAAACCTAGAACAAATCATTGCACCATAACCACTACCACTATTCCCAACTCAACCTATGGAAATAGAACCCAACCAAGAAGAACAGTTTCCCATACCAGCTTTTAACCCTGATGAGATACCTAGAATCCCAGCACCCAATCCTATAGCATTTGATCCATGGAATGATGACCATAGGGATTATCGAGAACTCTACACACAGGAGGAGCCCATGCCAAACCCATTAGCACCATACCCCAACCTTGACCCTCTAGATCCATATTGGGATGCCGATCAGTATGTTCGGGAAATACTAGAAAACCCGTACCCATATGGAGAACCTTTACCTATGTACCCTGACCCAGTACCTGCACCACGACCACCCATGAGTGATGAGAACGTTCAGAAACTCTACCTGTATGGTGAGGAGTTGATAGATGAAGGAGAGAGGATAAAAGAGATAGGAGAGAAACTCGTGTGGAAATACGACGAGCGGGAAATGCAGTTTAACCCGTAGTAATAATAATAATATAAATATATATATATATATATATATATAAACGTGTGTAGTTGGGAAATATATATATATATATATATATATATATATATATATATAAACTAAATTAGATAATCTAATACCTACTGATGCATAACTAGTAGTATATTTTAAATTCCAGTTACAGTTTGTAATAGATGCATGTATATAAAATAGAGTAAATGTTGCAATGCTCGACGATTTTGACCAATGTGTTTGTTTGTGTTGGCATTAAATTTTATTCTGTGATATTAATACCTGATAATTGTTTGTAAATCCAGATGGACAATGAAGAAAATCAGGAAAACCAGAATAATGATAACCAAAATAAATAGCAGTGCCATTTAACACATGGTAACCCAAGGAATTAGAGATGCTATGCCATATATCATCCAGACTGTTAAAGAAGCAGAAAATAATAAAAGTAATAGTGGAAGTAAACGACCACCTACTGAACCCAGTCACAACGTAAACAATAGACCGTTACTTCAATTGCCTATTCCAAAAAGAAGAAGAACCATGTCATATGGTTGTTCTTACAAAGAATTCTGGTCTTGCAAACCAATAGAATTCTCTGGCAATGAAGGAGCCATTGCAGCTCTACGCTGGATAGAAAAGACAGAGGCCGTCTTAAAAATAAGCAAATGTGCAGAAGAAGATAAAATCTTGTTTGCTTCCAATCTTTTTAAGAATGCAGCCTTAGAATGGTGGAATACTATTCTCCAGTCTGGGGGAAGTGACATAGTCTATAATATGGAATGGATTGAGTTTAAGAACATGGTCGAAAGAAAATTCTGTCCTCCCAATGAAAAAGAACAAATTGCTAATAAGTTCTTAAATCTTAGAATGACTGGAGTAGACTGTAAGGGTTACACTACCATATTTTTCGAATATGCTAAAATAGTACCAACCTTAGCTTCACCAGAACCTGTATTAATCTCCCGTTACCTCTGAGGATTAATTAGTGAGATCAGACACGTAGTCAAGGCAGCTAGACCACAAACCATAGAAGAAGCTGTAGAGCTAGCAAATACCTTGACTGATGAATCGGTACTTATGCAAGAAGAAAATCAGAGAAAGAACCTAGCTCAGAAACTTACCAAAGAATTTCGTTATGGAAATAACTATCGTGAGAAAAGTATAGGTTCTACATCTGCACCTTACTGTAAGTTTTGCAAGAAAAGGCATTCGGGAAGATGTTCCACATATTGTGACTTCTGCAAAATACCCGGACACAAGGAAGAAAACTGCAGGAAGAAACCCAGTAATGGAATATGCTTCAATTGTGGAGAAAAGGGGCATATTAAACCAAACTGTCCGAAACTAGCTCCAGCCATGAACAACAAGACTACTAAGAATGCTAGAGCTTTTGTTTTTATTGCAGAAGAAGCCAAGATGATTCCGGATGTGATTGCCGGTACGTTTTTAGTTAATGATGTTTTTACTAAAGTGTTATTTGACTCTGGTGTGAACCAAAGTTTTATTAATACTTCATTTTGCAAAATTCTTAATCAACCATTAACTAAACTTCAACAAAAATGTCTAGTAGAGATAGCAAATGGAGAATCCATTAATATCACTGAAATCTTGCAGGGAGCAAGAATAGAAATTTTAAATCAAAATTTTACTACTAACCTTTATCCAATGAATCTGGTTGGATTTGATATTAGTAACCAATAAAACCAGTATTCTATGTGATCAAAAGTCAATACAAGTAAATTCACCAAAAGGTGAAAAGATCACAATTAAAGGAGATAAGCCAACTAGATCTACAAAATTCATCTCTGTGATAAAGACAACCAGTTATGCAAGAAAATGGTCACTAGTGTATATGATTTCCATAATCATTAACACTAATGGAAAAGAATTGAAAGATATTCCCGTAGTATCTCAATTCTCAGATGTTTTCCCAGAAGAACTACCTGGACTACCACCAGATAGAGAAGTTGAATTTAGAATTCATCTACTACCAGGGACAGCACCGATTGCCAAGGCACCTTACCATTTGGCACCAGCAGAAATGCAAGAACTGAAGAAACAGTTGGACAAACTTTTGGAAAAAAGGTTTCATACAGCCTAGTTCATCGCCATGGGGAGCACCAATCTTGTTTGTCAAGAAGAAGGACAGATCGATGCGTATGTGCATTGATTACCGTGAACTGAACAAGGTTACGATTAAAAATCGGTACCCATTACCGAGAATCGATGATCTGTTTAATCAAGTGCAAGGAGCTCAATTCTTTTCCAAGATCGATTTACGCTCAGGATATCATCAACTGAAAGTACAGGAAGAGGGCATTCCTAAAACTGCTTTCAGAATAAGGTATGGTCATTATGAATTTACAGTCATGTCATTTGGTTTAACCAATGCCCCAGTCGTATTTATAGACATGATGAACAGAATATGTAAACCATATCTGGATAAATTCATAATTGTCTTTATATATGATATTCTTATTTACTCTAAGAGTAAAGAGGAACATGCAGTGCATCTGCATACACTCCTAAATTTGCTGAGAAAAGAAAAGCTTTATGCTAAATTTTCAAAATGTGAATTTTGGTTACAAGAAGTACAATTCCTTGGACATTTAGGGGGCGTTTGGTTCGCGGAATGTGTAGGAATTGGAATTGGAATCCCTATGGGAATTGGAATTTGAATTGGAATTTGATGGATTCCTTTGAAATCCATAGATGTGTTTGGTTGATAAATGTATTAATGAAATTAGAATTTAAAAATACCTAAAAAGACAAAATTACCCCTAGTTATAAACAATTGGCAAAATTTTAAAAACAACTATCTTAGATAAAAATTCTAAAAAATAATAAAAACTTCAAAAAATTATAAAAAATCAAAAAAATTTCTAAAAAATCAAAAAAATTTCTAAAAAATCAAAAAAATTCTAAACAATAATAAAAAATCCAAAAAATTCAAAAAAAATCTAAAAAATAATAAAAAATCCAAAAAATTCTAAAAACTCAAAAAAATTCTAAAAAATAATAAAAAGTTCAAAAATTCTAAAAAATAAAAAAAAAATCTAAAAAATCAAAAAAATTCTAAAAAATAATAAAAAATCCCAAAAATTCAAAAAAAAATCTAAAAAATAATAAAAAATACAAAAAATAACAAAGTATTCAACCAAAATAAAATAAAAATGAACATATTGCCAAATATATAAATCATAATCATATGATACTAACCGAAAGTTCAAACATACGATTAAAAGTTGTTTAACATACGACTAAAAGTTAACTCAAACATACAACTAGAGCTAGTTCCAAAATATAAATACTACTTCAAATTCTTTAAACAAGTTTCTTAGCCAAACTTAGACAACATAAACCTCACCCAAGCCTCCCTTTCTTCTTCACCCAAAGTCCAAAACGTCATCACCCTATTTTGGTCATCCTTTATTATATCAATTGCCGTAAACCTTTCCAGTTGATTCAAAGATGTCATTTTTGAAAGCTCAAGATAAGCATCCCATACTCCCGGAGCATTAGTGGTCACACAATTACGTTCTTTGTCATAGCCAAATCCACTAGTATTTAACAAATCATAAACGGCTTGCCAATCTTTCCTCATCGTCCTCATTCTAGATTCAATGTGAGGTTTAGCCAAAATGCCCAATTCTGGAAGTGATTCTTTCAAGCAAGCTTCTAGGTGTTGTAAAAAACCTAGTTTAAAGCCATTATCCGACTTATATCTTCCAGTGTTGACCATATTTACTAAAGCCTCAACAAGCTTTTGATCTTCAAGTTTTCTCCATCCTCGATAGTTTCTATTATTACTCGTCATTCCTCTAGGAAAATGTGAACTAAAACATAAAGGATGTATCAGTTTAACTATTAATGCGAGTAAAAAATAGACGAAAAAAACTTATCTTTTTTAAAACATGGGTCTTTTGCATATTCTTCACTAAATTTGTGGGTCTTGTTTTGTTTGGAAAAAAGACCAAAAAAACTTCTCTTTTTTATCATCTTTTTTAGATGTGTTCAGGCTGGTCAACCCATATTGAATTATAGGCTTTTATGCTACTTTGTTGTACTTGTATGTGTTTAAACTGTTTTTCATGCTAACTTTATTTCAGCAAGTTGAAGATTCGTTACAGAAATCATTATCTTCTAAATGCCAAGAGCAAGGTTAGCTAGCAACCACATTCTTCATTTTATACAAGTATAGTTGATTAATAATACACAAGCGTTTTCATTATTATTTACAGGTCAGAAATGGCTCCCAGGGTATCAACCAGAGGCCCGACTCCTCTCCGAACATCGAGTTCGGACTCCGATCCATTAAACCACCGGAGCCCAAAACTCGGTGATAGGCGCTCACCAAGAAGCGCTGGTTCAAACCCATGGGCATATAACCTCTGTCTGTCTCAACTGCATATACGATGATGCTCAGTGCACCATGGGCTGATGGAAACACCAGGCTTATCAAAAGATGGTCTTATTTCCACTATGGACTTCGCTATATATAACAGAAGCCATGCCATTGAACATATTTCTTTGCTATTGTTTTTTTTTTTTTTTGCATGTAACTCTTATTTATGAGCTAAAAGAATTTCAAAGGTGGCACAATAAAAGCTTTAATTCAATTGTCACAAATTTCTTGTAAAAACTATTATGACAAGATTTTGAAACCTACAATGACACCTGAAAGGACAATTGATATACAACTGGAAGGTAAAAAGATCATTGTAGTTGTTATGGACCGCTACCTACGGTTTCATGGGGCAACAAAACAAACACGATGAATGTACTCTTCTTGCGGTCTAACAGGTTTTTTTTGGGTGTGCTTCGACTGTTTGAACAGTTTTTCTTAAACATTAGTTTGTAATAAAAAAAATTAAATGATAAAAGATACCAATTTGGTCATGAGGTAAGGAACAACTAGCAGGCTTGAGCTTGATTTGAAGCTCAAGCAAGCTTGTTTATTAATTGGGCCTCAAATAAAGCTCGAGCCTGAAATCTAACTCATTTAAGCTCGGCTCATGTCGCGAGCCAGTCTCGACGACCAGCTTGACTCATTTATTACTATATTTGAAATCTAAACACCAATCTGGGTAATGTAGTAACCGTGCTACTCATTTATTACTATATTCCAGACGAATGCAATCCGACCCGTTTAAATCCTAGTAACTAAACTGCAGGGTTTCATTTTTTATCTGAATACTGATAGTGCTGCCCACAATAAAAGCTGATTTTATGAATTAGACCTGTTTGGCTCAGTTCCTTTTAATCATCATCATATACTTTCTACTCTACGATGAATATGCAGCAAAACACATCTAATTTCAGATTCGTTCAAATCAAACAGTCTGCAAAACTTGAATAAAACTCAATTAGAAATCTTTCAATTCCGATCTGTATCTTTTAAAAATCAACAATACGTGTCTGTCTATGAAGGTTCAATCTTAAGATAAAAAAAAACTTTCTATCAGTGAGTCATGATGTAAAACATATTCAAACAATCAACAAATTAAACAAACAAAAGCAGAAATTGATTTACACAAATAGCAGCAGCCATACACGCACATCAATCAACAAATTCATGATAAACAACACAAGATAGATATCGTTTTGTAACTGCAGGTTAGGAGAATGATGAAAGGGGGAATTGATAAGCAATTGATGGCGATGATCGATACCTGTTGGTCGGAGAAGAAAATCCTAGGGCACGTTGCAGTTGACCTTAGCGGAACAAGGAGCAGGGGACGTGAATGCGATGTCTGGGAGCCGATCGAGATTCAGAGATGAAAGAGAATGAACCCTAGAGAGGAGCGATCGAGATCTCAGAGATGAAGGGGCTGAAACCCTAGACAAAGATGAAAGAGGCGAACTGGGGATATTTCCGTAACTTTGAACATTCCCGTGGTTTTTTTAAACTTTCCTTTGAAATATTGAAGGAATCTGAATTCCCTTAAACAAGGGATTTTGTTGGAATTCAAATCCAATTCCTTTCAATTCCCTTCAATTAATTTATCCAACCAACCACACAAAGGAATGGAATTCAAATTCCAATTCCCTTGAAATCCTATGAATTCCTGTCAACCAAACAGCCCCTTAGTTAATCATGAAGGAATTCATGTGGATCCCACAAAGATAGAGGCAATTACTAAATGGAAAGTCCCTGAATCACCGACGGAGGTGAGAAGTTTTCTTGGAGTAGCAGGCTATTATAGACGTTTTATTCAAGATTTTTCTAGAATAGCCATTCCATTAACGAAATTGACCTGCAAATCAATTAAGTTTGAATGGGGACCAAAACAAGAGGAAGCTTTTAACATGTTGAAACAAAAGTTAACCAACGCACCCATACTAGCATTACCAGAAGGAACTGAAGACTTTGTAGTCTATTGTGATGCTTCTAAGTTAGGTTATGGATGTATGTTGATGCAACGTCAAAAGGTTATAGCCTATGCCTCTAGACAACTTAAGAATCATGAAGAGAATTATACAACCCATGATCTAGAGTTAGGAGCCATAATTTTTGCCCTTAAAATTTGGAGACACTATCTTTTTGGTAGTAAGTTTACCATTTTCACCGATCATAAGAGTTTAAGATATGTTTTCGGGCAAAAGGAGTTAAATATGAGACAGAGACGCTGGATGGAAATTCTTAGTGATTATAATTGTAATATCCAGTATCATGCAGGGAAGGCTAATATAATAGCTGATGCTTTAAGTCGAAAGTATCATGAAAAACCCAGAAAAGTACGTTCTCTTAAGTTAAATTTGCAGATAGATTTAAATGAGCAAATTAGAGAAATGCAGTAATCAGTAATCAAGGATGATACTGAAAAATTAAAAGGAATGATTAAGGAATTAGAACAAGGAACAGATAGAATTTGGAGATTCCATAAGAAAAGAATCTGGATACCCAAACAAGGAAACCTACGTCACCGAATATTAGAAGAAGCTCATAAGTCTAAGTATACGATACATCCTGGAAGTTATAAAATGTATCAAGACTTAAGAAAGAATTTCTGGTGGATAGGAGTGAAAAAGGATATAGCAGCCTATGTTGCCAAGTGTCTAACCTGTTCACAGGTTAAAGCTGAACATCAGAAACCCTCAGGTTTATTACAGCAACTAGAAATGCCAATATGGAAGTGGGAATTGATAACAATGGACTTTGTTACCAAATTACCTAAGACAAGAAAGGGAAATGATACAATCTGGCTGATTGTAGACCGATTAACCAAGTCAGCTCATTTCTTACCGATGAAGGGAACTTTCAGTATGGAACAATTAGCCAAGTTATATGTGAATGAAATAGTTTCATTACATGGAATTCCTTTATCTATTGTGTCTGATAGAGATAACCGTTTTACTTCTCATTTTTGAAGTAGTTTCCAAAAAGCAATGGGAACCAAGTTAAATCTAAGCACAACTTATCATCCTCAAACGGATGGACAAAGTGAAAGGACAATTTAGACGATGGAGGATATGCTTAGAGCTTGTGTAATTGATTTCGGAGGAAATTGGGACGATCATTTACCATTAATAGAATTTTCCTATAACAACAGCTATCATACCAGTATCAATGCTGCACCATTCGAAGCACTTTATGGACGAAAGTGCCGAACTCCAGTCTGTTGGGCAGAAATTGGAGAAAAGCAACTGTCTGGACCAGAGATAGTGCAAGAAACAACGGACAAGATCATTCAAGTCAAGGAAAGACTAAAAGCAGCACGCGGTCATCAAAAGAGTTATGCTGATAACAGACGAAAACCATTGGAGTTTCAAGTAGGGGACAAGGTATTATTAAAAGTTTCCCCATGGAAAGGAGTGGTCAGATTCATAAAGAGGGGAAAGCTAAGCCCTAGGTATGTTGGACCTTTTAAGATCATTAGTAGAATAGGACCAGTAGCTTATAAGCTACAACTGTCTGAGGAAATGGCTGGAATACATGATGTATTTCATATATGTAATCTCAAGAAGTGCTTAACAGATGAATCATTAGTGGTATCTCTTAAGGACATAGAGGTAAATGAGAAACTTAAGTTTGTGGAGAAACCACTACAGATTGAAGACAGAAAGATTAAGAATCTCAAACACAAGAGGTTAGTTCTAGTTAAAGTAAAATGGGATTCCAAGAGAGGACCAGAATACACTTGGGAGCTTGAGTCAGAAATGCAAAAGAAGTATCCACACCTATTCCAGTGAATCTCGAGGACGAGATTTAAAACAAGGTGGGGGGGGGGATATAACAACACTCAAAAACACATTATAAGAAACCCTAGTTGAGACCCAAAACATATACGATGCAAACCAAAACAAAAAATTAGGATTAGGGTTTGGGGGGGTCATGGGGGGGGGGGGTACCCCTAAACCTTCCGCGACACGCGAAAGTTACCTATAATTGTCAAAACCCGAAGTCGTCGACACCACAGGGCTAGAAACACAACAAGGCAGGTCTAGGCGAAATAGTTCTCTTAGGCGACACGCGGGAGAGTCCAATTTTCGGTATAAATAGCCTGGCCTGGGACTTGAATTCTTGTACCATTTCGATTGAAAATCAAAATTTCTGTCTCTCTGTATCTTCGTTTCTTTCGAGTAATACACCCCTAATTCGCGAAGCTCTGCCTCATTGTAAGTATTATAACCCTCGGTTACGTATTAGTTACTCTCCCCAATTGATCTAGAGCTCCGTAACGCATGTCAAGGCTCTGTCTGACTCAGTCGTTGGAATTCTGTCTCGGGGAGAGGGTATAGCTAATGAAAATTAGGTTATTATACTAATGCGTGTGCATTGTTTAATTTAATAGATTATAACCAGGAAGTCATCAGGAAATACCTAAAATAGCAATGTGAGTAATTCCTCTTTTTTTAAACTGTTTTTACAAAACCTCAATTGTTTTGAATTATATTTAACAGTGATTGAGTATTTGTAAATTTACAATTATCGTCGGTATGTTAGGGTTTTGTATACATTACTTGTTACTACATTGTGAGTAGTAGCATGACCACAAGTCAGGGTTGACAGTACCGTGGGTGGTAATTAAAGTAGATATAAACAAATGTAATTGTGGGTTGCCCTCAATGCTGTAAAATGATAAAACTTGTTTTGATTAAACTGGGATTCACTCACCAGTATTTCCCACTGAAAAAAATGTTTTAAACGCGTTTCAGGTAACAAAATATGAAAGCCAAATAGAAGCCAGCTGGAGAACACTGAAGGCTTGGAAAAGTGGCTATAAAAGTTACCTAAATAAAGAAGAAGTTTTATTTCAATAAATTAAGGTTTATTCCTACAAACATAATATGAATGGAAACTTGGGTTTTACCCATGTGTTTATTATTTATAAAATGAGGTGTTTTACTCTGATAAAATATTTCCTAACTACGGTCCTGATGTAAATTCCGCTGCTAAATTAAATAAACACCGATACCTCCGAATGTACGAGCTCGCTGCCGTCTGCCTCCCGGGGCAAGGGGTCGGGGGTTGTGACACTAGGGGCCCAAAATTGTTTAAAAGATATACAATTATATTTATAATTATTATGTTAGAAAAGTATACACAAATTCACCCTTTGGCTCCATGGATGCGGCACTCCCTGACGAACTGGTCATGCCGGGTTCAAATCCCACGCTGATCTTTTTCTTTTCTTATTTTCTTTATGTAGTGTTTTGTTTGTCTTTGGGCTTTCAAAGAGCTGATTATAAAAAAAGGCCCATATAGTCACACGAGTTGTAACATTGCTTGTTTTTTAGTTTTAACTAGATGGAAGCTCCCCGCCGCGATGCGGCCGGGGGCCTACAAATTAAGACGCACACCCAACTAAACACAATCAATTAAGCATTCAAAAGCTGTAAATTATCAAATCATTCTGATCTTATTGACCGTAAAAAACATAGCAAATTTTCTCAACAATTTTAATCAGACTGTAAATCTATAATGATTACAGCTAAGTAATCTAAAAGCAACATGGGTTACTAATTCATAGTTGATAAAAATCTACAGTGCAACATGGTTTACTAATTCACATTTGATAAAAAAAAAAAAAGATCTACAATCTTGCATAAATCTATTAAACAAACATGTTCACATCAAAGCAAAACTCACATTCTCATGATGCAAATGTCGAAGAAGCTTAATCTCATGAAGCGTCCGCTTCACATCCACACAGTTATCCTAAGCATACGCAATCTTCTTCAAAGCAACCATCTCATTCGTCTCTGAGTTTAGCATCAAACTGATCACAATCACAAAAATATACACATACCACATGATCCCATAAGCACTGCGTCGAATCAACATGATTGGAGGACTGTTAACAAAGAGAGTCATAAACTGTACCGAAATATGTTTACCTGCCCACAGTTAACAAAGAGAGTCGCAAATTATTCTTGGGTTACGTACATTTATAAAATAGTAAAAAAGATACATTATAATCTAAATTTTTTACTAATAAGCAACAAAATAAAAACATATTTTCTTTTATATATATATCCTTCTTTACCTGTGATGTGTGCTAAACAGATTATAAAAATTAACTAAATTAGACTCTCTAAGCTAGACACTAAAAAGCTTTAATTCTAGACTCGACCTAAACCACACAATCGGCAAGTGTACCGATCACTGTAGTATAACCTAAGGAAGTCTGGATATCGAACCACGAGACTCTATAAATCACGTTAACTAGACTCTAACAGACGCTGACAGACACGACTGAAACTGTTTAATTGTTTTTTTTGGGGGGGGGGGGGGGGTTACTGAAAATCTAAGGAAATCTATTTAACTAAATTATTAAACTAATTATTAAACTAGAACTAAACTAATACGAATTAATGTGAAGACTTTTCTCAGACGATGAAAGAGACCACCTAGACTAGAATCCTGGATTGATTTTAAGAAATTACCAATTAAGTTAACTGCATGATTTATGGAACCGGGATCTTATGATACTAAACCTATTAAGACACCAACTAAGACCCTCAACCCTTCTCGAGGTGAAACATATGGCACTACCTAGGTTGTTAATCCTACCGGTTATTAGACTTCCTTCCAGTTGTCTAATTATTGTGTAAGTACCCTAATATTGACCTACTCTTTTCCAATTACAAGTCTAGGGTAGTTTGGATTTATTAATTTGACTTGATAGACTAATGAACCGACGGGGCAACTAAGGCACGACTTTTTCCAAAGACTGTGTAAAGCAATTCGCCGGGTAAGACCTACCAATAGCCCGCACTTTCCAGCTATAAAGACTTGTAGAATACTAGAATCTAGCAAATTACTAACAACTACTTCTAGGGTTTATTGGCCAAGTCTCCCTAAAGGTCAAAGACCTAGCATGAACCTATTCCGTAGCAGACAACCACCAAGATTCATACGAAGCAATTGATAATAATAAACCGGACTAAAGTACGCATACACACCAAATCAATAAACCAAACCATTTACAATACACAATCAATCCATAAAATGCATGCAATTAACGAAAAAGGTTAAAACTTTATATTAATCCATTCATCATAGTCTAGGTGGCTTAAAAGTTTAGCCAAGCATGTCAAACAATGAAAACAAAGTAAAGATGTTCAAGTAAGAATTCATGACAACGAGTTTCGAAAGAAAAATAGACAAACAAGGAATTGGAAAACCAGAGCAAGTCTTCAATCCTTCGTCCCGAACTCGTACCGATGATTCTAGTGCTTCAAAACCATCAAAATTGCTCCAAGAATGCTCCAAGAATCGCCTATGACCTCCTTAATTTGTAACTAGGGTTTAATGATGATTTTCTTGGGATTTTATACGTAACCCTAACTGCTAACGGAGAAAACTCGCAATTTAAACCCGTCGCGTTGCGCGACGGGAAAAACCTTAAGCAGTCGCGTAGCGCGACGGTGCGGAAATCCAGAAATTGTTATTTTAGTGGTGGAGGCACGCGACAACATAGCTTGATTATGGTGGCGTAGCGCGACGGCTCCATTTTCACAGACTGTTGCGTTTTTTTCTCCAGCTACAACATCCCAAAATCTCTAAAAATTATTCTAACTCTTTTCAACTCAATTTTCAGCAAACTTAAGCACCAAGACCTGCAAAACTCGAATTGATCAATAGTATGCACATTCTAACGAAAACAGAACTAAACATAAAGGAAAACTATACAAACTGTACACGAATAAGAGATGTATTTTGCAATACATCAAATATCCCCACACTTACTCTTTTTTCGTCCTCGAAAAAGAATTATGCAACAGAATCAGAGACGAATAGTCACTCGGGCCAAAAGCATATTTATATTTTATTAAAACCAAAGCTTGCGTTAGCCGCGATTACGAATATATTTGTCCCCTTAAACCCAAATCCGGTCTTAAGCCCTTATCATGTGAATTTAAATAAGTGCGGTCAATCTACCTAGGGTCTCACGCAAGGATCTACGGTCCACCTACTCCCGCCTCAAGCTTATAGAACCAAAGGAACGATCATTGGACCAATTCCCAACCATCTTATATCAAACCCAAGAGAATTTAGAATCAATTTTTTTTTCTTTTTCTTCACTTTTTTTTTTATTATGAGCGTAGACATTGCTTTCCCTAACCAAGAGGCATTCCGGCTGTAGAGTCGCTATCCCCAACTCGGATTACTTAGAATTCGGTACGTTTTCTTTTCTCTTCAAGTTCGATTTCACACATCCTAGAGGTAATCCGGTTGTAAAGTCACTATCCCCAACCCAGACTACATAGAACTGTGCTACTTTCATTCAGTTTCTAGCTCATCATTTTTTTCTATTTTTTTTCATGATAAAAAACTCTAACGGTTTTAACTTATAACGGTGTTCCTTATACTCTTATTGGCGGTTTGAATTTCCCATATTTCCCAGATGAAAACCCACTAGTAGACCGACAATTAAGGTATATTAATTCAAAGGGACCTAAAACCAAACCCGGGCCTATTCACACATCTCTAACTAGACACAAGCTCGATTTATTTTAATCTCTTATTATTATTATTATTCGAACCCGAGCAAAAATTCATCTTTTCTATCAGTTTCCGTATTAATTTGCAAACTTCTTTATTCAAAAGACATTTTTCTGATTTTTCAAATTTTTTTTTTTTGGATTTTTCAAATTTTTTAATTTTAACTTTTTTTTTTTCATATTTATGACTCGATTATTTACAAGTATCCCATCCCCACACTAAAAGATTGCATTGTCCCTAATGCAAGAACGGAAATACGACTCAAAACAACCTAAATTACCACTAAACTAAGCACGAACTAAATAAATAAATAAAAGAATACAAGAATACAAGGGAAACGACTTAGCTGAATATGTGAGACTGTCAAAGTGCCAGTCGTTTCCACATAAGCCCTCCAATTCGAAACGCGCTCAGCGAACAACTCCTATTCTCGGACACGCGAACGAAAGCGGCATAAACATCAACCTATCAATCATCATAAACAAACTACCAACACATCATAAAATATATACCATCCAAAATATCAGTTCAAACACAACCCAAACCATCCTGCCCAACCAACCTGTTTAACGTGTATCAGTATAAGTACAAACCAACATATGAGGATTAAAAACAACATAAAAGAAAAATCAAACAAAAGATATAGTAGTCAGTACTGCTGCTTCATCCTCATCATCCCTACACTAGTCTTCCTCATGCTCACTGGCAGACTCCTCACTGCCCTCCTCCTGTCTACCTGCTCCAGAACTGCCCTCTCCAAATACACGAATTGGGGGAACCGGGTCAAACCTCTGTCCAGCACCAGCCGAGCCACCCTGCTGTCTCGGCTAAAAGAAGTCTGGGATCCCCATGCTGTGCCTGCTCATAATGTACCTGAGGGCCTCCTCCTGTCTATCCCGCCCCATCTGAATCAGATGCTCCAGCCTGTCGAATCTCTGCTCCACATAGCCAGAGAACGACTCCAAAGTAAGAGGCTCGGATGGTGGCTGCCAGCGCGGGTACTGAGGCGCTGGCCGCTCGTGTCGCTGTGGTGGCCGCTGTCGGTGTCTAGGGCCAATCTGAATCATCACATCCTCAGCTGGATGTCCCTCCGGCGGCTGCACCTGCGGGCCCTGTCTAATCGGCTCCCAGCCGTAGGGCTCCGTATACGAAATTATACCTGCCTGCTGCAACTCTCTCAAACCAAACGTCATCGTCTTGGGCCCCTCATGTAGAAATTGGGGGACATACTTGTCAAACACCCCCAAATTCTGTGCAATACGAGTGATATATGGGCCCATAGCTAACCCAGCCCGATGACCACCTCTACGTCCCCTGCTGAAAGAATCCGCTAACACTGTAGCCAAGTTGATCTCCCAATTCTCCACACGACACATCAAAATAAACAACTCAATCCAGTTCGCTTTGTTTTCCCCCGATTTCCGCCCCACCAACGTAGTCGACAAGATCTTCAACACATACCGGTAAACTGGGTTACGAACCGAGGTAATCAGGTTCGTAACTGTGAATGGGTGGTCGGAAATCGTCTGCCAGAAATTACGCAGCTCAGCCGAACCAACACTGTGATCCCTCACAGTCGAATATGCACCCCGCAGACTAGTCACAAAGCCGGGCTGCTTCACCTTTTCCTCAGTATAAAACCCCGACACAATGGCAAACCTCGCCATGAACATCTTGAACACCTGTCTACCCAGACTAAAAGACACAGCTTTTTCATCATCAAACTTCCCTTCCTTGTGTCTCCATGTGCTGTGAAACTCCAGTACCAACTCCTCATATTGATCCTGTGTACACTCTAATGCCTCAGTCAACTTCGGACCCAAGAGGTCCAACACTACCTGCCTCGAACCTATTTCCTCCAACCAAGTCCAATCTATCACCCTGTGCTGAAGTAGATCCGTATCCTTCAACTTATCATATTTATTCCACTCAGGTGTACTCGGCTCGAAATGCAGTAACGGGTGGTCGAGTCGATTAACTTTATGTGTCGGAATAAACTCATGAGCCCTTTGGTACGTAATTTTTCTCAGCTTTGGATCATCAACAGCTATCTGAAGAATCGGGGTCTCCTGTGGAATCGGATCAATCGGATCCTGCTGTGGTGCTGTCTGACCCGCAGCCCTTTTCCGGGCCCTACCGCTGCGTGAGCTGCTAGCCTTGTCTGCAAAACAGATATTTGACAAGACAAAACAAACAAGCAAACAATCAGCAATAACAAACTATTTTAGGTATTTTTAATTTTTAATTTTTTTTTTGTATTTTAAAATTTTTTTTTATATTTTTTTGGATTTTTAAAAATTTTTCTAAAAAATTAGAATAGCCGTATAGCATTTCATTCGCGGCTTATTCTGAAAATAAAGATGGATTAAAAACAACGGGTTACCTTTTACAAATGCTAAGTAATAATTAAACTCGCCCGAATGGAGATTGAGTACGGGCGAGCCTAAAACATTTGTACGTGCAAGTAAACCCAAGACCGACTACAAACGACTCGAACTAGACCAAAAATGACTTAAAAGACCCTAACTTGGACTCAATGTACACTACCCCCCTCGGCACTTTCATTGTCCGCGATTAAATCCTAGTGCCTAACCAAGACATTGAAGTCCAACCTTGCTTAAATTTAGTTGCTTTTTAGTCGAAAAACAGATTTTAACGTCGAAGAATTCCGCCTAATTAAAGGAGGTTTCCATCTTTGCAAAAGTTCCGTTTTATTGTGCAAGGTTCGAACTTTACGCGTCAATGCACTACAAACCCAACAATATTCAGCAATTCAACATCAATCAACCCAACCCGACCATCATTCAGACCCATATACGACACTAAGAACCGCCTCTACTTGACAAGACTCGAAGCTTTTCACATGTTAACCGGCAATGTAACCTCAACAAGCTCCACATCAAGCCCAACCCAAACCATCTGCACCCGTGTACTAGATTAATCAACCTAAATATACTAGACGTGAACGGAGTCGGCTCGCCACTAACATGACTCGATTCAAAACTGACCTAACAAACGAGACCAAACAATTGACCTGACCGACCCAACACAAACGACCACTAAACCGACTCGAAAAAAAACTCGATGCAACTGACTAAACAAGCCTACGGACCCAACTAAATAATCTAAACAACAAATATCAGAGATTAAAGCAGAGAACATAACTGAGTTGCTTGAAATTTGCAAGAAAAACCGAGAGTGTGAAGTGTGGAGGTCCGATTCGGAGCCAAAGAGTGGATGGATGGTGATTTTGTGTGGTGGGGTTTGTTAAATGATGAAAACCAAGCACAAAGGTGAAACAAAATAGGGTGAGATGGTGGTGGAACGGTGGATTAAGGATGGTTGAGGGGTTTTCAGCGATGGGGTTGGCGGGGTAAGGGTTTGGTGTGAGTTTGGGGAAGAAAGATGAAAAAGGGGCTTTTAAACGAACTGTGACGCGATCGCGTGCCGCTACGGCTGAATGGGAGGGCTGTGGCGTAACGCCACGGGGTGGTTCAAAATGAAGGTTCATTTGGAGAGGTCGCGTTGCACGACGGTATGGTTCAGGTGTGTTAGCGGCCCGCGACGGTAGGGTTCAACAACGTTATTTGAACTAAGGGGTGGCGTCGCGCCACGGTGAAGCTATTTTGCTGTGGCGCGACGCGAAGGCATGTTTTTGACAGTAGGTTGCGTGAAAAATCATGTTTTATTCCTTAGAAAAATTTTCAAGTTTTACCAATCCTTTCCAAAACCATCCCAAATTTTTTTTCTAAGTGTTGGGACTTACCTGGAATGTCGTTTTCTTCGCAAATTCAGCTCCTCGATGGTACGATTCCTGCAAAATTACTCAAACACACAAAACAAAGACACGAAAAACTACGAAAGATTACGAAAAATAACGAAATTACAAATGGTACATACTCTACACTTGGGATTTCACCCCAAAGCACTAAGTGGCGGCTTTTGATGGGATTTCGAGAGGAGTTTCCTCCGTCTCGTTCTTGTCTATTGCTCCTCAATGTAGTGCTTCAAACAATGGCCATTCACCTTCGAACTCCGGCCATACGACTCGTCCATAATTTCCACCGCTCCGTACGGAAACACGTAATGAACCATATACGGTCCCGACCACTTCGATTTCAACTTCCCCGCGAATAACTTCAATCTTGAATTATAGAGAAGTACTCTATCACCCTTGCTAAACTCCTTGACCTTTCTTAACTTCCTATCATGTGAAGCTTTCGTCTTCTCCTTAATTCCCAACGATCGAGCATAAGCCACATCCCTAAGCTGTAACGCCCCAAAAATCAGTTAATATCAAAATAAATAAAAATGAACAAAAAACTAACTTAGTTGATGGGTTATGATAAAAGACAAGCTAAATGTTGAAAAAGATGCTTGAAATTTATAGTTATCAAACTTGAAGGGGGTAATGTGTAAAGTTTATTTAATTAGGGATTTATAATGAAGAAAACTCAAAAACAACCACTCTGTGCGTGGTTGAGGTCGATCAAACAGGAGGGGAACAAGGTGAAACCCTTGTTCTCCAAATTCAGCAAATTGAAGTTGAAATTCAAGAGTAATCCTATGCATGAACTTAGATTTACACTCATCTAAACCCGATTATTGAAGTGGTAAGCTTAATTTTCTGAAATCATGATTTGTAGAATGAGGAGTTCAACCAATCTCGAATTCTTGTATCAAATATGGGAAATCTGAGTTAGAATTGCCTTCTAGAATAAGAATCATGTATGATTTTGGGTTGCATGAAAGATTATAGTGAAAACCCACTTTGTGAAATTGTGTTATGATTAGGATGATCATAATGATTGTGATGGTTTGTTATCTTGATATATGATCTTGTTTGTAATGCTTGAATGTTAGATAAATTGATGTAGTAGGAAATAAATATGTAAAATTAGAATAGATATGAATATTGGGTGATAATGAACTTGTAAAGATGTGCTTTAAAGACTTGTACTTTATGCCTTAATTATGATGCCTACCAAGTGTTTGATGAAATGCTTAGGAGAAGAATGTATTGGTAATGTTGAAATGGTAGGACGAATTTGGTAGACTAAATGAATGAATGTTGTAATGTAGGCGTGAAGGAAGAAGGTACAAGCTCTAGGAAAACGGAAGGCACGCAAGACCGATGTATGTTCTATTGCATACAAAAATCTTAATTAAATCTTGTCTTTATTTCGATAAATAGTCATGATGTAATGATATTAGTGACTAGTAAGTAAGCAACAAATCCTTCGCGGATTTGGTTATGTTAATAAAGGTTATATTAAGCGAAGCAAGCCAACCGGTTCGAGTCGAACCGGGTCGAGTAATGAAATGGTACCGCTCGTCTAGAACGGGTGGCCATAAGTGTAAAGCGAATGTATGAGGTTCAATCCGTTTTTCGGAACGAACTAAGATCATGTTGAAAGCAATTAACCCAACTATACGGGTCAAATGTGTATGCTTAACTCTCATTAAGAGTGTATGCCAAACCCAAGTAATTGGGAAGTTGAAAGTGTAAGAAAGATGCAAGCTCATATATGGATAAAACTAAAATGAAGGGATTATGATTTAGCAAGTATGATGACTAACTTTTAAAGCTTTGTTGTTGTATGTAGGTAAATCCTCACTTTAGGCGATTTGGAGAATCGGAGCGAGCACGTGTCCATGTCTTGTTATACCAAACGCTTCCGCTAGCTTATTTTCAACTTTTTGGTTCGCAACTTGTTATTTTGTCCAACTTTGTTAGTAGTCGTACATTTGTAAAACTTGTTGTCTTTGCTTTTGGGTAGTCGTATGTCGAACGGATCGTAGAATGTTATTTAGTTGTCTATGTTAAAAACGGATCGTAGAATGTTATTTAGTTGTCTATGTTAAAAACAAGGGGCACGCTCGTTTTACGAACGGGTCATGCCCAATTTTCGTAGAAAAATTTACTATGTATACAAGTTGGTATTTTTAATGATTTTAAATTACTCTTGTAAGTAATTTATTATTTTATGGAAAAGCGGACCTTACAAGTTGGTATCAGCGCCAAGGTTTGAGGGATTCGAGCGTTAAACGCGATGCTTGAACTCAAACCGATGGCTCGTTCGAAAGAGTGCTCGCTCCGAGATCGCCAAGGAGGTAATAATTTAAGTTTCCGAGGAATACTAGTATATGTAATGAGTTTGAGATGTAAAGTTAAGTTAAGAATGTGAAGTAATCATTATGAGTAGCAAAACAATGAATTCCAGGTACCGTACGGCTGGAAAACGAACCCGAGAAAGAATTAAAACGTTAAAAAAAAAAAAAAAAAAAACTGCAGCGGACTAATAAACAACTGGCCGTCGCCGACGGTCAGACCACCCGTCGCCGACGCCACCCCCCCGTCCGACGCCTTAAGTCCCTGACGACGGGTAATTGATTCCGACGGCTGTTTTAAAAGCCCGTCGCCGACGGGATTCCTAGCCGTCGCCGACGGCTTACGCAATAACAATTCGCTGAATTTTTTTGTTTCTCACGTTTTGTGTTGCCGGGCTGTCCGTAAACGTATTTCATGACTACGTAGAGTCCATAAAAAGCTTAATAAGTGTATGTAATCACAATTAGCGATTACAACAAGAATGAATTCGTGTTGATCAAAGGTGATGAACCGAATGAGAAAAGATGGATTAAGTAAATGCTGATTAATGAATAATGATATACTGAAAGTCTGTGATTTGTATTAAACGAAAACATGACATTGTGTAGATGGCTGATGCAAGCAATGTTGATGATGATGATACTGCTCGTCAAGAAGTATTTATTAATAGAGTCACAGAAGTGGCTGAAGGGGTTATGCAAGCTAATCTTCCACGATTAGCTCAAGAGGTAGAAAGTCGGGTATTGGGAATTGTGGATGCCATGATGACTAGCAAAATTGAAGAACTGAAAGAACTACTGGAAGGATCCAAGAGCAAAAGCAAAGAACGACGGTGCACATATAAAGATTTTATGGCGTGCAATCCCGCAACGTATGATGGTAAAATAGACCCGATCGCATGCCAAAGATGGATTTCAAATATAGAAGCAGTGTTTATTCGAAGTCGTTGTGATAATGAAGATAAGGTGATGTTTGCTACGGGCCAACTCACTATTCAGGCGAAGGATTGGTGGGATGCGCACAGTAAAGAAATAGGGGAGGATAGACTCCAAGTGATGTCTTGGCAAGAGTTTAAGGAGCCCTTCATGAGATATCATTGTCCTCAGTCCGTTATTCATAAGATCCAGGAGGATTTCTTGCGCCTCCGACAGAAAAACGAGTCGATAAATGAAATATCAAATACTTTCATGGATAAGATGAAGTTCTGTGGGGATTTTGTGAAGACTGAAAGAATGAAGATCAATCGCTTTTACGGGGTTTTAAAAGCGGAATTTAGGGAGTTCATTACTCCCTCGAAATGTGAGACTCTAGATGAGCTCATCAATCTGGCACGGGATAGAGAAATCGAAATTAAGAGGCAAGAAGAACGTGGGGAAAAGAGATCAAGCGAGAAAGGTGCAAGTTCGAGTCCATCCAAAAAGGGAAGGTATCAAGAGCAAGGAAGGAAAGATAAGTCGAAGGGTGGTATCACTCCTTGTAAGACTTGTGGAAAGATTCATACTGGGGAGTGTCTGTTAGGCAAGAAGGGATGCTACAAATGTGGTAAGGAGGGACATCAGTCTTATCAATGTCCAAATAACCCGAAGACTTGTTTCAACTGTTTTGAAAAGGGGCATGTTAAATCGGAGTGTCCAAAACTCCAACAAGGATCTAAGAAGGAGGGAAAGCACGAAGAAGGCTCTAAAGCGAAAGGGAGGATGTTCCAAATCACCTCCGAAGAAGCTAAGTCTCATCCAAATGTGGTTTCAGGTATCTTTCTATTAAACTCCATACCGGTTTATGTTTTGTTTGATATCGGGGCCACTATGTCGTTTATTTCAAATGAAATCATACAACATCCTTCATTTAAGATCGAACGAATGCCGATGCCTTTAGAAGTAGAAATAGCTGATAGTAAGATTTATATGTTACACGAGATTTGTAAAAATTGCAAATTTACCATAGAAGATGAAGAATTCGATATCGACCTCATACCTATGGTTTTGGGGGAATTCAAAATGATAGTGGGTATGGATTGGATGACCCGACACCAAGCGGGAATTAATTGTGAAACTAAAACAGTACATGTCCAGTCCCCAAGTGGGAAACGAATAACTATACAAGGCGAGAGAAGGATGGAAGCGAAACTTTGTACCCTCGTTCAAGCCGCTAAGTATACACTTAACGGGGGTAGGGCATACCTAGCTTACGTGATAGATGTTCAACAAGTTTTCCCGAAGCTTGAAGATGTGGAGATAGTGAATGAATTTCCGGATGTATTTCCGGAGGAATTGCCGGGACTTCCCCCCGAAAGAGAAATAGAGTTTCGCATCGAATTGAATTCGGGTGCGAAGCCGGTTGCGAAGGCTCCTTATAGATTGGCTCCCACCGAGATGCGGGAGCTAATGACACAATTACAAGACCTATTAGATAATGGCTTTATACGTCCGAGTGTGTCACCTTGGGGAGCGCCTGTCTTATTTGTTAAGAAGATAGACGGGTCGATGCGCATGTGCATTGACTACAGAGAATTAAACAAGCTAACCATCAAGAACCGCTACCCCTTACCTAGAATTGACGATCTTTTTGATCAATTGCAAGGGGCGAGTTGGTTCTCCAAGATAGATCTGCGTTCGGGGTACCATCAAGTTAGAGTACGGGAAGAAGATATTCCGAAAACCGCGTTCAGAACCCGTTATGGGCATTATGAATTTTTAGTCATGTCTTTCGGATTGACGAATGCGCCGGCTGCGTTTATGGATCTTATGAACCGGGTATGTCGACCCATGTTAGATAAATCTGTGATCGTGTTCATAGATGATATTCTAGTCTACTCGCGAAGCAAGGCCGAACATGCAAGACACTTGCGTGAAGTACTTGAAGTTCTCCGTAAGGAGAAACTTTACGCGAAATTTTCAAAATGCGCCTTTTGGCTCAGAGAGGTGCAGTTTCTGGGTCATGTGATCAATTCGGAGGGTGTCTTAGTAGATCCGTCAAAGATCGATGCCGTAATGAAATGGGTTCCTCCGAAGAACCCGACTGAAATAAGAAGTTTTCTAGGCCTCGCGGGATATTACAGAAGGTTCATACAGGATTTTTCAAAGATAGCTTTACCCTTAACAAAGCTGACGAGGAAGAAAGAGAAGTTTGTGTGGGATAAAGAACAGGAGGAAGCCTTTCGAGTATTAAAAGAGAAATTATCGTGTCCCCCGGTCTTAACATTACCGGACGGGACTGAAGACCTGGTGGTCTATTCAGACGCTTCACACCAGGGTTTAGGTTGCGTTTTGATGCAAAGGGGAAGGGTTATCGCATATGCTTCACGACAATTGAAACTGCATGAAGTAAACTACCCAACACACGATTTGGAATTGGCAGCGGTAGTATTTGCCTTAAAAATTTGGAGGCATTATCTATATGGCCCGAAATGCACAATTTATTCGGATCACAAAAGCCTTAAATATTTCTTTGAGCAGAAAGACTTGAATATGAGGCAACGGAGGTGGTTAGAACTTATCAAAGATTACGATTGTGATATCCTTTATCACCCGGGAAAAGCGAATGTGGTAGCCGACGCGTTAAGCCGAAAGGAATATCCGTCTCCCATTCGAGTAAAATCCATGAAGATGATAGTTACGCCACAATTACTCGAGACGATACGTGATTCCCAAATAAAGTCGCTTGGAGCGGAAGATGTAAAGAAAGAAAGATTGAAAGGTGTAACCGATAAGCTAGAAGAAAATTCGATCGGACTCAAAACGAGATTCGGCCGAATTTGGATACCTCGTTTCTGTGAAGTCAAGACTGCGTTACTTGAAGAAGCTCATAAGTCACGGTATCCGGTTCACCCCGGGGCTACAAAGATGTATCAGGACTTGAAGACCAATTATTGGTGGCCGGGCATGAAACGTGATATCGTTAAGTATGTCGCGAAATGCTTAACATGTTCCCAGGTGAAAGCAGAGCATCAAAAACCATACAGGGAGTTGCAACCGTTAGAGATCCCGGTATGGAAATGGGAGGAACTAACAATGGATTTGGTAACCAAGCTTCCTAGAACGAAAAAGGGGCACGATACAATATGGGTAATCGTAGATCGGCTTACGAAAAGTGCTCATTTTCTACCCATCAAAGAGGCTTACTCTTCTGAGAAAATGGCAGAAATATATATGAATGAGATCATATCTTGACACGGGGTACCCGTGTCAATCATCTCGGACCGGGACACCAGATTTACCTCCCGCTACTGGCAAAAGTTTCACGAGAGTGTGGGCACGAGGTTACATATAAGCACCGCCTACCACCCTCAGACTGACGGCCAGTCAGAAAGAACCATTCAAACACTTGTCGATATGCTGAGAGCGTGTGCATTAGACTTTGGGGGAAGCTGGGATGACCATCTACCCCTAGTGGAATTCTCTTATAATAACAGTTACCATAATGGCATTAAAATGGCTCCTTATGAACTACTGTACGGGAGAAAATGTAGAACTCACGTATGTTGGGGTGAAGTGGGACAAAGAGAGCTTGCGCCAAGTGATCTAATAGCAGTAACAAATGAAAAGATAAAATTGGTAAGAGCTCGACTGAAAGCAGCCCAGGATCGGCAAAAAGCTTACGCAAACAAGAAAAGGCGTCCTATTGAATTTCAAGTCGGAGATTTCGTTCTACTGAAAGTGTCCCCATGGAAGGGTATAATCCGTTTTCGCAAAAGGGGCAAATTAGGTCCTCGATATATTGGACCGTTCAAAATCTTGGCTCGAGTTGGAAGGGTTGCATATCGATTAGAATTACCGCCTACTCTAGACGGGATTCATAATACCTTCCACGTGTCACAGTTGAGGAAGTGTCTTGCGGACAAAACGGCATTAGTACCTCTCGATGACATCGAGTTGAAAGAGGGGTTGAATTATGTCGAAAGACCAATAGCCATTAAAGACGTTAAGGTGAAGAATCTCCGCAACAAAGCTGTTAGACAAGTGTTGGTTCAATGGCAACTCCGAAAGGGGTCGGAACTCACATGGGAAGCGGAAGATGAAATGAGGAAGCACTATCCTTTTCTGTTTGGTATGTGCACTTTATATTTGTTATGTACCTAGGTTTCGGGGACAAAACCTCTTTTAAGGGGGGTAGACTTGTAACGCCCCAAAAATCAGTTAATATCAAAATAAATAAAAATGAACAAAAAACTAACTTAGTTGATGGGTTATGATAAAAGACAAGCTAAATGTTGAAAAAGATGCTTGAAATTTATAGTTATCAAACTTGAAGGGGTTAATGTGTAAAGTTTATTTAATTAGGGATTTATAATGAAGAAAACTAAAAAACAACCACTCTGTGCGTGGTTGAGGTCGATCAAACAGGAGGGGAACAAGGTGAAACCCTTGTTCTCCAAATTCAGCAAATTGAAGTTGAAATTCAAGAGTAATCCTATGCATGAACTTAGATTTACACTCATCTAAACCCGATTATTGAAGTGGTAAGCTTAATTTTCTGAAATCATGATTTGTAGAATGAGGAGTTCAACCAATCTCGAATTCTTGTATCAAATATGGGAAATCTGAGTTAGAATTGCCTTCTAGAATAAGAATCATGTATGATTTTGGGTTGCATGAAAGATTATAGTGAAAACCCACTTTGTGAAATTGTGTTATGATTAGGATGATCATAATGATTGTGATGGTTTGTTATCTTGATATATGATCTTGTTTGTAATGCTTGAATGTTAGATAAATTGATGTAGTAGGAAATAAATATGTAAAATTAGAATAGATATGAATATTGGGTGATGATGAACTTGTAAAGATGTGCTTTAAAGACTTGTACTTTATGCCTTAATTATGATGCCTACCAAGTGTTTGATGAAATGCTTAGGAGAAGAATGTATTGGTAATGTTGAAATGGTAGGACGAATTTGGTAGACTAAATGAATGAATGTTGTAACGTAGGCGTGAAGGAAGAAGGTACAAGCTCTAGGAAAACGGAAGGCACGCAAGACCGAGGTATGTTCTATTGCATACAAAAATCATAATTAAATCTTGTCTTTATTTCGATAAATAGTCATGATGTAATGATATTAGTGACTAGTAAGTAAGCAACAAATCCTTCGCGGATTTGGTTATGTTAATAAAGGTTATATTAAGCGAAGCAAGCCAACCGGTTCGAGTCGAACCGGGTCGAGTAATGAAATGGTACCGCTCGTCTAGAACGGGTGGCCATAAGTGTAAAGCGAATGTATGAGGTTCAATCCGTTTTTCGGAACGAACTAAGATCATGTTGAAAGCAATTAACCCAACTATACGGGTCAAATGTGTATGCTTAACTCTCATTAAGAGTGTATGCCAAACCCAAGTAATTGGGAAGTTGAAAGTGTAAGAAAGATGCAAGCTCATATATGGATAAAACTAAAATGAAGGGATTATGATTTAGCAAGTATGATGACTAACTTTTAAAGCTTTGTTGTTGTATGTAGGTAAATCCTCACTTTAGGCGATTTGGAGAATCGGAGCGAGCACGTGTCCATGTCTTGTTATACCAAACGCTCCCGCTAGCTTATTTTCAACTTTTTGGTTCGCAACTTGTTATTTTGTCCAACTTTGTTAGTAGTCGTACATTTGTAAAACTTGTTGTCTTTGCTTTTGGGTAGTCGTATGTCGAACGGATCGTAGAATGTTATTTAGTTGTCTATGTTAAAAACGGATCGTAGAATGTTATTTAGTTGTCTATGTTAAAAACAGGGGGCACGTTCGTTTTACGAACGGGTCATGCCCAATTTTCGTAGAAAAATTTACTATGTATACAAGTTGGTATTTTTAATGATTTTAAATTACTCTTGTAAGTAATTTATTATTTTATGGAAAAGCGGACCTTACATAAGCTCCTCAAGCTCGTGGATTTGAAAGAAACGCTTCCTAGCGGCTTCGCTCATGTCATGGTTAACGGTTTTCAATGCCCAAAGCGCTCGGTGCTCTAGCTCTACGGGAAGGTGACAAGCTTTTCCATAGACGATCATGAATGGTGTAGTTCCTAAAGGCGTTTTGTAAGCGGTTCGAAACGCCCATAATGCATCGTCTAGCTTGTCGGACCAATCCTTCCTATTCTTACCGACGGTTTTCTCTAAGATACGTTTGATACCACGATTCGCATTTTCCACTTGACCACTTGTCTGTGGATGGTATGCGGTAGACAAACGATGAGTGACTCCGTAGCGTGCAAGCAATTTTTCCATCAATGCATTGCAAAAGTGAGTACCACGGCCACTAATTAAGGCTTTAGGTGTACCGAAGCGGGAAAAAAGTTTCTTGAGGAACCTCAATACTACTCGGGCTTCATTTGTAGGAAGAGCTTGAGCCTCTACCCACTTAGAGACGTAGTCAATTGCCACAAGTATATAACGATTCCCTTTTGAGACGGGAAAGGGTCCCATGAAATCTATGCCCCAAACATCGAAAACCTCCAATACTTGGATCGGGTTTTGAGGCATCTCATCTTTGGCTGAAATGTTACCTGTTCGTTGACAAGCATCACTTTTCACGAACTCAACGGCATCTCGAAGTACGCTAGGCCAATGAAATCCACAATCAAACACCTTTTGAGCGGAGGCATATGCACCATGATGTCCTCCCGTGAGGCCTTCATGCACATGTTTGAGGATGTTCAAACCCTCCTCTCTCAACACACACCGCCTAAGTATCCTATCTCCCCCTACTCTAAAGAGAAACAGATCATCCCACACATACTTTCTCAATTCCCTAAGGAACTTCCTCCTTTGTTGTGTGGTCATCCCCCTCACAATATTGCCACTAGAAAGATAGTTCGCTAAATCACAAAACCAAGGCAATCCCTCCTTCTCGGCCTTGACAAACACGATCGACTCGTGAGGGAATGTATCTCCAATATCCTCCTCACGAATCTCTTCTCTCTTGGGGTCCTCTAGACGCGATAGATGATCGGCCGCTACGTTTTCGGCCCCTCTCTTGTCTCTAATCTCAATATCGAACTCGGAAAGCAATAGAATCCACCGTATAAGTCGAGGTTTGGCATATTTCTTTGGAAAAGAAAACGTAACGCTGAATGATCGGTGAAAACTATAGTCTTGGATAGAACGAGGTATGAGCGGAATTTTTCGAAAGAAAAAACTACAGCTAAGAGTTCTTTCTCCGTTGTGGTGTAGTTCTCTTAAGCATCATTTAGCATTTTGCTCGCGTAGTATATGGGGTGGAAGTGCTTATCCTTTCTTTGTCCTAATACCGCTCCAACGGCAGAGTCACTTGCATTGCACATGAGTTCGAACGGCAAGCTCCAATCTGGCGAGATAAGAATAGGTGCACTCACAAGCTGTTCCTTCAAAAAGTTGAAGGCCTTAAGACACTCCTCGTCAAAGGCGAATGGAACATCTTTCTCCAAAAGACGGGTCATGGGGTGAGTAATCTTAGAGAAATCCCTAATGAAGCGTCTATAGAAGCCCGCATGCCCTAGAAAACTCCGAATCGACTTCACGCTAGCGGGCGGATGTCGCAACCCCCGCCCCCTATCTGTCCCAAGAACGGGCGGCCGCGAGATATCAGTTTTGGTGGTATCGGGGTTTATCATTTTGGCAGCGGAAATTACATCAGGACCGTAGTTAGGAAATATTTTATCAGAGTAAATACCACACTTCATAAGTATATTGGGAAAAAACCCAAGTTTCATTACAAACATTTTTTATAGGGAAAATCCCTATTTTATTGAATAAAATATCTTCTTTTATTTATGTAACTTTTATAGCCACTTTTCCAAGCCTTCAGTGCTGTCCAGCTGGCTTCTAGTTGGCTTTCACATTTTGTTACCTGAAACGCGTTTAAAAACATTTTGTCAGTGGGAAATACTGGTGAGTGAATCCCAGTTTAATCAAGAAGAGTTTTATCTTTTAACAGTATTGAGAGCGATTACAATGTTTATATCTACACAATTACTCATTCAGTACTGTCAATCCTGACTGGTGAGTCATATTACCCATTGGCTAACTCTTTGTCCAATGGTAACGTTTTCCACATTTTGTATACAAAACCCCAACATACCTGCAGTAATTGAAGAATTACAAAGACTCAATCACTGCTTAATCCCATTGTAAAATATTTAAGGTTTTGTAAAAACAGTTTAAAAAAGGAGATTACTCACAAAAAGGTTTACATAAAAAGAGGATTACTCACATTGCTGTCTTATGGTTTCCTTTAAGGGTTTCCTGGTGATTATCTAGAAATTATACAAATGCACACGCGTTAGTATAATAACCCTTAATATTTACATTAGTAATACCCTTCCCGAGACGGCATTCCAACGACTACGTCGGGCAGAACCACGACAACCGTTACGGAACCCTGGATCAATCGGGCAGCGTATCTAATACGTAACCGGGGTTATGATACTTACAACGGGGCAGAACTTTGTTATTAGGGGGGGTATTTTGCCCGCTATTATAATTGCTATTCAGAATATTGAGAGAGAGATCGAGAGATTGAGCGACGGAAACTGAAGGCTGAAGGCCTTCTTATATAGGCGACCTTTCGCCTTCCCTCGCGGCCCGCGTAAGACGTAGCCAAGGGCTACGCGGCCCGCGTAGTAGGGTAATAGGGGCTAGGGTTGCTGATTCATCGAGTTTAGCTTCGACACGATGATGACACGTGGCTGCACCGGGTGCGGCCCTGACTCCGAGCTGTCGCGCCCCGCGTAAGAGACCCTAAGGGTCTACGCGGCCCGCGAGCGACACCTAAAACTTGATTTTATTTTATTTTTAATTATATATAGTAATTTGGGCTCGGTTTTCGCGTACGGGGTATAATTTAGGACATATAGGGACATTTTAAAATATATTAGGGTGTTGAAAATATTTTGGAGGGTTGTTATATCCTCCCCACCATGTTTTAGAGCTCGTCCTCGAGATCTACTGGAATAGGTGCGGGTATTTCCTTTGCATTTCTGATTCAAGTTCCCATGTGTATTCTGGTCCTCTTTTGGAGTCCCATTTCACTTTGACCAGAACTAATCTCTTGTGCTTGAGGTTCTTGACTTTCCTGTCTTCAATCTGTAGAGGCTTCTCTACAAACTTAAGTTGTTCATTTACCTCTATATCCTTAAGAGGTACTAGTAGTGATTCATCAGCTAAGCATTTCTTAAGATTAGATACATGAAATACATCATGTATTCCTGCCATTTCATCTGGCAGTTGTAGCTGATAGGCTACAGGTCCTATTCTTCTAATAATCTCAAAAGGTCCTACGTACCTGGGACTTAGCTTTCCCCATTTGATGAATCTTACAACTCCTTTCCAAGGAGAGACTTTCAATAACACTTTATCTCCTACCTGAAATTCCAATGGCTTCTGTCTGTTATCTGCATAACTCTTTTGTCGATCACGTGCTGTTTTCAGTCGTTCCTTGACTTGAATGATCTTGTCTGTTGTTTCTTGTACTATCTCGGGTCCAGATAGTTGCTTTTCTCCAATTTCTGCCCAATAAACTGGCGTTCGGCACTTTCGTCCATAAAGTGCTTCGAATGGTGCAGCATTGATACTTGTGTGATAACTGTTATTATAAGAGAACTCTATTAATGCTAAGTGATCATCCTAATTACCTCCGAAATCAATTACACAAGCTCTAAGCATGTCCTCCATCGTCTGAATTGTCCTTTCGCTTTGTCCGTCCGTTTGAGGATGATAAGCGGTGCTTAGATTTAACTTGGTTCCCATTGCTTTTTGGAAACTTGTCCAAAAATGAGAGGTAAAACGACTATCTCTGTCAGAAACAATTGATAGAGGAATTCCATGTAAAGAAACTATTTCATTTACATATAATTCAGCTAGTTGTTCCATACTAAAAGTTTCCTTCATGGGTAAGAAATGAGCTGACTTGGTTAGCCTATCTACAATCACCCAGATTGTATCATTTCCTTTTCTTGTTTTGGGCAATTTGGTAACAAAATCCATTGTTATTAATTCCCATTTCCAAACTGGCATCTCTAATTGTTGTAATAAACCTGAGGGTTTCTGATGTTCAGCTTTAACTTGTGAACATGTTAAACACTTAGAAACATAAGATGCTATATCCTTTTTCATTCCTATCCACCAAAAATTCTCCTTAAATCTTGATACATCTTATCACTTCCAGGATGTATTGTATACTTAGACTTATGGGCTTCTTCTAATATACGGTGGCTTAGGTTTCCTAATTTAGGTATCCACATTCTTTTCTTATGGAATTTCCAAATTCCATCTGTTCCTTGTTCTAATTCCTTAATCATTCCTTTTAATTTCTCAGTATCATCCTTGATTACTGATTCTTGTGCTTCTCTAATCTGCTCATTTAAATCTACTTGTAGATTTAATTTAAGAGAACGTACTTTTTTTGGCTTTTCATGATACTTTCGATTTAAAGCATCGGCTACTACATTAGCCTTTCCTGCATGATACTGGATATTACAATCATAATCACTAAGTATCTCCATCCAGCGTCTCTGTCTCATATAGGGCTGTAAACGAACCAAACGTTCGGCGAACAGTTCGTGAATCGTTCGGCGGGAAGTTCGTTTGTGTTCGTTCGTTTATTAAACAAACGAACACGAACAAGAAATTTCGTTCGTTTAGTTAAATGAACAAACACGAACAGAGGTGGCGTTCGTTCGTTTATGTTCGTGAACGTTCGGTAACGTGTTCGCTTGTGTTCGATAGTTAATTAGTGTTTTTAGTTTTTATATTTATTTAAATATATCAAAATTCTGACAAATTAAATATATAATAAGTTTCAGTGTATTATATATTCTGTTCATGAACGATTGTTTGTTTTCGTTTGTTTTCATTTGTGTTCATGAACATTAGTTTGTGCTCATTTGTGTTTGTCAACGTTCGTTGTCTAAAATTAACAAACAAACACGAACAAGTTCATTTCCTTAACAAACGAACACAAACATAAAATCCCGTTCGATAAGTGTTCGTGAACGGTTCGCGAACACGTATATTTTTTAACAAACGAACACGAACAAGGTCTTGTTCGTGTTCGTTTGGTTCGTTTACAGCCCTAGTCTCATATTCAACTCCTTTTGCCCGAAAACATACCTTAAACTCTTATGATCTGTGAAAATGGTAAACTTACTACCGTAAAGGTAATGTCTCCAAATTTTAAGGGCAAAAATTATGGGTCCTAATTCTAAATCATGGGTTAAATAATTCTATTCATGATTCTTAAGTTGCCTAGATGCGTAAGCTATAACCTTTTGACGTTGCATCAATACACATCCATAACCTAATTTAGAAGCGTCACAATAGATTACAAAGTCTTCAGTTCCTTCTGGTAACGCTAGTATGGGTGCGTTGGTTAGTCTTTGCTTAAGAATTCTAAAGGCTTCTTCCTGTTTTGGTCCCCATTCGAACTTAACAGATTTACAGGTTAACTTTGTTAAGGGAATGGCTATTCTAGAAAAATTTCGAATAAATCTTCTATAATAACCGGCCAATCCTAAGAAACTTCTAACCTCAGTTGGTGACTCAGGGGTTTTCCATTTGGTAATCGCATCGATCTTGGTAGGATCCACATGAATTCCTTCATGATTAACTAAATGTCCAAGAAACTGTACCTGTTCTAACCAGAACTCGCACTTCGAAAATTTAGCATAAAGCTTTTCTTTCCTTAATAAACTCAAAAGTGCGTGCAAATGCTTTGCATGTTCCTCTTTACTCTTAGAGTAAATGAGAATATCATCTATAAAGACAATTATGAATTTATCCAAATATGGCTTACATATTCGGTTCATCATGTCCATAAATGTGGCTGGGGCATTAGTTAAACCAAATGGCATGACAGTAAATTCATAATGGCCATACCTTGTTCTAAAAACAGTCTTAGGAATGTCCTCTTCCTGTACCTTTAATTGATGATATCCTGATCGTAAATTGATTTTCGAGAAAAATCGAGCTCCTTGTAATTGATCAAACAGATCATTGATTCTTGGTAATGGATACCGGTTCTCAATCGTGACCTTGTTCACCACAGTTGTAGCATATCCTGTTGTTAGGTTTCTTCCTGCAGTATTCTTCCTTGTGTCCAGATATTTTGCAGAAGTTACAGTATATGGAGCATCTTCCAGAATGCTTCCTTTTGCAATACTTGCAATAAGGTGCAGAGGTAGAACCTACACTTTTCCCACGATTGGAATTTCCGGAGCGAAATTCTTGGGTAAGCCTTTGAGCTAGGTTCCTTTTCTGGTCCTCCTCTTGTGTACGTACTAATTCATCAGTCAAGGTATTTGCTAGTTCTACAGCTTCTTCTATAGTTTGGGGTCTAGCTGCCTTGACTACATGTCTAATCTCACTGATTAATCCCCAGATGTAACGGGAGATCAATACAGGTTTAGGTGATGCAAGGGTTGGCACTATTCTAGCATATTCAAAGAATAACATAGTGTATCCCTTACTATCCACTCCAGTCATTCTTAGGTTTAGGAACTTATTTGCTATCTGTTCTTTTTCATTGGGAGGGCAGAATTTCCTTTCTACCATGTTCTTATATTCCCCCCATTCCATATTGTAAATCCTGTCACTTCCCCTAGACTGGAGGATAGTGTTCCACCATTCTAAGGCTGAGTTCTTATACAGATTGGAGGCAAACATTATCTTATCCTCTTCCGCACACTTGCTTATTTTTAAGACAACCTCAGTCTTTTCTATCCAGCGTAGAGCTGCAACGGCCCCTTCATTGCCCGAGAATTCCATTGGTTTACAAGACTATAATTCTTTATAAGAAAAACCATAAGGCATGTTTCTTCTTCTTTTGGGAATGGGTGCTTGAAGTATAGGTCCATTGTTTACGCTGTTTTCTGGTTCAGAGGGTCGTTTACTATCGCGGTTACTTTTATTAACAGCTTCCCTAACTGTTTGAATAATATATGGCATTTCATCTATTATTCCTTGTGCCACTATGTGTTGGATGGCACTGTTATCCACTTGGTTTCCATTATTATCATTGTTCGGGTTATCGTTATTTTGGTTTTCAGGGTTATTATCCGGATTCTCTTGATTCACTTGGTCAGCCATCTGAATTTTAAACATTTACCACATATTAATATCACAAAATAATATTTAACACAACCAATCATATGACACGCATATTGATCAAAAGCGTCGATCATTGCGACTTACTCTTTCTTATACTATGCATCCATATATATTACAATACAACTGAAATTAAAATTACACTACTAGTAGGCATCCGTAGCTATGATTTAGATTTTTTTCAAACATACACACATATTATATATTATATTATTATTATTATTATTATTATTATTATTACTACTACTTCTACCATCACCTTCACTGATATGGGTTCATCCAGAACTCCATATTGCGCTCGTCGTACTTCCAGACGAGTCGTTCTCCTACCTGCCTCATCCTCTCACTACTTTTAAAATATCTTCTCCGAAGGTTCGGAGCTCTTGCTCATTTTCTACACTCATTGGGGGTGCAGGTGCTGGGACTGGGTTTGGGAACTGGGGCATGGGTTCCTGGTACGGGTATGGATTCTCTAAAACTTCCCTGATATACTGATCACTGTCATAGTAGGGATCTAGAGGGTCCAAACCTGGGTAGGCTACTAAATTCGGCATGGGTGTATCTTCTGGTGTTGGATAGCGTTGCACATAATCCCTATGGTCGTCTAACCACGGGTCGTAGTCTGGGTCTAAGGGATTGGGTGCTGGTACCCTAGGTATCTCTTCTGGGTTAAAATCATGCATTTGAACTTGGTTTTCTGGGTTGTTCTCGATTTCCATTGGCTGTGTGGGGAATAGTGGTAATGGTTGGGGTGCTACTAGTTGCTCCAGGTTAGGGTCAGCAGCTGTGGTTGCTAGGATATGAAAGTTTGCTAAACTCCTATTAAGCATATCCTGTGTGTGGGCATATGTTTCTCTTTTAATGGCTGCTAAAGCTTGCTGGTTTTGCAACTTTTTCATTCTCTTTCTACGCTCATGTGCTCCCCTACTGAACCATCCTCTCTTTTTCTGAGGGAATGGCTCTTCAGACTGAGCCTTAAACACGAATATCCCATCTTCATTGTCAGCTGAATGCCCTGAAAGGGCAGGCTGTGAAGAGGTGCCTTCACTTCTAGGTGAGCCGGACAACTGACGATAAGCGTCGGAGGGTCCTTAATCACTCATATTGTAAACTAACAAATAGTCAAATAACACATAACAGTAAAATACAGATATGCATGTATTTCCATAATTAATTTCCTAACAATTTGAATAATATCTTGGTGTCAGCAGAACACTTCTGTGGCTGAATCAGTGGCTTAGCTCTGATACCACCTTCTGTCGCAACCCCCGCCCCCTATCTGTCCCAGGAACGGGCGGCCGCGAGATATCTATTTTGGTGGTATCGATGTTTTTCATTTTGGCAGCGGAAATTACATCAGGACCGTAGTTAGGAAATATTTTATCAGAGTAAATATCACACTTCATAAATATATTGGGATAAAACCCAAGTTTCATTACAAACATTTTTTTATAGGGAAAATCCCTATTTTATTGAATAAAACATCTTCTTTAATTTAGGTAACTTTTATAGCCACTTTTCTAAGCCTTCAGTGCTGTCCAACTGGCTTCTAGTTGGCTTTCACATTTTGTTACCTGAAACGCGTTTAAAAACATTTTGTCAGTGGGAAATACTGGCGAGTGAATCCCAGTTTAATCAAGAAGAGTTTTATCTTTTAACAGTATTGAGAGCGATTACAATGTTTACATCTACACAATTACTCATTCAGTACTGTCAATCCTTACTGGTGGGTCATATTACCCATTGGCTAACTCTTTGTCCAATGGTAACGTTTTCCACATTTTGTATACAAAACCCCAACATACCGGCAGTAATTGAAGAATTACAAAGACTCAATCACTGCTTAATCACATTGTAAAATATTTAAGGTTTTGTAAAAACAGTTTACAAAAAGGAGATTACTCACAAAAAGGTTTACATAAAAAGAGGATTACTCACATTGCTGTCTTATGGTTTCCTTTAAGGGTTTCCTGGTGATTATCTATAAATTATACAAATGCACACGCGTTAGTATAATAACCCTTAATATTTACATTAGTAATACCCTTCCCGAGACGGCATTCCAATGACTACGTCGGGCAGAACCACGACAGCCGTTACGGAACCCTGGATCAATCGGGCAGCGTACCTAATACGTAATCGGGGTTATGATACTTACAACGGGGCAGAACTTCGTTATTAGGGGGGTATTTTGCCCGCTATTATAATTGCTATTCAGAATATTGAGAGAGAGAACGAGAGATTGAGCGACGGAAACTGAAGGCTGAGGGCCTTCTTATATAGGCGACCTTTCGCCTTCCCTCGCGGCCCGCGTAAGACGTAGCCAAGGGCTACGTGGCCCGCGTAGTAGGGTAATAGGGGCTAGGGTTGTTGATTCGTCAAGTTTAGCTTCGACACGATGATGACACGTGGCGGCACCGGGTGCGGCCCTGACTCCGAGCTGTCGCGCCCTGCGTAAGAGACCCTAAGGGTCTACGGGGCCCGCGAGCGATACCTAAAACTTGATTTTATTTTATTTTTAATTATATATAGTAATTTGGGCTCGGTTTTCGCGTACGGGATATATTTAGGACATATAGGGACATTTTAAAATATATTAGGGTGTTGAAAATATTTTGGACGGTTGTTATAGCGGAGGTAACCTACTAATGGTATCTATTTTCGCACGATCTACCTCTATACCTTCCCTCGAGATCTTGTGTCCTAACACAATACCTTCCGTCACCATGAAGTGACACTTTTCCCAATTTAGCATAAGCTTCGTCTCGACACATCTCTTTAACATCCTCTCGAGATTCTTCAAACACTCATCAAAGGAGTTACCATACACCGAAAAATCGTCCATGAAAACCTCCATGGAACTCTCAATCATATCCTGAAATATGGCAACCATGCACCGCTAAAAGGTAGCTGGAGCATTGCACAGCCCAAATGGCAAGCGTCGGTACGCATAGGTGCCTTAGGGGCATGTGAAGGTGGTATTATCCTGATCCTCCGGGGCGATGGGGATCTGGAAGTACCCAGAAAAGCCGTCAAGAAAACAATAAAATTGTTGACCCATGAGACGCTCCAACATTTGATTGATAAAGGGCAATGGGAAGTGGTCTTTTCGGGTGGCATCGTTCAAATTTCGGTAGTCGATGCACACGCGCCAACCCGTGACCATGCGAGAAGGGATAAGCTCATTCTTTGCATTCATGACAACGGTCATCCCTCCCTTCTTAGGGACAACCTGAGTGGGACTAACCCATGGTGAATCGGAGATGGGGTATATCATCCCGGCATCTAGGAGTTTAAGAACCTCCTTCTTCACAAAATCTTGCATGTTGGGGTTGAGCCGCCTTTGGAGTTGCACCACCGGTTTAAAATCATCCTCCATGAGTATCCGGTGGGTGCAATAAGAAGGGCTTATGCCCTTGATGTCGGACAACCTCCAAGCAATGGCCTCTTTGTTGGCCTTCAACACCTCCAACAACCTCAACTTCTCTCCTTCCTCCAACTCCGATGAGATAATAACGGGTAGCTCGGAACCCTCCCCTTGAAAAGCATATTCTAAATGAGATGGAAGGACTTTAATCTCTAAGGGTGGGAGTTGGGTGGCATCATCACTAACCGCTAATGCTTCGGGAATCAAAGGAATCCCCTCAACTTCTACTTCATCTACCCTCAACGACTCCTCTTCTACTCTCTCTCCTACCACCAAGTCGGCACCATTAATATACTATAGGCAATGGTCGACACATGAGATGAAGGAGTTCAAGAAATATACGGAATGGCAAGGACCACTATAGTCATCAAAACCACTCGGGTGGTTCATGGAATGATCAATCTCAAAGGTGACTCTCTCCTCACCGACCCTAAGTGTAATCTTACCATCGTAAACATCTATGAGGGCTTTAGCGGTACGTAAGAACGGACGACCAATTATGATGGGAACTCTCTCATCCGCTTCCATATCAAGAATGACGAAATCGGCGGGAAAAACAAACTTGTCGACCTTAACTAGCAAATTCTCAACTATACCCCTCGGGTATTTCACAGATCGATCGGCTAATGATAATGTCATACGGGTAGGTGAAAGCTCGCCTAGGTTTAGCTTCTCGTAGAGAGAAAAGGGCATCAAGTTGATGCTAGCACCTAAGTCGGCTAAGGCTCTAGTATTAGTGTTACTACCGAATAGACATGTAATAGTAAAAATACCGGGATCGGTAAGCTTCTCGGGAAGCTTATTTAGAACGACGGCCGAGCACCCTCCATTCAATGGAACATTCGACAACTCCCCAACTTCTCCTTGTTCCTAAGAAGGTCTTTTAAGAATTTCGTGTACTTGGGCATAGATTAGAGTGCCTCGATGAAAGGTAGATTAATCTTCAATTGCTTGAAGATATCTAAGAATTGCTCGTATTCCCTTGAGTACTTTTGGTTCCCAAGACATGAAGGAAACGGGACACGCGAATGGTCTATGAGTGGAGAAGGTCTAATGTCAACGGGTGGTTTCTCTACTTTCTTCTCAACTTGAGGCTCACCGAGCTGTGCGGTACTTGCTGGGCTTATGTAAGGACCTTCAAAAATGTCCCAAAATGACTCGTAAGTAAAAACCCAGACCTCTGAAACCGTAATCCATATTAAAAATCAAGAAAAATCACATTTTGGTCTTCTCGCGGGCCGCGTAAAGGATAAGCAGACCCTTACGCGGGCCGCGTCAACTTGAAGTTTGACCGGATAAGCATCCGGACCACGTATCGTCCACATGGCGACCCTACTCGTGACCCATCAGACCTATACGTAGACTAGGTGGCCACGCGGGCCACGTAAGAGTTGAGTATGGGTTTACGCGGGCCACGTAAAACCCAAAATCAGGCTATAAATAGCCCATGCATGGGGCTTTCGTCTGTGCTCGTAAAAACTCTCAAAATCCATCATATTCTGATCGAATTTCATTTTCAAAATAGCAAGGCGCTGCTACGATACAAGGTATTAACTCGATCGCTGCTACGATTCAATGTCCGATCGATTGAAACTATCCGATGGATGTTTAAGTGCTGCCCACATTAGGGCCATACTTTGTCATTCGTCAAAAAATTCGATGGATGTTTAAGTACTGCACTTTGTCATTCGTTGTGAGGGTTTTAATCTCGTGAGTTATCGTAAATGATGTATTAGTTACTGACCTAGTTCGTGTGCATTGTTATTTAAAATTAGGTTACAAGGCTAATCAGTAGGCTAAACTCTGCCCGTTTAAATCTGCAATGTGAGTCATTCTCTTTTATCAAAAGTGTTTTACAATACTCCATTTATTTTCAAAAGTTATAATTACAGGGATTAAGTCGTGGTTATCTTGAATCACTGGCTAGTGGGGTATTGTGCACATTACTAATTTCTCACGGTTAGGCTAATAAATCCTAACAGTGATAATCATCACTACTTGGGTGAAAGGACCCAATAGTGGCATGACCATCGTCACCAGGAGGTGACACGGCGCTAGATAAAAATAAGATAGAAGCCATTGTAATCGCACTTATGCTGTAATTTATAACTATGTGTCGTTTTATCAAATTTGAATGACTCGCCAGTATTTCCCCGCTGATAAAATATTTTTAAAACATGTTTCAGGTGACTACTGTGAACCAAGGAAAAGTGCTACAGAGCACTAACAAAGCTTGAAGTAGTGGCTTAGTTAAATAAATAAACATGTTTTGTAAACCAGGGAATTTCCTAGTAAAATTCCTCTATTGTAAATTATGGGGTTTATCCTGAATTATGAAATAAAATAATCGGGCATTTCAAGTTTTAAAAGATCCTGTAAAATCTTCCATTGTCAACTCAATTAATAAATACCACGGGTTTCTGTCCCGAGGCTCCTGGACCGGGTCAAACCGGGACGGGGGCCGTGACGGAAAAAGGTGGTATCAGAGCCACTGATTTAAGCCAATTTAGTATTTAGAAATACTTAATTTTCCTAATTACCATTTTGTGACTATGTGTTTTTAACTGACTACTTGTTAGTTATAGTATGGGTAAGCAAAGAATTTCGGACATCTATCGTCAACTAGATAGTACACCAAAAGATAAGGGAAACTCATTCCAATCAAATTCCTCAAGATACTCAGCAGATACTGAGGAAGGAATATTTGTTCATAAGGCTCAGTTTGAGAAACCACTTACTATTAAGAAAAGAAGTTAGATTATTAGAAAAAGTCAAGAGAAAATAAAGAAGTCACAAACAAAAGAAGTGATAATTAATAAAGAGACTCAGGAAACAGGTGATAACCCACCATGGAAAGACGAATTAGACGAACAATGGGCAAATCTCTATATGTTAGCCACTACAGCAGTAAATGTTAAATTATAGTTGAATCGCCAAACCAGTACCAGCACCTATGTCACCTACAAGCTTTAAAGAAACTTGCCCATTAGATAAAGAACTTAGTAAGAAAAGATAGACTAAAATAAATTATCCCTAGTATATTTTAAATTTCAGTTGTAATTTGTAATATATATATATAATCGCAATATTTCATATTTTTATTAATACTTAATTTTTCTGATTGCCATTCTGTGATTATGTGAAAATTCAAGTTACAAACTTTTAACCTAGAATTTTGTGTGTTTCTTCATATCTACTAAACAGCATGAATGAGTTGTCTGAAGCTCTTCAGAATCTCAACCTCTATTCTGTTAATGTGGAAGTTTCCAGAGACTTTACCGGTTATTGTGCCAACATGGAGGAACCTATGGAATTTCAAACCCAACCTCCGGAGAAACCAAAGCCAAAGAAAAGAAGAAGATTAGTGGGCTGGAGGCGTGTGCGTAGGAGGAAACCAGCAACACGGAAAATTATAAAGACGGAGGATCCCAAAGATAAAGGCAAGGGAATAGAGATTGGTGAAAGTTCCAGGCAAGACCAGGAAATGCCACCCTGGGAGGAGCTGGATCATAAACTGGCACTTAGTAACCTCATTGGACCTGCCGGTGAAAACCTTTTTAATTACCCAGCGGAAGCACAACTTCCAGTTGATCTAGAGCCTGATATCCCAGATCCTATTATCCACTCCCAACCTTTACCAGCAGAACTAGAAGAGTGGTGGACCACCGACTGGCAGTTTCAAAATCTCCTAAATAACCCTAATACCTTTTTCCCTCAATTTGATACTGAACCTCCACTACATCCACCTATGAGCGCAGAAAACTTGGCGGAACTCCGTCATCTTGGAAATACGACGAGAGGGAACGTCGTTTCTAAGATACCAGCTGACGGGGATGGTGTGACTATGGTTATGTGATTGTAGGAATATGTGTTTAATAATAATATAATAATAAAATATAATTATGTGAAATAACTAAAAATAAAACTTTTGTAAGATAACCAGTTTGTACGGATGCCTACTATAATATATAAAATATCGAATGTCAAAAAATCGACAATTTTGGCTATACTTGTTGACGTGATTATGTGCAATTATTTTATTATGTTTGGTTATTAATTATTTTATGCTAATCACTTATATAAATTAATTACCAGATGGAACACGCTGGTAATGAACCCGTTAATGAAGTTAATCAATCTGAGCAAAACAATGAAGATCAATTTCTGAATAGGCAAGATATCGAGAATATCGTTGCTCAGGGAATAGCCAATGTTATTCCAGCAATACTTGCTGCTGCCTGAAATCCAATTGAACCTCAACAAATTATTCCTAGCAAACGTACACACGGTGATAATTTCAGTAATAGTGTAAACGGAGGCGGCAACCATACTAATAAAGACAACGATGGAATGCAAGCTCCACCCCTTAAGAAAATGAAAGCTGCAACGCCTGGTTGCACTTATAAGGAGTTTCTTGCCTGTAAACCGGTTGAATTTGCAGGCAACGAAGGGGCGACTACTGCACTGCATTGGTTAGAGAAAACCGATGCGGTGATTAAAATAAGTAAATGTGCAGAGGAAGACAAGGTCATGTACGCGTCGCACCTTTTTAAAGAAGGGGCGCTAGAATGGTGGAATACGGTACTTCAAGCCAAGGGAAGCGATGTGGCCTATGCCATGAGTTGGGAAGAATTTAAGCGGCTAGTGGAGAGAAAATTATGTCCCGAATATGAGAAAGAACAAATGGCGAATAAATTTCTGAACCACCGAATGGTGGATGTAGATTGTCGAGGGTATACTTCGACATTCTTCGAATATGCTAGAGTAATACCAACCCTGGCTTCACCAGAACCGATGCTTATTTCCCGCTACATTTGGGGATTGATTGGCGAAATCCGTGATATCGTTAAAGCTGCGAGACCTCGCACAATTGACGATGCAGTGGAATTAGCCAACACTTTGACTGACGGACTAGTGCGTACGCGAGAAGAAAATAGAAAGAAGGAAGTGGCCCAAAAGATTACCCAGGGATTCCGTATGGGTAACCGTAGTAATTTCAAGAAAAAGGGAACTGAGCAATCTTCCACTGTTCCATTTTGCAATGCCTGCAAAAGAAAGCATTTTGGAAGATGCAAAGGGTATTGCAATTTCTGCAAAATCCCGGGGCACCAAGAAGAATATTGCAGGAAGAAGAAAGCAACGATCTGCTACAACTGCGGAGAAGCTGGACATTTTAGGCCAGACTGCCCGAAATTGGCCAAATCAGCTGACAACAAAACCAAACCTGCAGAAGGAACTACCAAGAGAAACGCAAAAGCCTTCCAGTTGACTACTCAGGAAGCAGAACTAATTCCTGACGTGATAGCTGGTACGTTCTTAGTTCATAACGTTTATGCAAAAGTATTGTTTGACTCTGGTGCAAACCAAAGTTTTATAAATACTTCATTCTGCCAAGCTCTTAACCTACCCTTAACCAACCTTAGACAAATTTTTACGGTAGAAACGGCAGACGGTAATTCTGTTCATATAGATAAAGTTTTACGAGAAGGAAAGATAGAACTCTTAGGCCATAAATTCTCTGCAAACCTGTTACCTATGAATTTAGCCGGATTCGATATAGTATTAGGAATGGATTGGTTAGTAGCCAACCATGCTCGAATTCTCTGTGATAAAAACTCCATAGAAATTCATACACCCACAGGAGAATAGTGGTGATTACAGGAGATAAGCCACGTAAGCCAATGAAATTCATTTCAGTAATGAAATTGGCCAGTTATTCAAGAAAACAAGAAATAGTGTATATGATTTCGGTAATCAGTAACACTAAGGGTAAGGAACTTAAGGAAATTCCAGTAGTATCAGAATACCCAGAGGTATTCCCAGAAGAACTACCTGGATTACCACCTGATAGGGAAGTAGAATTTAGAATTCATCTAATTCCTGAAACTACACCGATAGCTAAGGCACCTTATCGGTTAGCACCCACCGAAATGCTAGAATTGAAAAAGCAGTTAGATGAATTGTTAAGCAAAGGATTCATACAGCCTAGTTCATCCCCGTGGGGAGCGCTAGTGTTTTTTTTGAAAAAGAAAGATGGGTCGATGCGAATGTGTATCGATTACAGGGAATTGAATAAGGTTACAATTAAGAATCGATACCCATTACCTAGGATCGATGATCTTTTCGATTAACTTCAGGGAGCTAGATACTTTTCTAAGATAGATTTACGCTCCGGATACCATCAATTGAAAGTACAAGAAGAAGACATACCTAAAACTGCTTTCAGAACTAGGTATGGTCATTACGAGTTTACGGTCATGCCCTTCGGACTAACAAATGCTCTTGCAGCATTTATGGACATGATGAATAGGATATGTAAACCGTATCTGGATGAATTCGTAATTGTCTTCATCGACGATATACTCATTTATTCCAAAAATCAAGATGAGCACTGTCAGCACCTGCATGCACTCTTAACTTTGTTAAGAAAAGAGAAGATTTACGCCAAATTCTCGAAGTGTGAATTTTGGCTACAGGATGTGCAATTTTTAGGTCACATGGTGAATCATGAAGGTATTCACGTAGATCCTGCTAAGATAGAAGCAATCACCAAATGGAAGGTCCCGCAATCAGCTATGGAAATTAGAAGTTTTCTAGGGTTAGCTGGATACTATAGACGATTTATTAAGGATTTTTCCAAAATAGTTGTACCCTTAACTAAGCTAACCTGTAAAGCAGTTAAGTTTGAATGGGGACCTAGGCAAGAGGAAGCTTTTAAGATCTTAAAACAGAAATTAACAAATGCTCCAATTCTTGCCTTACCAGAAGGAATAGAAGATTTTGAAGTTTATTGTGATGCTTCTAAGTTAGGATTAGGATGTGTGCTAATGCAACGCAAAAAGGTAATTGTGTATGCCTCAAAACAATTGAAAAGGCACGAGGAAAATTATACGACTCATGACTTAGAATTAGGAGCCATAATTTTTGCCCTTAAGATTTGGAGACACTATCTGTATGGAAGTAAGTTTACTGTCTATACAGATCATAAGAGCTTAAGATACATATTTAGACAAAAAGAATTAAACATGAGGCAAAGGAGATGGATGTAAATCCTAAGTGACTACGACTGTGATATTCAATATCACGAAGGAAAAGCAAACGTAGTTGCTGATGCTTTAAGTCGTAAGTATCATGAGAAACAACGACGAGTTCGTGCTCTTAGATTAAGTCTACAACTAGACTTAATGGAACAACTGAAGAACATTCAAGAAACAGCAATCAAGGATGATGCTGAAGGAATGAAGGGAAGAATAAAGGAATTAGAACAAGGAAGTGAATGAATTTGGAGATTCCACAAGAAAAGGATTTGGGTACCTAAGCAAGGAGAGTTAAGAAATAAGATTTTAGATGAAGCCCATAAATCTAGGTATACCATACATCCTGGTAACAATAAGATGTACCAAGATTTAAGAAATAACTTCTGTGGATAGGAATGAAAAAGGATATAGCTAGATATGTTTCTAAATGTCTTACTTGTTCACAAGTTAAGGCGGAACACCAGAAACCCTCAGGTCTACTACAACAATTAGAAATGCCGGTATGGAAATGGGAACTTATAACCATGGACTTTGTTACTAAGTTACCCAAAACCAGAAAAGGTAATGACGCGATTTGGGTAATTGTGGATCGATTAACCAAATCAGCTCATTTCCTACCCATGAAAGAAACCTTTAGCATGGAAAAGTTAGCAAAGTTGTATGTAGACGAAGTAGTATCCTTACATGGAGTCCCACTCTCCATTGTATCGGATAGGGATAGTCGTTTCACTTCACATTTCTGGACAAGTTTTCAAGAAGCCATGGGGACTAAACTGAACTTGAGCACAGCTTATCATCCTCAGACAGACGGACAAAGTGAAAGGACGATCCAAACCCTGGAAGACATGCTTAGGGCATGTGTGATAGATTTTGGTGGAAACTGGGATGACCACCTACCCTTAATCGAATTCTCCTATAATAATAGTTATCATGCAAGCATAGAAGCTGCCCCATTCGAAGCACTATATGGGCGAAAATGCAGAACTCCAGTCTGTTGGGCAGAGATAGGAGAAAGTCAACTATCAGGACCTGAAATCGTACAAGAGACCACCGACAAGATAACTCAAATCAAAGAAAGACTGAAAACGGCACGAGATCGTCAGAAGAGTTATGCAGACAATAGGCGTAAGCCATTGGAATTTCAAGTTGGAGACAAGGTACTCTTGAAAGTTTCTCCTTGGAAAGGAGTAGTTCGGTTCGGTAAGAAAGGAAAGCTAAGTCCAAGGTACGTAGGACCATTCCCAGTAATCCAGCGAATAGGACCAGTTGCTTATCGCTTACAACTACCAGAGGAGCTAGCTGGAGTACATGACGTATTTCATGTATCCAATCTCAAGAAATGTCTATCGGACGAATCTCTGGTAATACCACTTCAAGATGTAGAGGTAAATGAAAAGTTAAAATTTGTTGAGAAGCCACTGCAAATAGAAGACAGAAAAATTAAGTTTCTCAAACATAAAAGATTGGTACTAGACAAAATCAAGTGGGATTCGAAAAGAGGACCGGAGTACACTTGGGAGCTGGAATCGGAAATGAAGCGAAAGTATCCTCACTTATTTCAATAAATCTCGAGGACGAGATTTTAAATAAGGTGGGGAGGATGTAAGGACCTTCAAAAATGTCCCAAAACGACTCGTAAAAACCCGGACCTCTGAAACCCTAATCCATATTAAAAATCAAGAAAAATCACATTTTGGTCTTCTCGCGGGCCGCGTAAAGGATAAGCAGACCCTTACGCGGGCCGCGTCAACTTGAAGTTTGTCCGGATAAGCATCCGGACCACGTATCATCCACATGGCGACCCTACTCGTGACCCATCAGACCTACACGTAGACTAGGTGGCCATTCGGGCCGCGTAAGAGTTGAGTATGGGTTTACGCGGGCCGCGTAAAACCCAAAATCAGGCTATAAATAGCCCATGCATGGGGCTTTCTTCTGTGCTCGTAAAAACTCTCAAAATCCCTCATATTCTGATCGAATTTCATTTTCAAAATAGCAAGGCGCTGCTACCATACAGGGTATTAACTCGATCGCTGCTACGATTCAATGTCCAATCGATTGAAACTATCCGATGGATGTTTAAGTGTTGCCCACATTAGGGCCATACTTTGTCATTCGTCAAAAAATTCGATGGATGTTTAAGTACTGCACTTTGTCATTCGTTGTGAGGGTTTTAATCTCGTGAGTTATCGTAAATGTTGTATTAGTTACTGACCTAGTTCGTGTGCATTGTTATTTAAAATTAGGTTACAAGGCTAATCAGTAGGCTAAACTCTGCCCGTTTAAATCTGCAATGTGAGTCATTCTCTTTTATCAAAAGTGTTTTATAATACTCCATTTATTTTCAAAAGTTATAATTACAGGGATTAAGTCGTGGTTATCTTGAATCACTGGCTAGTGGGGTATTGTGCACATTACTAATTTCTCACGGTTAGGCTAATAAATCCTAACAGTGATAATCATCACTACTTGGGTGAAAGGACCCAATAGTGGTATGACCATCGTCACCAGGAGGTGACATGGCGCCAGATAAAAATAAGATAGAAGCCATTGTAATCGCTCTTATGCTGTAATTTATAACTATATGTCATTTTATCAAATTTGAATGACTCGCCAGTATTTCCCCGCTGATAAAATATTTTTAAAACATGTTTCAGGTGACTACTGTGAACCAAGGAAAAGTGCTACGGAGCACTAACAAAGCTTGAAGTAGTGGCTCAGTTAAATAAATAAACATGTTTTGTAAACCAGGGAATTTCCTAGTAAAATTCCTCTATTGTAAATTACGGGGTTTATCCCGAATTATGAAATAAAATAATCGGGCATTTCAAGTTTTAAAAGATCCTGTAAAATCTTCCGCTGTCAACTCAATTAATAAATACCACGGGTTTCTGTTCCGCGGCTCCTGGACCGGGTCAAACCAGGACGGGGGTCATGACAGCTTAGCCTCGGTTGCACTTTGCTGGGAGCCTCCATCTCGATTTCTTCGTCTACAATCTCTTCATCTTCCTCTACTACTCTCTCCTCAACTCTCGAGTTCCCTACGGTTTTGCCACTACGAGTGGTAATGGCTTTGGCATGGGCATTAGGGTTAGGTAGGGTGTTACCCGCAAACTGACCGGGTAATCTCTCCTCTAGTTTTCTAGACATGTCACCTATGACTCTTTGAAGGTCTTGGAAAGAGGTTTGGTGGTTCTTAAGCATAAGGTCATGTTCGGTAAGGATCTTTTGGGTGGTTTGGTCCTTAACAACTAACTGGCTCATCATTGCCTCCATTCTCTCAAGACTACCCCCTAAATCATAACTCGAACCCTGACCTGGTTGAACCTGATTATTTGAACCCCCATCCTTGACCTGCCCATTGAACCCCTTATTGAACTGCCCATTTGAGCCCCCACCGAAGAATGAACCTTGACCCCTTTTTGGATTTTGAGCTAATTGCAAACTAGGGGGGTTACCATTGGACCGAAAGTTATTATTATTATTATTACGCCAACCCGAACCAAAATTATTACCAAACCCACTAGGTTGACCTCTACCTAAACCTCCTCCCACGAAATCGACCTGCTCCTCACCAACTAACAATGGACACACACTCGTACTGTGACCCCCTCGGCAAAACTCACACTTATCAACCTTTGCCTTGATCTCCTTGAGCTCCCTAGTCACGTTTTCTAATACAGTGGCTATACTAGGGTCCATAGTGATATGGTTCACCCCACGAGTGGAATGACTAGTAGTGGTATTTGAATTGCCACTTTGATACCGCTGATCAGCTCGCGACTGAGATTGAGATTGGGCAAATGCCTCGAAACGCTCTAAACACTCGGCAACAGTAAGAATACCCATCATGTTACCCCCTGCATTAGTGTCAAAACGATCATGAGTCTCTTGGGTGAGACAGTTATAGAATTTTTCACAAAGGGCCCAATCAGAAAGACCATGCTGGGAGCAACGAGGGCAAAGGTTTTGAAAACGCTCCCAAGCAAGGTAATAGGGCTCGTCGGGCTCCATGCGGAATGAGTGAATTTGATCGCGAATACGTGAGGCCTTCGCGGGTGGAAAGTATTTGTTTAGAAAAGCTTGACGGAGGCACACCCATGTAGTGAAAGTACCGGTTGGCTGAGAGTCCAACCAAGTAGCCGCACGGCCGGCTAGTGAAAAGGGGAAAAGTTGTAAGTAAGTAGCATCATTTGGGGCTCCGTGAAGTCTAAAAGTAGCGAGTATGCGTGAGAAACGGTTTATATGGGCGGGGGCGTCCTCGTCCTCGCGGCCGTGGAACTGGATGGAATTGGTGATGGCTTGCATGGCATAAGATGGAATCTGCCATGAGTTTTCGCTAACGATGGGTGGAACGGTGATGGGTGAAGCAAGACCGGTGAAATTTTGGGTGGCTTGTTGATGGACGATCTGTCTTGCGTTGGCCATTTTTTCTAAGTCTATGTTTTCTTGGACGCTAGAGGTGCTAGAAGTGGGACTATCGGGTGGGGAAACCTTAGGTGAATGGTTTGGTGAAGGTGGTGGGACGGGTATTGGTGTGGTATCGAAATCTGGGAAAGTAGTAAAAGATGAAGATGTACTAACCTCTGGGCCTTGGCCCAGTTGAGATGATGACTCCTTGACTGGTGGCTTCGACGGTGGTCCTTGCGATCGTAGATGTGGCATCCACTACAAGCAAAAACCTTAATATGAGAAAAACAGACACTAGTCACTAAGACTCAAGATGAAAATAAAAGACACAAAACAAAATAAAACACGTAGCACGTATATGTCAATAAAGTCTATCAAAGCTAATTAACGCAATTGCCAAGAGTCCCCGGCAACAGCACCAAAAACTTGATGTGTGCTAAACAGACTATAAAAATTAACTAAATTAGACTCGCTAAGCTAGACACTAAAAAGCTTTAATTCTAGACTCGACCTAAACCACACAATCGTCAAGTGTACCGATCACTGTAGTATAACCTAAGGAATTCCAGATATCGAACCACGAGACTATAAATCACGTTAACTAGATTCTAACAGACGCTGACAGACACGACTGAAACTGTTTAATTGTTGGGGGGGGGGGGGGGGTTACTGAAAATCTAAGGAAATCTATTTAACTAAATTATTAAACTAGAACTAAACTAATACTAATTAATGTGAAGACTTTTCTCAGACGATGAAAGAAACCACCTAGACTAGAATCCTGGATTGATTTTAAGAAATTACCAATTAAGTTAACTGCATGATTTATGGAACCGGGATCTTATGATACTAAACCTATTAAGACACCAACTAAGACCCTCAACCCTTCTCGAGGTGAAACTTATGGCACTACCTAGGCTGTTAATCCTACCGGTTATTAGACTTCCTTCCAGTTTTCTAATTATTGTGTAAGTACCCTAATATTGACCTACTCTTTTCCAATTATAAGTCTAGGGTAGTTTGGATTTATTAATTTGACTTGATAGACTAATGAACCGACGGGGCAACTAAGGCACGACTTTTTCCAAAGACTGTCTAAAGCAATTCGCCAGGTAAGACCTACCAATAGCCCCGCACCTTCCAGCTATAAAGACTTGTAGAATACTAGAATCTAGCAAATTACTAACAACTACTTCTAGGGTTTATTGGCCAACTCTCCCTAAAGGTCAAAGACCTAGCATGAACCTATTTCGTAGCAGACAACCACCAAGATTCATACGAAGCAGTTGATAATAATAAACCGGATTAAAGTAAGCATACACACCAAATCAATAAACCAAACCATTACAATACACAATCAATCCATAAAATGCATGCAATTAACGAAAAAGGTTAAAACTTTATATTAATCCATTCATCATAGTCTAGGTGGCTTAAAAGTTTAGCCAAGCATGTCAAACAATGAAAACAAAGTAAAGATGTTCAAGTAAGAATTCATGACAACGAGTTTCGAAAGAAAAATAGACAAACAAGGAATTGGAAAACCCGAGCAAGTCTTCAATCCTTCGTCCTGAACTCGTACCGATGATTCTAGTGCTTCAAAACCTTCAAAATTGCTCCAAGAATGCTCCAAGAATCGCCTATGATCTCCTTAATTCGTAACTAGGGTTTAATGATGATTTTCTTGGGATTTTATACGTAACCCTAACTCCTAACGGAGAAAACTCGCAATTTAACCCCGTCGCGTCGCGCGATGGGTAAAACCTTAACCAGTCGCATAGCGCGACGGTGCGGAAATCCAGAAATTATTATTTTAGTGGTGGCGGCACGCGACAGCATAGCTTGATCATGGTGGCGTAGCGCGATGGCTCCATTTTCACAGACTGTTGCGTTTTTTTCTCCAGCTACAACATCCCAAAATCTCTAGAAATTATTCTAACTCTTTTCAACTCGTTCCGGGACTTGGTGTTTCAGCATTGTGTCTCGTTTTTACTCAATTTTCAGCAAACTTAAGCACCAAGACCTACAAAACTCGAATTGATCAATAGTATGCACATTCTAACGAAAACAGAACTAAACATAAAGGAAAACTATACAAACTGTACACGAATAAGAGATGTATTTTGCAATACATCAAATATCCCCACACTTACTCTTTTTTCGTCCTCGAAAAAGAATTATGCAACAGAATCAGAGACGAATAGTCACTCAGGCCAAAAGCATATTTATATTTTATTAAAACCAAAGCTTGCGTTAGCCGCGATTACGAATATATTTGTCCCCTTAAACCCAAATCCGGTCTTAAGCCCTTTATCATGTGAATTTAATTTAAGTACGGTCAATCTACCTAGGGTCTCACGCTAGGATCTACGGTCCACCTACTCCCGCCTCAAGCTTATTGAACCAAAGGAACGATCACTGGACCAATTCCCAACCGTCTTATATCAAAACCAATAGAATTTAGAATCTAATTTTTTTTCTTTTTCATCACTTTTTCTTTTTCTTTTTTATTATGAGCGTAGACATTGCTTTCCCTAACCAAGAGGCATTCCGGCTGTAGAGTCGCTATCCCCAACTCGGATTACTTAGGCTTCGGTACTTTTCCTTTTCTTTTCAAGTTCGATTTCACACATCCTAGAGGTAATCCGGTTGTAAAGTCACTATCCCCAACCCAGACTACATAGAACTGTGCTACTTTCATTCAGTTTCTAGCTCATCATTTTTTCTATTTTTTTTCATTATAAAAAATTCTAACGGTTTTAACTTATAATGGTGTTCCTTATACTCTTATTGGCGGTTTGAATTTCCCATATTTCCCAGATGAAAACCCACCAGTAGACCGACAATTAAGGTATATTAATTCAAATGGACCTAAAACCAAACCCGGACCTATTCACACATCCCTAACTAGACACAAGCTCGATTTATTTTAATCTCTTATTATTATTATTATTATTCGAACCCGAGCAAAAATTCATCTTTTCTATCAGTTTCCGTATTAATTTGCAAACTTCTTTATTCAAAAGACATTTTTCTGATTTTTCAAAAAAAAAAATTTGGATTTTTCAAATTTTTTAATTTTAATTTTTTTTTCATATTTATGACTCGATTATTTACAAGTATCCCATCCCCACACTTAAAGATTGCATTGTCCCTAATGCAAGAACGGAAATACGACTCAAAACAACCTAAATTACCACTAAACTAAGCACGAACTAAATAAATAAATAAAAGAATACAAGGGAAACGACTTAGCTGAATATGTGAGACTGTCAAAGTGCCAGTCGTTTCCACATAAGCCCTCCAATTCAAAACGCGCTCAGCGAACAACTCCTATTCTCGGACACGCGAACGAAAGCGGCATAAACATCAACCTATCAATCATCATAAACAAACTACCAACACATCATAAATATATACCATCCAAAATATCAGTTCAAACACAACCCAAACCATCCTGCCCAACCAACCTGTTTAACGTGTATCAGTATAAGTACAAAACTAACATATGAGGATAAAAAACATCATAAAAGAAAAATCAAACAAAAGATATAGTCGTCATTACTGCTGCTTCATCCTCATCATCCCCACACTAGTCTTCCTCGTGCTCGCTGGCAGACTCCTCACTGCCTTCCTCCTGTCCACCTGCTCCAGAACTGCCCTCTCCAAATACACGAAATGGGGGAACCGGGTCAAACCTCTGTTCAGCACCAGCCGAGCCACCCTGCTGTCTCGGCTAAAAGAAGTCTGGGATCCCCATGTTGTGCCTGCTCATAATGTACCTGAGGGCCTCCTCCTGTCTATCTTGCCCCGTCTGAATCAGATGCTCCAGCCTGTCGAATCTCTGCTCCACATAGCCAGAGAACGACTCCAAAGTAAGAGGCTCGGGTGGTGGCTGCCAGAGGGGGTACTGAGGCGCTGGCCGCTCGTGTCGCTGTGGTGGCCGCTGTCGGTGTGTAGGGTCAATCTGAATCATCACATCCTCAGTTGGATGTCCCTCCGGCGGCTGCACCTACGGGCCCTGCCTAATCGGCTCTCAGCCGTAGGGCTCCGTATACGACACTATACCTGCCTGCTGCAACTCTCTCAAACCAAACGTCATCGTCTTGGGCCCCTCATGTAGAAATTGGGGGACATACTTGTCAAACACCCCCAAATTCTGTGCAATACGAGTGATATATGGGCCCATAGCCAACCCAGCCCGATGACCACCTCTACGTCCCCTGCTGAAAGAATCCGTTAACACTGTAGCCAAGTTCATCTTCCGATTCTCCACACGACACATACGTTTTTTTTTTTTAATTTGTAGGTTTTCTATTTTTCATTTAACCATCTACAATATAAACTTAGAAGAACTCAATATTAAACTTAGAAAAACTCAATATCTAGTTCGGTTTATTTTATTTGTATGAAAAGGTTCGTTTTGCCAAGTTAGTTTGGATATGTTTAAACATATTATAGTTCTTCTTCTCAAGGGATTCAAGTGTTACTTATTTTTGCTTGTCCAGGGGGTGTTGAAACTAATATTAGGTGTATTAATTTATTTGTAATATAAAACTAGGATTTATTATTTTAATCAATGCTAGCATTCACTCTATGAACATGGATAATTATGATACATTGAAATATAGAGAAGAATCGGCATGGTTTATAAATACTTGATCGGGAACTTTACATTCAAAAACGCTAAAAAGCCTCACGATTCGCTTAAGTAATGTTTCAACGTAAGTTTGTGCATTTTGCTACACTACTTTTCTTTTGTTTATTTTTACAACAATTATCGTCGTATTTTGATTTATTATATATGATTGATGAGTTTATATTATAGGATAGGGCCCAATTTTTTACCCCGAACGAGGCCCAAAAGTTTTTTACCATTTTCGGAGACGGGCCTGTATTGTACCTTTGTGAATGATGGTAGTAACCTAACTCTTGTCATAATAACTACATCATACAGAGAAGAAGAGTAAAGAATGCGGGACTGTAGGCGTTCTTAAATTGCACTTTGTCACCGTAATGGCAGACCGCAGGTCTGGGAGGGTTTTTACCGGTTTCAAAGAAGAGGGTTACAATTGAGTTGGAAGCGGCTAGGGTCTCCATCAGGTTCAAACCGGTTTTGCTTCAGGTCAGGTTTCGGTTATAAACCAGTTTAGGGTAGCACCTCTAACACTCATGAGGGGATCAAGCATAGAAAACAAACTATATTCAGAACACACGAACCAATAAACCTGTTTAGGGTAGCCCTTCTAACACACATGAATGGATCTAGCATAGAAAACAAACTATATTCAGAACACACGAACCAAGCTTGTCACAAAATCAAATTACTAGGAATGAGACAAGAAATGTAATTTCTAGATACACAATTTTATTTACCTTTTTTTTGTAAATATTCCGATTTAAATTTAACGAAAACTAAGTTGTATTCAAAATAATTTTTTTTCCTTGTAAAAGGATTTTACAAAAACCGAGTTGTATTTAGAATAAATATTTTTTAAAATTAATAAAGATTATTTGTTTACATATCTGTATTAAAAAAATATTGAATGTTGAATGGTGGGATGGATGGTGAAGGAAGGTGATGATGTGACATTGGGCAACAGTTAATTTTTAGTAGATTTTAGAGATGCGTATTTGTTGTTCATAAAAAAAAGATAATGTTGTTGTAATCAGTACACCACCATCAACAGTGTCACATCATAATGACCGTATAAGTAAACAAAAAAAGATGACACAAACAGTATAGATCATATTAGTATCACATTAGTTATTTCCATGATCGGCCCAAGCCCAAGTATTTTGAGGTTTGGGCTGTAGGCCTTCAAATCAACAAGACCTTTAGATTGTTAAAGAAAAACATATGATATTTGGGTTGGGCTACGAAATTTGCGATGGATATGGTTGGTCTGTTGATATTGCAGGGCCGCATATGGATTATGGATTAGGCCACCAATACAAAATAATAATAATAATAATAATAATAATAATAATAATAATAATAAATACAAACAAAAAAATTAAAATACAAAAAAATAAATAAATTGTTTAGTTTATTTTGCCGGTCACGAGCCATTTCAAAAAGTCTCTTTTTTTTTTTTTGAAAAACTGTCTTAAATTTTTACTTTATTTTAGATCACCAAAATAATTGAGTCGACCCTGGTCATTTCTTTGTTAAATCTATTAACATACATACAATATGAAATGGGTAAAACACCCTCTTGTATAAGTCATATAACCATCTTATCCATATATGACCCATATTTATTATCTCATATGTGTCGCATAACCATCTTATCCATATATGACTCATATTTAGTTATACACCCCTCAAAAGGCTAGTATGCCAACCTAGATATACTTTTCTAGAAACAAACTAAAAATGGAATGGATGACATTGGGGATGATGCCATTGCCAATGCTACATGGATAGGATAGATTCTTATGCCATTACAAATATTTTGCTTTGACAAACTTAATATAATAATATTCATTTTAAAAGTTTGTCGATTAGAAAATCTCATTACAATTACAAATAAATTAAAAGCACATAATTTCTTGAGACTTGAAATGTGTATTTAAAAACCACATATTAGTAATAGACAGTGCAAAAACCCAACAAATCGTGAAAGTATTAAAGATACTTTTGACCGAATATAACATATTTGTAGATTATTACAAACACTCTTGATCATTGCTTTGGAATGTTTAAGATACGGATCCTTAACTCCACTCCTTATTTGTGTTCATATTCAATTGTTATAAACCATTGATTTCATATATCTTTGGAAATTCTTCACGTCTATGAAACACCGATTCATTTGTTAGGGCGTTCGTTTCCTATTCTGAATATGATATTGGATTTAGCTTCGATGTCATGCGATAGGATTATGTTTAGTTGCATTCATTATCACATGTTCGATGTTCCTAATGTTGTTATGATAATATTTGTTACTATTATTACGTGGAATTATATAAGATCTTTTGTGCTCTGATACCTTGAGTTTCGCTTCTCGTGGAGTGTCCCAAGAGTATGTTGTTGCGGCATCGACAACATGTGCACCACCCGTGATGGTGAAATTAGTTCATGTCTCTCTTAAGTACAAGTGTGGTACATATGACTATTAAGAGGTGTATGGATTGATCCTAGGATTTTTTAAGGAGGTGGATAAAGGGTAAGAAAACTCACCATCTCGTGTGATAAATATGTTAGAGTAGCTACTTGTGTGTTGTCACGATTTATGTTTGACTTAGGGATGAGCATTTTGTAATACCCCGAACCTTAATGTACTGGTTATAAACGTATGAATTATGTAATTTATATTTCATATATTGTTAAACGAGTAAAGATGATTGTGTGAAAGGTGAAATATCTTGACAAGCCTTGGCTAATATATGAGACCGTTTAATATTAATAATTAAATATATTATTTTTGACCTTACTCCGTTTTTAATGAAACTTAGGTTAAAACGTAGATAAAAATATGCTCGTTCTAATGACATATTCTTCGTTTTATAAAACGTCATATTTTAAAAGTTATACGAGAAAAACAAGTGAAGCAGCTGAATTAATATATATAAGCAAGCAAGCTAGTAGGTCAAGCAGGCAGGTAGGCACGTCACTTGATCCACATCGCCTCAGAAATAAGTTGAGGTGCCTGCTTGCTTCCTTTAAATAAGAGTCTCAGTAGTTTGATTAGTACCAGTTTCTTTAACGGGAATGCTCTAGTATAGAGAATCCTGAGTATACGATACCCCGTTGGGTGTGTTAGTAGTCGTTTTTGGAGCGCGAGTAGGAGCAGGAGTAGGAAAACTCTACATCAACGTGCCGTAGATAGTTTTAAGGTATGCTCTCGTTTACGTCTATGTTTAATTATTTATTATTTAATCTTAGTAGTTACTAGGAGTATTATTATTAGTAGTAATATTATTATTAGTAGTAGTAATAGTAATGTTAGTATTATTTTTAGGTACTAGGGTTATTGTCAGGTGCGGGTATTGGGTAGCCTAGCCTTAGTTAAGCATAGACTGATCAACCATGCTTAAACAAGGCAGCACTAACCAATATCCAACCATGATAATGACTAGTCAGGTGTACTAGTACCTAACCTAGGATTATGTAATTGTGTCAGGACCTTGAGACATAACCCAGTCATACTGCGGCAGTTAAGCAATTGCTAATCAGGTGAGTCATTATACTTGTCTTTTAAACTGTGATAGTATACTCGTCCATAACTGGTAATAATGAGAATGCTGCAGTATGCATATGTCAGTAGGGGTATATGGGATCCTATTATACTTAATGAGGTGTGTCACTCTGGGAAGGGTAATAAGGTGTTGTACCCACAGGCACTTCGTGCTTATAAGGTCCAGCGACACGCACTCATACCTATGTGACGGCCGTAGGGGGCACAGCTGGAGGACCAGTATGTCTCTTGTACGGTGGTTTGTGACAAGTCAAATGTGACCTATAAGGTTCAATGAGGCCCAACCTGACTATAATGTGGTCACATGCCCATATTGTGTACGCATATAATGTAAACTGTGGTCTTTCTTTATAAAAATTGTATAGTATGAGCTCATCAGTATATATCTAACGTCGTTTTGAGTATACTTATATCAGGTGAGTCATGAGGAAAGTTATAGGAACTACTTGACAGTTGTGGAGTTTTAGAAGATCAAGGAGTTCTTAGTTGCCAAAAGCTTGTAAATAAATAAAGTGTTGTACTCAGACTATTATAAGTTTTAATGAAAGTTTAGTTTGTTTCCGTTGTAAGTGTATCAATTGTGCATAATCACCCGGGTTACGGGGTGGGTGTTAAAGTTGGTATCAGAGCTCGAGGTTTTAGCGAATTAGGTATTGCAGGAAGGCCTAAGCTTTAACCAGTAGTTCTCTAAAGATTAATAGCACACTCAGACTAGGCCAAATAATATGTTCTCAGGAAAAGTACTTGCATAGTCAATTGAGTGACGCTAGAAGAAGTAAACTATGTTTTGCATTTTTATGTGCTATATATATATATATGATGTATATAGTTGTTATATTATAATGATGTATCATACATACCAGTAACTCTTTATAATCATATCCCTATAGGAAGGTGACAATGTCTAAACATAGAGATAAACAAGGGTCTAGAAATGAACAGAATAACAGAAGGAGAGAGGAAGCTTCTCATAGGACTCAAACTCCCTCTCACAGTGTCAGATCTCAGTCTAGTGTGAGCATGCGTTTAAATGCTGAAGATATTCGCAATCTAGCCACGGAAGTGGCTAAGATAATAAACAATGCACAAACCAGTAATGTTAACCAGTCAAGAGAACGACCTGAAGAAAGCTCAGCTGCATCCACGCCAGTACAAAGGGAAAGAATGGGCGAAAAGAAAAACACTATTGCAACCATGCCACTAGAAGGAAAAGGTGAATATTCCAAATCAAAGGAATGTACTTATAAGCACTTCATGTCCTGTAAACCTCAGTCCTTCGACGGAAGAAAGGGAGCACTAGAAGCTCAAGACTGGCTCAACAGAATGGAGTCGGTATTAGACATATGTGAGTGTGATGACCGCAACAAAGTACGGTTCGCCGTACATATGTTTGAAGCTGAAGCCCTTCACTGGTGGAACATTGTGGTCCGAACAGAGGGAAAAGAAAAGGTTAAGGAGATGAAGTGGGAGGAGTTTATTCATAAGTTTCTTGCTAAGTATTGTCCTCCCAGTGAGAATGAGCAACTGGAAGTAGAATTCTTTCAGTTAAAAATGGGAAATAAAACCTATCGAGGGTATGTTTCTCGTTTCAATGACATATCTCGACTGGTTTCGTATTTAGCATTGACTGAGGAACAACTGATCAATAGGTTTATGTCACACCCCGACCACGTATAACATACAAAACGTGGCGGAAAACGCCGGGGAGTGTTGTAACAGAATTAATTGTTTCATAACCATGGCATACAAAGTTGTATTTTATTTATCAACATAGAAGTTTCATTGTTTTAAACAGAAATCAAAGAGTTTATAACATAATTAAACTAAGTCTTTCTTCATTTTAAGTCTCTAAGGCCCAGGTCCGCCCTAGTGTCGCGATCATCATCCTACGGAAAAGCTCCTGAAAACACACGTGAAAATAGGTACGTCAGCATAAAAATGCCTGTGAGATACATAGGTTTTGTGAAAATAGGATTCATGACTTATAAGTTTAGAGAAAGTTGTTTAGCAAAAGTCAGTCATGAACCTTGTAAATTGTTTTGTTTTGTAAATCGTTTAAAAGCAATAAGATCGAATGATATGTATAAATAAAAGAATAAAGTATGGTTAATTAAATAACCAAGTAAAATGAGTTTGTATAAGATAAGTTGTTTTTTTTTAAAACAATGTCTTGTGAAAAGTATGTTATTTGTATAAAATGTCATATGTCTAAATTGAAATGATTCAAATAACGCTACAATATGTAATACCATACAAACACTTATATATAGGAAGTACTAGCGGCGTATCCACCATGCTTGTATCATATTACACACGCCTCGTTACTTAAATCACTTAAACAAAACCACCAATGTATAAAGTCTATGTTTAAACCAATAGTCAGAAGTACTTGTATAAGCCATGTCAAATGTTTAAAAGTCCAAATGTAGTCAAGTAATGTGTAACAAATGTTATGTATTGTAAGTAAAGTATTGTCACATAATCCAAATGTAGAAATGTACAAAACAAAGTATTTTGAATATATCAAAAAGTTATGTTTTGCAAAGTAAGGCATGTTACATTGATACAAACATTTATGTGGTAAGTTAACGCATACATTCAAGCCTTGAGACAGTCGGATAACCCTTTCAGTCAAGGTTATCAAAAGAAATGTTTTCGGATTCAGTCATTCCTTACATCCAAACAAACCCGGGATGTCAGGAATGGGATTTGTCAAGTCCTATGGTACCAGTACTTACTACCGAGCGGCGTAGCTAATGTTAATGAACGTATATAAGTCTCGTTGTGCAAACCAAATGTTATAGCAGTTGTATACATGTCATATGAAAACCATGTACTAAGTATGCTAAGTTAACATACAAAGCAGAAAAGTCATGTAAATCAATGTGCTAGCATGCTATCAGTCAACATACATAGCAGAAATGTAAAGCAAAACAATGTACTAAGTACGCACACAATGGGCATACATAGCATGAAATGTAATGTAAAACGATGTACTAAGTACGCACACATTGGACATACATAGCATAAAATGTAATGAAATCATGTACTATAATGTACTAATTAACATAACAAGCATATGATATGAAAGCATGAAAAGCACGAAAGTAACAAGTAGGCACATGTGTTTCACCCCAAAATGTTTGGAAAACAGTAAAAGAGGGGTCTATGTACTCACTTGAGATTGCTCAGAAGTCCTAAGATAACCACCAAGCAATGCTAGAGATCACGGAATCAAACGGCACCTAATATAGGTAACTATGTTAATAAACCGGACCTAATATCGGAGGATCGGATAGAATGAGGGTTCGTAAACCAAACGAGTATGGAGACTCATGTAATATGGTTTAACAAAGCCCACATACTAAAACGAAACTTAACCTAAGTGTTTACGACCCATTACGACCCGTTTAGGTAGCTTATGCTACTTTAACGCGTCGTTCGCGTAAAACGCGTTTGGACCGCCTAACTAGTCCTATGACAAGTAAAATATGCCTTAACATGTCTAATATTGTTGTCAAATCAGTTTAGATGTCAAAAATTATGTTACATATGTTTAAAATGAATTTTGGCATCAAAGGGGTATTTTGGTAATTTACCTAAGGCATATAAACTACCTATCATACAACTACTTAAACGAAGCGACCATAAGGTATAACCTCGGAAGGTTATTCCCTATATACTATGGTCACCTAATGTGTTTGGTCGGATCCTAATGATCGACCAAATGGGTCGGGTTCGAAGGTATAAGCGATTTATTAGATCGCTTACCCTTACGACCCTAGACAACGTGGTAATCAGTAGGCATAGTCACAAGGGACTATAACCATCGTGATTACAATCACGTTGCGAAGTTCAAACGAACTTCGCATGGACCATAAACTGGTCAATGCAGAAAGTCAAACAAAGTTTGACTTTCGGACTCGAAAAGCAATAAAAGAACGAAGGAACACTTACAAAGGGTCCCCGAATGCTAATCTAGATCAAAATAGCTCAGGTATGAAACAAAGGTTTCAACTTAGAGCACATAAGATCAGATTCTTGTGAGGAAAAGTGAAGGGTGGAGGTGGGTATTTATAGTTTTCGGTTCACCGTTAGGATCATTTCTTGGAGAAGAGGGAATGATCACATCCCTACACTTGTTGTAATGTTGTGGTTACTGATTTTGGCCACCATAAGAGTTTAACATGTGGCACTTGACCTTTGGAGAGTGTTAGGGGCTGCTAACTTGTGTTAAAAATGGCTTTTGCTGATCAGAAGGGGCCTAGCATGACGCTAGGGGGGCTAGGTGTCACGCTAGGGTCCCCCTGATCAGCAAACACTTTCAAATGCTCACCTTTCAGTCCCCGTTGCATATTAAGGCCATTTCCGACGTGTTTAAGGCTCGTTAAATCATTTTCAAGGCTCCAAAAGGATGCCTAAACATTGTGGGCATGAAACATGCTCAAAAATATGCCGGATGTCAGTTCGTTTGGTCGTACGATCGCGATGTTCGGTTAATTACGACGGAATGCGCATAAGCGCGAAAAACGATCTAAATTGCGTGACGAATGGATTTTTCTTATGCCAAACACTAAAATAAAATATTTTAGTGCTTACATGAAATTTTGGATGTCCGGAGGTATTCAGAACGTAAGTTATGCGCGAAAATGCAAACTTGTGCACTTTTTGACGCTTTTGGTCCCTAAATGACTCAAAAGTTTATTTTAGCACACTGAACCCCTCAAAGCCTATTTCTAAGCTATGTAAAGGATATTTAAGATGTGTTTAACTTATGGTCATGTTCCAGAATGTCTGTTACAGTTCAAATTGGCATACTTTCGCAGTTTGTCAAGTTTAGTCCCTGTAAGCGTATTAACTTGTTTTTGACATACCAAAGCCTTCAAAACTTATTTCTAAGTTATGTAAAGGTTATTTAAGGTATGTTAAGTATATGTTGATGTTCCGGAGTATTTGTCGCTTTAAACTGATTACGTTTACGCATCAGTTTGCGTATAACTCTCCAGAAAGCGATATAGAGTTTGAAATTGAATAAAAGTCAAAACATGAAAAATGTAAAACACAACCAAACAAACATTGGGATCAAATAACATTGTTTTATTGATAATAGAACTGTTCACAATGATTACAAGCACAGATGTTACAGTCTCCCCTACTTGTGGAAATTTCGTCCCGAAATTTATTTAGAGGAAACTCGTGGAAAAAGATGCGGATATTTCGCCTTCATTTGATCTTCGCGTTCCCAAGTAAACTCGGGTCCACGTTTAGCTTCCCAGCGAACTTTAACCAAAGGAATGCGCTTGCGTTTGAGCCATTTGACTTCACGTTCCATGATTTCCACTGGCTTCTCAACAAATTTCAGTGTTTTGCCAACACGAATTTCGTCAAGCGGTATGTGGAGGTTCTCATCAGCTAAACACCTTTTGAGATTGGACACGTGAAAAGTTGGATGAACATTTCCAAGTTCAGGAGGTAACTCAAGTCTGTAGGCTACCTTTCCTATTCTTTCGACGATCTTGAATGGTCCAACGTATCTTGGTGCAAGTTTTCCTTTCTTTCCAAATCTGATCACACCTTTCCAAGGTGAGAATTTAAGTAATACTCGATCACTGACTTGAAATTCCAAGGGCTTGCGTTTTGGATCCGCGTAACTCTTTTGACGGCTTCTAGCTGTCTGAAGGTTATCACGAACTTTCTTGATCTTGTCAGTTGTCTCTAAAATGAGGGCAGGTCCAGTAAGTTGAGCCTCGCTGATCTCATTCCAGCAGACTGGTGAACGACATTTTCGACCATAGAGAGCCTCGAAAGGAGCCATTTTGATGCTGGTGTGATAACTGTTGTTGTAGGAGAATTCAATTAACTGAAGATGTGAGTCCCAACTACCACCAAAGTCGATCACACAAGCTCTAAGCATATCCTCCAGAGTCTGGATTGTTCTTTCAGATTGACCATCCGTTTGCGGATGATAAGCCGTGCTCAGATTAAGTTGGGTTCCCATAGCAGATTGCATGGTTCTCCAAAAATGAGAAGTGAAACGAGCATCTCTGTCAGAAATGATGTTCAAAGGAACACCATGTCGAGCTACAATTTCATCCACATAGATTTTAGCAAGTCTGTCAGCAGGAAAGTCCTCACGGATTGGCAAGAAATGTGCTGACTTAGTAAGACGATCAACGACTACCCAGATGGCATCATGTGTCACACCCCCAAAATACCACCTAGGGAATGTCCCTACTAGGCGTGTGACGTACCAACAAGGAGCCACTAATCACATTGAACTCATTCAAGTTTATAAATAAATCCTCAATTATTAATGAAAAATACCATTAACGAGTTTAAATGAAAACCAACATGTTCAGCGGAAGCAAATAGTAAACCAAAGTTAAATTGTTCAAAACCAATGCATACTGTTAATATCAATCACATGAATTCTTCCTGTCGACCCATGACCACTCCAGCTACTCCAGACAGCAAGTTCCCAAATCCAATATTACCTAACGACCTGCAAGCATGCAGACAAGTGTGTCAGACGACGCTGGTGAGTTCAAAGTTTTGTTAACGTGTTTTGTTACCAGATGTATGTTAAGCCAATTCAACGTTGTGATATGATGCTGTTTATGACTTGTTGAGATACCCTAGGGAGTGTGCCCATATGTATCCGGGAAGTGTGTCCCTTAATAACCTGGAAGTGTGTCCAGTCCCCAATGCCCCTAACCAAGCATTGGTAATGATGCCCAGATAATTAGTTCGCGCCCGTCCTTACGGCCCGGTGCGAGGTATCAAACCTAATAGCGCTATCAACTAATTACCCCATTGCCCTACAGGCAATCCGATAATGATAGATTCCATGTTCAATAACCAAAACCCAATTTAACTGTTTACCCAAGATTCCCTTCCAAATGTTTACTAGTTGTCCCAAACCACCGGGACGCATGCTTGAGAAATGCAGTGAACTCACCTTAGATTGCTCGGTATTTAAAACGTTACTTTACCCGTTCCAAGTTGGTCAACCAAACCCTACCGTGGTTACCAAAGACAATCGGTTTAGTATTCGCATGTATCACGTATTATATGTACACGTCACATAAGTGGCATACAGGTAGCACACATATCCTTATACATAGTACACAGTCGTATTTCATGTTCCATATACCCCATACAATTATTATCCATTTCATGTTTCATATGCACATAGATCAAGCATTATCTACACATACTACACTTGTAACGTATGCAAATTACACATATCATCATGCGATTCACGTCAGTAATTCAGGCAACATACCAGTTTGTCATCATCATATATTCACATATCGTAGGTTCGGGTCACATACTAGGTCACGTTATAAATTTAGGTTCAATAAACACTCAATAGTCCATTATCACATATCATACGATTATCAAATTAATCTTCCCTCATACAACCATCAACAATTCAGTAGAACTCAAATCTTCAATATTATACAACCCTATCCCTCGATTGACTAAAGCACTAGCAGATTATATCCAATTAAATAAACATACAAGACATTAATGAGTTGCACACATATTAAGCAAACATGAAAACATGAATCACTGACACTTCTCATGCAAACATATTAATCATTATTTAGTCACACATAAACAGATCCATCATATCCTCATGATAAGCCTAAGAAGACATATGCATACAGTGGGCATGTGGTCTTAGAAGGTATTATTTTATAATAATAATAATATCACATCATCAACAACTCGCACAAGGAGAAAGGCGGCTGTTGGTTTTGACATATTGGACCAAACATTGGGAGGAGCCAACATCACAAGAACAAGGGGCCCACACACGTGAATCTTTAGACAAAACAATATAATGTTTGGGGACTTTTGGATGGCAGATTCATCCACCCTACAATCACCTAACCATTCCACTAACTGGGTAATCGTGTAAGTATCTAGACTCCTTCATGATCATGATTAACCAAGTATTCATATAATATCCTAACCCAAATCTCATTACAACCGACCACCCACCCAGTACTCATGCCCACAATTCAAATCAATCTATGCATATACACTTAAACATGGATTAATACATTCTGTTCATTATCATAAAACCAAGTCTGATACAATTTGCAACCATCCCTATGATCATGTTTCTAACCTAAACACACAACACTTAATCATAGCTCATGCATGATCAATACAATCTCACTAATATTAATCATATGAGGGAAAGAACATACCTATCGAAGAACTACAAATAGGGAAGAAGGTTACGAGAGAGGAGGTGTCTCGCTGCCGTCGCAAGTAGGAAACGATTAGGGTTGTTGTGTTTGAAATTGTGAGACAAGGAGAGTGGTTACGTACTATTATATTTGAAGCCAATTCCTAATAAGTGGGCCGGTGTTGGTTTGTTAAGCAAAAGGTGATATGGGCCGGTTATGCTTACCAAACAAAATGATGGCTTTGGGCCCGGTTATATTTTCTAAACAAATTACTGATTTGGGCCGGTACTTCACAACCATACGTATCAGTATTTTAGGTCTAGTCCAACCGTTCATTAATCGACGTCACACGTTATGTTTGGGTTCAGTTCAGTCAACTATGTTACATGTGATGTTTCTTAATCAGACAAACACACACACGATACACAACTACCAAATAAGTTAGCACGTTCAACGGGTTACGGGTCGAATAAATAAATTAAAACAAGAACGGGGATATCGCAAACCGGAGACACTAACCTTGAAACCTCGGGTTGTCACATCATGACCTTTCTTAGTGCGCGGAAGTTTGGTAATGAGATCCATAGTAATGTTTTCCCATTTCCAAACTGGGATCTCTGGTTGTACCAATAAACCCGAAGGACGCTGATGTTCAGCCTTAACCTTAAGACAAGTAAGGCATTTTGATACATATAAGGCAATGTCTTTCTTAATACCAGGCCACCAATAATGAATACGAAGATCCTTATACATCTTATCTGAGCCCGGATGAATAGAATAACGAGACTTATGGGCTTCATCCATAAGCAAGGTACGAAGATCATCCTGGCTTGGGACCCACAAACGGTCCATGAAGTAATACGATCCATTTTCCTTCAGTTCCAGATCAGGTGTTATGTGATAGGGAAATTCCTTATCCATCAAACCTTGTGAAACACAAGATTGTTGAGCCTGAGAAATGCGTGCTTGGATATCGGATCGAGCTTGAATAACAGATTGAACACGTACACAATGAAGCTTAGTACGTTCCTTACGACTCAATGCATCAGCTACGACATTCGCCTTACCAGGATGGTAGCGAATTTCGCAGTCATAGTCGTTTAAAAGCTCCACCCAACGTCGTTGTCTCATGTTGAGTTCTTTCTGATTGAAGATATGCTGAAGACTTTTGTGGTCCGTGAAAACCACACATTTTTTACCGTACAAATAGTGTCTCCAGATCTTAAGAGCGAAGACAACTGCACCCAACTCAAGATCATAAGTGGTGTAGTTCTTCTCATGTATCTTCAACTGCCTTGATGCATATGCTATGACTTTGTTCCTTTGCATCAGGACACAGCCAAGACCCAATTTAGATGCATCGCAATAAACGACGAAATCATCATTGCCCTCAGGCAACGTCAGAACAGGCGCGTCGCAAAGCTTCTGCTTCAAGTTTTGAAAAGCTTCCTCTTGTTTGAATCCCCAGTCAAAGGGTTTGTTCTTCTGAGTTAGAGCAGTTAGAGGAACTGCAATCTTTGAGAAGTTCTCAATGAAGCGGCGGTAATAACCCGCTAGACCAAGAAAAGAACGAACCTCAGTGGGAGTAGTAGGCGTATCCCAATCCTTAATCGCACTGATCTTGGAGGGATCTACATGAATACCTTGTTCGTTGATAATATGTCCTAAAAATTGAACTTCTTTAAGCCAGAATTCACACTTGGAGAATTTGGCGAAAAGTTACTCTTTCTTTAGGAGTTCCAGAGTAAGACGAAGATGTTGCTCGTGATCAGCTCGCGTCTTAGAGTAAATCAAAATGTCATCTATAAAAACAATGACGAACTGATCCAAATAAGGCTTGCAGACCCTATTCATTAAGTCCATAAAAACAGCAGGAGTATTAGTCAAACCGAATGGCATGACTGTGAACTCATAATGCCCATAACGAGTGCGGAATGCTGTCTTGGGAATATCTTCTTCATGCACCCGAAGTTGATGATATCCGGAACGTAGATCAATCTTCGAAAAATAAGAAGCGCCCTGTAACTGATCAAAGAGATCATCTATGCGCGGTAGGGGATATCGATTCTTGATGGTAAGCTTGTTAAGCTCACGATAATCGATACACATCCTAAAGGATCCATCCTTTTTCTTGACAAAAAGAACGGGAGCACCCCAAGGTGAAAAGCTAGGACGTATAAAACCTTTGTCAGAGAGCTCCTGAAGCTGCTTAGATAACTCTTGCATCTCAGATGGTGCAAGATGATATGGAGCTCTGGCAATGGGATTTGCACCATGTACGAGATCAATGCGGAACTCGACTTGGCGTGCTGGAGGTAGACCAGGTAACTCTTCAGGGAATACTTCAGAATAATCCCGAACAACAGGAATATCTTGGAGAGACTTACCCTTGCCTTTATCTGCTGTGACATGTGCCAAGAAAGCCACATAGTTCTTCCGTAGATACTTCCGAGCTTTAAAACAAGACATGAGCTTGAGACCACCAGACGGTTTCTCACCTTGAACCTGTAGGATCTCGCCTGTCGAAAGCGGCACACGAACAATCTTCTCAGAACAAACTATCTCTGCGCGATGCTTGGATAACCAATCCATTCCCACAATAACGTCGAAGCTTCCAAGTTGCATAGGCGTGAGGTCGATAGGAAAAAGATGGTCGTTAAGGTTCAACTGGCAGTTGCGAAGAACAGAATCAAGAACAATGGGTTCACCACTAGCAACCTCTACTGTCAAAGGTTTACCTAGTTTCGTTCTAGACACGCGAAGCATTGGCTCAAAAGACAATGACACAAAACTCTTATCGGCACCCGAATCAAAAAGAACAGATGCAAGCTGATTATTAATAAAGAACGTATCGTTCACCACATTATCGTCCGCCTGCGCCTCTTGGGCATTCAAGTTAAAAGCTCGCCCTCGAGCCTGAGCCTGATTCTGGTTCTGATTTTGGTTGGCTAGCCTTGGGCACCGGTTCCTGTAGTGGGTCAGATCCCCACAATTGTAGCACGAACCAGGAGGAAAATGAGGTCGTGCAGCTTGACCTTGTTGCTGAGCAAGAGGCTGAGCAACTTGTTGGGCTTGGTTCTGAACTGCCTGGTTTTGGTTAACAGGAATGCGACAAGTAGCGGCAAGATGACCAGATCTTTCGCAGTTGGTGCACTGACGACACTGGAGGTGTGGTGGATGATGGCCGTTACACCTGTTGCACAAAGGTGCATTGCCAAGATAAGGCTTCTTGGCTAGTGGCTGCGCAGGCTGATTTGGTGCAGCTTGGGCCTGTGCAGTAACGGCATAGTTTTGGGAAGCCTTTCGCTTCCTAGACACTCCAGAATTCTTTCCCTTCTTGTTTTGACCTTTCTTGCTATCTTCCTTATCAGACGCCTGCTTCTTACCCTTGTCACCCTTTTTGTGCAGCTTCCCCTTTCAAACCTGCGACTCAGTCAATGTCGCTGCTAACTCGATCGCCTGACGGAGTGTGGCAGGGTTACTACCAGTAATGATGTCTTGCACTGAGTCAGGTAGGCCGTCGATGTATCTTTCGATAGCCTTGTCGAGTGGGGTAACCATAGTTGGGCAAAGCAGACTCAACTCCTCAAACCTATCAGTATAAGCCCTGTGCTCGCCACTGTCTTGTTTCAAGTCCTCAAACTCTTTCTCCAACGCTCGCTGTTCATGACGAGGACAAAATTCCCTCATCATAAGGGCCCTAAGTTCAGCCCATGTCTGTGCTAGAGCAACTTCTGCACCTCGGTCTCTCATAACCCCGTTCCACCATGTGAGAGCCCTCTTCTGAAACACGCTCGAAGAAAACTCGACCTTGCGATTATCCGGACACTGTACGTGGCGGAAAGTATTCTCAATGCTCTCGAACCATTGAAGAAGCCCAGTCGCTCCTTCAGAACCACTAAACTTGAGTGGTTTAGCCGAGTTAAAATCCTTGTATTTGCATGGAGCATTGTTATTGTTGTTGGCTTGGTGCCATTGAGCAAAGAGATTTGGGAATTGAGCAGCCATCTGCTGCGCAATGATTTCTGCCAGTTCGGCAGTCGCTATCTGGTTTTCGCGTCGAGGAGGCATTCTAAAAGAGGAACATGAAAGGAAACGAGTGAGATAATTGGATGAAGAGAATGAGATAAAACAAAATCAACAAAAGCAAAGATGGTGGTTATTCGTCCGCATTACCAAGCAAACAAACGACACACAGTGACTAATCAAAGTAAATGGATCAAAAATAATGTATAGCGAAGACATGCTCGCCTATAAGTGAACACTCATCCCAAGAATTCCCAGGTAAGCACAACTGGTCTCGCGTCTGATGAGATATATACGAAGTGCTTACCTAGACAGAAAACCCAGAATACAGGCATTCACTCTTCCAGTTTGCACGTGTTCACATTATTTAAAACCCAAAACTTTGACGAGATTTTGAAAATTTGAAGGCACAAGGCCAAAAATTTAGTCAAACTGGAAGGGTTCAAAACCTTACAATAGAGGGTTCAAAACCTTGTAATAAATCATCCAAAAACAGATGATTGTTTTTTTCAAGAATCGTTTCGGAAAAAATTGGGTTCTTGTTTTGTTAATCACCTAAGGATAGGTGATGTACATGTTTTAAGATCTAAACACAAGATAACTTGTGTTAGGGTCCTAGAAAGGTTATAGTCTAGGTCAAAGAATTACTAATAACCTAATTCCCTATAACCATTGGCTCTGATACCAACTCTTCTGTCACACCCCGACCACGTATAACATACAAAACGTGGCGGAAAACGCCGGGGAGTGTTGTAACAGAATTAATTGTTTCATAACCATGGCATACAAAGTTGTATTTTATTTATCAACATAGAAGTTTCATTGTTTTAAACAGAAATCAAAGAGTTTATAACATAATTAAACTAAGTCTTTCTTCATTTTAAGTCTCTAAGGCCCAGGTCCGCCCTAGTGTCGCGATCATCATCCTACGGAAAAGCTCCTGAAAACACACGTGAAAATAGGTACGTCAGCATAAAAATGCCTGTGAGATACATAGGTTTTGTGAAAATAGGATTCATGACTTATAAGTTTAGAGAAAGTTGTTTAGCAAAAGTCAGTCATGAACCTTGTAAATTGTTTTGTTTTGTAAATCGTTTAAAAGCAATAAGATCGAATGATATGTATAAATAAAAGAATAAAGTATGGTTAATTAAATAACCAAGTAAAATGAGTTTGTATAAGATAAGTTGTTTTTTTTTAAAACAATGTCTTGTGAAAAGTATGTTATTTGTATAAAATGTCATATGTCTAAATTGAAATGATTCAAATAACGCTACAATATGTAATACCATACAAACACTTATATATAGGAAGTACTAGCGGCGTATCCACCATGCTTGTATCATATTACACACGCCTCGTTACTTAAATCACTTAAACAAAACCACCAATGTATAAAGTCTATGTTTAAACCAATAGTCAGAAGTACTTGTATAAGCCATGTCAAATGTTTAAAAGTCCAAATGTAGTCAAGTAATGTGTAACAAATGTTATGTATTGTAAGTAAAGTATTGTCACATAATCCAAATGTAGAAATGTACAAAACAAAGTATTTTGAATATATCAAAAAGTTATGTTTTGCAAAGTAAGGCATGTTACATTGATACAAACATTTATGTGGTAAGTTAACGCATACATTCAAGCCTTGAGACAGTCGGATAACCCTTTCAGTCAAGGTTATCAAAAGAAATGTTTTCGGATTCAGTCATTCCTTACATCCAAACAAACCCGGGATGTCAGGAATGGGATTTGTCAAGTCCTATGGTACCAGTACTTACTACCGAGCGGCGTAGCTAATGTTAATGAACGTATACAAGTCTCGTTTGTGCAAACCAAATGTTATAGCAGTTGTATACATGTCATATGAAAACCATGTACTAAGTATGCTAAGTTAACATACAAAGCAGAAAAGTCATGTAAATCAATGTGCTAGCATGCTATCAGTCAACATACATAGCAGAAATGTAAAGTAAAACAATGTACTAAGTACGCACACAATGGGCATACATAGCATGAAATGTAATGTAAAACGATGTACTAAGTACGCACACATTGGACATACATAGCATAAAATGTAATGAAATCATGTACTATAATGTACTAATTAACATAACAAGCATATGATATGAAAGCATGAAAAGCACGAAAGTAACAAGTAGGCACATGTGTTTCACCCCAAAATGTTTGGAAAACAGTAAAAGAGGGGTCTATGTACTCACTTGAGATTGCTCAGAAGTCCTAAGATAACCACCAAGCAATGCTAGAGATCACGGAATCAAACGGCACCTAATATAGGTAACTATGGGGCTGTTTGGTTGTGTCTGAATGGCTCCATTCAGAGGGAGCCCTCTGAATCGGTCAGAGGCTTATGCGTTTGGTTTGTTAAAGAGCCTGCCTCTGAATGGTTCCATTCAGTCTGATTCATTCAGATACTAAAGGGCGCTGAATGAAAGTTTTCACAAACATACCCTTTGCCCTAATCATCAAAACCCATCTTCTTCTTCCACAGCCACTGCAACTCCTCCACAGCCTTCACCTCCGTCGCCGCCCCTCCTCCACCGTCTCTCCTCCACAGCGCCGCCACTCACCTCCGTCGCCGCCCCTCCTCCACCGTGTCTCCTCCGTCGCCGCCCCTCAACAAAACAATAACAAAATCAATCAACCGGCGATAGATATATAAACAAATATGTGTAACATCAGTGACGTGATTTAGATTCAAAATTACCGTGAGTTTTTGTATGGCGATCGATTCAGATGCACCGGTGATGCTGATGAATGTGTTGATTGATTCCTGATCAGGTGTCGCCATCGGTGAAAGTTTGCAGAACAAGTTATTGAGTTGAGAAGGAGGATGAAGAAGATATGTATGTGAAAATGATGGGGATATCTGAGCAAAAGATTGATAATATCTGAGCCACTTATGTAGTCATGTGGGTATATATCTGTTGCTGATGATACAAGTATAAATAATTATACATTCTGACTTTGAAGCCACATATTTTGATTTTGAATGTATCTTCTAAAGTTAATACATGTGTTCTGTTAAAAAAAAAAAGTTAATACATGTGTAGTTTATAATGTATGTACAGATCTGTATATGTTGCTATATATGTTCAGAGGGGTAAAAATGTCATTTTACACAGCCATTAAGAGGTGCAACCAAACAACACTTTACTGGTTCAGCACTTACTGGTTCAGAGCCTCTTAACCATTAAGACCTCTTATTCATTCAGCACTTATTGATTCAGATGTTGCCAAACAGCCCCTATGTTAATAAACCGGACCTAATATCGGAGGATCGGATAGAATGAGGGTTCGTAAACCAAACGAGTATGGAGACTCGTGTAATATGGTTTAACAAAGCCCACATACTAAAACGAAACTTAACCTAAGTGTTTACGACCCATTACGACCCGTTTAGGTAGCTTATGCTACTTTAACGCGTCGTTCGCGTAAAACGCGTTCGGACCGCCTAACTAGTCCTATGACAAGTAAAATATGCCTTAACATGTCTAATATTGTTGTCAAATCAGTTTAGATGTCAAAAATTATGTTACATATGTTTAAAATGAATTTTGGCATCAAAGGGGTATTTTGGTAATTTACCTAAGGCATATAAACTACCTATCATACAACTACTTAAACGAAGCGACCATAAGGTATAACCTCGGAAGGTTATTCCCTATATACTATGGTCACCTAATGTGTTTGGTCGGATCCTAATGATCGACCAAATGGGTCGGGTTCGAAGGTATAAGCGATTTATTAGATCGCTTACCCTTACGACCCTAGACAACGTGGTAATCAGTAGGCATAGTCACAAGGGACTATAACCATCGTGATTACAATCACGTTGCGAAGTTCAAACGAACTTCGCATGGACCATAAACTGGTCAATGCAGAAAGTCAAACAAAGTTTGACTTTCGGACTCGAAAAGCAATAAAAGAACGAAGGAACACTTACAAAGGGTCCCCGAATGCTAATCTAGATCAAAATAGCTCAGGTATGAAACAAAGGTTTCAACTTAGAGCACATAAGATCAGATTCTTGTGAGGAAAAGTGAAGGGTGGAGGTGGGTATTTATAGTTTTCGGTTCACCGTTAGGATCATTTCTTGGAGAAGAGGGAATGATCACATCCCTACACTTGTTATAATGTTGTGGTTACTGATTTTGGCCACCATAAGAGTTTAAGATGTGGCACTTGACCTTTGGAGAGTGTTAGGGGCTGCTAACTTGTGTTAAAAATGGCTTTTGCTGATCAGAAGGGGCCTAGCGTGACGCTAGGGGGGCTAGGTGTCACGCTAGGGTCCCCCTGATCAGCAAACACTTTCAAATGCTCACCTTTCAGTCCCCGTTGCATATTAAGGCCATTTCCGACGTGTTTAAGGCTCGTTAAATCATTTTCAAGGCTCCAAAAGGATGCCTAAACATTGTGGGCATGAAACATGCTCAAAAATATGCCGGATGTCAGTTCGTTTGGTCGTACGATCGCGATGTTCGGTTAATTACGACGGAATGCGCATAAGCGCGAAAAACAATCTAAATTGCGTGACGAATGGATTTTTCTTATTCCAAACACTAAAATAAAATATTTTAGTGCTTACATGAAATTTTGGATGTCCGGAGGTATTCAGAACGTAATTTATGCGCGAAAATGCAAACTTGTGCACTTTTTGACGTTTTTGGTCCCTGAATGACTCAAAAGTTTATTTTAGCACACCGAACCCCTCAAAGCCTATTTCTAATCTATGTAAAGGATATTTAAGGTGTGTTTAACTTATGGTCATGTTCCGGAATGTCTGTTACAGTTCAAATTGGCATACTTTCGCAGTTTGTCAAGTTTAGTCCCTGTAAGCGTATTAACTTGTTTTTGACATACCAAAGCCTTCAAAACTTATTTCTAAGTTATGTAAAGGTTATTTAAGGTATGTTAAGTATATGTTGATGTTCCGGAGTATTTTTCGCTTTAAACTGATTACGTTTACGCATCAGTTTGCGTATAACTCTCCAGAAAGCGATATAGAGTTTGAAATTGAATAAAAGTCAAAACATGAAAAATGTAAAACACAACCAAACAAACATTGGGATCAAATAACATTGTTTTATTGATAATAGAACTGTTCACAATGATTACCCAACGGCAAACAACTAACTGTATCGAGAGACCGCACTGACAAGACTAAGGACCTCATCACGATAGCACAAGCACATAAATGCCTAAGGAAAGGGTATGTTGCCTTTTTAGCATATGTCGTAAACACTACAGAAAAGCAGAAGGTCGAGGAAGTGCCAGTAGTACGAGAATACCCCGAAGTGTTTCCCGATTAGCTCCTGGGACTACCATCGGATAGACAGGTTGAGTTTCGCATTGACCTAGTTCCCGGTACATCACTGATTGCTAAGTCGCCGTACAGACTAGCCCCGACAGAAATGCAAGAACTCAAGAAGCAATTACAAGAGTTGCTTGACAAGGGGTTTATCCAACCTAGTTCGTCGCCATGGGGAGCACCTTTCTTGTTTGTCAAGAAGAAAGATGGAACGATGCGTATGTGCATCGATTATAGAGACTTGAATAAAGCCACTATAAAGAATAAATACCCTTTACCCAGGATCGATGACTTATTTGATCAATTACAAGAGACAAGCTATTTCTCTAAAATAGACTTGAGGTCTGGATACCACCAAGTGAAAGTTGCACTAGAAGACATACCTAAGACTGCATTCAGGACTAGGTATGGTCATTATGAATTTTTGGTAATGCCATTTGGATTAACCAACGCACCTGCAGTGTTCATGGACCTCATGAACAGGGTTTGTGATCGTTTTCATTGACGATATCCTTATCTACTCTAGGGGATAAAGTAACGCTTAAGGTATCACCTATGAAAGGAGTGATTCGGTTTGGAAAGAAGGGAAAGTTGAAACCCCGATACATTGGGCCGTTTGAAGTAACAAGCAAAGTAGGACCAGTGGCTTATCGGCTAAAACTTCCTGAACAGCTGGCAGGAATACATAATACTTTTCATGTATCAAATTTAAGGAAGTGCCTAGTGGACAAAGCCCAACAAATACCCCTGGAAGACGTAAAGGTTGACGACAAACTCAACTTCATTGAAGAACAACTACAAATCGAAGATAGGAAGGTTAAAAAGTTACGCAAGAAGAAAATCCCGTTAGTCAAAGTCAAGTGGAATCAAGTGGAACGCACGTCATGGACCCAACTTTAAATGGGAATTAGAAAACATAATGAAAGATATAGTGGAAATGCCCGCGCGTTGCAGCGGGTGCGTTTGTTTTATCGCCTCGTAGTTGTTTTAGGGTTTGTGGTGTGTGCATGACGTTTGTGGGTTATCTATACCTATATCTTACAACAGAAAGTTTCTCCTTTGATCCATTTCTCTTTTTAGCGAACTTCACATTTTCATCATCAATCCAATTGCCAATCTTTTTGTTGAATAACTAATGGGTCAATTGACTCATTCGATAGAAATTACCGATTACCCATTGGACTTGTTAAAAAAATCTCAAACAGTGTACCACTTATAGCAATGACATTGTTTAGTTATTTTCATAACAGATACCATCACATTTGCGTATATAGTTAGTAAATTATGGATAGATAAACAAAAGGCATATATACACTAAAACAATAATGTGATCATGCTGAACAGACTTCGAATATGGGTAACAAAAAAATAGCACCCACTTGCAGTGATAGATGAAATTTCAAATGGCACCCATTGCATTGGTATATGAAATTTCAAATAGCACCCATTATAGTGAAATATGAAATTCGACATATAGAAAGATCCCAATGATGAAAACATGAAAAGTTCCAAGACTTCATTGCAAAAAACATGAACAAGGAATACAAGAAAGAACTACAGTGAATAAGGTATCCAACATTTTTTTATTATAAAGAAAAAAATCATCAAAAATTTTGGTTTCAAGTCACCCATAATCAAGTTTTCAACCCCTAAACTTCCTCATGAAACATTCTTTGATTAATGCAACCACAGTTTCTTATAAACATACATTTCACAAATTCAAGTGAAACTTTGTTAGTGGGTCAGCCTGACCTTTGTAAAGCATCTAAAACTCTACCCAAAGTCACATGTTATTGAACCGAAACCTCTGAGTTGGATTGTCAAACCAGTTAAACAAGGTTAGCTTAAATTACGCTCCGGTCAGAAAATTCAATTATAAAAGATGTCAAATAAGTTAGGTGAAAAGGGGTTAGGTCAATGCGGCATCAACAGATATAAAAAATATTTACTACCATGAACAGACATACATGACATACATGCGAAGATAGATTTAAGATAGACAAAAAAATGTTACACATAGAGTTTTAATCATTTTGTATAAAACTTATCTTAAGAACAAAACCACAAACATCATTTTAGACCCACCGTATTCTTAGTGACAAAGTAATGCAGAGAGATCCACCTGAAAATAACATGGCATGTTAACATGTAGCATTGTGGCATGCATATTGTGTGTATAACATTCAAACTGGAACAATAGTGGTTGTAATAGATACACACTCACACATGAACCGAAGATAGATCCCGATTAGTGTAGCAATGGTGGCTTTGGCGCTCTGTGTTGGGACCAGAGATAATAACAATCAGCGGTGACGGCGAGACCGTGGTATGTGTGATCGACGAAAATGATGACCTTACACAAGGTGACGACTACATGGTATTATTCTGGCGCTTCACATCGATAAGGGGCAGAAGAAAGCAGCAGGTGAATAGAGTGATACTTTGGGGGTTAGATCGATTTATGATTTGAGGTTTAAGTGGTTTATTGAGCCAAATTTAATACACTCATGATGGCCATTAATCTAGTACTCATAATAAGCATTGAAAGTGAGATGTTAAATTCCAAAGCGTTTCACCTGTCCGTGTTTATTTCGGTTGTGTAGAGGAAGAGGAAGGCAATTATAAACACGAAATAAATGATAGTCTAAATAACTCATTATGGCTCAACATCTTTCTTGTGTATTTATTGTAGTTAATATAAACATGTATAATGCATAAATTTATTTAGAATAACAATTAATTTAGACTCTTCACATGTTATCTTAATTATAGGTTACAATGGTGCTGAAATCCCTAAATTGCCCCTAAAGTGTCTTAAATTTTTGGACAATACGCAAGTTTACCACCTCTAAAATAGTTTGGCTCTCTTGTACATGTTGTTTCAAAATGTGTACATAATGTAAAATTACCATAAGGGTAGATTAATTTAGTAATATAGTAAGGCCTTTTGAGTTTTGTATGATAATAATGAAGACTTTAAATGATTTATGAAGCTCTTTAATTCAAGACTTTATACTCATCTTTTGAGTTATGTATACTAATAATGTAGACTTTAAATGATTTATTAAGCTCATTAATTCAAGACTTTATACTCATATTCTATAGTGCCAAAAAGACAAATTTATCCTTAAACAAAGGTGCCGAAATCCCTAAAATGCCCCTAAAGTGTCTTAAATTTTTGAACAATGTGCAAGTTTACCCCCTCTAAAATAGCTTGGCTCTTTTGTACATGTTGCTTCAAAATGTGTAAACAATGTAAAATTACCATAAGGGTAGAAAACCTATTTTACTTAATAAGGTAGTATAGATAAGTACCCTCATCTTTTTAAGTGATGACAAATTTCGAGGACGAAATTTTTGTAAGGAGGGAAGGATGTAATACCCCGAACCTTAATGTACTGGTTATAAACGTATGAATTATGTAATTTATATTTCATATATTGTTAAACGAGTAAAGATGATTGTGTGAAAGGTGAAATATCTTGACAAGCCTTGGCTAATATATGAGACCGTTTAATATTAATAATTAAATATATTATTTTTTACCTTACTCCGTTTTTAATGAAACTTAGGTTAAAACGTAGATAAAAATACGCTCGTTCTAATGACATATTCGTCGTTTTATAAAACATCATGTTTTAAAAGTTATACGAGAAAAACGAGTGAAGCAGCTGAATTAATATATATAAGCAAGCAAGCTAGCAGGTCAAGCAGGCAGGTAGGCACGTCACTTGATCCCACATCGCCCCAGAAATAAGTTGAGGCGCCTGCTTGCTTCCTTTAAATAAGAGTCTCAGTAGTTTGATTAATACCAGCTTTAACGGGAATGCTCTAGTATAGAGAATCCTGAGTATACGATACCCCGTTGGGTGTGTTAGTAATCGTTTTTGGAGCGCGAGTAGAAGCAGGAGTAGGGAAACTCTACATCAACGTGCCGTAGATAGTTTTAAGGTATGCTCTCGTTTACGTCTATGTTTAATTATTTATTATTTAATCTTAGTAGTTACTCGGAGTCTTATTATTAGTAGTAGTAATAGTAATGTTAGTATTATTTTTAGGTACTAGGGTTATTGTCAGGTGCGGGTATTGGGTAGCCTAGCCTTAGTTAAGCATAGACTGATCAACCATGCTTAAACAAGGCAGCACTAACCAATATCCAACCATGATAATGACTAGTTAGGTGTACTAGTACCTAACCTAGGATTATGTAATTGTGTCAGGACTTTGAGACATAACCCAGTCGTACTGCGGCAGTTAAGCAATTGCTAATCAGGCGAGTCATCATACTTGTCTTTTAAACTGTGATAGTATACTCGTCCATAACTGGTAATAATGAGAATGCTGCAGTATGCATGTGTCAGTAGGGGTATATGGGATCCTATTATACTTAATGAGGTGTGTCACTTTGGGAAGGGTAATAAGGTGTTGTACCCACAGGCACTTCGTGCTTATAAGGTCCAGCGACACACACTTATACCTATGTGACGGCCGTAGGGGGCACAGCTGGAGGACCAGTATGCCTCTTGTACGGTGGTTTGTGACAGGTCAAATGTGACCTATAAGGTTCAATGAGGCCCAACCTGACTATAATGTGGTCACATGCCCATATTGTGTATGCATATAATGTAAACTGTGGTCTGTCTTTATAAAAATTGTATAGTATGAGCTCACCAGTATATATCTGACGTCGTTTTGAGTATACTTATCTCAGGTGAGTCATGAGGAAAGTTATAGGAACTACTTGACAGTTGTGGAGTTTTAGAAGATCAAGGAGTTCTTAGTTGCCAAAAGCTTGTAAATAAATAAAGTGTTGTACTCAGACTATTATAAGTTTTAATGAAAGTTTAGTTTGTTTCCACTGTAAGTGTATCAATTGTGCATAATCACCCGGGTTACGGGGTGGGTGTTACACATTTGGTATCGGGTACTCGTACCGAACCAGTACCGTACCGGTACCGAACCATACCAGGTATATTCGGTACCGGTACCGGTTTCCATTTTCCCCCTTTTTCGGTACCGGTACCACTTTTCCCCATTTTTCGATACCGGTACTTTCGGTACTGAACTGGTACCGTGCTAATCCCTGGTTTGACTCATCGGTATATCCGTATAATACGATCTAATTTATGAAATTACGTTACTTTCCATCGTGTCATTTTACCGTAAGTTTTATCTGGATAACATTTCAATTAAGCATTACTTGTTATTTTAGCATATTATTTCGTACTGGGTATTCGATTCATTCCGTAAACCTTTTTGTATATATAGACTTTCGCCGTGATAAAAATAGAGCAATAAAGCTTAGGAAATTAATCAAGAAGATGTTAGGAATAAAGAGATTAGGTTTAATCATTTAGTTAATATGTATTGTTTAGCTATAAATACCCATATTATTTAGCAATCCTAGTTATAGTATTATCCTGTCCTATTATTTAGCAATCCCAATTATAGTATAATATGTATTGTTTAGCTATAAATACCCTGTTTAGGGTATGCGGATTGTAAGTCAAGTTTTGAGTTAGTCTTTTTGACATAAATAAAATTTGGTTGTTAGCCAAGTTCTTATTGTTTTTTTCTGATTCCTATTCCGTTTCGATACCGATGCATCTTGAGAATTTACGATGAAATGAGAACAAAGTGCGATGAAAATAGTGTTCCAAGTTCCTAAAATAAAAGCAAGCTAAACAATTGTCTCTTTGCTTGGTGGCACTAGGTGTTTATTCCTATCAAAGTGATACGGGTCAAGTTTCAAAAAGTAAGTGACAGGTGGATTGTATGAGTAAATTATAGAAGTGTATGTTCCGTTGAAAAAAATACTTTTGAGAGTACTTGGGCTGAAATTAATTAGAGCAATAAGAAAACGGGCCTAAGTTAATTGAGTTACTGGGCTAGTAATGCAAGATGTACAAAATAATAATTAAGTTGAGTTAGGACTGTTTGGCAACTTCTGAATGATTAAGGGGCTGTTTGGCTAAGCTTATTTTAGTAACTTATTTACTTATTTACTTTTTGAAAAGTTAAAAGGTGTTTGGGTTAGCTTATTATGTGAGAGGAATAAGTAAATAAGTCATTCCATTATGACTTATTTGCTTTTCAAATAAGCAAATAAGTAAATAAGTCAAAAAAATAAGCTTGGCCAAACAGCCCCTAAGTGATGAACCAGTAAGAGTCTGAACCATTAAGAGCCAGTATAATGCTTAACCGTTCAGAGTCAAATGTCTGATCAGTTCAGATTAGAGGTCTTAACCATTTAGACTTGATATAATATTTAACCATTCAGAGGCAAATGTCTGAACCATTCAGACATCTGCTCACCAAACAAACAGTCTGAACCATTAAGTGCTGAACCAGTAAGAAGTCTGAACCATTAAGAGCCTCATTAAGAGGTAAACAAACAGCCCCTTAGGCTCACAATCGAAAAAATAAATGCTTTGAGCCGGCTGGGAAATGAAAGGGGAAGTTGTCAGCTTTTGGTGTTGGCTTTGCATGAAAAACGAGGAAAATTGTTTCTTTTAGGATAAATTACACTTTTCGTTATTTATGTTTGTACCGGATTGCAATAGATGCCCTTTAACTTCAATAATTACAGTCATAATCCTTTATATGTAAAACTCATTACACCTAGAGGTGTACAAATCGGTTTTTTTCAAAAACCGGTTTCGGTTATTAACCGAACCGGTTTTTTTCATCCAAAATGAAAACCGTTTTTTTTAATAACCGGTTTTTCAAGTCCAAAACAATAACCGGTGTAACCGGTTGGGATCGGTTTTTAACCGGTTTTTGCCCAAAAAAAACGGTTTTTTGCCGGTTTAACCGGTTTTTTTTTAAAACCGGTTTGGGTTATTAACCGGTTTTTCATACCAAGAATCTTAACCGGTCTATAACCGGCGGTTCGGTTATAAAACCGGTTTGGTTATAAAAAAACCGGTTAAAAAAAACCGGTTTCGGTTTTTTTCCCGGTTTCGGTTCTAAAACCGGTTTTTTTGTACACCTCTAATTACACCTTACGTCTTTTGACCCTAACCCAGTTAAATTTAAACGTTAAGTAAAGTCATGTGCAAGACACATGAGGGCAGTTTAGTCTTTTTTTCATACTTTTTAAAAATATATATATAATAAAGATAAATAAACCACATTGGCTGATGCTCATAATTAAGAGGGAAGTTTCAGACGTTTGAAAATATAAAATCACGTCGGTTTGGGACATGAATCACAAAGTGGAGGTACATGGATCAAACCATGAGCTCATCCTTTGTGGTTTACAAGATTAGTTGGTTGTGTGATGAACCGCCCAGGGTATATTAACCAAAAATTAATGACAATCACCTTATGAACAAACTGCCATGCCTTTTCATAATAGTATAATACAGACCATGATTCCCCTTGTAATCTATCAAAAATAAGACCACACGGTGTGGTGGGGCTTGAAGACGGGGCATTATGCGTTATGTGGACCGAACCTCATAACATGGCGTGGTGGTTAAACCGGAGTTGTGGCACGCGGCGTTGATGCAAGGCGTTTTCCGATATGTGGCACTGTGATTATTTTTTTATAATTCAAATTTTATAAAATCTATTTAAATTTTATAAAAACATTACTAGAAATTAAACTAATAACACTAATATATAAACATTACATACCATTAAAATTAAAAAACATTACATAAAATTAAAACTAAAAAACACACAAAATAAACATAACATAATATAAAATTTAAAAAACACATAATTTATATAAAAAAAACCTAATAATTTGCCACTCCGAAACGTGTCTGAATTCACGTCCAACCACGTGCCGATAGTTGATGAGGGCAACTTGTATGGTGTCGTCTTCTTGTGTCGGTTTTGGGTGTGGAAGTGTAGGGTTTTATAAAAAGTTTGGGTGTGGGGTGAAGATGTGGTGTGTGGTATTTATAGATGTAAAAGTTGAATTTTAGAAAGTAAAAAATTTTAATTTTTAGAAAGTAACCGTTGGGGTTAAAATGGCTCGTCTCCACGTCGAATCAACATGTGCCACGTCAACGCCGAGAAACGTACAACGCCGGTGAAAATCATGTCGCCCTGTTGACAACGCCGTTAACAAAGCAGGGCACGGGGTGGAAAAGTGGGCATGGACTGGCAGCATCATCAGGTTTCAACGCCCACACTGTGTGGTCTAAATATAGCTCATCTTAGAGACCCAACTAAACTAATTTCATATCACCAAATCTTTATAAGTATTTTTGTTATAAGTTATGTAACCGGATAGGGTGTTTCCATAAGGGAAAATCACCAAACGCATGTTTTTTTTTTCTTTCAAATTAGGCATTGACTTTTAGTTTTTTTAAAAATGTAGACATGAAAAAATAACCAGTAAAAAAGGCCACATAAGTAGAGCTAGTTTTTTTTTTTTTAACGACGACTTTCTACAACAAGCAAGAGATATCGCACCAACCACATCGGCAGGCCCACCGCCCTACTCTGGCCAAGACTATGTTGTCTTAACTGGGTCCACGCTTGACATCAGAGTTTGGCTTGGCGCTCCCCGAGAAAATTTCCAGCCTACCGTCCACCCAAAAGAGCGGGAGCGTGTAGTTGCACCCTCCACAAAAGTCTAAGACTCTCTGGAGTAAATGTACTGTAATAGAAAACTCGTGCTCCAGGAATCGAACCTAAGACCAGGCCTTTGTTCCCATCATTGCATGACCACATAAGTAGAGCTAGTTAAGAAGGCAGGAATTCAACCGACAAAAAGTCAATGAAATGTACAATGGGGTCCATAAGAAAACCAATCAATACAAAACACGTGTCATGGCCTGCTTTAGTTGGCGGCTAAAAATTAAGCAACCAACAAAAAGCAGGGGCTAAATTTAAGCCTACGTAAAAAGATACGGGTTAAATTTCAGCCAGTGACAAAAGGTGGGATCTAGATATCATCTGCCTGCAAAAGGGCATCACAAATTTAGCCGACATTTACACATCATTTGTTTTGATTGGTTTGTATAAGACCATTGGATATGGTTTGGGTAGTCCCTTTGGGGACTATCCACCACGTAGACGCCATGTCACGTTTGATAAAGGACCATCCAAAGGAGACTATCCAAGGGTGTGGGGACTACCCAAAGTTAATAAAAAACTAATATATAATAAATAATTAAAAAAAAACTCTCTATCTCTCTCTATGTGGTCCCCACTATCAGCCATCAACCACAACTTTGCCTCGTCGCCTCCGTTTTGCAGCTTCCAGGAGCGACGCGTCGCCAGCCAGGGGGCGGTGTGGGACGCCGAGGACGAGCCAGGACTGGGGGAGCCGACCCCCATACCGCATGGTCTAAGGGATTGTTTTGTATAAGGGAACTCACCATACTTTTCAGGGTTTTATCTGTTAGCCAAATCACTTCACTTTTTCCATATAACCCAATTTTCTATTTAAGTTTTTAAATCTATATAGTTTAATTATTGTTTTAATAGACTAAACCCTAATGAAACCGTTACACTCTGTGCAGTGAAAACAAATGGTCTGGTGATATAACAGTCACTTTATGATATGGTAGTGAAAACGAGAGAACCCATTACACGTAGCTTCGTAATCGAACTTTTTCAGTTTCCTTTTATAATCAAACAAGACTATCATGTTGGCTATTGGACAAATGTTACTCATAGAGTATCCACTTACCTATCTAGATAAGCGAATTACGTATTTTTACATAACTACCATCATCACTTTCTCAATTGATTGTGTAATAATTATTGATAAACAAAATAAACGATATTTCCAACCTGACATGAATGTCATAGTTTAATTGATGGAATATATATATCAGGTTTTCTAAACGGGATATGATAAATAGATTCAAAATAAGGATTAATATATCAAATTAGTTAATTTGGTAATAATTAACTACTTTGATACATTATTTTATTCAAAAGTCAAAAGTAATAATTATATCTTAATTACTTTTGACTAGCAAGGTCCAATAAAATTCATTTTTTTTTTAACTTTTTGCTCTTTAATTAACTATACTATTTTCATATTTTATGATGCTAATATATATACTAATATATTTTAGATTAATATTAAAACCAAGTTAATTGTTTTACGATGCTCAGGGGTTGATCTACAGCCAGCTCGGGGGTTCCCGGGAACCCGTTCAGTTCAAACTTTATAGTGTTAAAGTATATAAGAAATTCTGGAGGAACCCTTTAAAATTTTGTGAAGGAACCTTATAAACAAATGGGAAGATTGTGCACTGGTTAATGTCCGTGCTTATTAAACATGAGGTCTAGTGTTTGAGTCTGGTTAAGTCTCTTTTTTTGCCTGGAGTCTGATTAAACATGAAGAAAATATCACAGAACCATGGTTATTTTCAAGAAATCAGAAATGTTGAGGTAATTATTATTGTTGGGTTGACAGATTATTGAATTCAAATCTGTTAAGGAATTTCGTTAGAACTTGACTTATAAACGTTTATAAGTTATGCATTTGTATGAATGAACACCATCATCTACTTACTTTTCATTATCGTTCTGAATGTTTCTTGAAAAATAAAAGGTTGGATTAGTATGTAAAAAAAACAAGACAAAATCTCTAGAATAAAAAGATTTAATTGTTAAAAAAAAATTTAACAATTAAATCTACCACCAAATGTGGAACTGCATTCAGCAATTAAACTACCACCAAATAATTTTTTGCCTCGTATAATTTTTTTGTTCTTATCAACGCTATTCATACAAAAATATTATTTTGTTTTTATTGATATGTTATACAATATAAAAATATTCTTACATTTACAAGAAAAAACACAAATATCCATAAAAGTTAATTACTTGACAATATATAGAAATCAAAATAAAAAAAATTAGGCAATTCATGCTTATGTATTAATGATTACATTTATTAAGAGGAAGATGTAGAGTAGGATGTCGATTATTATAAAGAGTCAATTGACTTTTAATTGGTATATGTGCCACCAGAAAATGATATAAAAAAAAGTTGACTTATGGGTAAATTTAACACAAACCCTTTCAAAAACTTATCATTCAAGGGAGCAAAAAAAAAATACAACTCTAAACACGAATTCCTCAAAACAATGTTATGTATAGAACACCAACACCAGAACAAGTTCTTGATGCCAATTTTATGTTAAGTCACTTCAACGCTTCAACCCATTTGAGAAAAATAACAGAATCTTAAAAAAAGTTTCCTATAAATTCATCTTCTCAAAATTCTCCATGATAAATCGATAATAAAAGTTCATAAATATATAAGATCCCCTCAACTTTTGCAAAGATTGTTTTGTCGTTTATGTATTTGAATTAATAGAACTTTGATGAAAAGTGCAAATTAGCCCCTCAACTTTTGTTAGCTATTTTTAAATAGTTATTTTCTATCACTAGTGACCACCCCCACTACATTTCTATCACTAGTGATAGAATATTGGATGATGACATGGCATGAGTTGATTGGATATTAGGAGTGATAGAATTCTATCACTAGTGACCACCCCTCCTCCCCTTAGTAGTGGCATGAAACATTCCGACACTAAATCAAACTTAAACCTATGGCCGAACAAGAAAGTACATGATGTTAATCGAATGACGCTAGAACCTTTTGATTGTTTGGATTCCATACGAAAATATCAATAATAATAAACATATTTTACAAGTGCTAAATGAAGCCGAAACTGCCTCCTGGCATGATCAGAAACGCCAACCTGAAAAATGCAATACAAAACCGAAACTAAATTGCATGATTCGGCTGTGTGAATTTTTGACACCACATGAACCCAACACAAATTCATAGGTTTGAATTTATTCTACGGCAGGTTAGCTTTGGCTTGAATCCAGAGAAAAAAAAACATTTTAGCCTAGCAGAGTAGCAGGTCTTGTTCCAGTTGATTTGGCATGTTCATATGGTTCAACACGTTTAATTTTGTAAAGTTTATGAAAACATATGTTTTAAGTCGCAACTTAAATTGATGGATATTACTATTACTATAATAGTATAGTAACAAATGCCAAGCTTACATTGTGAGTGCTTGTGGTATGCTCATATAATGTATATATGTGTGGGCGCTCGGGGGGCAAAAGTGAAAGGGCACTAATTTTAACGTTATTTTACTAATTTCGTGAAAATAACGTTAAAAGAGGAGGATGGTTAATCATGCATCATGTGGTGGCGTTGATAGCCAAAAGACAAGGGGGTACATGCACTAATCGGTGTTTGTCTCAATTGCCGAGTGTTATGTGCCTTATGTCCAAGGCTTGATGCAAAACTACAATCGAGCCGGGGGTCTCATTGGAAGCAGCCTCTCTATTCCTATGGGGTAGAGGTAAGGCTGTCTACATCTCACCCTCCTCAGACCCTACCTTAGCTTTGCTATTGGTGGGATATACTGAGTATGATGATGATGATGACATTGTGAGTGAATTTTACCATTCATCAAATAGTACTTTTTTTTAATAATTTCAACCATTAGACTATAAACCATATACGTCTTTAACCCAATTAGATTATTAGTAGTTATATTTTTCTCTAATAACTTTAGTTCGCTAATTTAAAAAAACCTACATACGCGGTTATACTATTTATTAAGTAGTTATAAGCACCGGTACTGTATTCACTTGTATGGTTTGCAACCAACATAAAACTCCGCCATAACGGATGGGAATATTTACTAATTTATACCAAAATTTAAATGATAAAAGGATAAATGAGCATCATGTTCTTTACTTTCAACATAATTACGTTATGTACTTTTATATCTTTTGTTGTAAATCGACAAGAGTGTTTGTATGGAAAAAAAATAATAAATAAATACTCAAGGTTAACCGGGTAGTGCTCAAGTCAACCCCAACATGCCAGCCCCGACACGTCTAACACCCCGAAGTATGATGAAATAGAGACACTTACACTACTGAAAAATGGGTATTTGGTAGCAGATGCTCGATCAACTTGAGCCACAGTGTCGATGACGTGTTGCGGTTTCTGTATATGGAGGTGATGATAAACGTTGGTTCAGCTGTTTGACACGGTGCAGAGTTGACTGTGTCCAACGCTATGCTCCAAAGGGTACATTGTGGTCTCTTTCACGTATTTTTGATGATCAATAGCAGCTTTTCTGAGGGATGGAAATCGGCTTTTGTGGAGTTTCTTCTTGATGATGGAACAAGATGCCAGTGGATCATCGGACCCTGCTCCAACCCACCTGTTACAATAATGAAGCATCACTTAATCATGTTTCGATTACGGAAAACTATGAATTGTGCATTTAAATTCTCATTACACTAGGCAATTATGATGCGTTCTTAAAGTTTAGAAATCTTGCCATTTTCATCCGGCTCGTTAACTCCATCCAATTTTCTCCGTTAGGTCAGGGGTATTTCCGTCTTTTTGCTAACTAAAAGGGCAATTCGGTCTTTTTCACTTTATGTAAAAAGACCAAATACCCCTGAAAAAGACCGAATTGCCCTTTAAGTTAACCAAAAATACGGGAATACCCCTGGCTTAACGGAGAAAAATAGATGGGGTTAAGAAGCCGAATGAAAATGGCAAGATTTCAAACTTTTTGGATCCAGATGCGAAAAAACAAAACTTTGGACGAAAGTCGCAAAACTAGCCAAACCTCAAGGATTAAATGGCATTTTACTCTTTTTTTTTTCAGAAACGACATGTTTCAACCCGAGTCCATTTTGGTGAGAACCTATTTTGATTCAAACCAAATTGATACATGTTTAGAACGACCCGTTTGACCCAAACCCGTTTAACCGATATATGACTGACCCACCCGCCCATTTTGCCAAGCTTAATTTTCACATAAGTATACCACTTACAAGCAAGGGATAAACATGAGTTGCTTCTAGACAAACAAATATGTTAGGGTCGGTGAGGGTTTGGGGGCGTCGGGATTTACATTTTGTAAGTATTTATTTAATGTTTGGTGAATAAATTCTAATATTCAATGTCTAATCACTGAATTAACAAATTCTATTAGTCCCATGAGTCTATTTTTTTAATGCATACATAATACAACCTCTGAAAACGTTTTATTCAAAGACTAACATCATTATTCTAAAGACTACACGATTACACGATGCAAATGATACATACCTCAGCATTTTCTCTGACGCAAGTCTAGCAGCAGTGATCGTACTTTGGCTTGGCACCCAATGGACAACACGGTTCGGGTCAGCTCTCATCGGAGAATGGATTTTGATAAGCTTGTATGACAAATTGGAACAACAAATTAGTGTGGCGAGAGTGAAAAAAAACGATTTTTAACAAGCAGCAATAATATTACTAGAAAAGCAAAAATATATTCTGGATCCACAACAATCAAGAAAGAAAACCGCATCTCCACATTCATCATGTTTATAACAATTTGGTTGGGAGAATCACAGGCTGTTATTTCAAAGTTATTTTAGAAAAAGGTAAGGCTTTATCTAAGGCTGCAAACGAACTGAACGTTCAGCGAACAGTTCGTGAACCGTTCAGTGGGAAGTTCGTTTGTGTTCGTTCGTTTAATAAATGAACGAACATGAACAGAGGTCGCGTTTGTTTATCCATGTTCGTGAACGTGTTCATTTATGTTTGTTTGTGTTTGGTAGTTCATTAGTGTATCTATTATTTATTTTTTATTTAAATACTTCAAATTTCTGGCAAATAAAATTTTTAATATCAGTGTATTATATATTTTGTTCATGAATACTTGTTTGTGTTCGTATGTTTCCATTTGTGTTCACGAACTTTCGTTTGCGTTCGTTGCCTAAAACTAACAAACGAACACGAACATAAAATCTCGTCCAGCAAGTGTTCATGCACAGTTCGTGAACACATATATTTCCTTAACAAACGAACACAAACAAGTTCGTGAACACATATATATCTTGTTTGTGTTCGTTTGGTTCGTTTGCAGCCCTAGCTTTATCTCCTAAAAGCAGTATATAATAATCTTGAACTAGAAGTAGGTGAATTATAAGAACTTACTCCTAAACACTCCATCATCTGGTAGTAAGCCCTACCCTGCAACGGGGTATGACCTTGTCGAGACTCAGAGAAATATCTTGTCCTGTAAGCAAAAGCAGCATTGCTAAGATCATTCATAAGAGATACTTGCTATAACTTCTATATTCATTGGTATCACGAAAATGAAAATACTTTTAGAATTAGAGGTGGCACTTTTGACACATTAAGTTACGCATGAGTTGATTTTGGTTATGCTCTATTCTAAAACGGGAGAAACTAAAAAAAATAAGTTCAAAAGAAAATGAGTCAAACGGGTCAAAACCCATACAACTTTCTAAATCATTTTATGCAAAATTTAGATTAGAATAAAATGCCATTTTCGTCTCTAAGGTTTGGCCAAATTTGCGTTTTTTTAAGTTAACAAAAAAGACGGAAATACCCGACTTAACGGAAAAATATGGATGCAGTTAACGAGCTGGATGAAAATGTCAAGATTTTAAACCTTTTGAATCCAAATGCGAAAAAATAAACCTTTGGACGAAAGTCGCAAAACTGGCCATACCTCATGGATGAAAATGACATTCTACTCTTTAGATTATAATCTAATTGGGTTTATGAGCCAATCAACTTTCCTGATTTATTTCTTAGGTCATTAATTTTTCTCAATGGATTTAGTCCCTGAAGTTTTTTATTCGTCTTATTCAATTTGGACATTAACGTGTTGTTGATCAATCCAATCCAGCCCATACCAAATATAACCAACCCATTTAGGCCCATTTCCAGAGCCACCGATTTCACCGCTCTATTTAGGATAGTTCCAGAAATGGCAGGAAGTAAATCACCAAGTCTGTTGATACAACCCAAGGCAAGTAATATAGCACGCCGCATCATCTATATCGTACATGCGCATTAGCTTCTTGTACGATCAAGATGCCGCACCACAATTGTTGGTAACCAATAAGTTCTTATTATAAACAAGCCTAAAGAGTGGAGAGAAGTTTATAAGAAGATTGTATACCATTCTTTATAGCCTGGATCCACAGTAAACCCATACATGTCAACAGTATCACATATTGACAGAGCAAACTCAAGAGCCTTGAGCCCAGTTCCCTTTGCAGCTGATCCGAAAGATGCACCTAACATGAGATATACGGGATTGAGAATTGGAATTTCCTACAATACAACATTCAGAACTTGAAAATCAGGGATATGGAAAGGTAGATTTAACAAACAAAAAAATAGCTTCTTAGTAATCAAATTCAAAAATTCAAGGAGAGATAAACATTAATATTTGAAAAAGATATGTCTACTCCATGTTCTTATTAAAACTTTAAGGGTGTACATGACATTCATTAATGGTTGTAACAAATGCAGCATTCAATTAACAGGTGTAATAACCATCAATGATAAAAGGAGAATTCAAATATATAATGTAAATTGGTAAGGTTGTTTTAATCATTTAACTTAGATAATTATCATGTGTCACCCCAAAGGATACATAAAAAAACTGTCATTTACTGTAAACTTAAAGTTATAGATCCTAGTGGTGTGCCATGTAAAGATTGTACTCACTCGAATCATTTTGTTCATGATGTCATGGATTGTAGTTTTAACAATCAGTACCTCTTTCCCAGTTTCTGTAAAAATATGAAACTCTTAGCATGCTTCCAGTAATAATATACTGGAATATCACTAATACACATGTAAAGCTACGAGTATAACTATAAAATACCATATAACTCGGCAACTTTATCCAAAGCTTTGGCAGAACCCCTATTGAGTAGGCGAAATGTACTTTTTTTACCCACATATTCTGTGTAATTCTGCATTGCAATATGAGAGGGAAGGTTAATAAGTATATACTGATATTTGGATTAATGCACCATCTTGAAGAATATTTCTTTTCATCCAAAAAATCTATATGCTAAAATTCAATGTAATAGATACATACATCGATTGGTGCACCATTTTCCCTGAGAACAGCATCATAACCATCAATCTCCTTCCCAAACTTTGTTTTTAACAGATCTCCAGAGTTACCAATTACTGCACAGCGGCCAAATTGGCGGGGGACATATGGTGGTGTTTTCGGTAGTACCAAAGATAGTTTCTCCATGCAAAGAGTTTTATTTGCACAGTTGTTACTGCAGTAGGAGTGCACCAATGCATGCTGGTAATTAGCTATAAAAGACTAATTTTACAAAAAAAGAAAAAAAACTGGACATTTGTAAGATTAAACAAGAGATATTGGCAATTATGATTCTTTATCCTGAACTAAAGGCAGACATGGCTTAAGATAGAACATCAAACACATAATTTCATGCGTCTTTTACAAATGGTTTGGAGACTTACAGAAGTATTCCTTTATTAATCCTTCGCCATGCATAATCTGTCCATCCATTAGGTAAAGCATCAATAAACTCCTTTGTGAGAATGGTGGTACTATTCCGAACCTGGACAGCTCGAGTAATGAATAATCAAAGAATCATAAAAAATAACAGTACAAGATGAACATTTGGGAAGAAAAAATATAAAAAATACAAAACTAAACAACTTCAATGTCATACAGGACCTTGATCTTTGCTTAATACCAAAGATCAACTTTCAACTTTCAGGTATGTTTGTGCCGTTTGGCTTAACAAACTTCCATATATGTTGGATAACTTAAGTATGGCGTAAAAGTGTCATTCTATAATGTAAACTGGCAATCGGTGACATATTCAATTTCAAAGCAGATGAATCAACATCATGTGTTATGTTTTTCTTGTATTGCATGAGGTGGCATCATGTGTGGATTTTATTAGTGTGGTTCGATTTTGCTAAGAGAAAGCTTTAAAATTGACCAAAAAATAATAAAACTGAGTACACATCAGGGACTAACCTGCTCCCATGTGGCAACTGCTTCACATAGATTAAACTCGAAAGATAAGCCCTCCACATTTCCAGTCTTGGGGTCTTTCTATTAAAGATCAACCAATTAAGATACCAATTAGAAAGATATAATGATATATGTAGAAAATAAACATGAAGAGGAAAAAACTAATTATGAACCATATAGCCCTTTGTACATTATTAGCCAAGGCCCAAAAGTAAGGCAATAGTCATGCATTTGGGGGATTCATTAACCAGATTAGATTAACAAACATTCAAAATTTCTAAAAACCTACCCATTTAGGGATGGTGTCACTGGGAAATTGTAGTGTAACTTTGCAGTAGTCTCTGCCGCCGATAGCTTGCAGCCCTAACCCATTTGCCGCCTGAACCAATTTGAACAAAGTAAACACAAAAGCTAACAAAATAAGGGGACATTGTTGTTCTTCTAATAGTTACCACATAAGCTTCTAATCATATATGACAACCCTGAGCGTGATATGGGAAGAGTTGGCAACGCATATAGTGAATGAACAGTTGAACAACATGTATCCTTTAGAACTAGGACTTTAACCTCAATTCTATTTATTTGTAGAATGTAAAGCATATGTTGTCAAAATATTTATTTTGTAGAATGTAAAGCATATGTTGTCAAAAGCCCTTCGGGTGCGCGTCTAGGCCCTCAAGCAAAGCGAGGCGCATGGAAAACGTTTTGCTGCCATCCAAAATGGCCTGTAACCAGCCTAAACTAGCCCTAGAAAAGCCTAGAACACGTTTAAAACCCTAAAACCTTGTACGTTAATGCTATCATCCTTGCTTATCTCGATCCCTCGTTTTTAAGCACCTTGCGCCTAGGTTCACCCTTTGCACACTAGGAGCGCCTTGCACCTTTGATAACCATGTGTAAAAAATCAAGCCTCTGAAATAACTAAAGTATATGCTATTTAACTTTCAAATGGTTCTATTTCCTTGATTAATAAACAAACATCTACATCTCAATCTATCATAACACATAACCGATCACCTCTATTCTTCAGTCTTCATGACATGAAGACTTCACAAAATAACTTCTACAAACAATGTAAATTCCCAATCAACTTTCTACAGACCTCCATACAAGTTCATATGTAACAACTTATAACCGTATAAACTACTTGCAACTACTCCATTAACCATTATACTGTTACTAATAAGCATAAGCATTCCATTACAAGTTCTCAATAAGAAATTCAGTATAATCACACTAAAAGCTCACCACACACTTCTGAAATCCACTTTGCAACGACTGCAACGCTTCAATTTCTTCATCGGAAACGTTCAACGTCCTGTCTACTCACATTACCAATTACAACATCAAATCAAACTAAACAAACTCAACAAATCATAACAAAACTAACAGAGATGAACAGGAAACATACTTAGATCCGAAACGCCACTGATGTATATGAAAATAGCTGCAAATCCAGATGCTAATGCGACAATGAATGCGAATTGTAAGAGCCTCATAATCTATGAGTCTGCTAGGTTGATAATCTGTTGAGATCTGTGATCAATTAGTTCGATTGAGTGTGAATTTGAAACCCTAATTCGTCGGAGATTGAAGTAGAGTTGCGCTATTATACAGTCGGTGTATGAAATCGCGGAGTGTGGGTGATGTGTGTTCTCGATCTGATTTGCAAAGAGCAAGGGTTTTATAGTTAGAGAGGAAGTAACAGCTATCGCCCTTCAAGTATGTTTTAGATTATAACTCGCCCCCCAAGTTTTCTCAATTTATGGGGATCTAAAGACTAAAATAAGACCATAGGTCATATAATCAAGGGTATAAAAATCTGGCGGATTTTTACATATCACCTTTCTAAGAGGCTTTATTACATATTTATCCAATCCTTAAAATTTATTACATATTTCTACCATATATATGAAATTACCCATTTACCCTTTTTTTCTAAAATGTTTTTCTTTCCCACCTACCCTTTTCTAAAATGTTTTTTCTTTCCTACTAAATCCCTTCTCTTTTAGATCTTACATCACCTCAGTTCCAATACCGACTTCAAACCCATCCATTAAATCCTTTCTCTTTTAGATCTTTCATCACCTCAGTTCCAATACCCATCAAATTCCAACTATGGGATTTTAAAATCTTCTTCAATTTAGTACGGCCTCTAGAGCTTCGAACCTGGATCAATTCAGCCAAGAACACACTAAAGATCCTGGTGGTGTATGGCAACAAAATCCAAAAAGTAAAATCTAAGTTCAGACGTTGAAACAAAAGAGGGTCGCGACGGGCGGCGGTTCCTCTTCAAATAGGTCGGCGATTCTGGTTAGAAAGAAACAATTGAAATCGAGAACAAGCGAAATAGCGGCAGTGGTAGCGGAATTAAACGGAGATGATGCACGTTCTTGTACGAGAAAGCCATATTCAATGATTGGTCTGCCACCTTTTCTGTTTCTTGTTTCTCATCTGTTTGTTGTTTGTATGTTTGATAAAATAATAAGTTAAGGCTTTTTTATTCGAAACAATATAAGATTCTTTTAGGCGTTGTATCTTGTTACATTTTATGATGATCGAGTTGCCAACTTCCCCTTTCGCCACATACTTGTACCATTTTACCTACTATCCAGATGTTCATGTGGTAATGGATAGTTCAGGTGAAGTAAGAAAGTTATACAACTAAAGTATGGCCAAAATGTATTTGGTGTAGCTGGATTGGACTGTTATTGATGATATAGTATCATACATGACACTCATAAATGTCTAATATTTATAAAAATTACAATCCTCTGTAAGAAGAAGAAGAAGATGCAAGTAGGACTAGGAAGAAGAAGATGCAATTAGATATTTTAAATTTGGAGATTCAAAACACACTGTTAGAGTAACAAGTAAATTCATTAAAGTAACTAATAAATTCATTAAGGGTAAAATAGGAATTAATGAGAATAATTTTAATAAATGGGTAAATATGTCACACCCCCAAAAATACCCCAAGCGGAAACCCCCACGAGGCGTGTGACGTACCAGGATCTAGCCACCAATCACATTGAACTCGTACAAGGTTTTAAATAAAAACTTTCATTCATTAAAATAAAGTGTTACATTACATAAAGTATAACTCAACGTTTTCAGCGGAAGCATAAATCATCAGTATTGTATTTCGTAAACCAAGCATATGAAATTTATTAGACTTGTCTCGTGTTTCCATGTATCTCGACCCATGACCACTCCAGCTTCCCAGACAACAAGTTCCACATCAACACATATCTATAACCTGCGAACATGCAAACAAGTGTATCAGCATAACGCTGGCGAGTTCACAGTTTTTGTAAAACGTTTAGTTGCCAAGTGTTTAAGCCAGTTTAATAACAATTCCGAAAACAATGTTGATAATAACTCGATACCGTACAAGATGGCGTCAGATTGTTTTGTCCGTCCCCAATGCCCCCTATCAAAGCATTGGTCATGATTAAGGTCATTAGTTCACGCCCGTCCTCTCAGGTACGATGTGAGGTTGCCAAGCCTAATAGCGCTATCAACTAATACCCCGTTACCTCTTAGGTAACTATTCGGTAGAAGATGGGACTTAAGGTGATAGGAAATGAGTGTGCTATCAAACATCCCAGTTTTTACCCAAAAGACGTATTCCTCTCAGGAATACCCATTTGATTGTCCCACCCACCGGGACGCATGCTCAAGAGAAGTCAACTCACCTTAGATTGCTCGGTATGTTACGTTACATTACCAGTTCCAAGGTGGTCAACCAAACCCTACCGTGGTTACCAAAGACAATCAGTTTATATGCACATAAACCACATATTCCGCATTCACATTACACAAGTAGCAAACACACATCATCATATGAGTTATAACAGTCGTTCATGAAATCCAACAGTAACATATGTCATACCATCACATAATTAACACATTGCACACCATGCACCTCATCCAGTAACATATATCAGATGTTTAGCACGTATACATGTTCATATCACAAGTTCACATTCAACAAATACCAACTAGTGTACGCCCCCCCCCCCTTTTCTGTCCCAGGCCCAAGGTGTGTGTGTGTGGCCCGCGTATATTTACTAGTCCCAAACCAACGAGTGGCCCAAATCAGCATGACTTGTGCGATCGGGACTTTAGTGTGCGATTCCAGACATGTTGTGCGATTCATATCATTTTGTGCGATCCACATTAAATTGTGCGACCCAGATTTAACCCGTGGACTACCTACTTGTGTGATCCTTTATACTTTCTGGCCCAAGCAACTACGCGGCCTTATACGTTGTGCGATTAGCCCAGGGGTTTGCCGCCCATAAAGAACGGCCCACAAGAGAGGGTTTGTGCGACTCGATTGGGTTGTGCGGTTCATACAACATCCGGCCCAAATGTCTTGTGCGACTGGACCAAAATGTGTGATTCAAGGTCTTGTGCGACTTCAGTTATGTTTGACCGTAATTTATAGAAATTAGTTATCCCCTTTATGTTTACTAATCCAATTCAAGCAGTTACCAATCTCACTAATTCCCGTGGACCCCAAACATCAAGATTTATCAACAACACTTATCCTATAATCATTAACCAAATCGGATTTATCAGATTATTCCAAATAATAATAAAACTGTTTCTTTATACAATCATCATCATCATCATCGGTATTCAAATCAAATCCAACATTTTACACCAATCATCATTATAATCACAACAATATTCACATTGATTTAAAACCACGTTTCATCATATGCATACTCCTAATCCATCTTGTAGGTCAGAATCATGGGTAAATACCCGAACAGTTTTCTAGATCACCATAACAGTTTTTCATCATAAATTATAGCAATAATATTCATCATGATTGACAACATTTGAATTAATTCCATAATCTTATAACACCTCTTACATACCCTATTTATCAAATCTATAAATCTCATAATAGTGAATCATCATTAATTATGTTTTATTCAATCAAACATATAAACCATGGCTACTAGTAAGAACCCTGAATTACAATCAGTTTCATGTTAATCACGTATTAATTCGTAAGCCTAATCACAGCCAACTAACTCAGATTAAACAAGAATTATGGACTAACCGTGAGACGTGGAGCCGAAGAAGATTATGATAGGAGCACCGGAATGAGAGATGGGTGTGCGGCTCCGAACAGAGGGCTTCGACGGGTTCAAAGGCAGTTCGCAAGGCTGCCGTCTTGCGTGCGTATGTGTGAAAAGGAAAATAGGGTTTACAATGCAAGGAGGTTATATTTCTGCATGCAAAAGAGACTGATGGGCTGGGCTCGGTTTGGGTTCAGGTGAGGTTTGGGCCGAGAGCTAAGTGAGGCACAAGTCCAAGTGTGCGATCGTGCAAGGGTGTGCAACCAATTTACTTTACTTAATATTTACAAGTTAGCTAACTTGAACATGTTCAACTATAACGACCACATCATATAGCACAAGAAACATAATGACAATAACTAGTGAGGTTGTGGGATTAGGTAATACTTAACCTTGAGAGTTCGGGTTGTCACATCATCCCCAACTTGAAAGAAATTTCGTCCTGAAATTTGATAAGCAGTCTCATGAAAGTGGAATGACAGACTAGGATGACTGTGAGTTTCCTCGGGTGCCACATCATCCCCAACTTGAAAGAAATTTCGTCCCGAAATTCGCCAGTTGCTTTAGAATGCAAATCAACAGTTCCCAACCGATTAGGGTACTCGAGCTTTATCGCGTCCACACGTTCCCACGTGAACTCTGGTCCATGTCTTGAGTTCCAACGAACTCTCATAAGGATTCAACTGTGCTTATGATTCTTAACCCCCCCTGGTCCATGGTTTCAATAGGTTCATCAACAACTGCATCTTATCATCGATCTGTGGTTCATGCAAGTAGACCTCAAGTGTTTCGTCGGACAAACACTTCTTCAGGTTTGAGACGTGAACAACAACGTGAACGCTGCCCGATTTGTTAGATAACTCGAGTTTGTAGGCCACCTTGCCGATTCTCTCCAGAACCCCGAATGGCCCAACGTACCGTGAATTAAGTTTGTTGCGCTTCCCAAGACGCACCACACCCTACCAGGGTGGAACCTCCAACATAACACGATTGCCTACGGAAAATTCTAAGGATTTCTTACGCTTACCAGCTTTTCTGACGGTCACGCACTGCCGCCATATGATCTCTGATCTAAACAATCTTCTCAGGAGTTTTGAGTACGATTCATGGACCCGTGATTAGGCTGGCACCTACCTCAGCCTAACAAAGAGGTCGGCATTGCTGCCCATACAATGCCTCGAACGGAGCTGCCTGAACACTAGAATGGGTTACTGTTGCAGTAAAACTCTGCCAAAGGTAATTGTCTTTCCAACCTTTATCAAAGTCAATCTCACATGCCCGCGTCATGTCTTCGAGTGTCTGGATGGCTCGTCCACTCTACCCATCTGTCCGATGGTGATAAGCATTGCTCATGTCTAGATGTGAGCCAAGGGTTTTGTGTATTGCCTGCCATAAATCAGATACATACGTAGATCAAAATCGGAGGTAATAGGACTTGGCACCCCATGCCTAGAAACCGCCTCCCTTAAAAAATATTCACAATCTGCGAAGACTCGTCAGTTTCTTTGATTGCCAGATAGTGTGCTGGTTACGTGAGACAATCAACGATCACCCAGGTGATATTGTTTCCGTTTCGAGTTTTGGGTAGACCAGTAACAAAATCTGTGGCAGTCTGTTCCCATTTTCATATGGGTATTTCTGGTCTGATACTCCCCTTGACTTTCGCACAAGTCAAACATCATTCATATGCGTTGCTATGTGGGCCTTCATGCCCGGTCACTAGTACCAGATCTTTGAGTCCTATGACATCCTATCAAAACCCAGGCGAATAGAATATCGAGACTTGTGTGCTTCACCCAACACAAGTTCCCTAAGGTTGTCGTATAGTGAGACCTACATTCGCTCCATGAAGTAGCGAATACCGTCCGATTCGCCAAAAGTTGCTTCCCCAGGCCCTGCATGGATACAACTTGAAAATTCTCCTCCTTCAGTGCTTCGGTTTGGGCAGAATGAATCTGATAAGATGGGTTAGAGTCGATGGTGAGCTGCTAAGCTTGTACATGTTAGGTTTCACAGTCGCAATCGTTCAAGAGTTCCATTCAGCGACGCCATTGCAGGTTTAACTCTTTCGGATTAAAGATATGCTGGAGGCCCTTGTGATCGGTCTAAATAATGCATTTGGTACCGTACAACTATCGCCTCCAGCAGTTAAATCCAAAGACTATGTCTTCCACCCCAAGTTGTGAGTCGTGTAATTCTTCTTGTAAATCTACAACTACTGAGAAACGTTGGCTATCACTTTCTCGCGTTGCATCAACGCACAACCGAGACCTTGGATCGAAACAACACAGTACACCACATAATCACTGGTGCTATCGAGTAAGGACAATAGTCAGTGCATCATAGAGTTTGGCTTCGAAAGGTGGAAGGACGTTCTCCTGTTTTGTTTCCCCCACAAATACACTGTACCCATGATAAAGCAGTAAAAGATAGGCGATCTTTGAAAATCCCTTGATGAATCTGTGTTGGTACTTAGCAAGACCAAGGAATTGCCACACCTCCGAAGGACTCTTCGGGGTAGATCAATTTCTAATAAAATGGATCTTAGCAGGATCCACGTGTATTCCCAATTCGTTGACTACGTGACTAAGAAAGTGTACTTCTCGAATCCTGAAGTAACACTTAGAAAGACTTCGCGTAGAGTTGCTCTTCCCTTAGGAGCTCTAAGACAAGATACAAGGGTCGCTCATGGTGTTCCTTTCTCCTGAAGTGATTCAAAACGTCATCAATAAGCACGATTGATGAATTTGGCGAGATGAGGTTTACACATACAACTCGTGTGATCCATAAGGCTGCTGGTGCGTTGGGTAACTTGAATGACATGAACAGAAAATCGTAATGGTCGTACTGCATCTGTAATCGCGTGTTAGGAACATCCTCCCCTGAGTCTTTCTTCAGGTGACGGTTCGATCTTAAGTCGATTTCCGAATAGAAGCTTGGTCCTTGCAGCTGGTCAGGTGGATCGTCGATGCGAGGTAAAGGGTGACGGTTTCCAAATGTCACATTGCTGAGTTTACGGTAGTCGATACACGTACAAAAGGACTCGTCCTTCTTTTCACCAATAGAGCTCGGGCTCCCCAAGGCGAGAAGTTAGGTCAATTAGAACCCCTGCCCAGTAGTTCCTAAAGTTGATTAAACAGTTCTTGCAACCTTCCTGGTGCGAGACGACGAGAGGTACTAGAAATCAGGGTTGCTTCTGTCGTGGTACCAATCGGTAGATATTCGCTCTTCTTCTCCTCGGGCTGAGTACTTACCACCAATGACATGATAGCAAGATAGCTGAAACGCTTCTAGACTTCCATAGTCGAAGTGATGCTGACATTCAGTGAATCTCCACCAGGGAGAGATATTCATGCGATTTTTGTCTTTACAAAAGTTTCTGCTCATTGATTGGACAACCAGTCCATACTGACGACTACATCAAAGCTTCCAAAAGTAATGAGAAAGAGTCAATGTCGAGCATGTGACCTACAAGTTTGAGTTTGCACCCTAAGCGAACGTGTGGGACTTCAATTGGCTTACTATCAGCCACTTCTACAACATGTCTGGCTTCAAGAGATATCAGGGTTGAACAGAACAGAGACGAAGCGATTAGTTACCAAGAATGTACGGATCACCATGTTGCTATTATACCTGGCGTTGCCCACGCCAATCCTAAATGCTCTTCCACGAGCCTCATTTCCAGTGTTGTTGTTATCGTTACAAGGATTCCCAATACTGTCATTGTTCCCTTGGTTGTTGATGTCTTGATTTTAACAACGGCCAATCCTTGACGAAATTACTTTCGTTTTCATACTGAGGGTTATGATTGCGAGTACCTTGTTGTCATCGTGGCCATTGCCCCAAATGTTGTTGCTTTGTATACAGATCTCTGCGATCTTTCACCAAAAGAATCCACCTTTTTGCATTTCCTTACATATCCTAGGGTACTGCCCAAGGCGCTAGAAATTACACATCCCATACTCCGGTCGATTGTCATTGGTTATGCCCTACGTGATTCATAAGAAGTTGGATCCCAGAGGTTGTCAACTAGGGTTAGAGACTTGATTGAAATCAATCTGCTGGTGTTTGCCGTCGGAAAGCAGGGTCGTCCTAATACTAGGGTTGGTAATGTATCACGTTCATCTTCTTATCCATTGACCTTGCGAGTCGATTGAACAATGCACGGTAAGTTGCTAAAGAGTACAGAAGTGATCATACTTCGGAATCTAAGGCGTCAATTCGTCAGGTTTAAGTATTCAAGAAAAGTGAAGAGAGTACAGACCAAACGTTCAACGCTTCGACAACTAGCTCAGAGATGTTCGCACTAGCACCTAACCTTCTCATACAGGTCGCTAGGTGTTCAGATACGTGTTTAAGCAACACTTAATATCAATGTGATTCGTAAGGATTTAGAGGGAAGTGAAAAGATTACGCTCGAGTAGGAGGCAATCATCGCTATGACTCCTATAGACTTGTTATGTTTCTCATTTGATCGAATAACGGAACAAAACCCCTTTTACACTTGTTAAGCCTCACTGGGACTCACATGCACCCCACATTATTATTGTTTTGGTCAAAAATTACCGAAGCAATTAAGTGATCAAAATAGTTAAGTGAGGTAGTGTGCTAGAAATATGTGTGAAAAATATTTTAACCAAGTTAGTTGTAAAAACAATTTCAGGATACGGCTCAGGATATAGAGCTGTATCTATGATCAAACAATGAGCAATAAAGTAAAGGTTGACACGTGATATACGAGGAAAGCCCTTGATCAATCTAGATCGCCGGCACAAAACCTCAGGAGCTGACAATCGCAGCTGCCTTGTTCTTCTATTACTTCAAATATCAGGATACAGTGCAGGATGTGGAGCAGATCAACTAGGTGTTACAATGTAATTCGAATACAAGTGTTTGTGTGTAGTGTTTGCAGTAAGCTAGAGAGCAAAAGTGTTCAAGAGTGTATGTCTAAGTTGCGTGCCTTAATCTGATCCGCCCCCATCTATTTATAGTAAAAGAAGTGTAACAAACTATCCTAATAAACCGGGATCCAGCGAATATTCCCCACTCGAACGTTGTAGACCTGGTCTTTCGGGTTCAACGTCTCTCACATAACAGATACGCCCGAGTCTTGAGGAGAAGAAGTCCATCTGACCGTTAGTAACCCACAGCCTCTAACCTGCACATGGGTAATTCAATTAACCTCATGATATCGCCCAGGATGTTAGCAATATCATAATACAGTATCCTGATCACAAGCAAATAACCAAAGGCAGGATATTAGTCAGGATATGTACGCTCAGAAAATGGCCAATGGTCTGGCGAGTTTTGATGGTGCTAGATCAAATCAGATCTCGCCATTGCCCTGACCTGTGCATTGAAGACCTCCCTATAGCATACCGATTGAGGTCTCATGGCGACAGCCGTTTTCTTTTGTTTTCCACCTCCAAAAGCCCTTTAGTCCTTAAGGCCACCAAGAACGAAGACCGATGGCAGCGAAAGTTCTTTTTCGTGAAAAGAGACTCCATCGACAAGGGTTTCGACCTGCCGGTTAGATGGTTAACCAAGGGTAGGATCTAGGGTTTTAGGAATATCCCCAAGTATATCCTTAAACTATATCCTAAACTTATATCCTGATGTTTTTATGCAGCGAACTTCAGAGATTTAGCACCCCCAAGTGCGGAATCCAAGTCCAGGATCAAAGGAATCTACCAACTTCCTGCCAGTGAAAGAACTTTCTCCCTGTCTCTTACAGATTCAAGCCAAAAATCAAGTTCAGAGATGTCTAGTAAGCATATTCTCAGTAATTATCTTTATTTATCAACCCGGTTATTTTTTCAGAGGTATTATGAGTTTTAAAAATATCTTCCCTTGTGCAGTACCTGTTGTCAACCTTGAAGGCTTCCAACTTGACGAGTTGGATAGTTACTCCAGCCTTGTACCTGTCAAACAAGAATCTCAACCGAAGCCATCTGCCACACCGAAGCCTACCACTTCAAAGACTACTACCGCTCCTAAAGCTCCTCCGGCATCCAGGACCCGGGCCTCTAGCTCCCGGAAGAGGAAAGAAATGGATTCTCCAGCCGCCTCTGAGACATTCTCTCTCGAGAATCATGGGTTTAATGAAGCTACTTCATTCCTCAAGCAGGTAAGAATTCCCTTCCAATATCCTGAACATGCATGTTAATCATTATCCTATTCATTTTACACTGATACCTGTATCTTTAACTGCAGGGCTTGGAACGTCTCATGCACTTGTGTGAAGACGCCTGTGGGCTTAACAAGATGCTGGAGATTAAGCTCGAAGAAGCTGTAGCCACCATAGCTGATCAAGGAACAATCGCAGTTGCCAAGTCCCAGCATTATGAGGACAAATACAAGGCAATGACCCAGGAACACCAAGCTGCCCTCCACAAAGCCAATGAGGATGCTCAAGCCAAACTAGATGCCGCTCTTCTTCAATACCAGCAGGATATGAGCTCATACCGGGACAGTCTCAAAGCATCCGTTGTTATATCCCTTCTCCAAGCTAGGTTAAGGATGGCTTATGAGGCCAAAGCCTTGGGCTTCGAATGCCCCTCCTGGAATGTCAAAGCTTGGGAAGCGAAATTACAGGATCTTGGAGGCCATCCTGTTGCACATCCTTCAAAGCATGCTGGTGAAGAGCCTTTTAAGGCGGCAGAGGAGGTGGCCAATGCTGGTGATGATGCTGAGAAGAATCCAGAGGGTGATGCCGGTGCAGATGTTGGGAAAGAAGTTGCCGATCAAGAAGGTGCTGCCCCTTAGGCGGCGAAGTGGGCGATGATGGATATACGTGCCAAGGCCGGAGCCCACTTTTTTAAATTTCATGGTTGTGGTTTGTACAAACAATTTACTTTCCCTGTCGTTGAACAATTTATATTTCCTGCACTAGAACAATACGATGACCAAAGGTGGATGGGTCCTGGGTTTTCAGGATGAAGCCCTTGGTCATCGGTTAGTATAACCTGTTTTGAATGTCGTAACGGTTGAAGGTGGACAGGTCCTGTTTTGAGATAGAACCTTCAACCGTTACACAAGTATGGTAAAGACTAATTGTGCTTTTGGTGGATGGGCCTCGGTTTGAGGTGAATCCAAAAGCATAACTTTTGACATGTTAATAATATAACTTGCTTTTGACTTATTTGTTGATGTCTTTTAATTTCCGTTATGCATTCCTTAATGTAGATTTTAGCTTTGCAAAATTTTGTACAACTATCTTTTGAAAATATCCTGATCAATATACTCAGTGGTATATTATGAAAACTTTTATTAAATAGAACTTCTAAAAATTCGATCAACTTTAGAGAAAACTTTTAAAGAATAAAAGATAGTTCACTTTCTAAAACCTGTTTTGACAATTCTTGTTTAATCAAGGCTTTAATTTCAAACTAGTATTACTTCCAAATATTTTAATCAAATATCCTGATAAGCATACATTTTGAGAATATGTCCCGAAAATTTATCCTAATCAGGATTCCTAAGCTTCCGTCAAACATGGTTTCAAAAACTCATATTATGTTTACAAAGGAAAGATCATACCAGGAATAGAGTGTAACCCTATTTTCAAACTTCAATCCTTTTGCAACTTTTCCAACGAAGATGTCCCCTGTCTGAGACACTTAGTGTACTAGGTCCGAGCTTTATCCTTTGAGCCTTACACAATTACCTCAGTAGGAATGTCCCCTGTGCACAATGTCTTCGAATATTTAGAAATCTTCTGGACATCAGTTCCAATTGTATGGACAATTTTTTGTGTTACAGGGGTAAAACCCAAAAATGTACTGGAGATAAATCCATCGTATCCTGGGGGAAATCCCAAATTTTCGTGCGCTACAGGCGGGAGTGTATAAACTCCAAGACTTAGAAATGTGAAAACCTTTAAACCTTAGAGAGTATGAAAATACCCTTTCGTGAGAGAGGGTGATCAATCCTCATATACCTTTAGGTAGGGGTGAGCAAACACCGAACCGAAAACCGAAACCGCACCAAAAACCGTAAAAACCGAAACCGCAAAACCGCAACCGACACAAAAACCGCAAAAACCGAAACCGCAAAAACCGAAACCGCAAAGGTATGGTGCGGTTCGGTTTTAGCTTTAAAACCCGCACCAAAAAACCGAAACCGCACCGCAAAATTATTATATATATATATATTATATAATATACTTAAAGATTTAAATATAAAATTCCCTATATATTATATAATCTGTGTTTGTTAAAAAAAAAAGTACAGACTTGACTTTGTTAAGTTAACTATCGTCTGCTCCCTCTAAAAAAAATGATGTTAACCTACTAGTTACAAGCCCATTAAATTAGCACTCCAAACAGCCCAACTTTCAACCCAATAACCTTTTGATAAAAAAGAAACCTACGTACCTTTCCCTTCATTTCCCTAATTTAACATCCAGCCGACAATCTTTTCTTCATCTGGTGCGATCATCTTCAGCCGGTGCGATCATCTTCAGCTGGTGCGATCATCTTCATCTGGTACGTATGTGTTGGTTCATGTTTGAGCTAGGTTCATGTTTTTGGTTCTTGTTTCATCGCTTGTATGTGATTTTTGATTTCTAAGTACAAGACTTTCTAGTATAATCGCTTGTATGTGATTTTTGGTTCATGTTTTTGGTTTTGGTTCTTGTGTACTGTTTCATCGCTTGTATGTGTTATAGCTAGGTTCATGTTTTTGGTTCTTTTTTCATCGCTTGTATATGAAACACATAAGTTATGTCTATACATTTATGAGTTATCATCAAATGTGACAGCCCCTGTTGTTGCTTATCGATAAGTTTCATCTCAATGTATGGCTTTTGTTTGATTTTAGTTCTTTTATGTTTTCAGAATGGCTACTAATGAAACTGTAATTGATGTGGATGATCAAAATGATGATGAGGTTGAAGTACCCGGAGAAGAAAATAAGCCAAAGTTGAAGTCCGTTGTTTGGCAACATTTTCCGTATAAGAAAGGCGCTAAATCGACAAAATGCAAGCATTGTAAAAAGGTTTTAGCTTGTGGCACTAGACTTAATGGTACCTCCGGATTACTCAATCATCTAAGAAATACTTGTGTAAGATCACCCCTTTATAAAGCAAAAAAGAATAATCCAAAAAATCAGTCAACCTTAAACTTCAAGCCAAAAGATACGCAGGGGGGTGGGTCATTGACTAAGCATTCATTTAGCCAGGAGAAGTGTAGACTAGGCCTCGCTAAAATGTGCATTAAAGACAATAGACCTTTTAGTATTGTCGATGATGAAGGATTTAAGGAGTACTCGTGGGAATTGAATCCCGAGTTTATTATGCCATCTAGATGGACGGTTGCTAGAGATTGTATAACTGTTTTTGAACAAGAAGCAGAAAAGGTCAAACATTTGTTGAAAGGCTAAACAGTGTGCCTCACTACCGACACACGGTCATCCGTTCAAAATATCAATTATATGTGTCTTACGGTACATTGGATCGACGACACATGGGTTTTACAAAAAAGAATCCTAAATTTTTGCCCTATAGATAATCATAGGGGTGACACCATTGGGAGTTTGGTTTATGAGTGTTTAAAAAAATGGGGGATTGAGACCGTGTTTACCATCACAGTGGATAACGCGTCTTCAAACGATGGGGCTATACGATTTTTAAAGAGGATGTTGAAGGGACCGAATGATATACTAGGTTGTAAATACTTGCACCTACGTTGTTGTGCACATATCATCAATCTTGTTGTTAGAGATGGATTGGAAGAGCAGTTCGATTCTGTTACTAGAATTCAAAATGTTGTGACGTATGTGCGATCATCACCGGCTCGGTATAAAAGTTTTGAAGATTGTGTTGCTTGTGTTGAAGTGAAATCTAAACTAAAGCCCTCTCTTGATGTTGACACGAGATGGAATTCAACATATTTAATGTTGGAAACAGCCGTAGTATATGAGGATGCGTTTGACAGGTATGTGTTTATTCTGTTTTATATAACTTAACTTTGGGGTAACTAAACTTGCTTATTACTAACATCGTGTTCCTGTTTTATTTTCTAAAAAGGCTTTACTTGATCGATTCTTCTTATGGCGCTTATTTTCCCACCGAGGCGGAGGAAGATGTGGAAGGGAGCATAAGAAAAAGGAAAAGGAAGCATAGAGTAATTGGTGCTCCGAGTGGTGTTGATTGGGACGCGGCTAGGTATGTTATTATATTTTTCATTTAAATATCTCTAGCCTATAAAAATAATAAGTCGTTAACTCATTTAAATTCTTTTTTTTTTTGAAAGGCAACTCATTTAAATACTTACACATGGATATTGGATTGTTAAATTAGGAATCTGATCGACTACTTGAAAATATTTTTCGATGTTACAACCAAGATATCCGGCTCAAAGTATGTAACTTCGAATATTTTTTTTCCGAACTTGTGAAAATGCAAGCAACCATCACTCGGATGACTTTGAGTCAAGATGAACAGAAAAAAAAGATGGCTATATCGATGAAAACAAAGTATGATAAATATTGGGACAACGTAGATAATATGAATTATCTATTGTATGTTGCGGTTGTTTTGGATCCACGCAACAAGCTTTCATATGTTAAGTATTGCATTGAATTGATCCATGGTAAGGATTCGGAGAAAAGTAAAGAGATGGTGGGAAAGGTGACTAAGACTCTTGATGAGTTGTTTAATCATTACAAAGGCAAGGCAGAAAACACGAATTTACCAAACTTGCAAGATACGGTTTTTGGTGAAAAGTCAAGTATTAATGAGATGGATATTGATCTGGAGCTAGAGTTTGACAAACTTGATGATGGGGGTCAAGACATCAAGAGTGAGGTGGAGATCTATCTAACGGATTTAAGGGAAAAAAGGGACCAAAAGTTTGATCTTTTGGGATGGTGGAAAGCAAATTCAACCAAATTTCCTATACTATCCAAAATAGCTAGACATGTTTTGGCAATGCCGATCTCGACAGTTGCATCAGAATCGGCGTTTAGTACGAGTGGTAGAGTTATCGACAAGTATAGAAGTTCACTTAACACCGAAACTGCGGAAGCTTTGATTTGTGCACAAGATTGGATAAGGTGTACAAGGGTTGATCTTGAGCTCGGATGTTCTATGAAGAATAAAGACATAGATGAATTTAATAAGAAGATGGCGGGTTTAAAAATTGGTAAGGTTTTCTTTACATGTGTGAGTTTATATTTCAAATACCTACTAACATATATTTTTTGTTTTTTTTTTTCTATCTAGGAAACACTAATGGCAAATGATAGTTGGAAACATTGAAAGTTGGAAAGATTGAAAGTTGGAAACAAGAATGAGTTGGAAACAATATTACGTTTTTATTTGGATACGACTATGTGATTAAGCTTTCACCGTTTCACATAGCAACTATTATTCTAGACATGTTTCTAGTACAAACTCTTGTTTTGATTGATGTCCTCTAGCCCATACATATGCTCTTCACATTGCTCTTGCAAAAATTATATTCTAATTACCATCAAGTATTAGATGTATTCCAGTATTAAAACCGAGAGTTTTTTTTAGATGTATTCAAGTATTGCTGAGAGTTTTTTTTTAGATGTATTCAACTATTAAAACCGAAACCGCACCGAAACCGAACCGCAACCGCAAATAAACCGCAAAAACCGTACCGCAAAAAAACCGCAACATGTGGTTTTAAAAAAATAAAAACCGCACCTCGCGGTATGAGTTGCGGTTTTATGCTAAAACCGCACCAAACCGCACCATGCTCACCCCTACCTTTAGGATTCAGGATATAGCCAATAGTAATGAAATTGTCAGCCACTTTTACATGGACTGGTCCCGCCACCTTGAACTATTGCCAAATAGCTTGCGCTCCAGGCGGGGTGTTTAAACCCAATTCGGAAGAAAGGTGAATACTTTTAAACCTGTGAAGGGATCAGGATCCCTTATACGTGAGAGAGGGGGCCAATCCTCTAATCTTCCGAAGTATCCTGAGTGTGTATCCTGGTGCTATATCCCGAAGCATATACTGCAAAACATCTTCAAACTAAGGTGGGTGTTAGCTTGGCTAACACCCCTCTGATGCTTAAGTCAGTATTGGGTTTCAATAAATCAAATCAAATATATTTAAAACAGATAGAATTCTTACCATCCTGAGTTAGAAATTAAATTCTAAACTCACTTGAAATAAAGCTTGAGATGTATAGCATTCCAAGATCTCGGCAGCATATCCCCCTCCATATTCTTGAGTCGGTATGCACCTTTTCCTGATTCTGATTCAACCTCATATGGTCCTTCCCATTTTGGAGCCAGCTTTCCATCAGCAGGATTAGTAGTATTCTGAAAAGCCTTTCTTAACACCCAATCTCCAACTTTGAACCTTCTAGTCCTTATATTCTTGTTATATGCTCTGGATATCCTTTGTTGATATGCTGCCATCCTTAGCCTTGCTGCATCTCTTGTCTCATCAATAGTATCCAGTTCCTAGTATAGGGCCTCAGGATTCTGCTCAGGATTCCCGAGGGTGGATCTTGCTGTAGGTATCACCATTTCCGTCGGGATCACCGCTTCTGCTCCAAACACTAAGGAAAATGGGGTTTGACCAGTTGCATTTTTTACCGTCGTTCTATCAGCCCACAAAACAAAGGGTAGTTCTTCTGCCCATCTCCCTTTCTTGGCCCCTAATCTCTTCTTCAAGTTGTTGACAATTATCTTATTTGAGGATTCAGCTTGTCCATTTGCTTGAGGATGTACCGGGGTGGACGTAATCATTTTGATTCCCCAACTCTTGCAGAAGTTAGTAGTCCTTTTACTTATAAATTGAGATCCGTTGTCATAGATTATCTCAGCCGGTACTCCAAACCTAGTCAGGATATTCCTTTTTATGAAGGATACCACTTCCTGATCTCTAACTTGAACAAATGCTTCTGCTTCAACCCATTTGGAGAAATAATCCGTCATTGCCAACATGAAAACCTTTCCTCCTGGAGCCTTTGGGAGATTTCCTACTATATCCATACCCCATTTCATAAACGGCCAAGGGGAAACAATAGGATACAATGGTTCAGCAGGCTGATGTAATATGTTACTATGTCTTTGACATGCATCACATCTTCGAGCATATTCTGTGGCATCTTTCCTCACCGTCGGCCAATAATATCCTGTTCTTAATATTTTGGAGAATAAGGACCTGCCCCCAGTATGGTTACCACAATCCCCTTCATGTATATCCTGAAGTACTTCTTCGATTTCAGGATCCTCCAAGCACCTCAGATATGGTCCTGTAAGAGATTTCTTATACAAAACATCATTTATAATAGTGAATCGTGATACCTTCATCCTAAAGGCTTTAGGATTCTCATTCTTTGGGATGTATCCTTCCTTTAGATATCTCATGATTGGAGCCGTCCAGGACTTAGGATCCTCCTCAAGATAGTCATCATCAGGATCCTGAATACTTATTACTTCCTTATCCTGAGGATTCGTCGCAGGATATAGGATATGTAATATTGGTATCTGGGTTCCTTCCGGTATCCTGACCGATGATCCCAGATTTGCCAAGGCATCAGCTTCAGCATTATCTTCTCTTGGTACCTGTTCAAGTGTAAAAATATCGAAGTATCCTGCTAATTTTTTTAGAATTTCGAGATACTCGATTAACTTCTCTCCCTTAACTGCATAGGTTCCATTAAAATGATTAGTGATTAAAAATGAGTCAACATATACTTGCAAATTCTTGATATTCATATTTTTAGCCAACTCTAATCCTGCAATTAAAGCCTCATATTCTGCCTCATTATTAGTAGCAGGAAATTCACACCTAATAGCCTGGGGTAGTATGTCCCCCTGTGGCGATTTTAGTAGTATACCTAAACCTACACCTCTTACGTTAGATGCACCATCAGTATATAATGTCCAGCATTCTAAGTTTTCTCCTAGCTGCTGTACCTCTAAATCTACTTCATTTTGAATGTCACTACTGAAATCAGCCACAAAGTCAGCTAAAGCCTGAGACTTTATGGCATTTCTAGGCTTATATACTAAGTCATAAGCACTCTATTTTACTGACCACTTGGCCATCCTACCTGACATCTCTGGTTTCCTAAGCACGTTTTTAACAGGATAATTGGTTTTAACATGAATCCTATGTGTCTCAAAATAATGTCTAAGCTTTGTTGATGCCATAACTAGTGCTAATATCAATTTCTCTAGATGAGAATATCTAGTTTCAGCATCTAGTAAACTTTTACTAACATAATAGACAGGATATTGCTGACCTTCATGGTCCTTTATAAGAACGGCACTTACAGCATTCCCTGATATAGCGAGGTATAGGGATAGTGGTTCACCATTTTTAGGCTTCATCAATAGAGGTGCAGTAGAGAGATATCGCTTCAAATCCTGCAAGGCTGCTTCATGCTTCTCTCCCCATTCGAACTTCTTATTCTTCTTGAGGATATCATAAAATTCCTTGCATTTTTCCGAGGATCTTGAAATAAATATGTTCAATGCTGCTACTCGGCCTGTCAACCGTTGAACATCCTTCATATTTGAAGGTGATTTGATATCCAAGATGGCTTTGATCTGCTCCGGGCTCGCCTCTATTCCTCTTTTGGTCACCATATATCCTAGAAACTTTCCTGCCCCCACTCCGAAATGGCACTTAGCAGGATTCAGCTTCATGTTATACTGATCCAGGATATCAAATACTCCCTTAATATCCTGGAGGTGATCCTCAGCCTTTTTAGATTTCACCACCATATCATCGATGTATACATCCATTGTGTCCCCCAGCTTATCTTTGAACATCATGTTCACCAATCTCTGGTATGTTGCACCTGCATTTTTCAAACCTAAAGGCATAGCAGTATAGCAATAAATACCTGTTGGTGTCATAAAGGCAGTATCCTCTTGGTCCGGAGGCTCCATTTGAATCTGCTGAAATCCTGAGGATGCGTCCATGAATGTTAACATCTCATGCCCGGCAGTAGCATCCACCATTGCATCAATATGAGGAAGAGGAAATGGGTCTTTAGGACAAGCCTTATTCAAGTCCGTGTAATCTACACAGACTCTCCATTTCCCATTTTTCTTCTGTACCACGACTACATTTGCCAACCATCTTGGCAATTTGACTTCTTTGATCATCTTGGACTTCAACAATCTTTCAACTTCCTCTTGTATGATTGTATTTCGTTCAGGAGCAAACTTCCTTCTTTTTTGCTGAACAGGCTTGAACGACCTGTCAATTCCAAGCTTGTGAGTAATAATGTCTTTGGATATGCCTGTCATATCCTCATGCTTCCATGCAAATGTTGACATCCTGCACTTCAAAAAGTTATTTAATTGCTCTTCAATATCCTGAGGGATATTGGTTCCTACGAGCACTGAGATATCAGGATTATCCTGATCTAGGATAACTTTCTTCATATCCTGCTCTGAAGCCTCCACGATATCCTGGGCCCGCATCTTTAATTGCTATGCTGGATTAGGCTTGGTTGAGGATTTCATTGAGGATGTATAGCATTCCTTCGCCTCCTGCTGATCACTATCAACTTTGACGACCCCCCAAGGGGTAGGGATCTTGATGCACTGGTGATAGGTCGATGGCACAGCCTTCATGTCATGGATCCATGGCCTGCCTAGTATGATGTTATAGCAGGATAGGGAGTCCATGACACAGAAGTGTTGTATCGAGTTGACCCCTTCAACATATACTGGTAACTTTATCTCTCCTACGGTGTTCCTAGCTTCTCCACTGAAACCAACGAGCACAGTGGACTTTGAAGTAATATCCATCGGAGATACATTCATCCTTTTCAACGTTTCCAGCTGAATTATGTTGACAGAGCTACCATTGTCCACCAATATCCTGCGTACAAAATGGTTAGCAACATATAATGTTATTACAAGGGCGTCATGGTGAGGATCCTGGACAATATCCCTGTCATCACTATCAAAAGTGATCACTTTATTGGTTGTAAGGGTAGTCATCCTAGCTGGTTTGTCCCCCTTTCAGTCTTAGCTTCTTTTGCATGTCTCTTGGCCGCAGAATACGAAGTCCCACAAATGCCGGATCCTCCTGAAATAAAGTTAATTATTTTGGCATCTGTTGGGGGTGATGCTGCTCGTTCAGGATCCTTCTCAGGATCCTGCCCTTTATTCTTCTTTCTTCCCAGCAAATCCTTCAGATACCCTTTGCTTAACAGGTAGCTTATTTCTTTCCTTAGAGCAATGCAATCCTCGGTCACATGTCCGAAATCTTCATGGAAGGCACACCATTTGGATTTATCCTTCCAATCAACTTTGTGTTGATTCTTTCGAGGCCACCTGGCTTTGTCTCCTAAACCCTGCATAGCATACATTAACTCGGGTATATTAACAGAGAATCAGTATTCAGATAATTCAGGATATTCTTCAGGATCCTCGTCTTCAACGGCATTCACTTTCTTGTTGTCATTTCTACCATATGGCTTGGAGCGATACGGTTTATACGAGGATTCTGATTTCCTGTTGGTCGATTCGTAGGTTGAGGTAGAATTCATCCTTTCTTGCATCTTTTTGTCATCTTCCAAGCGGATATATCTCAAAGCCCTGTTACGAGCTTCGTCGAGATTCCTGCAAGGATTCATTACAAGATCCTGATAAAATTGAGAATCCTTTTGTAACCCCATCTTAAAAGCCTGCACAGCTGTTGCAACATCAAGATGTGGGATATCCAAGGACTCTCGACTAAACTTGTTCACATAATCCCTCAATGATTCCTGAGGTCCTTGAGTTATCCTGTAAAGATCACTGGTTAGTTTCTCAAAACTCCGACTGCAAGAAAACTGACTATTAAATAAATTAACCAAATGAGCAAACGAAGTAATTGAGTGAGGAGAAACATTTAACAGCCATTTTAAGGCTGATCTCGTCAAGGTAGAACCGAAACCCTTGCATAAGCATGCTTCCTTGAGTTCCAGAGGGATAGGGTTAATTTCCATTCTTTCTCTATACTGGGCAATATGCTCTTCAGGATCCGTAGTCCCATCATACAGTTTCATGTTGGGGGTCTGAAATCTTTTTGGGATTTCAGCATCACAGATAGGATATGCGAAGCGGGATATCCTGTGGCTGTCTTGAGATACTTCCGGAATTGGCTGGACACTCCAGGTACACTGGATATTATGTCCTTCAATTTCTGAAGCTTCCTAGTAAATGTTGACGTCATACCTGCATCCTGCAAAGACCCATTGTTGTTAGTAGCAAGAATATTATTATTTGACACATTACCGGTCTGAGGATTCTGGCCATATCCTAAAGCATATCCTGAACTCCTCACAGTTGACATCCTGACCGAGGAGGGTATCTCAGGGGTATGGTTCTGAGAATGGATTGGGACGATATTCCGCCTGTTATCCTCAATGTAAACTGCAGAACTGAAGTTCAAAGCCCTAGGCTGTATAGGAGTGACAGTTTCTTCAGCAGGTCTACTTGGGCCAGATTTCAAGAGTTGTATTCCCCTCATCAGCATCCGGTTAGTTTCCTGCTGCTGCCTCATCTGTTCCTGTACACTACCAAACAAATTCAGAATTTCATCATTAGATGCCAAAACAGGACCGGATCCCTGGGTACTGGGAGCGAGGATAACATCCCGAGCTACATGACTTTCAGCTCCGCGTGATGAAGCTTGCATTCTTGGAGGAGGAGGTGGAAGCACCGAACCAATTGTTGCAGAGGTTGTAGCAGACATGGTGAAGAGCTCATGTTTGATCTCGAGGCCATTGAAAACAATTTAGAAAAAAGTTTTGACAATAGAAAACCGAGTAATGATTTTACTAAAGTTTTTAGCAAAAATAGCACCACTTGCCCCACGGTGGGCGCCAAATTGTTTTGGTCAAAAATTACCGAAGCAATTAAGTGATCAAATTAGTTAAGTGAGGTAGTGTGCTAGAAATATGTGTGAAAAATATTTTAACCAAGTTAGTTGTAAAAACAGTTTTAGGATACGGCTCAGGATATAGAGCTGTATCTATGATCAAACAATGAGCAATAAAGTAAAGGTTGACACGTGATATACGAGGAAAGCCCTTGATCAATCTAGATCACCGACACAAAACCTTGGGAGCTGACAATCGCAGCTGCCTTGTTCTTCTATTACTTCAAATATCAGGATACAGTGCAGGATGTGGAGCAGATCAACTAGGTGTTACAATGTAATTCGAATACAAGTGTTTGTGTGTAGTGTTTGCAGTAAGCTAGAGAGCAAAAGTGTTCAAGAGTGTGTGTCTAAGTTGCGTGCCTTAATCTGATCCGCCCCCATCTATTTATAGTAAAAGAAGTGTAACAAACTATCCTAATAAACCGGGATCCAGCGAATATTCCCCACTCGAACGTTGTAGACCTGGTCTTTCGGGTTCAACGTCTCTCACTTAACAGATACGCCCGAGTCTTGAGGAGAAGAAGTCCATCTGACCGTTAGTAACCCACAGCCTCTAACCTGCACGTGGGTAATTCAATTAACCTCAGGATATCGCCCAGGATGTTAGCAATATCATAATCCAGTATCCAGATCACGAGCAAATAACCAAAGGCAGGATATTAGTCAGGATATGTACGCTCAGAAAATGACCCATAACAATTATTATGTGTGCACCCACAATAATATTGTGATCTTCATGCTCATCTCAGTTCCTCCTAACTCATGTCCAATGGTTCCTCAAACTCAAATGTCAAATGGAGGTGATCAAAACGACAAGATCACAAGAATCTAAGGACTACGACATACTAACAACGCATCATAATGTAAACGGGCAATCCATGTAATTATGCTATAGTGACGAGTGTGTGTTCGTATGCTACATCATAAACAAGTATACGCTAATCATGTAATTGTCTACAGCAGGTAGCAAGACGAACCTTGTAATCAGGAGCTGAGTGTCATGGTCGTATTCTCGTATTCAGAACTGTTCGGTTATAGTCTGGTTTTATGAAAACATTTTTAAAACCAAGTTCACTATAACCAGTGGTTCTGATACCAAACTGTCACACCCCCAAAAATACCCCAAGCGGAAACTCCCGCGAGCCGTGTGACGTACCAAGATCTAGCCACCAATCACATTGAACTCGTATAAGGTTTTAAATAAAAAATTTCATTCATTAAAATAAAGTGTTACATTACATAAAGTATAACTCAACGTTTTCAGCGGAATCATAAATCATCAGTATTGTACTTCGTAAACCAAGCGTATGAAATTTATTAGACTTGTCTCGTGTTTCCGTGTATCTCGACCCATAACCACTCCAACTTCCCAGACAGCAAGTTCCACATCCACACATATCTATAACCTACGAGTAGGGCTGCAAACGAACCAAACGTTCGGTGAACAGTTCGTGAACCGTTCGGCGGGAAGTTCGTTTGTGTTCGTTTGTTTATTAAACAAACGAACACGAACGAGAAATTTTGTTTGTTTAGTTAAATGAACAAACATGAACAGATGTCGTGTTCGTTCATTTATGTTCGTGAACGTTCGGTAACGTGTTCGTTTATGTTCGATAGTCCATTTGTATTTTTAGTATTTATATATATTTAAATACTTCAAAATTCTGACAAATTAAATATCTAATAAGTGTCAGTGTATTATATATTTTGTTCATGAACGATTATTTGTGTTGGTTTGTTTCCATTTGTGTTCATCAACGTTCGTTGCCTAAAATTAACAAACAAACACAAACGAACACGAACAAGTTCATTTCCTTAACAAACGAACACGAACATAAAATATCATTCGATAAGTGTTCGTGAACGATTCGCGAACACATATATTTCTTAACAAACGAACATGAACAAGGTCTTGTTCGTGTTCGTTCGGTTCGTTTACAGCCCCTACCTGCGAGCATGCAAACAAGTGTATCAGCATAACGCTGGCGAGTTCACACTTTTTGAAAACCGTTTAGTTGCCAAGTGTTTAAGCCAGTTTAATAACAATTCCGAAAACAATGTTGATAAGAACTCGATACCGTACAAGATGGCGTCAGATTGTTTTGTCCGTCCCCAATGCCCCCTATCAAAGCATTGGTCATGATTAAGGTCATTAGTTCACGCCTGTCCTCTCAGGTACGGTGTGAGGTTGCTAAGCCTAATAGCGCTATCAACTAATACCCCGTTACCTCTCAGGTAACTATTCGGTAGAAGATGGGACTTAAGGTGATAGGAAATGAGTGTACTATCCAACATCCCAGTTTTTACCCAAAAGACTTATTCCTCTCAGGAATACCCATTTGATTGTCCCACCCACCGGGACGCATGCTCAAGAGAAGTCAACTCACCTTAGATTGCTCGGTATGGTATGTTACGTTACATTACCCTTTCCAAGTTGGTCAACCAAACCCTACCGTGGTTAACAAAGACAATCAGTTTATATGCACATAAACCACATATTCCGCATTCACATTACACAAGTAGCATACACACATCATCATATGAGTTATAACAGTCGTTCATGAAATCCAACAGTAACATATGTCATACCATCACATAATTAACACATTGCACACCATGCACCTCATCCAGTAACATATATCAGATGTTTAGCACGTATACATGTTCATATCACAAGTTCACATTCAACAAATACCAACTAGTGTACGCCCCCCCCCCCCTTTTCTGTCCCAGGCTGACGTGTGCGCGTATATACATATTTTTACCATGAATAAACACACGATTCGGTTTTAAATTTATAAAAGTGATTATTACTTTTACATCAAAACACACACGAAAGAGGCAAGTGTACCCCGTCATATATGTAGTAAAGTATCGGTAAGAACCAAGTATCGATCCACGGAAATGGGCGGAGAAATAATAATAGACCTTTGTCACTAAACTACCGGTAAAAACATAAGTTGTTTGATTTTAATTAAACTAAAGTAAGCAATAAACAAATACTTATAAAAACATAATAGATAATAGATAAATAGCCTTGCTTAATACACAACCAAAGCATGTCAACTAATTCGGTTTTGGCACTAGAAGCATTTGATCAATTCTCCAATTTAAGACAATTAGTATCCCTTTCGGGAATCCTAACATGACAATCATTCGGAAAGCTAAAACGATAAACACACTTTAACCACCTAAAATTGTTCTTTAACGTGCAATTGATAAGTGTCTATGAAAATCTCTTAAAAATAAGTTAGTCATCCGTTTGGAGTTTTCTAACCGCACTTAATCAAGGAAAGAGACACCGATAAACACAATGCAACCACCGAGACAAGCATAAACTAGATTAAATCACAACCGAGTTCATTTTACAAATCTTGCACAATAATTCACAAAGCTAGCAATTTTGGCCTAAACTACTAACTAAGCTAACAAATCATGGCAAGAATTTATAACGACACCATCTAACCCGTTAAGGTCCTTACGTGACGGCAAGCTCTCTTGATTAACAATAATTACATTTTATTAAATCACTAACCATTTCTAGTATCATGATGCACACATTTAAACCAAGCTAAACTAGTTAACCAAGTTCAAAGTTTACTAATACAAGATTAATTAAGCTTCATTTTTCAACTATCTTAACTAACCAAATACCAATCATCCAACACAATTACTTATAATCAAGAAATCAATATCAATAACAAGGTTGCAAACTAATCATCAAAGATAAACATAGAAAATACTTCAAAGTGTCATTACAAACAAAGTTTAACATACTAATGGCTATAATCAAGCAAGGGATTGTTGTGTTTTTGCCCAAAGGCTACAATAATACATAAACATTAATCTAAATGCTTGAAAGAGTAACAAAATCATGGAAAGATTAGAAAACCAAACCATAAACAAGCATAAGATTAAGAATCTGGAAGATAACGAAGCTAATCGGCACAATGTGGCATGAATCCGGGTGAAAGCAGAAGCCTCCGGAGCCTGAAAATCGCCCGAATTGCTTCCAAAATGTCCAGAGTTGTCGACAGAATGTTTCTATTCTGTTTTTATATTTTTTCGATGTTGCACGGTCGTTCTTCATATGGCACGACCGTGCACTTTAAGCAATTATTGGGCATGGTGCTCCATACTGCATGATGTCATCAGATCGTTGACCAGATTCGATATCGCACGACCGTTCTTCATATGGAACGGTCGTTCATCACCGGGACTTTGGCTGATTATCGGATCCGCACGGTCGTTCTTCAAATGGCACATCCGTGCGTCACCGGGCTGACCATGTATGCCTTGCACGCCTAGTCGCACCCTCGTTCATTGCCGGGTTGATCAGCATATGTCGGAGATGCACGGTCGTGCATCAGGTCGCACGACCGTTCCACAGACCCAGGTCTGTTTTTCTAACAGAAGGTTTGCAGCTTCGTCGTTTTGTCAGGAAAGTCTTCATTTTCGCTATCATCTTGTCTGGTATGCAGTTTTAGGCCTGTAAACAAAAGTGTAGATAATTAAGTATCCGAATGACGGTTTTACGGCCGAAAACGCATAAAATAGGGGTAAAACGCGGGACTAAAATATGTGTAAATTAACGAATATCACAGGCCCAAAGTGTGTGTGTGTGGCCCGTGTATATTTACTAGTCCCAAACCAATGAGTGGCCCAAATCAGCATGACTTGTGTGATCGGGACTTTTGTGTGCGATTCCAGATATGTTGTGTGATTCATATCATTTTGTGCGATCCACATTAAATTGTGCGACCCAGATTTAACTCGTGCGACTACCTACTTGTGCGATCCATTATACTTTCCGGCCCAAGCAACTACGCGGCACGATACGTTGTGCGATTAGCCCTAGGGTTTGCAGCCCATTAAAGAACGGCCCACAAGAGAGGGTTTGTGCGACTCGATTGGGTTATGCGGTTCATACAACATCCGGCCCAAATGTCTTGTGCGACTGGACCAAAATGTGCGATTCAAGGTCTTGTGCGACTTCAGTTATGTTTGACCATAATTTATTGAAATCAATTACCCCCTTTATGTTTGCTAATCCAATTCAATCAGTTACCAATCTCACTAATTCCCGTGGACACCAACCATCAAGATTTATCAACAACAATTATTATCCTATAATCATTAATCAAATCGGATTTATCATATTATTCCAAATAATAATAAAAATGTTTCTTTATACAATCATCATCATCATTGGTATTCAAATAATCCAACATTTTACACCAATCATCATTATAATCACAACCATATTCACATTGATTTAAACACCACGTTTCATCATATGCATACTCCTAATCATCTTGTAGGTCAGAATCATGGGTAAATACCCGAACAGTTTTCTAGATCACCATAACAATTTTTCATCATAAATTATAGCAATAATATTCATCATGATTGACAACTTTTGAATTAATTCCATAATCTTATAACACCTCTTACATACCCTATTTATCAAATCTATAAATCTCATAATAGTGAATCATCATTAATTACGTTTTATTCAATCAAACATATAAACAATGGCTACTAGTAAGAACCCTGAATTACAATCAGTTTCATGCTAATCACGTATTAATTCGTAAGCCTAATCACAGCCAACTAACTCGGATTAAACAGGAATTATGGACTAACCATGAGACGTGGAGCCGAAGAAGATTATGGATAGGAGCGTCGGAATGAGAGAAGGGTGTGCGGCTCCTAACATAGGGCTTCGACGGGTTCAAAGGCAGTTCGCAAGGTTGCCGTCTCGCGTGCGTATGTGTGAAAAGGAAAATAGGGTTTACAATGCAAGGAGGTTATATTTCTGCATGCAAGAGGGATTGATGGGCTGGGCTCGGTTTGGGTTCAGGTGAGGTTTGGGCCGAGAGCTAAGTGAGGTGCAAGTCCAAGTGTGCGATCGTGCAAGGGTGTACTGTCACGTCCCCCTTCCGGTGTGACCCGGTCCAGGAGCCGCGGGACAGAAATCCATGGTAATTATTACGTTGGCAGCGGAATTTTAACAGGATCTTTTAAAACTTGAAAATACCCAATTTATTTTATTTCACAAATTGGGAATTACACACATACTTTACACTAAAGGTGATTTCACTGGGAAATCCCTGTTTTTACAAAGACATGTTTCTTTATTTTTTTAAGCCACTTCCTCAAGCTTGTAGTGCGACACGGCACTTTTTCCTGGATCACAGCAGATCACCTGAAACATGTTTTAAAAAGGTTTTATCAGCAGGGAAATACTGACGAGTCATTAAAGTTGCACAAAATGACACATTGTTATAATATATAGTATTAAGGGTGATTACATTGTTTCTATCAACCAATTACCCAAAATCGGTATTTGTCACTCGACTGTATCTGTGACTATGGTCAGATCACCCATTGGCTAACCCGTTGTCCAATGGTGACGGGAATCAAGTAATGTATACAAAACCCCACATACCGGCAGTAATTGAAGATTACAAAGACTTAATCCCTGTAATTATAACTGGAAAATATTTAGGGTTTTATAAAGCACTTTGATAAAAAGAGAATGACTCACATTGCAAGTTTAGACGGGCAGCATTTAGCCTACTGATCTTAGCCTGATTAACCTAATTCGATATAACAATGCACACGAAAACTAGGTCAGTAACTTAATACAACTTTTACGACAACTCACGAGATTGAAACCCTCACGACAAATGACAAAGTATAGCCCAATTAAGGGCAGCACTTAAACATCCATCAGACTGGTCTTCATCGATCGGACATTAAATCATAGCAGTGATCGAGTTATTACCCTGTTATCGCAGCAGAATTTCGTGTTGTGTGTGTTTTTTGAGTAAACAGACGATATTTCAGTGTACGAATTGAATTTTAACGTCGAACCAACGCCAAACTTCAAGTGCCACAGCCCTGAATTTATACTGAAAAAACGGCGCCCTCGCGTGGCGCAAGGGCCTGGCGCGTGGCGCGAGGGAACCCCCTCTAGCATAGGGTTGCCTCGTGTCTCCCTAGCTTGGGTGAGTCAACGTTTCGACGAAATTCGATTTTGACAATAAAGTGTGATGATAATCGTCAATGGGGAATACCCCCCCCCCCTGAATTTTAGGGGCCCTGATCCTGATTCCAACTGTTCTGAAAATTTTTGGGGTCATGCAGTATCATTTGGGGGTCTCAATTTGGGTTTCCTATTAGACATAATAACATAAGAAATAGTGTTTTTAATGAGAGTTGTTACATCCTCCCCACCTTATTAAAATCTCGTCCTCGAGATTTACTGGAACAAGTAGGGATATTTTCGCTTCATCTCTGATTCCAGTTCCCAAGTGTACTCAGGTCCTCTCTTCGAATCCCACTTGATTTTGACCAGCATTAGTCGCTTGTGCTTGAGAAACTTGACCTTTCTGTCTTCTATCTGCAGTGGCTTTTCAACAAATTTTAACTTTTCATTTACCTCTACATCTTGAAGAGGTACTACCAGGGATTCGTCAGATAGACATTTCTTGAGATTGGATACATGAAATACGTCATGTACCCCGGCTAGTTCTTCTGGTAGTTGTAAACGATAGGCAACTGGTCCTATTCGCTAGATTATTGGGAATGGTCCTACATACCTTGGACTTAGCTTTCCCTTCTTTCCGAACTGAACTACTCCTTTCCAAGGAGAAACTTTCAAAAGTACCTTATCTCCGACTTGAAATTCCAGTGGCTTGCGTCGATTGTCTGCATAACTCTTCTGGCGATCTCGAGCCATTTTCAGCCTTTCCTTGATTTGCGTTATCTTATCAGTGGTTTCTTGTACGATTTCGGGACCTGATAGTTGACTCTCTCCTATTTCTACCCAACAAACTGGAGTTCTACACTTTCGTCCATACAGTGCTTCGAATGGGGCAGCTTGAATGCTTGCATGATAACTATTATTATAGGAGAATTCAATTAAGGGTAGATGGTCATCCCAGTTTCCACCAAAGTCTATCACACATGCCCTGAGCATGTCTTCTAGGGTTTGGATCGTCCTTTCACTTTGTCCGTCTGTTTGAGGATGATATGCAGTGCTCAAGTTCAGTTTAGTCCCCATGGCTTCTTGGAAACTTGTCCAGAAATGCGAAGTGAAACGACTATCTCTATCTGATACAATAGAGAGTGGAACTCCATGTAAGGATACTACTTCGTCTACGTACAATTTTGCTAACCTTTCCATACTAAAGGTTTCCTTCATGGGTAGAAAGTGAGCTGTTTTGGTTAATCGATCCACAATTACCCAAATCGCGTCGTTACCTTTTTTGGTTTTGGGCAACTTAGTAACAAAATCCATGGTTATTAGTTCCCACTTCCAAACAGGCATTTCTAATTGTTGAAGTAACCCTGAAGGTTTCTGGTGTTCTGCCTTAACTTGTGAACAAGTTAGACACTTAGAAACATATTTAGCTATGTCCTTTTTCATTCCTATCCACCAGAAATTATTCCTTAAATCTTGGTACATCTTATTATTTCCCGGGTTCATGGTATACCTAGATTTATGGGCTTCTTCTAAGATCTTATGTCTTAAGTCGCCTTGTTTAGGTACCCAAATTCTTCTTTTGTGGAATCTCCAAATTCCATCAGCTCCTTGCTCTAATTCCTTTATTCTTCCTTTCATTCCTCCAGCATCATCCTTGATTGTTGTTTCTTGAATGTTTTTCAGTTGTTCCATTAAGTCTAATTGTAAACTTAATCTAAGAACACGAACTCACTTTTGCTTTTCATGATACTTACGACTTAAGGCATCTGCAACTACGTTTGCTTTTCCTTCGTGATATTGAATATCACAGTCGTAATCACTCAAAATTTCCATCCAACTTCTTTGCCTCATGTTTAACTCCTTTTGCCCAAATATGTACCTTAAACTCTTGTGATCCGTATAGACTGTGAACTTACTTCCATACAGATAGTGTCTCCAAATCCTAAGGGCAAAAATTATCGCTCCTAACTCTAAGTCATGAGTCGTATAATTTTCTTCATGCTTCTTCAATTGCCTTGAGGCATATGCAATTACCTTTTTGCGTTGCATTAGCACACATCCTAATCCTAGCTTTGAAGCATCACAGTATACTTCAAAATATTCTGTTCCTTCTGGTAAGGCTAGAATTGGGGTATTTGTTAACTTTTGCTTTAAAATCCTAAAGCCTATTCTTGCTTAGGCCCCCATTCAAACTTAACTGTTTTACAGGTTAGCTTAGTTAATGGCACAACTATCTTAGAGAAATCCTTAATAAAGCGCCTATAGTACCCAGCTAATCCTAGAAAAGTTCTAACTTCCGTAACTGATTGTGGGACCTTCCATTTGGTGATTGCTTCTATTTTAGCAGGATCTACGTGAATACCTTCGTTATTCACCATGTGTCCTAAAAATTGTACCTCCTGTAGCCAAAATTCACACTTCGAGAATTTGGCGTAAAGCTTCTCCTTTCTTAACAAAGTTAAGAGTGCATGCAGGTGCTGACAATGCTCATCTTGACTTTTGGAATAAATAAGTATATCGTCGATGAAGACAATTACAAATTTATCCAAGTACGGTTTACAGATTCTATTCATCATGTCCATAAATGCTGCAGCGGCATTTGTTAACCCAAAGGACATGACTTTAAACTCATAGTGACCATACCTAGTTCTGAAAGCGGTTTTAGGTATGTCTTCTTCTTGTACTTTCAACTGATGATATCCGGAGTGTAAATCTATCTTAGAAAAATATCTAGCTCCTTTTAGTTGATCGAAAAGATCATCAATCCTAGGCAATGGGTATCGATTCTTAATTGTAACCTTATTCAATTCCCTATAATCGATACACATTCGCATCAAACCATCCTTCTTCTTTACGAACAACACTGGTGCTCCCCAAGGGGATGAACTAGGTTGTATGAATCCTTTACTGAGCAATTCATCTAATTGCTTTTTCAGTTCTAACATTTCAGTGGGTGCTAATCGATAGGGTGGCTTTGCTACGAGTGTAGTTCCAGGAATCAAATGAATTCTAAATTCTACCTCCCTATCTGGTGGTAATCCTGGTAATTCTTCTGGGAATACATCCGAGTATTCTGATACTACAAGAATTTCATTAAGTTCCTTACCCTTAGTGCTAATGGTTACCGAAATCATATACATTATTCCTTGCTTTCGTTCATAACTAGCAACTTTCATTACTGAAATGAACTTCATGGGTTTACGCGGCGTATCCCCTGTAATCATAATTACTTCTCCTGTGGGTGCACGAATTTCTATGGAATTCTTATCACAGAGGATTCGAGCATGGTTCGCTACTAACCAATCCATTCCTAATACGACATCGAATCCCGCTAAATTCTTGGGTAATAGGTTTGCAGAAAATTTATGACCTGAAAGTTCTATATTTTCTTTTTTCAAAACCGTATCTATGTTAACAGAGCTCTCGTCTTCCGTTTCTACTGTATAAATTTGCCTAAGTTTCGTTAAGGGTAGCTTAAGAGCTTGGCAGAATGAAGTATTTATAAAACTTTGGTTTGCACCAGAGTCAAATAATACTTTCGCATAAACGTCATGAACTAAGAACGTACCAACTATTACGTCAGGAATCAGTTCAGCTTCCTGCGTGGTCAGTTGGAAGGCTCTTACGTTCTTCTTGTTAGTTCCTTCAGCATGTTTAGCCTTGTTATCTGCTGGTTTGACCAATTTAGGGCATTCTGGTCTAAAATGCCCAGCTTCTCCAAAGTTGAAGCAGATCTTTGTTTTCCTTCTGCAATCTTCTTCACGATGTCCTGTAGCTTTGCAGAAGTTGCAGGTTTCATTACATTTTTCAAAATGTTTCTTCTTACAGTTTCTATAGAACGATGGAGTGGAAGATGATCCAGTTCCCTTTCTCTTGAAATTGCTATTATTACCCACACGAAATCCTTGAGTAATTCTCTGAGCCAATTCCTTCATCCTGTTTTCTTCTCGCATATGCACCAGTCCGTCAGTCAGGGTGTTGGCTAATTCCACTGCATCATCGATTGTGTGGGGTCTCGTAGCTTTGACAATATCACGGATCTCGCTAATTAAACCCCAAATGTAGCGAGAAATAAGTACCGGTTCTGGCGAAGCCAGAGTAGGCACAATTCGAGCATATTCGAAAAACTTCGAAGTATATCCTCTGCAGTCAACATCCACCATTCGGTGGCTCAGGAATTTGTTTGCCATTTGTTCTTTTTCATATTTTGGGCAGAATTTTCTTTCCACCAAACGCTTAAATTCTTCCCAACTCATGGCATAAGCCAGGTCACTTCCCTTGGCTTGCAACACCGTACTCCACCATTATAATACTTCTTCCTTGAAAAGGTGAGAAGCATACATGACTTTATCCTCCTCGGCACATTTACTTATCTTAATTACTGCCTCGGTTTTCTCCAACCAACGCAGTGCAGCAGTCGCCCCTTCATTGCCTGCGAATTCGACAGGTTTACAGGCAAGAAATTCCTTGTAAGTGCAACCAGGCGTTGCAGCTTTCATTCTTTTAAGTATCGGGGCTTGAATCAAGTTGTCGTTATCGCCGCCTCTGTTAACACTATTACTGAAATCATCGTCGCGCGTGCGTTTACTAGGGTGAGCTTGTGAAGGCTCAACAAGACTTTTAACCGCAGCGACGATTGCCGGAATAACATTGGCTATTCCTTGAGCGACGATGTTTTCTATGTCTTGCCGATTAAGAAAATGATCTTCATTGTTTTGCTCAGATTGGTTAGCCTCGTTAACTGGGTTATTATCAGCGTGTTCCATCTGGTGATTAATATATATAAGTAATTAGCATAAAATAAATAACGACTAATGCAAAACAATCACGACACACGTATAGCCAAAATTGTCGATTTTTCGACTTCCATATTTTATATATTTTAATATGCATCATTACACACCCGTTATCTTACAAAAGTTTTATTTTTTTTTAGTTATTTTACAGGATTATATTTTTATTACTATTTATTATTATTTTATTATTATACAACCACAACCACACAGTCACACCATCCCTGTCAGCTGGCATCTTAGAAACGACGTTCCCTCTCGTCGTACTTCCATGATATCCTCTCCCCCATATCTCGGATTCTATTCCCGGCGTCCACCAGCTCCTCGCCATAGTGGCGGAGTTCAGCCAAGTTTTCTGAGCTCATAGGTGGGTGTAGTGGAGGCTCGGGGTCAAACTGAGGGAAAAATGTATTAGGGTTATTCAAAAGATTTTGAAATTGCCAGTCGGTTGTCCACCATTCTTCTAGCTCTTCTAGTAGAAGTCGGGGGTGTATAATAGGATCTGGGATAGCAGGCTCCAGATTAACTGGAAGTTGTGCTTCCGCTGGGTAATTGAAGAGGTTTTCATCAGCAGGTCCAATGAGGTCACTAAGTGCCAGTTTACGATCCAGCTCCTCCCAAGATGGCATTTCCTGGTCTTGCCTGGAACTTTCTCCGATCTCTATTCCCTTGCCTTTATCCATCGGATCCTCAGTCTTTATAACTTTCCGTGTCGCTGGTTTCTTCCTACGCACACGCATCCAGCCTACGAGTCTTCTTCTCTTTTTCGGTTTTGGCTTCTCCTAAGGTTGGGCTTGGAATACCATTGGTTCCTCAGTGTCGGCCCAATAACCGGAAAAGCCCTCGGAAACTTCCATATCAGCAGAATGGATAGTGATATTCTGAAGAGCTTCAGACAACTCATTCATGCTGTTAGCATATGAAGAAACATACAAAATTCTAAGTAAAAATTTTGTAAATTGATTTTTTCACATAATCACATAATAGCAATCAGGAAAATTAAGTATTTCTAAATACTTAATTGGCTTAAATCAGTGGCTCTGATACCACCTTTTTTCTGTCACGACCCCCGTCCCGGTGTGACCCGGTCCAGGAGCCGCGGGACAGAAATCCATGGTAATTATTACGTTGGCAGCGGAATTTTAACAGGATCTTTTAAAACTTGAAAATACCCAATTTATTTTATTTCACAAATTGGGAATTACACACATACTTTACAATAAAGGTGATTTCACTGGGAAATCCCTGTTTTTACAAAAAAACATGTTTCTTTATTTTTTTAAGCCACTTCCTCAAGCTTGTAGTGCTACACGACACTTTTTCCCGTATCACAACAGATCACCTGAAACATGTTTTAAAAAGGCTTTATCAGCAGGGAAATACTGACGAGTCATTAAAGTTGCACAAAATGACACATTGTTATAATATATAGTATTAAGGGTGATTACATTCTTTCTATCAACCAATTACCCAAAATCGGTATTTGTCACTCGACTGTATCTGTGACTATGGTCAGATCACCCATTGGCTAACCCGTTGTCCAATGGTGACGGGAATCAAGTAATGTATACAAAACCCCACATACCGGCAGTAATTGAAGATTACAAAGACTTAATCCCTGTAATTATAACTGGAAAATATTTAGGGTTTTATAAAGCACTTGATAAAAAGAGAATGACTCACATTGCAAGTTTAGACGGGCAGCATTTAGCCTACTGATCTTAGCCTGATTAACCTAATTCGATATAACAATGCACACGAAAACTAGGTCAGTAACTTAATACAACTTTTACGACAACTCACGAGATTGAAACCCTCACGACAAATGAAAAAGTATAGCCCAATTAAGGGCAGCACTTAAACATCCATCAGACTGGTCTTCATCGATCGGACATTAAATCGTAGCAGTGATCGAGTTATTACCCTGTTATCGCCGCAGAATTCCGTGTTGTGTGTGTTTTTGGAGTAAACAGACGATATTTCAGTGTACGAATTAAATTTTAACGCCGAACCAACGCCAAACTTCAAGTGCCACAGCCCTGAATTTATACTAAAAAAATGGCGCCCTTGCGTGGCGCGAGGGAATCCCCTCTAGCATAGGGTTGCCTCATGTCTCCCTAGCTTGGGTGAGTCGACGTTTCGACGAAATTCGATTTTAACAATAAACTGTGATGATAATCGTCAATGGGGAATACCCCCCCCCCCTGAGTTTTAGGGGCCCTGATCCTGATTCCAACTGTTCTGAAAATTTTAGGGGTCATGCAGTATCATTTGGGGGTCTCAATTAGGGTTTCCTATTAGACATAATAACATAAGAAATAGTGTTTTTAATGAGAGTTGTTACATGTACGACCCAACAAGAGTGTGCGACCAATTTACTTTACTTAATATTTACAAGTTAGCTAACTTAAACATGTTCAATTATAACGACCACATCATATAGCACAAGAAACGTAATGACAATAACTAGTGAGGTTGTGGGATTAGGTAATACTCAACCTTGAGAGTTCGGGTTGTCACAAAATATATAATATATATAATTTAGGAAGGGGAAATATGTAATATATATTGTTTAGAAAGAAGAAATATGTAATTAATTTTAAGGGTCGGGTAGATATGTAATAACTCATCTTAGCAGGGGGATATATGTAAAAAACCCAAAATCTGGTTATCTACTTGCACCTAATATTGTTTCAATGCAAAAGGAGAAGGGTCGTCCGTTCAAAAGTGGCAAAGGACAAGGGGGAGAGAGGCTGTAGATGCATAACTTAGTCTAGGGGTGTGCACGGTTCGGTTCGGTTTTTGGGCAAAACCGAAACCGAAATGTCGGTTTTTGGTTTTTTAAAACCGTCCGATTTTGGTTTTTATGTCGGTTCGGTTCGGTTTTTCGGTTATTTGGAACAAAATTATGTAAGATTCAAAAAATAAAAAGTATAATTTAAAATATAAGAATCGTTCTTATATGTTTACATTTAAGATATAATAGTCAACCTCTTTAATTAATATTGCTTACATAATTCTAACATTCTAATCTATTTTTGTGTTTCTCTAAAGTTTTTATTAAGACATTTTTTTATAATAATTTGAAGATCATTTAGTTTTTATATTAATATTTGTTATTTCTTGTAGGTAATAAATAAATCATTTCAAATAAACATATAATATTTTTATTATAAAGACTTAACATTCAAGAATAAAATTAATAATATTTGTTAGCACTACGTTAAACATTTAAACAACTTAAGCTTAAGCATAAAAATATATGGTGTTGCAACCCCCGACCCCTGCCTCGGGAGGCGGGCGGCCGCGGCCTACTCAGAGATGGTGGTATTGGTATTTATCCATTTGGCAGCGGAAATTACATCAGGACCGTAGTTAGGAAATATTTTATCAGAGTAAATACCACATTTTTATAATATTAAAAACATTGGGATAAAACCCAAGTTTTCGTTACAAACGGGTTTATAGGGATAGACCCTATTTTTTAAATAAAACATCTTCTTTATTTAGGTAACTTTTTCTAGCCACTTTTCCAAGCCTTCGGTGTTGTCCAGCTGGCTTCTATTTGGCTTTCACATTTTGTTACCTGAAACGCGTTTAAAAATATTTTTGTCAGTGGGAAATACTGGTGAGTGAATCCCAATTTAATTAAGACAAGTAAATCAGTTTTACAGTATTGAGGGCGATCTCGCAATTACATTTGTTTCCATCTACTTTAATTACCACTCACGGTACTGTCAACCCCACTTGTGGTCATGTTACTACTCATAGTGTAGTAACATATTTTGTAAACAAAACCCCAACATACCGATGATAATTGTAGAATACAAATACTCAATCACTGTTAATTATAATGTAAAAACAATGAGGTTTGTAAAAACAGTTTGCAAAAAGGTTCACAAAAAGGAGATTACTCACATTGCAACGTTAGGGTTTTCCTTTGTGATTTCCTGGTGATTATCTATTAATTACACAATGCACATGCGTTAGTATAATAACCCGATATTTACATTAGTTATACCCTCCCCGATACAGAACTCCAACGACTACGTCGGGCAGAGCCTCAACAGCCGTTACAGAGCACTGGATCAATCGGGCATCGTATCTAATACGTAACCGGGGGTTATGATACTTACAACGAGGCAGAACTTCGTTATTTAGGGGGTATTATACCCGAGAATTATTTCTATAATATAGAAATTGAGAGAGAGATTTGAGATTTGAACAACGGAACTGAAGGTTGATCGATCCAATTTATAGGGCTGGAACAGGGGGTCCTCGCGACCCGTGTAAGCCGAAGACAAAGCCTTCGCGGCCCGCAACGTAGGGGTTGTAGGCTTTAGCCTTGATCGGTCATTGGAGTAGACTCGACACGATGCTGCCACGTGGCAACTCAGGGTGTCACCCTGATCTAGAGTTGTCTCGCCCCGCGTAGCCTGAACACAAGGTCTTCGCGGCCCGCGAGCGAAGACTGAATTTCATTTTTATTTAAATTTTATTTAATTTTTAATTATATAAGGTATTTTGGGCCCGGTTTTCGTATACGGGGTGTATTTTAGAACATATAGGGATGTTATAAATACTTTAGGGGTGTCGGAAATAATTTTGGAGGGTTGTTATATCCTCCCCACCTTGTTTTAGAACTCGTCCTCGAGGTCTACTGGAACAGGTGTGGGTATTTCCTTTGCATTTCTGATTCAAGATCCCATGTATGTTCTGGTCCTCTCTTGGAATGTCATTTTACTTTGACTAGAACTAATCTCTTGTGTTTGAGGTTTTTAACCTTTCTGTCTTCAATATGGAGAGGCTTTTCTACAAACTTAAGCTTTTCATTTACCTCTATATCCTTCAGAGGCACTATTAGTGATTCATCGGCTAAGCACTTTTTGAGATTGCATACATGAAATACATCATGTGTTCCTGCCATTTCCTCTGGCAGTTGTAGCTGATAGGCTACAGGTCATATTCTTTTAACAATCTCAAAAGGTCCAACATACCTGGGGCTTAGCTTTCCCCTTTTGATGAATCTCACCACTCCTTTCCAAGGAGAGACTTTTAATAAAACCTTATCTTCTACCTGAAATTCCAAGGGTTTGCGCCTGTTATCAGCATAACTCTTTTGTCTATCACGTGCTGCTTTTAGTCTTTACTTGACTTGGATGATTTTGTCTGTTGTTTCTTGTACTATCTCTGGTCCAGATAGTTGTTTTTCTCCAATCTCCGCCCAACAGACTGGGGTTCGGCACTTTCGTCCATAAAGTGCTTCGAATGGTGCAGCATTGATACTGGTATGTTAGCTGTTGTTGTAAGAAAATTCTATTAATGGTATATGATCATCCCAATTACCTCTGAAATCAATTACACAAGCTCTAAGCATATCTTCCATCGTCTAGATTGTCCTTTCGCTTTGTCCGTCCGTTTGAGTATGATAAGTGGTGCTTAGATTTAGCTTAGTTCCCATTGCTTTTTGGAAACTAGTACAAAAATGAGAGGTAAAACGGCTATCTCTATCAGAAACAATTGATAAAGGAATTCCATGTAATGAAACTATTTCATTGACATACAACTTAGCTAATTGTTCCATACTAAAAGTTTCCTTCATTGGCAACAAATGAGCTGACTTAGTTAGCCTGTCTACAATCACCCAGATTGTATCATTACCTTTTCTTGTCTTGGGTAATTTGGTAACAAAATCCATTGTTATCAATTCTCATTTCCACACTGGTATTTCTAACTGTTGCAATAAACCTGAGGGTTTCTGATGTTCAGCTTTAACTTGTGAACATGTTAAACACTTGGCAACATAAGCTGCTATATCCTTTTTCATTCCTATCCACAAAAAATTCTTTCTTAAATCTTGATACATCTTATCACTTCCGGGATGCATTGTATACTTAGACTTATGGGCTTCTTCTAATATTTGGTGGCGTAGGTTTCCTAGTTTAAGTATCCAAATTCTTTCCTTATGGAATCTCCAAATTCCATCTGTTCCTTGTTCTAATTCTTTAATCATTCCTTTCAATTTTTCAGTATCATCCTTGATTACTGATTCTTGTGCTTTCGTAATCTGTTCATTTAAATCTACTTGTAGATTTAATTTAAGAGAACGTATTCTCTTTGGCTTTTCATGATATTTTTGACTTAAAGCATCGGCTACCACATTAGCCTTTCCTGCATGATACTGGATATTACAATCATAATCACTGAGAATTTCCATCCAACGTCTCTGTCTCATGTTTAATTCCTTTTGCCCGAAGACATATTTTAAACTCTTATGATCAGTGAAAATGGTAAACCTACTACCGTAAAGGTAATATCTCCAAATTTTCAGGGCAAAAATTATAGCTCCTAATTCTAAATCATGGGTTGAATAATTTTCTTCATGATTCTTAAGTTGTCTAGAGGCGTATGCTATAACCTTTTGGTGTTGCATCAACACACATCCATAACCTAACTTAGAAGCGTCACAATAGACTACAAAGTCTTCTGTTCCTTCTGGTAACGCTAGTATGGGTGCGTTGGTTAATCTTTGCTTAAGAATTCTAAAGGCTTCTTCATGTTTTGGTCCCCATTCAAACTTAACAGATTTACTGGTTAGCTTAGTTAAGGGAATGACTATTCTAGAAAAATCTCGGATAAATCTTCTATAATAACCGGCCAATCCTAGGAAACTTCTAACCTCAGTTGGTGATTCAGGGGTTTTCCATTTAGTAATTGCCTCAATCTTTGTGGGATCCACATGAATTCCTTCATGGTTAACTAAATGTCCAAGAAACTGCACTTCTTCTAACCAAAATTCGCATTTTGAAAATTTAGCATAAAGCTTTTCTTTTCGCGGCAAATTTAGGAGTGCATGAAGATGTGCTGCATGTTCCTCTTTACTCTTAGAGTAAATGAGAATATCATCTATAAAGACAATTATGAATTTATCCAAATATGGCTTACATATTCGGTTCATCATGTCCATAAATGCGGCTGGGGCATTGGTTAAACCAAATGGTATGACAGTAAATTCATAATGGCCATACCTTATTCTGAAAGCGGTCTTAGGAATGTCCTCTTCCTGTACCTTTAATTGATGATATCCTGAGCGTAAATCGATTTTAGAGAAAAATCGAGCTCCTTGCAATTGATCGAACAAATCATCGATTCTCGGTAATGGGTACCAGTTTTTAATCGTGACTTTATTCAATTCACGGTAATCAATGCACATTCGCATTGACCCGTCTTTCTTCTTGACAAATAAGATCGGTGCTCCCCATGGCGATGAGCTTGGCTGCATGAATCATTTTTCTAAAAGATCGTCCAATTGTTTCTTTAACTCTTGCATTTCTGCTGGTGCCAAATGGTAGGGTGCTTTGGCAATTGGTGCTGTCCCTGGTAGCAGATAAATTATGAATTCCACATCCCTGTTTGGCGGTAGTCCTGGTAATTCGTCTGGGAATACATTTGGAAACTGAGATACTACGGGTATATCTTTCAGTTCTTTTCTTTTAGTGTTAATGATTATGGAAATCATATACACAAATGATCCTTTCCTAGCATAACTTGTTGTTTTCATCACATAAATGAATTTTGTGGGTCTAGATGGCTTATCTCCTTTAATTGTGGTCTTTTCACCTTTTGGTGAATTTAGTTGGATTGACTTCTGATCACATAGAATACTGGCTTTATTGGCTATTAACCAATCCATTCCTAATACAACATCAAATCCTGCCAGGTTCATTGGGTAAAGATTTGCAATAAATTGTTGATTTAAAAATTCTATTCTTACTCCCTGCAAGATTTCGGTAATCTTAATTGTTTCTCCATTTGTTGTCTCTACTAGACATTCTTGTGGGAGTTTAGTTAATGGTTAATTGAGAAGTTTGCAAAATGAAGTATTAATAAAACTTTGGTTCGCACCAGAGTCAAATAATACTTTAGCAAAAAAATCATTAACTAAAAATGTACCGGCAATCACGTCCGGAATCATCTTAGCTTCTTCTGCAGTCAGAACAAATGCTCTAGCATTCTTAGTATTCTTGTTGTTCATGGCTAGAGCTAGTTTCGGACAATTTGGCTTGATATGACCCTTTTCTCCACAATTGAAGCATACTTCGTTGCTGGGTTTCTTCCTACAGTCTTCTTCCTTGTGTCCTGGTATCTTGCAGAAATTACAGTAGGTGGAGCATTTTCCTGAATGCTTTTTCTTGCAGGCCTTACAGTAAGGTGCAGAGGTAGAACCTATGTTTTCCCACAGTTGGAATTACCGTAGCGAAATTCCTGGGTAAGCCTTTGAGCTAGGTTCTTCCTTTGGTTTTCTTCTTGTGTACGCACTAATTTATACCGCTTCTTCTATAGTTTGTGGTCTAGCTACCTTGACTACATGTCTAATCTCACTGATTAATCCCCAGATGTAACGGGAGATTAATACTGGTTCTGGTGATGCAAGGGTTGGCACTATTCTAGCATATTCGAAGAATGTAGTAGTGTAACCCTTACCATCTACTCCAGTCATTCTAAGGTTTAAAAACTTATTTGCTATCTGTTCCTTTTCATTAGGAGGACACAATTTCCTTTCCACCATATTCTTAAATTCATTCCATTCCATATTATAAACCCTGTCACTTCCTCTAGAGTGGAGGATAGTGTTCCACCATTCTAAAGCTGAGTTCTTAAACAAATTGGAGGCAAACATTATATTATCCTCTTCTGCACACTTGCTTATTTTTAAAATTGCCTCAGTTTTTTCTAGCCAGCATAAGGCTGCAATGACTCCTTCATTGCCAGAGAATTCTATTGGTTTACAGGACCAGAATTCTTTGTAAGAACAACCATAAGACATAGTTCTCCTTGTTTTTGGAATGGGCACTTGAAGTATTGGTCCATTGTTTTCGTTGTGTTCTGGTTCAGTAGGTGGTCGTTTACTGCCATTATTACTTTTATTATTATCCGCTTCCTTAACCGGTTTGATAATATATGGCATTGTGTCTATAATCCCTTGTGCCACTATGTGTTGGATGACACTGTTATCTACTTGGTTTCCATTATTATCGTTATTCTGGTTTTCTTGATTCACTTCGTTGTCCATCTGGATTTAAACATTTACCATGTATTAATATCATAATATAATATCTAATGCAAATAACCACATAACAAGCATATTGATCAAAATCGTCGAACATTGCGACCTTTACTCTAATTTATATATATGGGTCTAGTACAAACTGGAACTGAAATCTAAAATACAATACTAGTATGCATCCATAGCTTTTATCTATATATTTTTTTCAACATACAAACATATTATATATATATATAAATATATATATTATTACTACTATTAGTGGTACGGGTTCATTCAAAACTGCATGTTACGCTCGTCATATTTCCAGACGAGCCTTTCACCTATTTGTCTCATTCTTTCACTTCCTTCTAATATCTCCTCACCAAAGGTGCGGAGTTCTTGCACATTCTCAGTTCTCATGGGTAGGGCTGATGCTGGTATTGGGTCAGGAAACTGGGGTATCGGTTCTTCGTGTGGGTAAGGGTTCTCTAGGATTTCCCTGATATATTGGTCATTATCAAAACATGGGTCCAGAGGGTCAAGGTTTGGATAGGGTGCTATGGGTTCCTCTATTGGGTAAAGTTGTTGATAATCTTTGTGATCGTCAAACCATGGGTCATAGTCTGGGGGATGGGGTGCTGGTACTCTAGGAATCTCAGCTGGGTCAAAATCAGGTATTGGTGTTTGATCTACTGGGTTTGGCTCAATTTCCATAGGTTGTGTGGGAAATAGTGGTAACGGCTGGGGTGCTATGAGTTGTTCTAGATTCGGATCTGCAGCTGTAGTTGCTAATATATGAAAATTTGCTAATCTCCTATTGATCATATCCTGTGTTTGAGCATTCATTTCTCTATTCGCGGCTGCTAAAGCTCGTTGCTGCTTAAGTTTTCTCATCGTTTTTCTACGTTCATGAGCTCCTCTGCTGAACCATCCTCTCTTCTTGGGAGGGAATGACTCTTCAGATTGTGCTTTGAACACGAAAATCCCTTCTTCGGTGTCAGCCGAATACCCCGAGGGGTTGGCTGTGAAGAGGTTCCTTCGTCCCTAGGTGAGCTGTCCAGCTGTCATTTATTTGGTTTTCACATTTTGTTACCTGAAACGCGTTTAAAAATATTTTTGTTAATGGGAAATACTGGTGAGTGAATCCCAATTTAATCAAGACAAGTAAATTAATTTTACAGTATTGAGGGCGATCTCGCAATTACATTTGTTTCCATCTACTTTAATTACCACCCACGGTACTGTCAACCCGACTTGTGGTCATATTACTACTCATAGTGTAGTAACAAATTTTGTATACAAAACCCCCAACATACCGACGATAATTGTAGAATACAAATACTCAATCACTATTAATTATAATGTAAAAACAATTGAGGTTTGTAAAAACAGTTTGCAAAAAAGGTTCACAAAAATGAGATTACTCACATTGAAACTTTAAGGTTTTCCTTTGTGATTTCCTGGTGATTATCTATTAATTACACAATGCACACGCGTTAGTATAATAACCCGATATTTACATTAGTTATACCCTCCTCGAGACAGAACTCCAACGACTACGTCGGGCAGAGCCTCAACAGCCGTTACGGAGCACTAGATCAATCGGGCATCGTATCTAATACGTATCTGGGGGTTATGATACTTACAACGAGGCAGAACTTCGTTATTTAGGGGGGTATTATACCCGAGAATTATTTCTACACTATAGAAATTGAGAGAGAGATTTGAGATTTGAACGACGGAACTGAAGGTCGATCGATCCAATTTATAGGGCTGGAACAGGGGGTCCTCGCAGCCCCCGTAAGCCGAAGGCAAAGCCTTCGCGGCCCACGACGTAGGGGTCGTAGGCTTTATCCTTAACCGGTCATTGGAGTAAACTCGACACGATGCTGCCACGTGGCAGCTCAGGGTGTCGCCCTGATCTAGAGCTGTCGCGCCCCACGTAGCCTGAAGACAAGGTCTTCGCGGCCCGCGAGCGAAGACTGAATTTCATTTTTATTTAATTTTTAATTATATAAGGTGTTTTGGGCCCGGTTTTCGTATACAGGGTGTATTTTAGAGCATATAGGGATGTCATAAATACTTTAGGGGTGTCGGAAATAATTTTGGAGGGTTGTTATATATGTATTGTCGGTTCGGTTCGGTTTTTTTCGGTTATTGAAAATGGTTATCTGAAAACCGAACCGAAATTTTTAGTTATTAAAAATCCGAAAACCAAACTGTTGGTTTTTGTTTCGGTTCGGTTTTATCGGTTATTTCGGTTACGGTTCGGTTATTTCAGTTTTCTGCTCACCCCTAGCACTTACACAAGGGTGGAATTGTTGTAAGAGGGGGAGGAGAGAGAAGAGGAGCCCGTGGAAGTGGATGAAAAAGATGGTTGACCCAGGGGATGTGACGGCGAGCAGGGGATGAAGAAGGCGGTGATGTTCTCTATTAGACTAATGGGTATGGGGGTCGGCTAGCCTCGGCTAGGTCCGGCGCCGAGCCCCCACACCGCCCCCCTTAGCCCCGGCCCGGCTCATTCGTCTCCCCCACGTCGATTCAGACGAGCCTCCTTTCTTCTCTCTCTCTATCTTTGTCTCTCCTCTCTCTCTATCTCTCTCTAAAATTTTATATTTTTTTATTGTTGTGGGGCCTCATCCTCCATCCCTCTCCACCCCTCTAGGTTCATCCCATCCAAGCCACTCCTACGTGGCGCCTACGTAATCCGAGCCCATCCTCTCCATACCCTTTAGTCTTACAAAATGAAACACATGTTTTGAGTTTTGACGGCCTTTATTTTATTTTTATATTTTATGTAACATGTCATTTTGTTTTTTATGACTTTGTAAAGATAATGTATATAAAAAACTTGAATGCACCGTTATGCTTTGTTTATTTTCATTTAAATTCCAATATAAAGCTTACCATAAACTAACCCCTACCCGATATACTAAAATTATTTAAAACTAAAGTCATGGTCGCAAAAGTCGGTAGGTGCTTACTAGTCGGAGTTGAAAGTACTCGTGAAGTACTCTGCCGGGGGGGGGGGGAGAGTACTCGGGAAGTACTCAATTTAAGCGGAGAGTATTCAGAAATCGACAGTCTACCCTGTAGCGATTACTAAAGGAGTACTCGACCTCCTAAACCTTGTTTTACAACAATGATTAAAGTTACAATTTAAGTAAAATATAAAAACCCAAAAAATAACTAGTCATGTCAAGTGATATGTTAGATTCACACGATGATAAGTGATATGTTTGATTCACACAATGATAAGGCTACGTTCTTTTGTTTCTTTGACATACATGGCAACATTTGCAAAGTAAAAGACCATACATGTGGTACTTCTCTCGTCACTCTTGTTCGTTGAGTGGCTACTGTCGCTAAAATCAACCAATTCTTCTTCGCTATTTCAAACTTTCGAGTATACATTAACCCCTCGTTTAACGACCCTTGAATGTATCGGAGTATGTATTTTATTACTTGCATATGGCTTCATTTAGGAGTCTACTGAAAAACTAAGATCGGGTCATGTATGTGTGAGGTATAGGGATGGTAATGGGTCGGGTTTGGGACGAGTTTAGGTAATCCCAACCCCAAACCCGATTAGATATGCTTGTCCCAAACCCGTCGGGTTTCTAGCGGGTAAATACCCATCGGGTATCAGGTATACCCGCGGGTTTCGGGTAACCCGTTAATTTTAAAAAGTTTACCCGTTGGGTATACCCGACCCAAAACCCATCGGGTAACTGCTAATCAGTTACATTTAGTATTATCACTAAAAAAATATATCAAATAACTATAACGTATAGGGGATAAAATACATAGGGTAAATTACCTTTTGAGTCCCTGTGTTTTATGGGTTTTAACTAGTTGAGTCCAAAAACAAAAAGTTTAACGACCTGAGTCCCCATAAGCATTTTCTTTAACCATTTGAGTCCAAATTTCTAACCCAGTTAGAATTTTGTTGTTAAGTTTTGTTAAATGACCAAATTACCCATATAATTAAAAAATAAAAATAACAAAACCACATGTTCTTCACAAGATCAGGCACACCCAGTTTATTTCTTCAAACACCATCAACAACAAACACAAAAAGATCATACATTACCCACATCTAACTTTCTTGAACAAAATCAAACAAAATCTGTAAAAAGGTTCAAACTTTACCACGAAGAACAGCACCACATCCACCACATTGATAAACAACATAATCAGTAACCGCAGGGAGCAGATTCTCACACTTGGGGCAACGAACTAATCGAACTTTTGCTGGACTTTCAGACATTTTTCCTCAAATTTAAACAGATTGTTGGTTCTTTTGAAGAAATTATTGTTGACCGTTGGGTATGCAACAAGAAGAAAGAGGTAGAAAGTCTGTGATGACAGAAACAGAAAGAGAAGTAATGAACAAAAACAAAGAGAGATTTGAATCAATAAAAGTTGCTTCCATCTCCGCCATAGTCGGCACTTTGGCTGGCTTACCTATTTCCTTAGCTCAGGCAGCCAATACTTCCCGGAACTTCTGGTGCTTTTGTGTTTGTCAAAGGTATACATAGATTCTGCTTCTGATTATCTTATAACCGCTCCACCGGTTCGCCTCAACCGGCGGTGATGAAGACGAACACGATGACGAACCATTATCTTTCTCATCCTCCGATGACGAATCAACATCGCTTCCTCTCCGATCTACGAACTCGTCAGTCGGAGGCGACCGGCGGCGATCGTTTTCCGGCGACGTAGGTTGAGGTATAGCTAACATTTTGAATTTGTGTAGTGTGGCCATTGAGAGAGATAGAGAGATAAGGTTGAGGTGTAGATCTGTGGGTTTGTGAGAGATGGAGATAAGGAGAGAGAGAGAAAAATATAAATAAATTAGTTTTTTATTTTTTAATTATAGGGGTAATTTTGTCATTTAACAAAACTTAACAACAGAAATTTAACTATGTTGGAAATTTGGACTCAAATGGTTAAAGAAAATGCTTATGGGGACTCAGGTCGTTAAACTTTTTGCTTTTGGACTCAACTAGTTAAAACCCATAAAACACAGGGACTCAAAAAGTAATTTACCCAAATACATATGTGTATAGAAAAAATGATGTATTATATATTTACATATTTAAAAATATAAAAGAAATTATATCGTGGGGTATGTTTACTTTATCGGGTAATTGGGTCGGCTAAACGGGTATATTACCAAATTCCAAACCCATCCCAAACCCGCAAAAAAATTAAAAACTAGTCTCAAACCCGTCCCAAACCCGATTAACCGACCCCAAATCCATCCCAGATGTGTCGGGTTTCGGGTTTACCCATTGGGTTCGGGTTCAATTACCATCCTAGTGAGGTAGCGGAGAGTACAAAACTACAAATAACAAATAATCCACCGATACTGAGTTCCAAATTTCTAAAACTTTGTATTTATTGGGTTTTAATAAAGACACGCACACTTAGAGCATGTTTGGCTAAGCTTTTCCAATCAACTTATTGACTTAATCAAAAAGCTAATAAGGAGTTTTAGTGTTTGGCAAATGCAAAAGTCTTTTTCAAAATGACTTTTTGAGAAGGAGAAAAAGTCATTTTTGAAAAGTTATAATGTTGTGACTTTTTGAACTAACTTATTGACTTATTAGCTTTTAGTCATTTTACATTAATAAGCTAAGCCAAACACTTTTTAAAAAACAACTTATTGACTTATTGGCTTTTCCCACCCCATAAGCTAATCCAAACATTTTTTTTAAAAACTCATTTTCAAAAAGTCATAAGTCAATAAGTCCTTTTATCAAAAGTCCTTTTTACCTTAAACTAGGTTTTAACCCCGCGCGCGTTGCGCCGCGTTCAACCAAATCTCAGTTTGATAACATATAGGTTTGTGCTTCAGTTACTTGTACATTAGTACACACAACACAATCTTTGAAAAAAATAAATTATATCGGGTGTCGACCTGTATCGGGTCGGTTACTTACGGTACCAACACTGGATAAAGCAATCAACAGAGAAAAGTCAAATGCTCACGAAGGATATGGACACGTATAAAGTGGCTTTTGCTTTGTTTTGTATTGTCCACTTTTATAAGTCAAGACTTGCTACATCTGACTAACTACAGCAGCATGATATACTTACTGTCTTCAACAACATTCATCAACTACTGTAGTAGTATTGTTTTTCTAATCATAACTTACATTCACTGTTTATATGTAAATAAGATAGCTGAAAGCGTGTCACGCTTTAAGTGGGTTTACACCAAAACATTTAAAGCCCAAGATCATCAAAAGTAAACTCAAATCTATCTCAACCAAGTAAAACCCAATAACCTCATGTAATAACTTAAGCTTATATTATATAGTATTGCAAATCGGGAATAAACCTGCAAATGAAGTTAAACCAAAATTTAGAACTAAAAGACATATCATAACTCAAATCACAAATTAAACCTCGGAACACTTAAATCCTTTGTATCGGTTTCTGAGAAATAAAACCAAACAGTTGGTGTGCAGCGACCAAAATGTAAAACTGCATAATTATGAAAACGAAAAAAAAATCGAAAACTTACATGAGTAGTCGAGCACAAAGGCGAGATGAAAACACGATTAAACACCTCCAAAAAGTATAGAAGAACGGCTCAATTTGTTAAGGTATCTAGAACATCAAGTAGAAGGAACAATGTTATAATCTAAAGCGAGAGGCATATCTCAAGGAAATATCATATGCCTCAAAGATATCAAGTCAAAACAACAGTTACTGCCATATCAAGGAAATATCACAGGGCCGGCCCAGAGGGTGTGCAGGGTGTGCCACCGCTCTGGGCCAAAAAAAAATTAGGGCCCAAAACTTTGTTTTTCATTCGGTTTACACTTGAATAAAATAATTACCAATTCATAGAATTAAATAAGTTTTATATGGTGGAGATGGCTGCCTTCTTGTATCTAATTCCAAGAGATCCAGGTTCGAAGCATGCCAGATTCGATTTTTTTATTCAAACCATTTTTTTAACTTTGTAAGGATGTCAGTGGATATTTGGCCCTTTATAGTGGATTTTTCTTTTTAAAATTAGTTTCATAAAAAAATAAAGCAAACGGTGGTTATTCAATTTATATTGTTTCAGTTAAGTTTAATTGTTTTGTTTATAAAAAATGATTGTTCAAGTTACATTTTATATCAAAACTGTTCAATTGTTAGTTAATTTTTTTATTATTTTTTATTGAGGTAAACATGTAATTACTTAAAAATAATAGCGCTTTGAGTCCGCATGTATTCACTCTATTTTGACCGACCCATATCTTGCACCTTACTTAAAATTCATGTATTCACCACTAGTTCAAGCTTAATTTGCATGTAGAGAGAAGTGTAATGCAAACATGAGAAAAAATAACAATCTTTTATTTTTTGTTTCTATCTTTTGTTGGTATAGTTTCATTTATAAAAAAAAATAGGCGCTTACAGATAAATAACATGATCTAGGGCCCAAAAAAATTTATAAGTTTTTTATATATATATTCTAAAAATATGTATGTTTTTAAAGGAAAAAACTTAAAGGGTCTGGATTTAAGAACCAAAAACGTTAAAGCCCAACTGTTTTAGTGTGTAATGGATTAATGAATAGGGCCCAAATTTTTTATCTCGTACAGGGCCAAAAATTCTTTTGTGATTTTCGGAGACAGCCCTGAAATATCATATGCTACTTGCAGCACTTAGTTTCCTACATTACCAATTTTTGGAAACATTGTAATATAAGTAGCTTTGTAACTCGGTGAAACACGATAAAACTGACATTTGTCATGGAAAACACATGTACGATATGCTACATGCGGTATTTGGTTTTCTACATTTACTAAATTTTGGATGGGTTCTTACCTTACACTTATCCCCTGTGATTTGTCAACTTAAATGCCATCAAATTGAGCCCTAAACCCCAAATACGTTAGGGTTTAAGCACACATGCATAACACGGTATGAATTTTCAAGTTCGTTTACCGCTAATTAGGCTCAGAATAGTACGAATGTTGGCTGCAAATATTAGTTTGAGGATAACGTTTGCCACGCCAAAACAACACCCTATTTTTTACTTTTATCATCATCGCCAAAATCTATGTCGAGCATGTCATAGTTTTAGATCCTAAATGAAATGCAGGCTCACATAAATACGTGTTCATCATCACAGCCCAACAATCCAATTTGTTCACACACCATTGTTTCTTAACGGTAACATAACATAGAAAGGCACACAAATCTCCCGCTGAAAGATTTGAATTTTTCTTCTAGTAATATCTCACAGGCATTTCGTTGAACAGTGTGCACACAATAATGACCAAATAATCCAAATGGACCCCTACTTTTCTTGGAGTTCAGTAATACCACAAAAAAGTTACTACCAAATCAAGTTTTGCATTTCCAGTTCAAATTTATCTTTATCTTCTTTGTATTTGCATAAAGATTGAATATAATGGAATACAAACCGTACTGGTTTTTACCAAGAGGGTTTGGCGATGGCGGAAGCGGCGCCCTCACCACAGTGACCATCACCACCGTCACACCATGACAACATCATCACTGTCACGTGCCATAACCACCGTCACTGCCACACACATTAACCACCGTCACCGTCACCAACATCACAGTATACAACATACGCTCTATATCGTCGGAACAGATCTGTAACCCACTACTCGCCACACCATCATCACCATGCAGGTGGGTAATGTGATCTGGCATCTCCTTGAGATTTGAGAAAAGGGTTTGCATAGTGCTTTGAAAAGTGGCAAGGAATAACCAACGTGTATTGATAGTTGTGTGAACAGGTGTGTGAAGTAGAATCACACAATCCTTTTTATTTTGAAAAACCCCCAAAGGCTAGGGTACAACCAACCATTGCCTAAACTTGTTGCTTAATTATAGTTTTTAATTAGCTTAGCCAAACATGCCCTTAGTATTAAAGCATGATGCCAAAAGTAAACAAAAACAAGGGCCAAGTTTGTAAGTTTTGAAAACAACAGGGTAGTTTCTGTCACTAATTTAACCTTGAGGAAGGTTTCCATAAACCTTGTTTCCAGCGTCGGCTCCGCCGTCTCGCCCACACCAGCCAGTAACGACGATTAGCATCATCTCCACAGGTTAGTAATTCTCCTGCCTGCCGTTATCACTCTTCTCACACACATACACACAACACCCTTACGGAGATTAATTTTGTTTTACTTTTCCGTTAGGGTTTTGACTGAGGTACAACATTTCTGTATCTCATCGTTCCATTTGATTGCAAAATTAAGTGATGTTTGTTTATAATTTGGACGGAATTAGTTCATGAAATATGTAATTTTGAATTTTGAATCTTATCTCCAATCTCACAAACTTAGTGTGGTCAACATTGCAGGTGTTTTACAATTCGTATTCTTGTTAAGACTTAAGCATCATGACGAAGTTCAGGAAGCTCAATCGCCCTACCGGACATCGAATATCCATGCTCAGGTTTTTTATTTTCGTTTTAATCTTGCATATAGCGACCATTGCATGCATAGTTATTAAAGGCGTGAGGCACACTTAGGGCGATTTGTTGGGCCCGGGGCGCTCGCTTTAATAACATTATTGGCAAACATGAACTAACCTAAAGACTAAAGGCGGGCTTTATTTGCGCTGCCTGGGTGCTCGCTTTAATAATTATGATTGCATGCCACCTAGGAAGAGAATGCTAAATGTGTGTGTTTTCGCAGGACCATGGTTTCTCAGCTGGTGAAGCATGAACGAATTGAAACTACTGTTGCCAAGGTGAACTAGCTTATTGGTTTTTCTTTTATTGTTTTAGTAAAGTTGCATTGTTGAATCGATACTGGTTTATCATAGTGTGAGATAAATTATAGACTGTAAAGCTTCGTGTTTGGTTCATGTACTGTTTTCTTTATCAGCTAGTTTGCAGCGTAAATAAATGGATTTTCATGATCTTCTAGTGGAAATTACTTTACTTGATTGTTATTTGTTAAGCGTAAACATCCAAATTCTGTAAACACATGTTAACTTTATACTTATATTTGAATAAAGTTATAGCTGTAAAGCATGCTAATACAAAATAGATACTTGGCATTCTTTAATGTCTCACGTTGGCGCAATTTAAGATCCGGCGTATTTATAAATCAACATTTTGTAACATACTCTTTTAAAAAATAGTGTGTTACATATCTCATCTCTTTTTTTAATTGGTATAGGCAAAAGAAGTTCGACGACTTGCTGATAACATGGTGCAACTTGGGAAAGAGGTATGTGTAGCATGGAACTTTTATACGTTTCATATTTTTTTCCATCATGAACCTCATGGATGATGCAGAAGTTTCAACGCTTATGAAAGTTACAGTGCTTTCTTTAATGGGAAGAATAAGCTTGTTAATACACTTATTCTTTCGTTATTTATAGAAGAAATCGAAAAATTTGAATAGTTGTCGTTTCATTTACTTACTGTCTTGTAACTTTTACAGGGTACCCTTTGTGCTGCCAGGCGAGCTGCTGCCTTTGTGCGAGGAGATGATGTTATTCACAAACTATTTACCGAGTTGGCTTACCGATACAAGTGAACGTTAAAACTCTCCTTTGGTTAAGTTTTTTTTTAACTCAATATTAACCGTGGTTAAACAATATGTTGGTGGTGCAGAGATCGGGCAGGAGGATATACAAGAGTGCTTCGAACTCGAATAAGAGTTGGTGATGCTGCACCAATGGCATATATTGAGTAAGTTCCTTTTTGTAATTTTCTGAATTCATGAAGAATGATAGTTTTCATAAACAAAGTTCTTATTGTGAAATGTCGTTAATTGCCAACAGGTTCATAGACAGGGAAAACGAGCTTCGACAGTCAAAACCTCCAGCCCCACAACCCGCTCAAAGACCACCGTTGGATCCCTGGACAAGATCTAAGCTTAGCAGGAGTTTCGCATCTCCAAAAGAAGCCAAAAGCTCAGAAGCAGAGGATTAAACCTTCTCGTCACTGAAATCATCCCTTCTGAAAGGTATTAAAAAATGTCCACACTAGCTTTGAAACTTCTAGCTTAATATTCTGAGTTTGTAGCAACATTTTGTGGCTTAGAATGAATAATTTTGTTTGGCTGTCAAGTGAGAGAAGTTTTATGAGTCCTTTTATATCATTGTTTAGGAGAAAGAATCTGGATTATCTGAGTATTATCATAAAGAATATATTTGAATTTTTGGATTTCATTCGAGTATGTTTGCTGGTTGGATGAGATTTTACGAAGTCACTAAAATGTTCCTTCTTTGTTAGGGCAGTAAATGGTAGGGGTGTTCACCGTCAAGTTAGGCAAAAATTCTGGGTCGAGTCGTTAACTACGGTTCCATGTAATGACAAATCAAACTACAAAACTATCCGGGTTGATGGTTAAAAGCAATTGTTCTTAAATAGTTAATTTGTACTAAAATATATAGATGGTTCATTTTTATAATACATGTACACACCTACACGGTTCATTAATCATTTTATATAAAAAACATGATAAAAAGATTTTAAAAATACTCTATGCAATTATAACTTTTTCTTAGAGCCTCAAGGAAAGTTGGACTTTACATGCAAATTATAAATCAAAACACCCATTGTACTTTTGTAACCACCACTCTATCTAATGTAGTATCAAGATTTACTAATTACTTTGCAAGTTACAAAAGAATCGTGAGAGTATGCAAAATTATAGATATTATATCTTTTAAATCTTATAAGATTTTCTCAAAACAATGTTAAAAATGAAATACAGAAACAAATATTAATAAACAGTACAGAAAGGACTGGAATTTGAAAACACCCAGAAGGTGCTTATTTGCAACCAATATCAGTGTCTAATAATGGCATGAGCTAAAATCACTAAGACAACAAAAAAAGTTGGAGATTTGCTCTCCTAAGAATCAGATACATTTGGTAACATGTTTGCATAATCACTCATGATGGTTCACTTTGCAGCAACAGGAGCAGCACCACCAGTTGTCGGCCTAAAAGAATAACAAAGAATATATAAATAGACAAATTTGAGATAATTTTAATGCTAAAAAATATGTCAAAGTAGAAACTTACAGCCCGACGTAAACTTTAAACGAGTCATAGATACCCCATTGTACTCCAGTAAGACTTCCAATCATGGTTATACGAAGAGGCAGCCCACGCGTGAAGAGACCCCATAAACCGAGTTTCTTGACAGCCTGCAAAATGGGTTGCATACCATGTTATGAAATATGCATACACAATGGAGGTGTAGAACTAGATGTGGCAAACTGAGTGGGTAGAAGGGTTGGTAACGGGTCAAAATGGACACTTTTGAGTTTTGAGTTGGGTTGATCCGAAACGCCCTTAAGTTTTTTGTTTTTCTATAATAAATAATCAGTGTGTCAAAACGATTACAAAGTTGTATTCTCAATAATGGTTATATTTATTCAAACAATATATTATTTAACCAACTTATTGTTATAGCTAGCGAAACTTACATAAACAACCGTATATCCGTTAAATAAAGAATCCTTTTTATATGAAAGTAACAGTTTTTATGGTTACTAACCATACCCCTCATTTCTTATTACTTTAGAAGGTTTAATGAACTTAAAATGCCATGTAACCGCTTACCTTACTCTCTTGTTCCTATATATTTTACCCGTTCGAGATAACATATAAGAAACGACCCATAAATAACACAACGGGCCAAAACTATTTAAACTATTTTTTTCAATATTGATCACCTTTAGAGGGTTTAAAGATTAAGACTAAGGTTTATACTCACATCTCCAACTGTAGCACCTTCGGCATTGTTGAGGAAAGAGACCAAGTTATCCGCCGGGTGAGAAACAACAGCGCATAATATACCAGCCAAATAACCACCAGCAAAGCTCACTCCAAGCTGAAAACTTGGACTGCATTGCTCTTTCGGTGTAGGGATGGCATGTTTGTACATCATCTCCACTATTGTCTCAAAAGATGCAAACTTCATCATTGTATCTGAACAACAAAGAGTTCATTAATTACCAAAAATGGCACTCAAACAATAAATATTCATGACTTTATGCATAGAGGGTTGTTCAATATAGAAACACTTAGAAGTAGAGAACTGCTTAAACCATATCATGTGTAACTATTGCTTAAAATGTGACACATAAGACAGTTATGTAACTATCAATATATGTCAAAATTATATTATTCATTGTATCAATATTGAAACAATGAATAATATAATATTGACATATATTCTATTGTAACCGCTTACCTTACTCTCTTTTTCTCTCATATTATATCTGGACAACGCTACCTACAAGCACGTTATGCAATTCTGACGATTCTCTACTTATAGCTGGTTTATATCGACAAAATAATAAATGTAGACAGAATCTAAGAGACATGAACCGATATGTTTTGTGCCATATGATGCTAAGGATAATAAACTACAATTAATCATGAAATTCAATTTGTAAACTCACATGGAATTTGTCTTCCCCACAATGGAACCAGCCCCTTGTAGAGCCTGTAAAACATATGAAAGTATTAGAAAAATCAATCTTGAAACTCAGAATCTTTTTATAAACAAATATGTTTTTTAAAGTCTTCAAATTAGTTAATGAAGTGATAATAATCATACCCTGCAGCACCTTCATTCCTGATAATCTTTGGAAGACCATCCGACAAACCTCTAGCAAATCCAGGTTGCGTTTGGACACGAATCTTAACCGCCTCAAACGGGCAAAGAGCAACGTCCGCGATAATTTCTGCTGATGCAGAACCAGCAAGGTAGATCAAAGTCTTGTACTTGGTAGCATACTCGGGGCCAGCGATGTCAGAGTATGTTTTCTTGAAATACTCATAAAACCCGTATTTGGAAGCACCCTGTGCACTATAACCCAAAAGTGTTGGTGCCCAGCCCTTGTAAAAACCTTTGAGTCCTTGCTCCTTGAGCAATACCCCAAATCCAGATGAAATGTTCTTGTACTTTGCAGGGTCAATCTGTAAATCAAACATAGATAAATAACACTGACATAGAGCGGAAGCAGAAATAAACAAAGAGATTACTTTCAAAACAAATTAATATTATAACGAATGCATGGGACATTATAACGCTGATGTGACGAAAAATACCCCTTAAGGGGCACTAACCATTACGGATGGTCTTACATCAAGACCATTTTTATGTATGTTAACTAAAACTGACTGCATAGTTATGAAAATGACTTCGTAAACATACATGTAAATTACTCAAATTAAAGATGCACACGTTTTATATAAAAAAAGAAATAAATCAAAACTTAACATTGACGAAAATAGTTAATTTTGGGCTTTAGATGGAATTCGGGTCCGACAGTTTGGATATTCTGCTTATGGTTTTTTTCTTGCCACCTGATCCAACCGTTGAGACGTCTCCGTTCATTACTTATACTCTCGAGACGATTGATATAATAACAAATGCCAATTTTAGAAAACTAAAATTGACTGTATCATTGTGAAATTGACTTCCTTAGTAAATTCTGGGGATAAAATTTTCAAGTGTTTAGCGAGTAGAGAAAATAGGCCCCAAAAAATATAACTTTGCATCATCATTATCATACTCAGTAAATCCCACCAATAGTAAAGCAAAGGTAGGGTCTGAGGAGAGTAAGATGTAGACAGCCTTATCTCTACCCCGTAGGAATAGAGAGGCTGCTTCCAAAAAATATATAATTTTTTTAAAAGATATATATCTTTTTAAATTTTAGGCCCGGGCCAGGGTTGTCACCCACCCTGCCCTCCTTCGGGCCGGCCCCGAGAGAGAGAGAGAGAATAATATTTACCTGCATATTACATTTCACAACATCCAAAGGAGTGATCGCCGTGTGAGTGATCCCACACGCCAAAGTACCACCTGCGGTACAAGCCGCATAGTAAGCCGGCGAAAACATCTTAATACCACCGGGCTCGCTCGGAGCCTGCACCACAAAACCTCTCTTCGCAACAGCCGAAGATGCTGCAACCGAAAAAGACGAACCATCAGTCAACTTCCCCTGATCAAAATTAAATCCGCTTTTCAGCGAAGAAGACGAGTAGAGAAAGCTCGGTATCAGCGAGTTCCGAGAATTCTCCATTAATCTCTTTGCAACTGTTGTTAAATCTCTTCAAGATCGATCTGCTAGAACTTAAGTTTGGGTGAATAATAATTGTAATAATGAGTGATTCAAATGCGACTTGTTGCGCAGACTTTGGAGAGAATATATAGATTGTTGTAATACACTTTTGCCCCTGGACTAAGGTTAAATTTCAATCGGGTGATGATTTAAATTGGTAGCTGGAAGGGTACTATTGTAATTGGCCAAAAAAGTCTAGAATAATAGGTAGCGAATGGCAAAGAAACAACGTATGCAACTTCCCCCGTTGGACCGGAACTTGTAATCGTAAGGCATGACTATAGATTTCTTTCGGGTCAAAACGGTCGGTTGACCATCTGATGAATAGAATTTGTTGGTTTTTCTTATAAAACTAGCAATTAGACATGCACGCGTTGCGGCGTGGGAAAATTGCAAACATCTGATGTATTAGTCTAAGCGTTATGTGATGCATTAACCATATAAAATTTTCAAAGTTGTGGAGGTTTAAAAATGGAGTAATAGTACAAAGAGAAAAAAAAGTAAAGTTTAAAACTTGACGGAGTAGTGGCGGTAAAAATGGAGTAATAATGCAAGGACTAAAAACGCAACGTTTAAAACATGAGGGGTGGTGGCGTTAAAAATGGAGTATTAGTTGAAAGGGAGAAAAACACAAAGTTTAAAACTTGAGGGGGTAATAGTGAAGGAGTACAAACATAAAGATTAAAATTGAGAGGGTGGTGACGTTAAAAATATAGTAACAGTGCAAGGGATAAAAACCCAAAGTTTAAAAGTTGAGAAGGTGGTGTCGGAATTCAAACTTGAGGGTTAAAAAGGTAAATTTCAAAGGTTGAGAGGGTGTAAAATGAAGTAATAATGTATGGGTTAAAAATGCAAATTATTAAAGTTGTTATAAAATTGTAAAATGAAACAATAATCTAGGATTAAAATTATAATTTTTAAAATTGAAAGTGTGTAAATACAAAGTAATAATAAAAATTTTAAAAGTAAAATTCTTTAAATTGAAGGGGGCAGGTGATAAATATACCACCGATTTTTTACTTTAAGAGTTACAAGAATATGAGTCTTTTAAGACGTGATGGTTCTGACTTTTTGTAATATAATTTTTGAATTAGTAAAGCTTTTGATAAATTTATATAAACGATATGAATTTTGATATGTTTTTGATGAATTTTGATATTTTTTGAATATGTTTTAATAAATTTCTATAAAGGTTTTAAAAAGATAATCAAAACAAAAAAGGAGTCTTTTAGTAACTCAATGTCTCAATGTAAGAACCAACACTAGGTATGTTTTTGGTTGATAGGTTAGAAAATTATATAACATGTTTTAAAAGCGTTTGAAGTTTTAGATTCATAACACATCAAAGTAATGGATATATGGTATAAGGTTTTATGCGTGAACTCGTATTTAGTTGTAACTAGTGGGATTACCCGTGCTTCGTAGCAGGCTTTCGGTTTGTATCGGTTCAGTTCGGTACAATACGGTACGATACCAACACTTAATATAGCAATCAAAAAAAATATGCCTAAGAGGACATCGACACATGTTTTACATCGATAAAAAATTAACAAAATGAATACCGATACTGATGTTGTTCGACCGCTATCGGGTCGGTTCGTCATGGTACCGAAACCGTACCGGCACTCGTAAAAAAATCACCTATATTTGACCATTTCGAATAAAAACATTATCTTTATCGTAGATAAAATAAGCACATCCTAACTGTATATTGGGGAAAAAAGGAAAACGGTGTTACTTTACAAAATTACAATATATATATATATATATGTAGAGGTTCCAGTAAAAAAAAGGTTTTTTGTGAGAAAGGTAAGAAAGAATCTACACCATTAGATCTTTGATCTAATGGTTGAGAGATCATAATGGCAAAATTGTAAATAATGTTTACTATTAAACATATTAATTTTCTAGATTAAGGGTATATAGGTAAATTTAACATTTTTAAATTAAGAAACTAACATTAATGCACATGTAACTTCCCCCCGTCTTTTTTAAACGTCAATAACTTTTTATACGTAATTTTTTTTAAAAAGAATTACACCATAATAACGAGCGTTTTTTATCTTTAATATGAGTACCATATTGCTATACTTATATAGAGAAAAACATATGTTTCGATCAGACGTTTAGTCCATGAATGGTGTTATATACTTACTGAATGGTGTTATATACTTGCTGAATTGTGTTATATACTTGCTGAATGGTGTTATATACTTGCTGAATGGTGTTATATACGTACTGAATGGTGTTATATACTTGCTGAATGGTGTTATATACTTGCTGAATGGTGTTTATAAAGATCTTTTAAAAAAAATCCAGTTCCTATAATTAAGGTGGCGGTTGTGGGAAGTTTTTAATTAATTGAATTAATGATAAAATTACTTGTTTACCCTTTTGAATTAATTTAGACTTAGGACACATGTCATCTCCACAATATTTCTCACATTTCTCACATTTTTAACCTTTTTTACAATAACCTTACCCTATATATATATATATATATATATATATATAGGGGGCCGCTAAAATGAAAACCACCTCCAGTTGTAAGAACCGTGAGAACTACACCGTACGGGGCGAGGTGGACCAATTTTTTTTTCATAAACGTAGATGCGTGTATTATAAACACATTTGTAAAAAAAAAATTAAAAAAAAATGTCGTGTGTGTAGTTTTGTTTGTGTTTACGGGTACCGTAAATTTTAAACAAAATTTACGATACCCGTAAACGCAAACTTATGGTGCTCAAAACTGCACACACGACATTTTTTTTTTTGAATTTTTTTTTACAAATGTGTTTATAATACACGCATCTACGTTTATGAAAAAAAAATTGGTCCACCTCGCCCCGTACGGTGTAGTTCTCATGGTTCTTACAACTAGAGGTGGTTTTCATTTTAGCGGTCCCCTATATATATATATATAAGGTAGGGTTCATGCGAGAACAACCTTTATTGCGAGAACCGCGAGAACCAATGTGAACACATGGCATTATTGTAAATACATAATAAAAATTAAATCAGCTGCCTCTCCTCCTCCTGGACTTCAAACATCAGATTAAACCATCATTTATATTCAGTTCACATCCGGATCCAATCTCTACACAATTCATCAGCTCAGTTCACGTCACACTCCAAATCCCCCAAAATTCATCATCTCGATCTTATAATTCATCATGTATTCGTCATCAAAATTAGTATATATCAGTGCATTAACAACATAATCACCGATTGCACATTTGTATTCCAGTCTAAATTAGGGCAAAACGATCGTAATGCACAGATAGGGATAATCAGAAGAACACAAGTAATCTAACGGACTATCGATCCTTTGTTGCACCGTTCCGTGAAATTGTAAGTTCATACACCTTGTTTTGTACTCGTATATGATAAAACAACTATCAACTGTCGATTCAGACATGTTATTATGTGGTTATTACATTTAAACAGTTGTTTCATAAATGAATTATTGAAAATCGTGGTATATATATGATTTTTGAGTGAACAGAAGGGCTAATGTTGTGATGAACTATGTGTAATGTGATTCTGATGTGTTGTTTTATGTATTTTTTTTTTTATTAAAGAATGCTATTATATGCATAATGTTGGATATGATTGGCAACACGGAAGTTGATTTGGTAAATGATGGGGTTTTAGTACTGAATTATGACTGTCGACAAGTTACGTGGTGTTAATGCACATGTGCATTAACACGACATAATAGGCTTATACAGAAAAGGCAGAATAGGCTTATATGAAACAGGATAATAAGACAATTTTATGATATATATATACAGTTAATGCAGATTTCTGAGTGAACAGAAGGGCTAATGTTGTGATGAACTATGTGTAATGTGATTCTGATGTGTTGTTTTATGTATTTTTTTTATTAAATAATGATGTTATATGCATGATGTTGGATATGAATGGCAACACAGAAGTTAATTTGGTAAGTGATAGGGTTTTAGTACTGAATTATGACTATCGAAAAGTTATGTGGTGTTAATGCACATGTGCATTAACACGACAGAATAGGCTTATACAGAAAAGGCAGAACATGCTTATACGAAACAGGATAATAAGATAATTTTATGATATATACAGTTAATGCACATGTGCATTAACACGACATAACAGGCTTATACATAATAGGTTTATACGGAACATGAATAAACTAATTTTATGTTGTATACAGTTATGCACATGTGCAAAGTTTGACAAATTATGATTACACTGAATAAGACAATGAGGTGTGTGATACATAGTTATGCACATGTGCATAAAACGTAATAGTATGTTAACGTGTACAAAAATTTGAATAGGATTCACTTAATAAATCAATAAAATAAGGTGATTTTGTGTTTTATATGCACGTATGCATAAATTGTCATAGTTTGTTAATATGCACATTAATTTGAATACTAATCTCAATTATTTATTCATAAATGATATATAATTTGCATGTATTGTTATTTTGGTGTTGTTTTTTGTTATGACATACAGTTATGTAGTTATATTATTATGTAATCAATTATATTATGAAGTTATATGAACCTGTAACTCATGGTTGAATATGATAATAAGGTAGCATTGGGTGATATACAGTTATGCACATGTGCATAATTTGATAGAATAGGTTAATAAGGTCATTCATGTTGATGTACATGTGCATAGTTTGTCATAATATGCTAACAAGGCCAGTCATGTTAATGCACATGTGCGTAATTATGCACAAAACATGTTTCCCAAATATATTTAGAATGGAACAAGAGAAACGACGACTGGTGGCGGACCAGTACAATCAGGATAATATAAACTTTATGGGGGTTTGGAATTTGTCGAGAAACCCAAGCTCTGCCGAATTGTAACACCCCAAAAATGGTAAATAATAAGTAAAGAATTTAACTTGGTTAATAAATAAATGACTAAATGGTAATTAGTTAAAGTAAGAAAGCTTAAGTTAAATACTCTCTCAAAGTGGGAGGGTTTATTGTGTAACTATTAAACAAGAAGGGTTTAATTAAAACTCAAAAAAAAAAAAAGATAGTAAAAAAGAAGTCCCTGGGGATCGATCGACCAAGAACAGGAAGAGAAGGGAAAACCCTAAACTCAAGATATCAAGAAATTGAAGCCTAAATCACAAGAAAATTCGATGCATGAGCCCCTTTTTCCGAAAATCTAACCCTAATTAGTGAAGTGGTAAGTTTAATTTTCTGAAATTGTGATTTGTTGAATGAGGGGTCAAACCCAATTTCGATTTCTTGTGTTAAATATGAGAAATTCGAGTTTGAATTGCTCTCTAGAACAAGAAACCATGTTGACTTCAGTTTGGTATGAAGATTTTAGTGAAAACCCATTTGAAGTTGTGATGATATGATTAGAGATGATGATGCATGTGTTTATTCTTGATGTAGTATGATGGGTAAGGTTAATATATGCATAATGATGTTATAATAATCTGAATTTTTGAGGAATTTATGTGTTTGAGATGTATTGCCATGATTTTAGAATGACTTGGTAGAGATGCGTTTGCTATGCTTGTATATTGTGCTAGTTAAGATTGTACGCACATAAGGTGTTCGATGAAATGCTTGAGCCGAATTGGTTATGTATGAACATGAGAAATTGTAGTTTTAATGATCTAATGATGGCATGAAATATGAATACGAATAATGAACGTTATAGTAATGATGTAAATGCGTGAAAGCAATGTATAATGTGAAAGCTAAACGTGAATGTGATGCACCTTATAGGGTCGAAGAAAAGAAGAGAATCAAGCCAAGCAAAGGCAATAGGAGCGCACAACTCCGGTAAGTTCTTATGAACTTCGTTTACTCTACTAGTGGATTTATGAATAATATTAATGATAATATGAATTCGTACTATTTTCCGTTGTGGATTAAAAATTGATTTAGATATAAGGAATTATATCGAAGACGGTTTTAGAAGTTATGTTGTAGCGAATGCGAAATAGCAAATCCATTACGGATTTGGTTATGCTAACGGAGGTTATGATAAGCTATGCGAGTCGACCGGTTCTAGTTGAACAAGTCGAGTAAGAATAAGCTACCACCCGTTTTAAATGGGTGGCCATGAATGCTATGATGAATGCTTGAAGTTTAATCCGTTATACGGATGGAAAGAAAGAATTATGTTGAAAGCAATTAACCCGATGTTACCGGGTTGTAAGTGACAAGCTTGAACCTCATTATGAGGGTATGTGCCATTACCCATCTAATTGGGTAAATCGAATACGTAAGAATAATGTAAGCATATAAATGAATGAAGTTAATATGCCATTACATCGAGTTAAATGAGTATTACGACTAATTTTTGAAGTCTTGTTATTGAATGTAGGTAAATCCTCAATCTTAGGCGACTCGGCGAAATGGAGCGAGCACATGTTCAAAATATGTCTTACCAAGTGCTTCCGCTAGCTTATGTAAATGTTTTGGGTCAAAATATTTTTTGTACAAATTGTTGGTAAAACGTCTTAAAGTACATGATGTTTTAGCTTTAGTAGTATCTTGTAAAAAAATAATATTGTTTTGATTGTGGTTAAAACAGGGGCATACTCGTTTTACGGACGGGTCATGCCCAAATTTTATTAAAATCATGTGTTATTGTTACAAAGGTTTTTACCCTTATAAGTTGTGAAAGTTTCGTACATATTAAAAGTTTATGTTTCTAGCGTCTTTGGATGTCATTTCTTCTAGACGCAAAAGCGGGTGTTTCACGAATAATTACTGTAATGGCACGAGTTGATCGGGCTCCTCGATAATGTCACTTTGTCCGATGGCAAAGATGGTTGGGAGGTAATGACTCTGATTTTTCAGTCAATGCTGTCAAGAACTTCCTGTATAGCGGCTCCGATTTCAGCAGCAGGCACGTTGTGAAATGGTCGAAATGGGTCCCAAAAAAATGCAATATTTTTCTTTGGAGGGAGGTTTTAGATCGTATTCCCACGATGACTTCACTCTGGGATCGGAACTGTTGGGGTGGAGACGTGAAATGTTGTCTGTGTGAAGATGGCGATGAAACAGCTGAACACTGTAACACCCTAACAGGTTTTAACCTTAACACAACGCAGCGGAAATTCGAGTCTGAAAATTTCTTTCACGACATACTTCTTATCATTCTAAAAATTCATTTTATAATATAAGAACATAACTTATCATCACTAAATTTCATGTTTAAACATTCCCGTACCATCTGTCCTGTGACTCGATCCTCGATCTCCAATCCTTGGATATCCTCATGACTGGTACTAGCTGCGCTCACCACATAAAATTCATACATTAGTATGCATTATAACATTCAAGATTTGTTCACGTTTACTTCTCGTTCATTTACTCTTTACATTCCAGCTTTTGCATCCTGTCATACCATCCGTGGTGAGACTTCTTTGTCATTCCTGCATTTCACTTATAACTCCATGTACACGTATAAACAACGTAAACACTTGATCGTACCAAAAGACTTACATACATACCTAAACTTCATACACACTATCTCCATACATACATACGTACACACATACATGTCAACCTACATACAAACTTACATACAATTACATATCAATCATTCTATATGTATCTACATATATACATACCTACATCGTCACACACAATCATGTCATCCCACCTTTATACATTCACACATACATACATACGTACATACATACATACACCTTATACATGCCTTCACACAAACCTACATATGTGCATACATTCGTACATACTCACTTTCGTACATATACATACTTCCTACATACACCCATACACTTAGGTTTATAAATCATACATATGTACATGCCTACATACTCACTTACATATATAATTATAACCACCTGCTTTAACATACCCAACTCATACTTACCTATTCATATACCACTTCATATATCCTTATGTACTTGCTTACACACTATAATCTTACATACATTCGCGCATACACGTTCACATACATTTCTACATACGTGTATAAAGATATACAACATCCATACATACCTATCCACACATACGCTTACCCTAGTGGTCATAAAACATGAGTTAAACTAGTTATACGCGACTTAAAACGCGTTTAAACGAGTTCCCGATACAAAACGGAGCTAACAAACAACTTTCGACAAACAGCCACCCCGTCGCGTAGCGCGATGCCCTAAAACAAACAGAATGTTTGTTGCTGCTGTGCTGCAGATTTCAGCACGTCCGCGCTTCACGGAAACGGTCATAACTTCTTCGTTATTGGTCCGTTTTACCCGATTCTTTTTCCTACGCGTCCGTAATTTAATTCTCCATCTTTTGGAGTTAAGATCCGACATCCGGATTAACAAAATTTCAGACTTTTATCTCTTCGGCTTATTACCCTTTTTCCCAACCTTGACTCGTTCATGCATTCATCAACGTAACTTGTTCGTTTTACCATAACCTCTTATAAACATAATGATATCAATGACGTCTATCAAAAATTACTAAACTCTTGGGTGTCTTGCATCCTTTTAACACATTATCATTCATATGCTCATTTCGACCCGTTAAGGGTATTCACACATTAATTTGGTCTATGACTAACCAAACCATCATCCCCACTTCCATACTTGTCCAAAACGTTACACTAATCGAATAACTTGTTTCTAAGCTACTTTTAAGATCGTTTACCCCAAAATACCCATCAAGGGCATTTTGGTCAACATTAACCCATCATTTACGACGAAAGACCTTAAACACATATTTGACCTCGAACATCATGTTTAATTCATTACAACACTTTATTACTTACTTGTACTACGAAGTGATTACAGAAATCACTTACCTTATGCGTCCGTGCTCGTATCCGATTCCTTGCCTCTTCTTGACCCGTTAACACCTCATGCTTGATTCCGTCTCGACGTGATTCCTATACTTTCATTTCATCGAAATCACGCTCTTATTAGCATACACTTTTGTACATGTAACAATCATATCACTCGCATAATTCACACTTAACTTTCCTTAGTCATTTCTAACAAGCATTAAAATACATAATCAACTTCACATAATCACATCCGTATACGTTAAACTCATGTAACTCATCATGTCATTACGTTTAACACGGATTGCTATAACATGTACCATACGACTTCCCATCAACCTACATTCACGACAACGGGTCAAGTCATGTTTCTTATGCTTAGTTGACTTTCAAAAGTCAACTATTAACCATACTTAACTATCGACTTATCATCATATACCCGTAACATCATAATCGACTATACGGACGACACGATATGCATTTCATCATACACTTGATGTGAGTACTACCTTTTAAGCATAACGTACAACTATTTCATGCACAATTCTTCTAAACTCATACATAACCCATCAAAACCAATTACTAATCATCATGTATCATTCCAAATGAACATTAAACATAACATCATCATATTCCTATACTTTCATCTAACAATAATTCATCATACCCACATAATACATCAATCATTCAACAAGACTTGAACATAGGAGGTGATACTAGTCATCATCTTCACCCTAACTAACGGGTGTCACCTCTAAACATCAAATTAACGCAAACCATTCATAACCCATGTTCTACACGAGGATTCTAACCCTTGTACATGATCAATTTCATATTAACTCACGGATTAGAACATAACCCACTTCACCCATGATCACCAATCTTAGATTTAAGACATACCTTATGATCCCCTCGTGTTGGTGATCATTAATCCATGCTCGGTTATGGATTTCAACTTCATCTTGCCTTCCAATTTGAGCTTAAAGGCGATTTAGGGTTTGAGGCTCCATGGGAGCCTCCTGATCTTTCTCGAACACACACGTATGTGTGTGTTTGTGTGTGTTTAGTTATCTTATAACTTAACTTTCACTTGTTCCATTTTAGCCCCTTGGGTTTACTTTTTAAAACATAACTGACACTACCTTAATCATTTAAGACTTTCGACCATGCCCTTAACTAGGTTAAATAGCCTAGTTATTTATTTCCTGACGTGTCACATAATAACATACAACAAACATTAACATTCAGATTTTGGGGCGTTACAAACACCTTCTTTGTTCGTGCAGGGTAGCGTAAACTGTCTGGTATCACATCAGTCAATGGTGCAAGGTGAGTCCTTTTATTCTGTTTTCAGCTAAAGATATCGTAATTGCCTCTGAGTTTTACAATCTGGATAGAGAAATGAAAGAAGCTTTATATGGCATTATGTTCGTGACAAATTGGTGTATATGGTTAGCCAGGAACAATAAAAGGTTCCCGGAGATATTATCCGTAATATTAAGTCCGTCGGTTTTTTATGGTATAAGAATCGGACCAAAAATAGGTCCGTGAGTTGGGAAAAAGGGTGTAGGTTCGATATAAGGTAGCTGCTCGTTTTCGGTCTTTAGGTTCTTGTGTTGAGTTGTTGTTTTTCGATTTGCAGTAGTGGTTGGTTCGACCGCCTCTGTTTTGGAGGTTAGCTTCCATGAATAACATTTGCATTAAAAAAAAAGTTATGCACATGTGCATAGTTTGTCATAATAGTTTTGTTACTAATTGATGTTAAATATGATTGGTGGTAATATGAATTTTGATTTGGTAAGGGTTAATTTTTTTATTGAAACAAACCTGTTGATAAGGTCAGTCATGTTAATGCACATGTGCATAGTTATGCACATGTGCATATTTTGTCAGATTAAGTTAATATGAATGTATTACGGCATATGCAAACGTGCATTATTACCTTAAAACATAAGCATTGTACATATTGTATGTAATATGATTACTGCACATGTGCATACATGAAATAATTGATGTAATGTATGCAGGAAAAAAATATTCGAAACTGCTCATGGATTGACAACAAGGATGTATTTGATTAATAGGTTGACGGATGAAAAATTATCGGAAAACTATAGACGAAGATGCATTGAAACATGAGGAGTGTTGGAAGATGCATAGAAATTGGAAAGAAGAGCAGAAGGTGTGAGGTTGTGAACTAAAGCGAATGTTATGTGTAGGTAGTTTGTGGAAATGCAATACGGATGATCATGTCTGTTAATATATGACGTATTATGTTGTTTGGTAGAGGTAATGTTGGTATTGCACATGTGCAAAGTTTGATATAACATACATATTGGTATTGTATAATGTATTACGAATGGTAACATTTGTTAATTTAGGATGTCATATTTTGTTTAGTATAGTATATGCTGGTGATGCATATGTGTAATAACGATTGTTCTTCGGATTATGTGATTCCTTATGATAAGGGTGTTATATTTACTTGTTGTTATACAAAAGTTGTGTGATAGTGTGTTAATGTTGGTAATGCACCTGTGTATTAATAAAATCCAATAAACATGGTAGTAATGAATATATGTATTTTTTAAGATATTGTATATTTGTTCATATGATATTACATATGTGATACCCTATTATATATGGGGTACCACATTACATATGTTGATGTATATGTAAAGGAAACGGGTTATATGTAGGTAAAATATTCATGTATGCACATGTGCATTGGTAGAAACAATAACAATGTGAGTGATAAAAAAAAAGTATCACCCGTGCAAGTGCAATCATAAACAATGCAAGTGCAATCATTAACATCGGAATTTGTAATCATAATATCGGAATACATAGTTTAAATGATGTTTAACCGAGTAGTTCAACGTAAACGTGTAGGTCAAATTGAATGTAAACAGTAATTCAACATAATCAAAATGAACGCAGACGTTTCAAATTAAGTGTAAACAACAGTTCAACGTAGGTGAGCAACTTGAATGTAAACAGTTTAGATTAAATGTAAAACGAATAATAAAACAAAATGATCAATATTTTGACGACGAACTTAATCAAATTTTTGATGGTTGGGTGCATTATGACGTCTGGATAAACGTCTAAGGGGCTGTTCATGTACATTTGTATGTGAAGGGTATTCAGAATCATCATATGTATCTTCATTAGTATCATTATCATCATCGGAATAAGAATTGGTTTCATCGTTAGGGGGGGTACGGAATTCCAGCAGCAATGGTAGCAGCTTCATTGTGTATGAATGTTCCTGAAAATATAGAAAGAATGTTAAAAAGTGAATAAAGAAATTGTAAAAAGTGATATTTAATAAGGTAAATGTTATGTGTAAGAATGTTGTATAAATGATAAACAGATTATTGGTGATGATTATAGGATAATGGTAACGTGCTGCACATGTGCAGGATGTAGATTATTGGTGATGGTTATAGGGTAATGGTAAAGTGCTGCACATGTGCAGGATGGTGTATTTATATAAGAATCACGTCTGACACTCGAATTACATCAGCAGTTCTCAGTTCTCAAGCATTAGCAGTTCTCTGTATTTCGTCATCGTCTCGATTACATCAGTAGCGATAACGATACACCATAAACCGTTCGTCATATCGATTTTACCATCAAACATTTCAATTTCGTCATATAATTGAGGGTAGTGCTCCAAAATTCGTATTATAATCGGTATTATTGTAGTAAGAACATAATCATATATCATATACTAGTCTAAGAACCCGCGAATTTCGCGGGTGGCTTAACACAAACATTTTATTATTTATTAGTGTTACATAAAATTTAAAAGGTTATTTTTATCTAATGAAGAACAGCTGATAGAATACCCTATGGAACTACTAAGCCAATGTACACAACATCAGTCATCAGATCTGGATAATTTGGTGCATATGTCTAGGTGATCAAAAAAAAAAAAAAGATACTTAAGAAAAATAAAGAATATCACAAGTATCTCCTAAGTTTAAAGGTAAAACAAAATGAGATACCATCATTAATGGAGGGTAACATGGGCAAAAATTGTCTATAAGGGTGTCTAACTTTGAGCAACATAATTATCCAATCACCTAAACTAACTAATACTTTTAATTGCAGCAGTAGACATTTACAGAAGTGTTCATACACTATTACCTTGGAGAATCAAACATATTTATTTCCCTAATCATTGCTGGTACAAAAAACTACTTACCATTGCTTCAAATCTGGTAATTTGACACCAATTAACCAGTAATACAGTCCTGCATCAATTTGATCCAATCACTCAACCTAACTAAGACTTATAATTACAGCAGTAGATGTCTACATGGGTGTTTATCTCCCTTATCATTGTTCTTACGAAAAGTACTTATTAATTAACCAAATCTAGTATCACAAGAATTAGCAAATTACTATGTTGACCACAGGTGCACCAAGGCCATTGCTTTTGTCAAAACGGTTCGTTTTAGACGGGTCAAAAGAAATGATCAAATTACCAAATTAGCCTATTTCAAAAAAGTATATTTACCAAGACAATGAACTACCAACCTAAGTATTAATATTTTAGCCCAATCCATTCGTAATCGAGTATTCTATTCGTAATCAGGGAAGCACGATCAGAATTATCGAGGAGTGTGGCACAATTAGGGTTCCAGGAGGAACAATGGTAGGAGGAATGACACGATTAGGGTTACAGGAGGAACAAAGTATGAGGAGGATCAATAGATGTATGAGGATCGATACCTGATGAATCAGAAGACGCTATATGCCACCGTAAACACTGTGCCGACTGCCACCACCGTGAAATATGTGAACGCCGCCGTGAAAACCACCATGAACGCCTCTACTCCGCCGTGAAACCACCGTGAATGCGTCTCTGCCACTTGTGAAAACTGTGAACTGATGAAACCCCTTGAAACCCTAAAATGGAGAACAGTGACAAAAAAAGGAATGAGCGTGCTTTATATTAAACATATTTTAATTACAAAATTGCCATGTGTTCACACTAGTTCTCGCGGTTCTCGCAATAAAGGGTGGTTCCTAACGGATCTTTATCCTATATATATATATATATATATATATATCGTGTGGGGTTCTAGAGTGAACACTATTGTATTTGTGAACTGAGTGAACAAATCTTGGCCATTGATTTACATCATTAAATCGTAAAATATACTAGTGTATTTTCATCATCAAATCCTGGCCATTGATTTACACTTATATATACACTTGTGTATTGATAATTAAGGGCCAAGATTAGTTCACTAGTGTTCACTATCAAGGGGGTTTTTCACTAATGAACCTAATCCTATCCTATATTCATATGTATGTATATAAACTAAAGCGCAATTCATAACACGGTTTCGAGTAAAATTTATATCAAGACGTTGATAAAAATAAGCACGTCAGAACGGCGTACACAAAATTTTATCATATCTTAAAAATTATAAGCGAAAAACAAAATAACTTTCAACAGTTGTATGACACCTTTATTAAAGTTCATGGGTTGAAACATATATTTGCTATAGAAAAAGAACTATTAAACTTATTGCTCTATTAAAGTTTAGGGTAGTAACGTAAAGGTACGGTGACGAACCGAGACGATGTAGTAATATTTACAATTATTTTATTACACAAAAAATGTATATTGTAACTTAAACAATAATGTTGTCTCTACATCGATCGAAAACCATATAAAACAAATACCGTTACCGGTTCCGATAACACTGATACTGGTACGGATGTTGTTGGTCGGTATCGGTTCAATTCGTCATTGTACCATTATTTCGAATATAACTCCGTTTTAAATAAAATATATATAAGAATGTTAGAAAAAAAAAATTAATGCAGTCACATATGTAGTTTTTATATAAAAAAACTAACAAACTAAAGTTATATGAAAAAGAAAAACTATAGTTAAAAATATATCTTATTTTTAGTATAAAGTCTCTATTTAAAAGATAAATATAAAAGTAATAATAAAAGAAAGTCAATGAACTTTTAATTGAAAGTTAAAAGAAAAAAGGTCATGAATCTAGCAGTTATTATAACTAATAATAATGCTTGAGTTCAGAACCCTAAACAAGCTATAGGAAGGTGAGGATACCGTCAAGTCATTATCTCCCTTATGTCCTAGATTTTTTTTTCTTTTTTTTTAAAAGAGAACTTCATTAAAAACCGGCACTACTCGTCTCCAAGGAGGAGGGCGAGCCACCACAAAACCAAAATTACATCAAAGTTAATTTACACTATGAATCCCAATCACACGCACTACCATTACTTCTATGTTTATACCATAAAAAACTACATGCCTTCACATCCGCTATGATCTCCACTCCTTTTGCATGTATACATCTAAAGACTAGATCGTTTCATGATGACACATCACACATGTTGCTACAATGGTTAGGACACCGGGTCGCAGTGGCGGACCCATGATTTTTTTTTCATTGGGGTCTATTTTTTGTGTAAGGATTTTTCACAATCAAACATTAAAATTTTTGGGTCGGTCATCGTAGTCGGGTCGGGGCTAAGAAATAATGTAGAAGCATTTAGTGGACATGAAACCACTACATTATATGTTGAAAGTTTTATTTGGTAATCAAGTGTTAAATAAAATCAACATTCAATTTATCATTTTAAAGAAGCAAATTAGAGGGTCAATGGGTGGTTGTGCGGTTTTAAAACAATAATTTAATGTGGGTCCACCCCTGCCGGGTCGTCTAAGATTTATAAAACAAAAATTATGATTTTTATATAGTTTATATTTTCTTTCTCTTACTTTTTTTAATAAGTACTAAGATTTATAAAACTAAATTTATGATTTTTATATAGTTTTATATTTTCTTTCTCTTGCTTTTTTTAATCAATATTTATATGTTGAATTTTGTGTAAGTTTTCAACGGCGGCTGTAACTTTCTAAATTGTTCAACAAGCATAAGAAATGAGAGAAACACATTGTTAGACTTTGAATAAACTAGGAAACAGGAAATATCAATGTAATTATGTGCACCTGGGCAAATTGACCTTTTTACTTTTATTATTTTATTCGTTTTTTTTGACGTATGAATTTGTAAGATTTGTAACTAATGGGCTTTTTGAAGCCCAAAAGAGTAGGACTTGTGAATTTGAAATTAACATGTTATGTTCAATTATATCCGGAGTTACAAGTTGAGATATACAAGAATGGGTGGTGGCCTGGCCTCTACAACCACTTGTCCACTTGTGCGCATAGGGTGACCCAAACTATATAAGGGTGCCAAACGGAATTAAAAAGTTGAGGCTTTCGACAAGTACATTTATGAGTACATGTATACAAGATCTAGAGTTAAAAATGTCATGTATATGTAAATACTAGCAGGATACCCATGCGATGCGGTGAGAGCGATACATTGCATTGCGATACTCCTTTTTTGTAGTTTTCTGTTTTCTTATTCATATAACATTTATTGTAGCATCATTGTGACATAAATATTTATTATAGCATCATTTTGATAAATATGCATCAAAAGCGAAGTAATCGGGTAATACATTTCATTGTGTTGTGCATGGTTCGGTCGGTTCGGTTATTATCCTCAACCGAAGCCTAAACCAAAGTCATCGATTAGTCTATTTTATTAACCAATAAGTTTTTAGTTAATCACTTCAATTTATTCGGCGGTTAGATTACGGTTTATGGTTTGGATCATTTAATTTCAATTAATAGCAAAAACCAAACTTTGGCTAAAACTTTTGCTTAGAAATATATGAAATGGAAATATAAAATATGAAATATATAAATTGGATGTATAAAAGCTATAAATATATGAAAATATGAATGATTTGGTTTGGTTCAACTAATTTTGGTTAAACGAGAGTACAAAAAAATTAATAACCGGTTTTTGGTTAATTCGGTTTTCAGTTAACTCAGTTTTTTTTTTATTTTGATTCGGTTTTGTCTGTTTTCGGTTTGGTTTAGGTAAACGATTAGTTATTGCTCACCAATAACCGGTTTTGGTTAATAACAATAGGTGCGCGCGCGATGCGGCGGGAAACGCAGGCATTGCCACGATATGCATTGTTTGGTTGGTTAGATTATTATCTTCAACCGAAATCGAGGTCATCGATTAACCTATTTTATTAACCAATCTGTTTTCAGTTAATCGGTTTGGTTTATCCAATTAGATTGACGGTTTTTTGTTTGATTAATTTAATTTTGGTTAATAGTCAAAAACCAACTTGGGCTAAAACGTTTGATTGAAAATACATGAAATGAAGATATAAATACATAAAACTGGGGTATAAATATGAAATACATAAATTGAAGGTATAAAAGCTATAAATATGTGAAAATATGAATGATTAGGTTTAGTTAATTTTGGTTAAATAAGGGTAAAAAAAATCGATAACCGTTTTTGGATAATTCAGGTTTCGGTTAATCGGTTTTTAGTTAATTAAAATTTTGGTTGATTTCGATTCGGTTTCGATTAACGATTCAGTTATTACCCACCCTTAGACACTTTTAATCACGTAACGTATTAATTTTTTTAATTAAAAAACTGTAGCAATACTATACTCAAATTTATATATATACTAGTAGGGTGCCCGCGCGATGCGGCGGGAGCGACACTTTGCATTGCGGCACTCGTTTCTGGTAGTTTTCTTATTCGTATAATATTTATGATAACATTATCGTGGTGGATATATGCCATAAGTGTTACACATATGTAAAGTTTTGATTTTTTATAAAAATTAATAATCAAAAGACAAAAAATATTGTTTTTTTTATAAAAATTAATAAACAAAAGACAAAAAATAAAAGATAAGTTGTTATAATTGTAAAGTATGTTTATTTTATTGGTTAAATTATAAAGTATAATTTTATTCTTTAAAATTCATAACTTTTTTTTAAATATCCACATAGTACTCATCCAATAAACTTTAAGTTTAAAATTTTCGTTTTTATAAAAATAAAGATAGTATTTGACTCGTAACTACATTTTAGACCTTTAACTTAAATTGTTAACTTTCAATTTTTTACAAATATAAAAAATTTATATTTTTATAAAATTTCAAGAACTGTTTTTATAAAAAATAGGATGTTAAAAGTTTATATATTTATTAACTTTATATCATACTACGTTCAGATTTTTAGTTCCTAACTAATCTTATCTATATTGTTGGTGCATGCGTCTGTCGACTTCGTCTTGTATCAAGTCTTGCATTACACATGGCACGAAGATCAAGAAAACAAGACATAAGCTAATTTCGCATGAAAGGGTTCATGTTAATTCCATACGGAATTAATATGTAATTTCGTTTGAGTCTTGTAATTTCGTTCGAAGTATAATTTCGTGTGAAGTTGTAATATCGTTTGAGTAGTGTTCATGCGGAATTAGTCCGCCTATATATAGTTGTCTTACCGTGTCATTTGGAACGGAATTAGAGTGTGTGTTTCCGACGGCGAAGCTCTGTCGAAGTGTCTTCAGAACTGTAATAGTATCAGAATCAATATACAAGACAGTTAAAAGTAATATCTTGCTGAATTCAACTCATCATGTCTGTTTCCGCCTTTCATTTTGAGTAGAACGCCTCTGATCGACTCGTTTCGAATCCGAACACGATCCTACATGTGGTATCAGAGCACAGGAGGAGGAGTTCTGCAGATTTCAGCTTGATTTCATCTCTTTTTCTCACTTCTACACCTTCTTTTCTAAATTGAACAAGTTTTAACAGTCAAAATGATCTGAATTTCACATATCATAAGCGAAATAGTGTTTAAACAAATCCTTGAAAAAAATTAGATCTTAATTCAATCTAAAACTGGAAAAATCTGTAATTTCGCTTGAGACTCTGTTCGAAAATGACGACATCAGCTAATCCCGTTTGAAATTGTTCAGTAATTTCGCACGGAATTGCTGATTTTTTCTTAATTTCGCTTGAAAATAATTCTAATTTCGCACGGAATTAGAATTCCGTTTGAGTTATATCGTTTTAAAGCTAATCTCGTGTGAAACTGAGTGATTCCGCACGAGATTACCTGATTTCGTTTGAAAAGTTCTAATTTCGTTTGAAAGTTGTTTGTTGCAGGTAATTTCGTTTGAACCTAATATCGCTTGAAGGGTGATTTCGTTTGAAAGATATAATCTCGTTTGAAAACGTCTGAAGAAGAATTCTACAACGCGTTTGCCACATCCTCGACTACTCCAGCTGCCATTGCATAAAACATGAACTTAGAAAACGAAACCGGAACTTTGTAAAAACCCCCGAAGCTTATGGGAATTGAGGAGTACCATGGCTGGAAAAATCGTTTTGAGAATTGGGTTCAGGCAAACCATCTAAGAGCTTGGGAAAGCATTGAAACAAAATATGTTAGACCACAGACTGCTTTGAGAGTTGATAAAATCATTTCAGAATTCACAGATCAAGAGAGAGACAATTATAAAGGGGAGAAAATGATGATTAGTCTTCTACAACAAGCTGTTAAAGAAGACATCTTTATACTGCTTCAGCATGATGGTAGTGCATTTTCGATTTGGGAGGCACTTGAGAAGAAATTTGAAGGAAGTACAGAAATGCTCAAAAGTAAAGCATCTTTGATGAAAAAGGAATTTGAGTTGTTTACAAGTATGCCAGGGGAGACTACAAAAACTCTCATTGAAAGATATTGTCATCTTCTGCGTACCATGTCTTAGTTGAAAATTACTAAAACTCCAGCAGAATGGGTTGAAAAGTTAGCTGACGCTTTACCACAGAAAGAATGGGGTACTTATCTTATGATCTTGAAGAATTCAGGAGAGTTTAGTAGATTGTCAATTGGACAGTTTATTGAAAAACTTGAGGCACAGGATCTTGAACAGCAAAAGATTGCCAGAATGAACAGCTCGAGCAATCAACAAGATATCAAATTGTACTACAAAGGAAATGTTCAAACTGTTGAAGCAAGTCCAAAGATTCAAACTGCTTTTAGTGTAGGAAATTCATCTGGATCAGTCAGTCAAAGTTCAATCAACACTAGTGGATTTTCAAATGTTAATCCTCCAAATGTTCAAAGTGAAAATATTGGTAATGGACATATGATTCAGTGCAATGTTGCTTTCCATCTTCAAAATGGACAGAATTTTTCTGAAGAAGTTGTAAAAAGTCATATGGCATTACTGGTTACTGCTTTGGAATCTTATGAAGGTTTGATTGCTGGAAGAATTGGTAATCCTATGCTAACCAAGGAAGATTATGATCAGATCGATGCAGAAGAATTGGAGCTCATGGATATTAAATGGTGTTTAGCTAGTGTTCTGAGAAGAGCTGAAAAGTTCAAAATGATTACAGGAAGAAATGATTTCTTGGATGCACATGTTTCTACTTTGGGATTTGATAAATCTAAAGTTACTTGTTTTCGATGCAGGGAGAAAGGTCATTTCAAAAGAGAATGCAAAAATCAAGAAGCAAATGGAGCAAAGAATCCGTTTGGTGGTCATGATTACTATCGAAAAGCCATATATCAACAAGTTGCTCATCAATCGCATCAACAAAAAGATTCACAAACTACTCATGGGAAAATGATTGAAGATGCAAATAAGAAAGCTTATTATGGTATCATTGATCAAGACGATGAGAAATTGGCTCCAGGATTTAGCTGGGATAAGTTTGTGGATGAGAATGGGGAGTTTAAAGCTTTTATTGCTCAAATTGTCCAAAAGCCAGAATTGATGAAAGAATGGATAGCAGTGTTATCTGATGAAGAGAAAAGTAAAGATGAAGAATCTGTTTCTTCTGAAAACAGTTTAACAGATACTAGTGATGATGATGAAGAAGTTGAACTGATAAACATTGGAAAAACTCATTTACCTTCTGATAGTTTTGAATTTTATTTTGCAGATAAATTGAAGAAACTTAAAGAAAGAAAAGCTGCAAAAGAAATGGAAGAAGTTAAGGTTGTTGAGAAGATTGTTGAAGTGGAAAAGGTAGTTGAAGTCGAGAAGATTGTGGAAATTGAAAAAATTATTGAAGTCACAAAACCTTGTCTTACATGTTTGGAAACTTGCAAACAATGTGAAGATAAAGATGAAAGGTTTAGTGAGCTTGAAAAGTTGAAAGAGAAGTTGTTGTTTGATGTTAAGAATGTGAAAGAGTCGTACGATGTATTGAACAAAACTGTGAATAGTTTGCAGAAGACAAACTCTGAAAGAGAAGATGCTTTGACATTGATGAATGCAACAATGATGTCGAAACAGAAAGAGATAATTTTTTACATTGAAGAATGTGCGAAATGGAAGCAAGAGTTGGAAACTGAGAAAGCTGAAAATGAAAGAATCAGACGATTACTAAGAAGTTATTCGAGTTCTGATTATTTAATTGACAGAATTTATCCAACTGTTGCAGGTTTTGAAGTGTTTGAAGATAAGAAGTCAAAGAAAAAGGATACTGGTAAGAAACAGAGTGTTTGTTATAATAAGTGTCCGCCTCCGATTTGGGAAGGGTATTCGCCTAGAAAACCGAATGAGGAACAAGTAAAAAAGGCAGTTAATATAAAGTTAGAGTCCGAGATAACCGATGCATTACCAGACAATATTGACATCACATTCACAGCGTCCGACACAGATCATGAGTCCGAATTAATAAAAAGGGTGGTTGATCAGGTGTTGGATAAGGATGAGGAGTCGGAGTCAAAGTCCGAGTCAGAAAGTTCGTGTTTGTCAGTCGGGAGTTCGAGTTCATCTGAAAAGAGTTCAAAATCGTCGGGAAAACGGGTTTATAGTAAAGAATTTTTGTTGTCAAAATCAAATTTGAATGACGAAACATTTGAAGTGGCATACACTTTGAATGGTTCTGACAAATTATATTTTGATAAAGAATTTCCAATAAGAGGTGTTAAAACTGAAATGATAAAAAAAGGTTTTCAAATTGACAGAAATTAATATTTCTGAAATAAAAGATGTAAATCTTACTAGAAAATCTAAAAAGTACACCTCAAGAGTTCAACAACGTTTAAACAAGAAAAAAGGTTACGGTTCTGGTTCAGGTTTTCAAAAGAAACCAAACCATAACGGTAATTTCAAAAGAAAAGGTCTTGGTTTTATTCCACCAGAAAATTATAAAAATGAGAAAATTTTTAAAACAAATACAAAATTTGTTTCAGGGACAAGTTGTGAAGACGAATCAAAGAGCTCATTCTGGAGACAGTCAAATCAGGAATTTCTTGCTGAAAAAAAAAAGAAAACTGAAGCTAATCAGAGAAAAGAAACTAGAACCTGTTACAGATGTCAAGAAGTTGGTCACATTGCCTGGAATTGTCCTAAGGCAACCAACACAAAACAGGGAGTCTCAGAAAAACTCAAAGAAATAGTTGTTGATAAAACAGAACCACCAATTGAAAGATTTAAAGTGTTTAAAAATTCAACATATGAGGTTGGTGAGTGTTCGAAAGGTTTTTACAAGAAGAGGGGAAATCTTGACAATCAAGCATGGGTTGTTAAGAAATCAGAAGTAAGATCTGGCGATGAATCTGATTCCACAAAATCAGAGGAGCCACATGTTGTTGAAAATGATGAAAACTCAGTACCTCCAATGGATGATGTTCATTTTCCACCATTGCGGGCTGAAAATTTTAAACAAAAAGTTGGAAAAGTTGAGATTTCAAATCAATTCTATTCTGAGAAGAAGGAATTTGATGTTGAAAAGGTTTTTAATGGAAATATTAAAAAGATTTTGGAAAGATGGTTGAGGGAAAGGTTCAAGGGGTAAAAGAGTTTTATGAAATAAAGAAGGCAACTTACACCCCAAGTGCAGGTGAGGAGAAAACATCCAAGTTTAGTGAAGCTTGGATGTCTTTTTTTCATAAGTAAGAAGTATGACTTGCCGGAGCCCCCAGGTTGGTAAGAGTGGAGTAGGAATCGGCATCATTCTTGAATAGTTTGGTTGGTAAATTTACAGGTGATATCTTTATATTGTTATATTTTGATTCACAAGTGGTTTTGATTAATAAGTGAACCTAAAAGTGGTTGAAGAAGGTGCTCACTTACAAGTGGTAAATCAAGGACATTAAGTTGTACTTGTTTTTCCTACAAATGATATTTTGAGATCAATGTGATGAATCCCTACCTTACAAGAAGTAAAAGCAATGAAACTTATTTTCCGGAAAAATCATTTTGGTTAAAACAAACTTAAGTGTTTTGAAATCATAATGAGAAAATAGTTTGTTGAAAGGGGGAGTTCTGATTATTTATGCCAAGTGGATGACGAATTGAAGTGATTCGATATCAGTTGTCAATTTACTTGTACAGTTTGTTTTCAAATTTCTTTAAATGTGTTTGCATTTTAGGGGGAGTAAGAATTTTTCAGAAAATCCAAAAACATTAGAAAATTTGAAAAAGATAAAAACATGATAAAATACAAAATGAGTTTTGGTGTTGAAAAGAGGAAATGATAATACATCAGTGGACAGTTACAGTATGCTAAAGAAATGTAATGTTTGAATAGCGTTAAACGGTCTCACTGATGATATGCCGATAGGTTTTGACACATTTAGTAAGCTTTTTCGGGATATAAACTTAAATTCAAACTTGCTTATTTCGTGGGGAACACTACTTGGATATATAGGTAACCCCTGAAATTTCGTTTGAAGGATCCCTCTTTCTGAGATACTAGGTCTTTATGCTTAGTGATATCTGGGGTATTATCCCGGGACTTCTGATTTTGCGGAAGCAATGGCCTAGTCCCCGGAGAATACTTTACGCTTGCTTGAAATAAAAGCCCACCCTCAGCATAAAAAATGATGAATCATTGAAAAATGCAAATCATGTGCTGTTGTAAAAAAGATCCTCTAAAGGGGACCCACCAAAAGACGAAGCCGTCATCTCTCTGCTGAACTGAAGTTCTGACCTGAGCTCTCACGGTTCTTCGCATTTAACCCCTTACAGATATCATCTGTGGTATACTCACCTGTAAGACTGAATATTGGGATCTGGATACGGGAGTATATTCAAGAGGTGGGACACACGAATGAGTTTAAGTCCTTAATACACCTAATTCATATCCTGAATCAGTTGAAATTTGTGTGAAAATTTAAGTGGATCAGTATATCGACAATCTAAGTGAATTGTTTAATTCTTAATGTGTAACTAAGCTCAACGGTACTTGTGACTTGTCAAAAACTGATATGATCCTCTTACACAAACTCACAAAAATAGTGTCTGTAAATATTTCTTTACTGCATTTTCATCTAGTAAAAAATTCAAAAAGATTTTTAGTATGTTTTAGCATAAATTTTGAAAAATTCAAAAAGATTTTAGACAACTGATGTTGGAGAGCTGATTTTCAAAATTCCAAGTGCTAAACATGATGACAAACAATGAAGGGGAGTTTGTTTGATATAAGAAAAGATTTTAAAAGAAAAATGTTTTTCATTCATGCGGTTCATCAGAAATTATCATTGAAAATTTTTTCTGGGTAAATTTGAGGGGGAGTCTGTAATTATAAATTTGTTAAATCTTAAAATTTGTGAAATTTATTTCTGGGTTAAGAATGTGCAGGTTTAGCCAGGTTTCGATCATGAACCTGTGAAAAGAGCACAAAGCCAGGTTGTGATTCTGAAAAAAGAGAATAAATTTTGAGGAAGCTTACACAAGTCAGATACTTCAGAAAGAGATCAGACTGATAAAGACTGAAGACATTGAAGACTCGACACTTAAGACTAGTCAACATTCGAGGGGGAGTCTGTTGGTGCATGCGTCTGTCGACTTCGTCTTGTATCGAGTCTTGCATTACACATGGCACGAAGATTAAGAAAACAAGACATAAGCTAATTTCGCATGAAAGGGTTCATGTTAATTCCATACGGAATTAATATGTAATTTCGTTTGAGTCTTGTAATTTCGTTCGAAGTATAATTTCGTGTGAAGTTGTAATATCGTTTGAGTAGTGTTCACGCGGAATTAGTCCGCCTATATATAGTTGTCTTACCGTGTCATTTGGAACGGAATTAGAGTGTGTGTTTCCGACGGCGAAGCTCTGTCGAAGTGTCTTCAGAACTGTAATAGTATCAAAATCAATATACAAGACAATTAAAAGTGATATCTTGCTGAATTCAACTCATCATGTCTGTTTCCGCCTTTCATTTTGAGTAGAACACCTCTGATCGACTCGTTTCGGGTCCGAACACGATCCTACATATATGAGTCTATTTTTAACTTATAATCCCTAAAAAAATAGAACACAATCTACTATGTATCTAGTCAAGTTGGTAAAGAATTCTTTTGAAAATGACCAATATTATCTATAACAATATAGCTAAACTTATAATTCCTAAAAATTTGCAACAAAATTTAGTATTTATATAGTAAATATTGTAAATTTCTGGAGTATTTTATTTATATTTGTTACAAAAAATGTTTATAAAAGAATATTTTTTTTATAAAAACAAAATGTTTTGTTTATAAATAAAGTAAAAAAAATTGTTTTACACATGTAAAGTTTCGTTTTTTAATATAAAAATAATAATCAAATGAAAAAAAATAAAAGATAAGTTGTTATAGTTGTAAAGTAAGTTTATTTTGTTGGTTAAATGATAAAGTTTATAATTTTATTCTTTAAAGTTCATAACTTTTTTTAAATATCCACATGGGACTCATCTAATAAACTTTAAGTTTAAAATTTTTGTGTCACACCCCCAAAATACCTCATGCGGAAACCCCCGCGAGGCGTGTAACGTACCAGGACCCAAGCCACCAATCACATTAAACTCATAACTATATTTAAATAAAGCTTTCATTCATTAATAAAAAGTGTTACAAACGTTACATATCATTCATTGTCTACAGCGGAAGCATAACTCATTTGTTAAGTGTTTCGTACACCATGTGTACATAAACCATTAAGCTTGTATTGAGATTCCATGTATCTCGACCCATGACCACTCCAGCATCCCAGACAGCAAGTCCCAATGATATAAACCTACAAACCTGCAAGCATGCAGACAAGTGTGTCAGACGACGCTGGTGAGTTCAAAGTTTTGTTAACGTGTTTAGCTACCAGTTATGAGCATAAAATGTTTCAGTGATTTGATTTGATGTTGTTATTAACTCGATTACCGCAGATGGCTACAAGATTTATTTGCCCAACCCCAATGTCTCTATCAAAACATTGGTCATGATTTAAGGTAATTAGTTCACGCCCGTCCTCCCCGGTACGGTGTGAGGGTGCCAAACCTAATAGCGCTATCAACTAATAACCTCGTTGCCTCCCCGGCAACTAATCGGTAGATGTAAGGGGTCTTATATGATAGAAATGAGTGTAGTAACCAACATCCCAATAATCCGACGTTCCTCCCAGGAACAATTACCAGATATCCCTCCCCGGGATGCATGCTTGGAAAAAGAGCAGTGAACTCACCTTGGTTTTCTCGGTATGATTAGTTACTTGTTCACACTTAGTTAATCGAAGCCTATGGTGTTCATGTACACGTAATCAGTTTACATTCGCATGACTCGCGTATAAATTGTAATCATATTGTGTTCAAGCAACAATCACCAAGTAGCACATAAACAATTATTCAACTCAAACGAATCCGAAATTCACATGTATGTTTCGTAACAATGCTTAATAGTTAAGTGAGCTATTCATCATAAATATCACTGTAGGTTACATAATATATACTCAGTTCACACATGTATTCACATCCTATGCATATTATACAACAACAGTTAAGTATTACACAACAGTTAACTGGGTTACTCCACCAATTCATTTATCAAAAGTTAACACCCTATTTAACTACCACGTCAGATCCAACCATATGCTCATATCATGCGATGCTTACATGTGTTCACAACAATCATTATTTAATCACACACAATCAAGGTTCTAGCTTATCATCATAATAACCATCTATCCTATCATCCCATGACCGATTACATGCATAAAGAATATTGTACTGACATCATCGAATCATTACTCCATGCAAACCCTATCCCCATGATCATTAGGGTATCTATCACGTGAACAACCCCCATGTGACGACATGTTTAAACATTAACGGCCCAATTGAATTCCTTTTAGTTGCAATATTGACAGAATCATTTAAAAGTTGTCGGCTAAATCATTGATTCACACTAATCTTATCTTAGTTTACAAACACATCGGACCAATTGCTCACTGTCTCGACGAAAGACCCATGCAAGTTTCTACGGCGAAAGACCCTATGGTGAAACATCTATGTTTTGTGGAGGTTGTATGTGACGAAACTCTCAAGTTTCGTGGAGGTTTCATGTGATGAAACTCTCAAGTTTCGTGGAGGTTGCATGTGACGAAACTTCCAAGTTTCGTCAACCACCTGTTTTGTCGTGGATGACCTCAGAAGGTTTGTGCACCTGCAAACCCTAATTGACCCACTGCTTCATCGCGTCAACATCATCATCATCATGCTAAACACATAGAATTCCTAATATGCGTGAACCTAAACGAGCATGTAACAATCATGTTCAACAATCGATAACATCAGTACATTCAATCAAATCTACCAGTTCATATGCAAATTTAATATTCCATTCATCCTGCTAACACATTGTCGAACATATTACAATCAATTATCCAATTGAACCAAATAACGTAATCCTTCATCCGGTCACATAACAACTCAAGATTTTTGACACAATCACCATTCATATCATCACATATAGTCAAGAACAACTAACGATAAACAATACGAGTATACGAGAACTAACCGAGGGATAGTAGAGGGTGTACAATCGAGAGATAATGTGTGCCAACCGGGAATAAGGCTCCGGCCAGAGAGGGGCTGCCGCCAATCCCAGGGGAGAGAAGAGAAGTGCTAGGGTTTATTATTTTCTTGATTCAACTAGGTTATGGAAGCCCCCACTCAAAAGTTATGGGTGTGTGTGCGCAGAAATGAACTGGACCTGGCTTGCTCCGCCCTGGGCTCGCGAATATTGGGCCACGAATAACCAAAGTTACGAAGGAGAGGTTTGGCCCAAGTAGAAAGTGTGTGACTAATCTCTTCTAATTCTAATAACTCATCTATGTACCGTCCAAATAATTCACATCTAAATACAAATCAATTCAGTAAAATCCATACTCAAATAATAATCAATCCGATATAATAAGTTTGCTTGCAACGTTTTATAGCACAGAAAACGTAGTGATACAAGTTACGGATCATGAAATCAAGTAACACAAATCTTGAAAGTTCGGGTTGTCACATCATCCCCAACTTGAAAGAAATTTCGTCCCGAAATTTGACAAGTAACCCCAAAAAAAAAAACAGTGAGGTGTTAAATCAGGATGACTGTGGATTTTCCTCGGGTGCCACATCATCCCCAACTTGAAAGAAATTTCGTCCCGAAATTCGCCAATGGCATCAAAAGTTGATTCAACCACTGGAATAACTGTGTATACAAGAGCTTACTCCGATCATTGCGTTCCCTCGTGAACTCCGGTCCACGCCTTGAGTTCCAACGAACTCTCACGATTGAAATTCGACTATGCTAACGAATCCTGACGTCCTGGTCCATGATTTCAGTAGACCCCTCAACCATTGCAACTTGTCATTAGCCTCAACCTCTAATAAGGGTATCATATGCGTTTCATCGGACAAGCACCGCCTTAGATTCGAGACATAATGATATCATGCACGTTACCCAATTCGCCGGTTCACTCGAGTTTGTAGGCCATATTACTGATTCTTTCCAAAGTTTCGAATGGCCTATCATGACGTAAGTTCATCTTATCGCGCTTCCCAAAGCGCTCCGCACCTTCCCAGGATGAGACTCTCAATATGACACGTTCGCCTGCAGCGAACTCCCAGCGTTTCCTAAGTTATCAGGTTTCCTGGCGATCACGCGTTGTCGCCACACGATTTCCAATCTAAATAATCTTCCCAAGGGTTTCGAGTACAAGTCCTAGATCTGTGATTAGGTTGTCTCCCACCTTAATCCAACAAGGAGGTTAGCGTTACTGTTCATGCAATGCCTCAAACAGAGCTGTCTGAATACTGGACTGGTGACTACTACGGTAGAACGCAGCCAAAGATATGGGTTCTCACAATTTCCACTAAGTCAATCACAAACATGCTCGCAGCATGTCTTCAAGTGTCAAGGGTTTCGTTTACTCTTGACCATTTGTCCTATGGTGATAAGTAATGGTCATATCTAGACGTGAACCAAAAGTGTTGTGTGATGCCTGTCACAACCAGGTATAGATCAAAATCAGAGATAACAGAAGTTGGCACCTCGTGCCTAGAAGCTGCCCTTCATACGTAGTTGTTCAGAGGATGCGAAGACTTGACAATCTCCCTTGTTTGCAAGAAAGTGTACTGATTACATGAGACAATCAACGAATACCCAAGTGATGTTATTTCCGTTCTGAGTTTCAGGTAGTTCAGTGACAAAATACGTGGTAGTCTGTTCCCATTTCCATATGGGTGTTTCTGGTTGCTGATACTCCGCCTCGGCTTTTCCACAAGTCAAACATCATTCACAACCATTGCTAGGTGGGTCTTAATGCCCGATCACCAGCACAAGATTTATAGATCCTAATATCTCTCGTCAAAAAAATCCAGACGACTAAAATATCGAAGCCAGTGTGCTTTGCTCAACATAAGTTCTCTAAGGTTGCTGTATAATAAGATCCACACTCTTTCCTTGAGGTATCAAATATTGTCCGACTTGCCACCGGTTGTTTCTCCATGCCCCGCATGGGTTCAACTTAAAAATTCTCTTCCTACAGTTCTCCAGTTTGAACAGAGCGAGTCGGATTAGGTAGGTTAGAGTCGATAGTGAGCTGCAAAGCTCGTGCACATTCAAGTTTCACAATCATAATCATCCAAAGGGTCCATCCAGTGATGCCATTAACTGATTTAGCTAGTCCGAAACAAAGGTACATGGGAGGCCCTTGTGATCGGTCTAAGTAGTGCATTTGGTACCCTCCAAGTAATGCCTCCTGCTTAAATTCGAGATCGTAGCTTCCACCCCAGGTTGTGAGTCGTGCAATCCTCCTTGTAAATCCACTACGTGAGTCATCACCTTCTCGTGTTGCATCGGCGTGTAATTGGGACTCGAATTCGGGCCATCATGGTATACCACTAAATCACCCGTACCCTCGGGTAAAGGCGATGCTCAGTGCATTGCAGAGTTGGGATCCGAGAGCTGAAAAGACGTCCTCCTGCTTTGTCTTCCACGAACATAGCACCCCGCTGTGTTAATGAGATTAAAGCTGCGCGATCTTCGAAAACCATGTGACGAATCTACGATAGTATCTAGCGAAACCAAGAAGTTATTGTATCCTCAAAGGACTCTTTGGGGTTGATCAATATCTAATAAAATGGATCTTTAGCGAGATCCACGTGCATTCCCACTTCGTTGATTACATGACCAAAAATGTACCCCTCAAATCCAGAAGTTACATTTAACAAAACTTCGCGTGAAGTGACTCCTCCCCCAGGAGCTCTAAAATAGATGCAAATACCACCCATGATGTTCCTTTCTCCTAGAATGATTTGAAACTTCATCAATAAACACAGTCGATTCATGTGATCCATATAGCTGCTGGTGTGTTGATTAATCCATAGGTCATGGAGTACAATGTCGCAATGGCCGCATTGCGTTCGATATGCCGTTTTAGGAACCTTCCCGCCTTGGACTTCCGTCAATACATGGTTGAGGCAAACAGTTCTTGATTGTCACCTTGCTGAGTTCTGGATAATCAGTACACATACGAAAAGGCTTTATCCTCTCGAATATAACTGGGGCTCCCCAAAGTGAAAAACTAGGTCCGCCAAAACTCCTGTTCAACAGTTCCTGTAGTTGATTAGACAGCTCTTGCAACCCTCCTGGTGCAAGACGGTAAGAGTACGAGTTTTCAGAGCTGCATCTGGCGTGAGATCGAACTGAGATTCTGCCTAACAATTGTGGAAGTAATCCTGGAAGTTCTTCAAGTAGCTTATCGGAAGAAATCACAAACAACTGGTGGATCCTCGATCCTCTCTTCCTTAGCCTTAACATCAGTAACGGTTGCTAACAATGGCGGGGTAATCCTTCCGTAGACACTTCTGGGCTTTCATTGAAGAATTGATGCTAACCTTTACACAACTCTGATACTTTGGAACAGATGACGATTCTCCACTAGGGAGAGGGATACGCGAAGTTTTCTTCTCACAGGGTATATATGCGCGATGTATGAATAACCAATCCATGCTAACTACTGTATCAAACTATCAAGGATAGCAGAAAGAAGGTCGACGTCGAACACTTGTCCCACAAGGTCGAGTTTACATCCCAACAGACATTTGAGGTTTCATTTGACTTGCCATCAGTTGCTTCCACAACAGGTCCGGTTTCAAGAAGCATCAGGGGTAAACAGAACAGTGACGAAGCGATTAACTGCTCATACTAGCTACCATGTTGCTATCATGCCTGGCGTCGCCTAAGCCAGTCCTAAATACCACTTCCAGTGTTGTTGCTACTGCTACAAGAATTCCCAATACTGTCATTGTTCCCTGGGTTGTTGGCGTCTTGACTTAACATCGGCCAATCCTTGATGAAGCCACCATCATTCCCATACCGAAAGTCATGATTTGCGAGTACCTTGATGTCGTCGTGACTGTTGTTTCTAATGTCGTTGCTCGAGACGGAGTCTTGCATCCTTTCACCATTAGGGTCCATCTTAAGGCACTACTCCTAGTGCGGGCAATTACACATTCCACCCTATAGTCAATTTTCATCGATTATGTCCTGATTAACTCGTAAGAGTTGACTCACATAAGTCACTGACTAGGATTAAAGATTCTATTGGCGTCCGATTGCTGATGTTCGTTGTTGGTAATCAGGGTCGTCCAAATACTGCAGTCGGTAAAGTGCTACACTCATCCTCTTGTCCACCGATGTTGCAAGTTGTTTGAGTACTACACGGTCTGTTGCGAGAGTGTTGCAAAAGGGATCACGCTTCAAGATTTAAGACGTCAATACATGAGTTCCAGCAACCAAAGAGGAGTGAGGAAAGGATAGACCGATCATGGACGCTGCAACATCCACTCAGGGACGTTCGTACAAGCACCTAACATTTTACACAGTTCGCTAGGCATTCAGATGGGTGTTCAGGTAATACTCGATAGCATCGAGATTCGTAAGGATTCAGAAAGGAGTGAAAAGATCATGTTCGAGTAGGAGACATTCACTGCTATGACTCCTATAGACTGTTGTGTTTCACATCGACTAAATAACAGAACAAAACCCCTTTTTCACTCGTTAAGTCTCACTGGGACTCGCATGCACCCCACATTATTATTATGTGTGCACCCACAATAATATTGTGATTTGCATGCTCATCTCAGCTTCTCCTAACTCATGTCAAATGGTTCCTCAAACTCGAGTAGCAAACAAAGAGCATCACAAAACGTGAGTCACGAATGTTTAGGGAAATACCACTGATGCGTGTGAAGTGTTATATATATTAGGTGTATATTTTAAGCCCCTTTAACACTTTTTAGTCAAGTTTTAAATTTATAAAACACGATAGTTACTAACACTAGACACACATATGGGCAAGTGCACCCATCGTGAGCGTAGTATAGTGTTGGTAAGATACCGAGGTCGTCCAAGGACACAAGAGCTTTTAGTACCGGTTTATCCTCAACGTCTAATCAAATCAAAAAGTTTATAAAAATGTTTTAAGCTAAGAAAAATAAAAATAAAAATAAAAACAGATAGACAAGATGAATCACTTGGTTCCGACTCGTGTATAGTGTAACCTTTGATTATTTCCGCACTTTTGCACTTATTTAAGAGATTATCTTAGTTATTGTAGTAGGCCCCTCTTTTAAAGGTGACGTTACCCTCAACCCAGTAGTTTGAGTCAGCAAGGACACAATCCTAAAGGGTCGGATTATTGAAAGATAATTAATTAAGTTATTAATGCAAATTATGGTAGGCCCCTCTTTTGGAGGTGACGTTACCCTCGACTAAGTAGTCTGAGTCAGCAGGGATACAGTCCTAAATAGCCGGGTTATAGTATTAATAGTAGTTAACTTATGAGGGGATCAAAGAGTTTGGACCCCCGCCATCCAATACCGTTAAGCATTGAAGGAGGTCCTACTAAATTTGACCCAGGTCCATTGCAGGACCTCTAAACGCTGAACAATGGCAAGACTCTTACCAAACCGTTCCCTTAACCCCCGACCAGGTAGCCAACATACCTCCATATAGACCGTGGAGATATGAATGGTGAAAATCTTTTATTTTATATAGACAGTAAAATAATGCCAAGACACCACGGACAAACGATAAAGAAGAATCACCTTCAACATAAGAAACTAGTTATTAAAGTCATTAATACAAAACCAAATAAAAAGTGCGAAAAGATTAGAAATAAAAAGTATTACACTAGACACTTGTCTTCACCAAGTGATGTAAGAGACTTAGGCAAACATGGCCTTGATTGTCAAGAACTCTTACGATCAATCTTGGATCCCGAGATGACTCACACACTCTATAATGGACAATGGATGATGGTGGTGGATGATGGTGTTATGGTGGTGGTGGGTGGTGGGTGAAGTGTGAGAGAGGTGGTGTGCCAAGGGATGGTTTGAGCTTGAGCCAAGCACTCCTATTTATAGGCTGAACAGAAGCTCGGGCACGGCCCCGTGTCCACATCCTTCTCTTTCTTCATTTAATGCAGCTTTGTCTTATTAGTTGACCACGCCCCCGTGTCCGCTGAGCATGACCCCATGGTGCAGAAGAATCTTTGTACTATGAAGATTTGCTGGATTGTGCGAATCTTATAGTTGACCACGGCCCCGTGTCCGCTGAGCACGGCCCCGTGGTGGGCAATAGAAGCTTCTACCACTTTGTCTTTTCTGCTGACACTCGGGCACGCCCCCGTGCTGGCTGAGCACGGGGCGTGTTTAGTCTCCTGTCTTCTTGTTTTGCTTGGGAAGATGCTGTCGTGGGGTCGGGCATGTCACGTCTTGTTCCTTTTCTTGTATTTATGTTAGATTTTGATGTCTTTTTGCTTCTTTTGTTAATTTGAGCTCATTTAATCCTGAAAATACAAAAGGAAGACAAAAGCACACTTTTTCCAACATTAGTACTAAAAAAGGGTTAGTTTTATGCCACAATTGATGAAATTTATATGTTGCATTTTGCACACATCAAATACCCCCACACTTGAATCTTTGCTTGTCCTCAAGCAAAACTCTTTAATATGTGGCTATTACACTCCCAAATGGAATGGGTAGAGAAGAAGGTTTTTGGGCTTGTCATAGAGTGTCGGGATTTCCAAGATTCTTTATTAAGTTTTATTTTTATTTATTTACAATCCTATTCGTCATGATTTATTTAAAACTTTTCATAAGATAAATTACTTATTAGGGCATAACATGCTTCTTTAAAATTCTATTTATATACAAGTTCACATAACTCATGGGGATCACTCAACACTCGGCCGAAAATGTATTTTTGTGGATCACTCGAGAGCGGCATGGAACTTATTCCTACCATAGGCTTGCCAAGCAATCAATCCTCCCCCTTTTTAACTTAAATACCTTTGTGAATATCAAGAGGACTTTGTGGGTGAAGGGTTAGGCTTGGGTTAAAGGTAGGTGGTTGGGTTAGTGGTTAGTAGAAAAAGGGCGAAAAGCGTAACAAGCGTCGGTTTTCGTAAGACTTTTTATTTTTGTAATTTTTTTATTTTGATGAAGCTATTATTCAAACAAAGTTATTTTTGATGAACTTGTTTGTTTATTTTCTTTTGCTTCATCATCAACACACATTTTTTTTTTTGAAAAGTCATATGAAAAACCGAACTTGTTACTAAAACAAAGGGTTAAAAATGAAAAAGGTTTTGGTGGGAAAAAAGGGTGTTTGGTTTGGGTTATGAAATGAAAAGGTTTAGGCTCAAAGGGGGCTAACTAGGGGGATTTTGGGTAGGTGGTAAAAAAAAAAAAGAAAAATAATGGTGTAGAAATAAAAAAAAGGGTTAGTCCTAATGCCTCTGTCATTTACTTACTCAGGTTTAAGTTGGTAAGGACTGGGAATGTATCGTCATGGCAAGTTCTAGAGTCGTAAGAACCAAGCGGCTATTCACACAAGAAACGAAAAATGAGCATTTAGTTTAATGATATGTATTTGTATGCTCAATAAAGGCTCAAAACTCACTTTTGTGGGAATGGGTTTTTATGCGATCAAGTATATATAATCAAATTTTAACTAAGTTTGCCATGCCTTTTCATAATTTTCTTATGTTGGTTCTTTTTATCACGACGCTATCGGTTGTAAATTCGTAAAAATATAACCTTTTTAGAACTTGAAATTCCCAAGTTAAACCTAGACAAGTAAAAAAAAATTGAATTTTTTTTTTTTTTGAAAAAAATTGGGGTGATTAGCGGTTCCAATAGAGTTTTGTGTAAGGCTTGTATTTAGGACTTGCAAGATTCAAGGTTTTAGCATCCCCTCCACACTTAAATTACACATTGTCCTCAATGTGTCCCAAAAATAAGTTTTTAGGTTGATTGAATGTGTACAAGGTGTGAAAAAGCAAAAATTTTGTGTTACTGGGCGCTGAACACGGCCCCGTGTTGTCCGGGCACGGCCCCGTGTTCAAGTGCCAGTAACAAAATTAAATCAAGAGAAACAGAAGCCTGGACACGGGGGCGTGTTGGGTGAACACGGCCCGTGTCCAGTTACCTGAACTGGGTCTTCTCTGCAGACTGTGCAGCACGGGGCCGTGTTGGGCGGACACGGCCCGTGCCGAGCTTACTGTAAACGAAGAATTTTTGTCGGATGGTCCTGTTTTCCTGCATGGGGTGCTGGTTTAAGTTTCCATTGTATCCTTTGCCATCTCAAGTGTGTTTTATTCATTTCAACACCATCCAATCACCAAATTAACTAAAAACCATCATTCATTACGTCATAGAGAGTTATATATTAGTCCTAAAAATGAAAAATAAAGCAGAAAATAAAAGTTAAAAGTCCTAATATTAAATAGGTCAAGTGATCCGTAAAATCTTCCTAAGGAGCCCTACTTCTACAATAAGAACCAAAATTCCGGAAATAGATTTCCGGTCTAAAAGCCTAGTAGAACCCAAGCCGAACGGTGTCCCTTAGATGTTGCTAGAGCCATTCTTCTATCTCCATCGGGAGAAGGGAGGCGGCTTCATGTTCCTCGACATCGTGTGGAGGAGGAGCGACACCAATCGGAACCCCTTGTAGTATGTCTCGAGGGGGCTCCGGATGTAGGGCGTACCATTCGGCCGGAATGATGACTTCCGGCACCACATTTCATGCCCTTTGGGTGATAATCGGCACCAAAGGAGGAGAGGCGAGAATGTTCAACCTTTGGTGCAAAAGGTTGACCTCTCGAAGACATCCTTCTAGTCCCACCGTCAAATGATTAATGCGGTCGACCAATGCCTCTTCCACACTTGTTACTTCATCAAGGGCCTCTCTTAAGGCGTAAACATAGTTTACAAGAGAATCTTCAACCGTTGATGATCTTCTCCCCTGCCGGTTGTTTCTGGAATGTGACGAAGAGTTTCCGCTTGTTCTGCTTGCCATTCTGAGAAAACATACCGAAAAGAGTTCAATTTTATGGATCCAGTACTTCGGACACGGCCCCGTGTTCAGATATCTGCAGGATTTATGAACAAGGAATCTTGGGGTTTTAAATTGTTTTTATGATTTTTGAAGCATTTTTGAACTTAAACAACTTAAAACATTGTTATAGAACTTATTTTTAACAAGATTCCATGAACAAAAATCTAACAAACATCTCAATAAGGCTTGAAATTATGGAAGGTTCAAGCTTTAATGGAAGTATGAGAAAAATTGAAGAAGATGATAGTGGATAAAAGAGGAAAGGACAAGAAGATAGTTGAGAAACTTGTTTTAGAAAATACCTAGGATGGTATGTGAGAATATTCCCCAAATCTCTGTCCCTGGAATGGTTCAAATGTGCAGGATTCTTGGCTGCATTTATAGAAAACGACAGTACGTTGCGCACGGCCCCGTGTGCAGATGGAATCCTGACACATTTTTGTCCGCATTCTGACAAAATCAGAAGGGAATCTTTGGGTGGACACGGGGGCGTGCTGACCTGGACACGGCCCCGTGTCTAGAAGCTGTCTTAAGGAATTCGTCTATTCTCAAGGAACTTTTCCGGATCGGGCGGTTCCTTTCTGGATGGAACAACCCGAAAGTGCCTAAGATACCTTAATTGTTCTAGATTAAGACGAGAACGCAAGAGGTTGTCGGTGAGGGTGATTCCTATGCTATATGTAGGTGGACAAGTCCAACCCTTTTCCGGGCTCTCGTTAAAGAAGGTGTATGTCGAATCGCTCAGGTCTATGTATGCATCAAACGAGGTTGATGGGGAGTCCTTCACGGCACAATCGACACAGGGATGACTATCGCTCAAGTCCTCACTAGAGTTAGGAGTATCTTCGGAAACAATGAAGTTGTTTGAATGCGGTTCCAACCCTTCTTCTTGGTTATTGTCTTGGAAAAGATTATTGAAATCTTTCCTAAGTTCTTTTAACCAATCAATAATTAGATCTTCTAGTTGAAATAATTCATCGATAAGCATTTCTCCTAGAAAATCCAGTTGGGAGCATTCGAGGGAGAGATAGGGATTATTTTTACTTTCGCCCCTCTTAAGGATACTAGGAAACGATGGGTCTATATAGTGGGGTTTATAATTTAGAAAATAACATTCTAATTCCTTATGGTTACCACCACATAATTGACACCACATAGTACCATAAGAGTGCCGAAAGTAAAAAGTATCAGTATTACTCATGTTTGTGTCAGAAATTACCAACCGTCGGGATCTTATGGTTCTCTTTTCAGTAACTGAAACTTGGGCATGGGGGCGTGTTGAGTGGGCACGGCCCCGTGTTCAGCTTACTGTCTGACTTAAAACAGGATTGCCAGTTCCAATGATTGGGCACGGGGCGTGTTCAGCGGGCACGGCCCGTGCTCAGTTCTGCAGAAGCTGAAAAATTAAGAAAAAATCCTAAAAAAATGAAAAATAAGAAAAAAGATTAGGCCGTTGATTCCTAACTTTCTTAAAATCCTTGTGTCCCCGGCAACGGCGCAAAAAAAAACTTGATGCGTGTGAAGTGTTATATATATTAGGTGTATATTTTAAGCCCCTTTAACACTTTTTACTCAAGTTTTAAATTTATAAAACACGATATTTACTAACACTAGACACACATATGGGCAAGTGCACCCATCGTGAGCGTAGTATAGTGTTGGTAAGATACCGAGGTCGTCCAAGAACACTAGAGCTTTTAGTACCGGTTTATCCTCAACCTCTAATCAAATCAAAAAGTTTAGAAAAATGTTTTAAACTAAGAAAAATAAAAACTAACTAAAATGCTGAAAATAAAAATAAAAATAAAAACAGATAGACAAGATGAATCACTTGGTTCCGACTCGTGTATAGTGTAACCTTTGATTATTTCCGCACTTTTGCACTTATTTAAGAGATTATCTTAGTTATTGTAGTAGGCCCCTCTTTTGAAGGTGACGTTACCCTCAACCCAGTAGTTTGAGTCAGCAAGGATACAATCCTAAAGGGTCGGATTATTGAAAGATGATTAATTAAGTTATTAATGCAAATTATGGTAGGCCCCTCTTTTGGAGGTGACGTTACCCTCGACTAAGTAGTCTGAGTCAGCAGGGATACAGTCCTAAATAGCCGGGTTATAGTATTAATAGTAGTTAACTTATGAGGGGATCAAAGAGTTTGGACCCCCGCCATCCAATACCGTTAAGCATTGAAGGAGGTCCTACTAAATTTGACCCAGGTCCATTGCAGGACCTCTAAACGCTGAACAATGGCAAGACTCTTACCAAACCGTTCCCTTAACCCCCGACCAGGTAGCCAACATACCTCCATATAGACCGTGGAGATATGAATGGTGAAAATCTTTTATTTTATATAGACAGTAAAATAATGCCAAGACACCACGGACAAACGATAAAGAAGAATCACCTTCAACATAAGAAACTAGTTATTAAAGTCATTAATACAAAACCAAATAAAAAGTGCGAAAAGATTAGAAATAAAAAGTATTACACTAGACACTTGTCTTCACCAAGTGATGTAAGAGACTTAGGCAAACATGGCCTTGATTGTCAAGAACTCTTACGATCAATCTTGGATCCCGAGACGACTCACACACTCTATGATGGACAATGGATGATGGTGGTGGATGATGGTGTTATGGTGGTGGTGGGTGGTGGGTGAAGTGTGAGAGAGGTGGTGTGCCAAGGGATGGTTTGAGCTTGAGCCAAGCACTCCTATTTATAGGCTGAACAGAAGCTCGGGCACGGCCCCGTGTCCAGTGGGCACGGCCCCGTGTCCACATCCTTCTCTTTCTTCATTTAATGCAGCTTTGTCTTATTAGTTGACCACGCCCCCGTGTCCGCTGAGCACGACCCCGTGGTGCAGAAGAATCTTTGTACTATGAAGATTTGCTGGATTGTGCGAATCTTATAGTTGACCACGGCCCCGTGTCCGCTGAGCACGGCCCCGTGGTGGGCAATAGAAGCTTCTACCACTTTGTCTTTTCTGCTGACACTCGGGCACGCCCCCGTGCTGGCTGAGAACGGGGCGTGTTCAGTCTCCTGTCTTCTTGTTTTGCTTGGGAAGATGCTGTCGTGGGGTCGGGCATGTCACGTCTTGTTCCTTTTCTTGTATTTATGTTAGATTTTGATGTCTTTTTGCTTCTTTTGTTAATTTGAGCTCATTTAATCCTGAAAATACAAAAGGAAGACAAAAGCACACTTTTTCCAACATTAGTACTAAAAAAGGGTTAGTTTTATGCCACAATTGATGAAATTTATATGTTGCATTTTGCACACATCAACCACCCTATTAGTCATATAACCCATGCAAGTAATACATGAATTCATACTGTTGTGCTAAACGTGCAACCACAAGCAATATCATATGTAACTGTTCACTAGTTACACAGTACAATGAGTATACGAGAGACGAACCTTGCAATCTGGAGCTGAGTGTCATAGTCGTATTCACGTTTTCAGAACTGTTCGGTTATAGTCTGGTTTTATAAAAACGTTTTTAAAACCAAGTTCACTATAACCAGTGGCTCTGATACCAAACTGTCACACCCCCAAAATACCACATGCGGAAACCCCCGCGAGGCGTGTGACGTACCAGGACCCAAGCCACCAATCACATTGAACTCATAACTATATTTAAATAAAACTTTCATTCATTAATATAAAGTGTTACAAACGTTACATATCATTCATTGTCTACAGCGGAAGCATAACTCATTTGTTAAGTGTTTCGTAAACCATGTGTACATAAACCATCAAGCTTGTATTGAGATTCCATGTATCTCGACCCATGACCACTCCAGCATCCCAGACAGTAAGTCCCAACGATATAAACCTACAAACCTACAAGCATGCAGACAAGTGTGTCAGACGACGCTAGTGAGTTCAAACTTTTGTTAACGTGTTTAGTTACCAGTTATGAGCATAAAATGTTTCAGTGATTTGATTTGATGTTGTTATTAACTCGATTGCCGCAGATGGCTACAAGATTTATTTGCCCAACCCCAATGTCTCTATCAAAACATTGGTCATGATTTAAGGTAATTAGTTCACGCCTGTCCTCCCCGGAACGGTGTGAGGGTGCCAAACCTAATAGCGCTATCAACTAATAACCTCGTTTCCTCCCCGGCAACTAATAGGTAGATGTAAGGGGTCTTATATGATAGAAATGAGTGTAATAACCAACATCCCAATAACCCGACGTTCCTCCCAGGAACAATTACCAGATATCCCTCCCCGGGATGCACGCTTGGAAAAAGAGCAGTGAACTCACCTTGGTTTGCTCGGTATGATTAGTTACTTGTTCACACTTAGTTAATCGAAGCCTATGGTGTTCATGTACATGTAATCAGTTTACATTCGCATGACTCGCGTATAAATTGTAATCATATTGTGTTCAAGCAACAATCACCAAGTAGCACATAAACAATTATTCAACTCAAACGAATCCGAAATTCACATGTATGTTTCGTAACAGTGCTTAATAGTTAAGTGAGCTATTCATCATAAATATCATTGTACGTTACATAATATATACTCAATTCACACATGTATTCACATCCTATGCATATTATACAACAACAGTTAAGTATTACACAACAGTTAACTGGGTTACTCCACCAATTCATTTATCAAAAGTTAACACCCTATTTAACTACCACGTCAGATCCAACCATATGCTCATATCATGCGATGCTTACATGTGTTCACAACAATCATTATTTAATCACACACAATCAAGGTTCTAGCTTATCATCATAATAACCATCTATCCTATCATCCCATGACCGATTACATGCATAAAGAATATTGTACTGACATCATCGAATCATTACTCCATGCAAACCCTATCCCCATGATCATTAGGGTATCTATCACGTGAACAGCCCCCATGTGACGACATGTTTAAACATTAACAGCCCAATTGAATTCCTTTTAGTTGCAATATTGACAGAATCATTTAAAAGTTGTCGGCTAAATCATTGATTCACACTAATCTTATCTTAGTTTACAAACACATCGGACCAATTGCTCACTGTCTCGACGAAAGACCCATGCAAGTTTCTACGGCGAAAGACCCTATGGTGAAACATCTATGTTTTGTGGAGGTTGTATGTGACGAAACTCTCAAGTTTCGTGGAGGTTGCATGTGACGAAACTCTCAAGTTTCATGGAGGTTGCATGTGACGAAACTTCCAAGTTTCGTCAACCACCTGTTTCGTCGTGGATGACCTCAGAATGTTTGTGCACCTGCAAACCCTAATTGACCCACTGCTTCATCGCGTCAACATCATCATCATAATGCTAAACACGTAGAATTCCTAATATGCGTGAACCTAAACGAGCATGTAACAATCATGTTCGACAATCGATAACATCAGTACATTCAATCAAATCTACCAGTTCATATGCAAATTTAATATTCCATTCATCCTGCTAACACATTGTCGAACATATTACAATCAGTTATCCAATTGAACCAAATAACGTAATCCTTTATACGGTCACATAACAACTCAAGATTTTTGACACAATCACCATTCATATCATCACATATAGTCAAGAACAACTAACGATAAACAATACGAGTATACGAGAACTAACCGAGGGATAGAAGAGTGTGTACAATCGAGAGATAATGTGTGCCAACCGGGAAGAAGTCTCCAGCCAGAGAGGGGTTGCCGCCAATCCCAGGGGATCGAAGAGAAGTGCTAGGGTTTATTATTTTCTTGATTCAACTAGGTTATGGAAGCCCCCACTCAAAAGTTATGGGTGTGTGTGCGCAGAAATGAGCCGGGCCTGGCTTGCTCCGCCCCGGGCTAGCGAATATTGGGCCACGAATAACCAAAGTTACGAAGGAGAGGTTTGGCCCAAGTAGAAAGTGTGTGACTAATCTCTTCTAATTCTAATAACTCATCTATGTACCGTCCAAATAATTCACATCTAAATACAAATCAATACAGTAAAATCCATACTCAAATAATAATCAATCCGGTATAATAAGTTTGCTTGCAACGTATTATAGCACAGAAAACGTAGTGATTATGGGTCATGAAATCAAGTAACACAAATCTTGAAAGTTCGGGTTGTCACATTTTGTTTTTATAAAAATAAAAAATAGTAGTTAACTCGTAAGTACGTTTTACACCTTTTACTTTAATTGTTAAATTTCGTTTTTATATATATAAAAATTTATATTTTTATAAAATTTTAAAAATAGTTTTATAAAAATTAGGATGTTAAGAGTTTATATATCTTTATTAACTTTATATCATAAGAAGTTCAGTTTTTTGGTTTAGCTTTATAGTTTATTACTCTATTATTTTTTAACTAAGAAATACAAATTATTAGATTAATATCCAAGAATAACTGTAATATTTTATAATTTCAGCTTGACTATATCTAACTTCAATTTCTATTTATTGCAACTTTAGGATATTAACTTATATAAGTTCAGTTAACTTGTAAATTTAGGATAAAAACTTTATTTTAAACTTTGTTAATATGGTCAGTAACTGCATTATATTTGTAACACCCCAAAAACGGGTTTGGTAATTAAACCACGTTAATCTAATAAAACGGGTTATAACCTAGCCGAACCCACTAAGTTAACTAGGAATAAATAAACCCAGTTAAATGCAAATATTAACTTTCAAGAGTAAGGGATAAAGTTACAGAAAATGAGATAAGATGGCAAACATGAGGGACTAAAGTGGGATAACTTGAAAGTTGATTTATTAAATGAAAACACACACACACACTTCGTGTGTGTTCTAGACGTTCAGGGGAAGGCTCCAAAGAGCCAAACCCTAGTTCATCATATATCATCAAATTGAAGGATGAATTGAGGCTCAAATTCAGGAAGGAACATGAATTACCGATAACCCAAGCTAGAGGATCATAAGGTATGTCGAATTTTGATGTTTAATGAAGTTGAGAAATCTTGATGAACATCACGAGTAGTGAGTTATGTATGAATCATATAGGTTATGGCCAAATTAGTGATGTATGCTTGCTTAGGAACGAACCCTAAGTGAAGATTATGAGTAAATTGCTATAATTTAAGTGTTTTGATGAATTACCACACCTAGTTAAGTGGGTTTATGTTTAGGCCATGAAATGGTATGAATTTGATCATGAATATGTGTAGTATGTGATGTGTACTTGTATATTGATTAAGTATGGTATGGAATTTGTATGATGTTTACTTGTGTTGATAAATGAAAGTGATAATTAGGAAGAAAAGCATGAAATACTTGTACATTATGCTTAGAAAGTAGTACGCACACCAAGTGTTTTATGAAATGTCTAAATGACAATAATATGTGAAATTGTATGCAAGTAATGGGTAAACAGGTATAGAATGTGATAATAACGAAATTGATAGTAAACTAACATGAGAAGTGCATTTTAGATATAGTTCATGTGAAGATTATGTTGGGATGATGTTGGGTTGCTAAGCATGGGTCATGGTGCAAGTTGTAGAATTATGAAGATTGCTAGTATGGTGTGTGCATATAACTAAGTGAACATGAGGTTGAATGAGTATTGCATCATGAGTATGCTTTATGCTTGTTTGAATTGACTAATGAAAGTCATATGTGAGATATGAATTTGATATGATAATTCATATGTACAATCATATATGCTAACAAGAATGTGTATGTAATGACATGAAAGTATAGGGATCATGTCAAGATGGATGGGAGCGTGGAAGGCTAACGGGTCAAGAAGACTCAAGTAAGCGAACGCAAATACGGATGCGTAAGGTAAGTGAATTCCGGACATACCCTTTAGTTTGGTAATGTATTTTTATTATGGTAATTATTGAATGTTATGTAAGAAGATATGAATCAGTGATAGTACTAAGGTAAGTTTTAAGGGAAATGAGTCGAAAGTGGTTAAGAAAGAGTTTCTATTAAGTATAGATAAGAAGGGAGCTTACATGATGGTATTATGCATAAAGATGAAATAAGTAGTTATACGTGTAGGTATGGGTTTGATTGTAAGTAAGTAATTGGGACTCGTAGGAGAGCATGACTATGAACACATAAGTATGGAGATTTATGTGTATATGATTTACATGTATAGACGTGTGTGTTTAGGACTTGTAAGTAAATTGTGTAGGATGTAAATTGTAAGTATGTGTACGAATAGAAAGGGTATGTATGAATGAATTGGAATTTAGTTATATGCACAGATGAATGAGACTTGTTATGCGTATACATGGATATGTTCGTATGAATGAAATCTAATGATGCTAACCGTTTTTCTATTGAGAATGAAATGGGAATGCAGGTATACTAATGATGGAAGTTGAAGGTTGACACCGAAATCCAATGCGAGTGGTTCAAATGGATGGATGAATGGACTAACATAAGCAAAAGCATGATATGTTGACGCCTAGTTATGCATGCTTAAATTTTATATATGATGACACCGGTTACTAATGATGTGATTGTGCGTGGTGTCTGCAGGTTGTACAGAACTGTAGATTCTCATCATGGAGTGTAAGCGGTTGAAGATCGAGTCAAGACATGGATTGTACGTGTAGGTGCGTGGTCACGTAATTTAATATAGGTATGTCAGGTTTTATTAATTTATATAAAGCATTAATGTATTTAATGTAAATGAGTGATTTAATGTATTTCCAAGTATGTTGAATGAATATAATGAAGAAATTTTTAAGTTCATATTTCCGCTGCGAGTTTTGGTTAAAACATGTTAGGGCGTTACAAGTTGGTATCAGAGCCCTGGTTTGAGCGAAATCAAGTGCAAATTAGTGAGTACTTGAACTCAAACCCGTGTGCTCTTGTGATTAGTGACCCGTACAATCCGAGACTCGATCAAGACCGAAAGGTAAAATTTAATACAAGTAAGTATGTGTGATGTTACTAACAATGATGAATGTGTAAGGTGAGCTTGTTGGACAACGAGGATGTTCCACAGTCACGGGCTAGTATGAAGGATTAGGGCGTGTGATAAGTCAGGCAAACGGACCCCAGGTACACAAATTTTAAATTTGGTAAGTACCGATATTTAGCATACCTTTAAATACGAAGGTGTAATCCTAGAAGGATTCAAATGGGTGTGGCACGAACTTAAGACCGGTTCCCTAGATACAAAGTGTTGATTCTCATGAAGACACGAGACTAGTATGTGGATTGCATGCCTGGCCAGTGTACAAGAAGCATAGGACGCTCGTGAGACCATGAGAATCATCACATGTATGTCCGGAAGAATTGAGAAAGAATGATAAGAATGAAAATGTTTGAATCTGTAAGTAAGTACGGATCAAACAAGTAAGAATGAATGGTAAGAATGAAGATGTTTGTTTGAATCCGTAAGTAAGTACGAATCAAACAAGTAAGAATGAAAGGTTTGAATTCGTAAATGAATTCAAACATGAAAGGAATGAAAAGAATGGAAAGTATGAATGAAGATTTGGAATCCATAGATGAGTACGGATCAAACTTACGAGAATGGAAAGTATGAATAAAAGTTGAATCCGTGGGTGAATACGGATTAAACGCGTAAGAAAGAAAGGTAGAATGAAAGGCTTGAATCCGTAAGTGGAAACGGATCAAGTACGCGGAAAAGCATAGTCGGATGCAAGGTAAGTAAAGCTTACAGCTTTTAAGTAGTATAACTACTTATGTATTTGACTAGAAATAAGCGATGTTAGCATTCGAAAAGAGATTTCGAAATAAGACATTCCGGCACGAATCGATACGAGTCGGAACAAGTTCAAACTGGAAATAAACCATATTTGATGGTAGAAAGGGTAAAATGGTAATTTAGTCATGGAATGACGAAAGTACAATGAGTTTTGAAAGATTACGTTATGATGTATGCCATAATGAATAATAAGGGTAAAACGGTAATTTAGTTATGTGTTGACGAATGAAAGTAGAAGTTCAAAGGACACCCTATGGCGTAAGCGATGATGGGTTAAATGCGTAGGAGAAGGGTTTAAGGATTATGACCATACGGTGAAAATCTGTAATGAGTCAAATGAGAGAATTGGTAAATAAATGCCATTTTATTTTTAATGTAAAAGGCTTGGTCGTTTAGGCCAAACGGGTCAATTGGTGATGATATTACCATTTGACGAGACGACTAATGAATGTTTGTTGAGTTTTATGCTCACAGGGATGAATAACGTATGGAAAATTGGCGTTGCTATTAATTAGAAATTAAAAACGTAAGCTATTTAAACGGGTCAATGTTTTGACTCGAGCCAGGTATGTCTAATGGGTTAAACTCTCATTGAGAATATAAGGTTCGGCGAGAGTTAATCGAGTTATGGGTGGGTTTAGATTACCTAAAGTAAGGTATATCTAGTAAATCAAAATGGTTGATATTATGTCCTTAGCGACATAATGAATCATGGTATAGTTTATGGTTAAAGGTGTTCTTTTAGTCAAAATAAGCATTTAGATGTCCTTCGAAGTTAAAAAAAAAGGACTAAAATTGACCAAAACGCCCTCGAAAGGCAAATTGGGCAAACGATCCTTAAAGTTAGTTTGGAAATAATTTTTATAAATAAGTAAAATCTTTTGATTGAGTAAAAGTGAAAGGTATAAGCCCTGTTGGCCTAATGCCTCATAATGGGCATTTTTCGTAAATTGTCAAACCGAAGGGTAAAATATGGAATATTTGATTTTTGCATGGTAAATCCACCACGAATATAGTTGTGGTGGAAGATAAGAGAAGTTTTAGTATGAAAATAGGAGGCATGGAAAGTATAAGCGAGATTTGAGTTAAGTGCTTAAATTTCATTAAACAAGTTGAATAACCTTAACGCATACCGGATAGCGGATGCCTAAATCCCATGAATGGAACTCCGCATAATGAGAAACTTTTATGGTTATAATGTTTATGTGAGTTTTGAGTATAAACAAATGAGTTTGTTTGATAAAAACATGAGCGGGTCGAATAATTCATAAATGAATATTAAGCCGAAAACTTATAAGTTAAGAATTTCCTTAATCCGAATGTGGGATTTTGAGTCCATATGATAGAGGACCAAATTACGATCGTGTAGGAAGAAACAGGAGGTTAAACGGGTAAACGGTTTAAAAGTTATGCGAGTTTTAGCGTTAACGGATGACGAGACAAAACTGCAGAAAAACGAAAGTTAGAGGGGGCGTCGCCGACGCCCTGATGGGCCGTCGATGACGCCGTGCCAAGTCTTAAAATGTTGCCGACGCCTTAAGTTGCTGTCTACGCAAGTTTTACTCGACGCGAAGGGTTGTGCACGGTCATGCACTTGGGGCGCACGGTCGTGCGTTTCGAGGAAATCAGTGCACTGCCAGTGCTTCTGGCATTGTAGGTCTCCGCATCGCACTGTCGTGCAGTTGGGGCGCACTGCCGTGCACCTAGGGCGCACGGTCGTGCACCAGCTGCAGTTTCAACAGATTGCGCAGAACACATCCGAAACGCCCAGTAATGGTCCAAAAATGCTGATTAAGTTATTTTATCACACGATAAGTTCCGAACCTTCTAGAACGTATCCCGTAACCCTTAAAGAGTCCCGAAATGTATTCCAAACTCACTGTAGAGTGTTTATGAGATGCGATGGGACAATTATGAACCTTGTAAGGGTTTTATATGTACGAACGTGTTATCATATCTAAAGTGTTAAAGTGTTTTAAACGTTTATGAACTTTAGTAAACCCGAAACATTGTATGAAAGTTTATTGGCATTATTTGAATAAAATGCAAAAGTTTTTATGAATTCTCAATTATGTAAGCTGAGGTCTTACAAGTTATATTATTTGATCCATCTATAGTATAATACTAATGCAATGAAAATTGGTGGTAGAATTATGGGTGAATAAACACCAAGTAGAACGAAAGTATGAAATGAAATGTGATAACCGTTAGTGTTATAGATAAGAATGATGGAATTCTTGGCTGATGAATGTAATAGATTTGTGGAAAGGATGCTCACAACGGGAGCTCAAGTTACAGATGAATGAAATCAATCTGGTACAGTATGGACTCGTGAAGAAGCGGATTGATCCAGTTTACAGATTGATGAGTATGCAATGAAATCCAGGTTAGTTAGTTGTTTAAATTGTGAATGTTAAATAGAAATGTTATAAATCGAATAGAACTAATGGTAGCACAAGTATGACAGGGTATAAAAGGTTTGACTTTTAGAGGTCAATAAAGGAATGAAATTTTAGCTCAGTCTTAACGTATTCAGTAACGCACATATGTGTGTACAGAAAGTAATGATCGAGGTGACACGAATGGAATGATTTGGAATTTAATCTATGAGTATACATAGTGGCAAGTACGGTAACAAACGTAGATGACGTTTAACTTCCAAGTTAAGCACGAATAAGTGTGTATGACATAGTATTTTGGTTCCGGTAGCAATATTATAAGCGAATGTTACGATATACTTATGATCATGCCCTAACTCCTTATATGGCTATGGAAGTAATTAGGAAGAATGATAATAGTGGAATGTTGTAACAAGTATTTGTGTGACGAAGGTAAGAGTTGAATGTCCAACATGATTTATGAATAAAAGCATAAATAATCGAGTCGATATGATCAGTGAATGCATGGAAGTATGGTGCTTGAATTAAGAAAGTAGGGATAGAATATACGATTATATTGTTCATGAATAAAGCCCTTTTTATAAGGCACGAGTGAATTCGTGCCATGGAAGGTATTTTGAATGAAATGAATGAATAAACATGTAGTGATGATCATCACTAGGGAACTAACATGAGGCAAGAATTCAAAATCTAAAGGTATATATATTTAGAAGTGTGTTCTAAGTGTGCTAAATAGAAGGACTGGTAGTAACCGGTAAGTAAAGGATTATGGTCTCGTGGAAATGAGCAAGGTTTCGGGGACGAAACCTCTTTTATAGGGGGTAGACTTGTAACACCCCAAAAACGGGTTTGGTAATTAAACCACGTTAATATAATAAAACGGGTTATAACCTACCCGAACCCACTAAGTTAACTAGGAATAAATAAACCCAGTTAAATGCAAATATTAACTTTCAAGAGTAAGGGATAAAGTGACAGAAAATGAGATAAGATGGCAAACATGAGGGACTAAAGTGGGATAACTTAAAAGTTGATTTATTAAATGAAAACACACACACACACACACACACACTTCGTGTGTGTTCTGGACGTTCAGGGGAAGGCTCCAAAGAGCCAAACCCTAGTTCATCATATATCATCAAATTGAAGGATGAATTGAGGCTCAAATTCAGGAAGGAACATGAATTACCGATAACCCAAGCTAGAGGATCATAAGGTATGTCGAATTTTGATGTTTAATGAAGTTGAGAAATCTTGATGAACATCACGAGTAGTGAGTTATGTATGAATCATATAGGTTATGGCCAAATTAGTGATGTATGCTTGCTTAGGAACGAACCCTAAGTGAAGATCATGTGTAAATTGCTATAATTTAAGTGTTTTGATGAATTACCACACCTAGTTAAGTGGGTTTATGTTTAGGCCATGAAATGGTATGAATTTGATCATGAATATGTGTAGTATGTGATGTGTACTTGTATATTGATTAAGTATGGTATGGAATTTGTATGATGTTTACTTGTGTTGATAAAAGAAAGTGATAATTAGGAAGAAAAGCATGAAATACTTGTACATTATGCTTAGAAAGTAGTACGCACACCAAGTGTTTGATGAAATGTCTAAATGACAATAATATGTGAAATTGTATGCAAGTAATGGGTAAACATGTATAGAATGTGATAATAACGAAATTGATAGTAAACTAACATGAGAAGTGCATTTTAGATATAGTTCATGTGAAGATTATGTTGGGATGATGTTGGGTTGCTAAGCATGGGTCATGATGCAAGTTGTAGAATTATGAAGATTGCTAGTATGGTGTGTGCATATAACTAAGTGAACATGAGGTTGAATGGGTATTGCATCATGAGTATGCTTTATGCTTGTTTGAATTGACTAATGAAAGTCATATGTGAGATATGAATTTGATATGATAATTCATATGTACAATCATATATGCTAACAAGAATGTGTATGTAATGACATAAAAGTATAGGGATCATGTCAAGATGGATGGGAGCGTGGAAGGCTAACGGGTCAAGAAGACTCAAGTAAGCGAACGCAAATACGAACGCGTAAGGTAAGTGAATTCCGGACATACCCTTTAGTTTGGTAATGTATTTTTATTATGGTAATTATTGAATGTTATATAAGAAGATGTGAATCGGTGGTAGTACTAAGGTAAGTTTTAAGGGAAATGAGTCGAAAATGGTTAAGAAAGAGTTTCTATTAAGTATAGATAAGAAGGTTTTATTAATTTATAGAAAGCATTAATGTATTTAATGTAAACGAGTGATTTAATGTATTTCCAAGTATGTTGAATGAATATAATGAAAGAAATTTTTAAGTTCATATTTCCGCTGCGACTTTTGGTTAAAACATGTTAGGGCGTTACAATATTAACACCAAAAATAATGTTTAAATGTAAAATAAACTTTATCCATATGTCTAGATCAAACATAACAATTGAAAATGAAAAAAAAACATAAAGACTCTTGATAGATTTCATATTAGACTGTATGAAATCTGTTCCGCTTTTGAATTGACACTCGATGTATTTTTAATCGGGTTTTCTGGTTTGTGCTTGAATCGGTAGTATCTTCTAATTCCTCTTCTTTGTCATTATCCCCGGAATCGTCTAAATTAATAATCTCACTCCATTTCCATTAAGAGAGTCTCTTGGATCTCTTACTTTGAGTCTTAAACTTCCGATCCTTAAAAAGGACAAATTAAAATACAAAAGTAAAAAAAAGATTAAATAAACCTTAAAATCACATCTTCACTAAATTCACGTTGAAGATTAGACTTGTATGGACTAAAAATTGCACCATAAGAAATAATATCAACACTTTTATAACCATCATCCTGCAATAAAAGACACATATAATAACATAACGAACATGTTAATATGAAAGATATACGCAAAAATAATACTTAAAAAACCAACAAATCAATATCTTAGAAGCTTGTTCGACAACTGGGTTGTTTAAATTGGCATGTTCATCATGCAACTGAACCTAAAAAATCAAATAAGTTAACATTTACATAAAAGTAAATAAAAGAAAACAGTTATTCACTGCTCCGATATATCAGAACTTGACCTTAGAATTTTCAATCCCGCATGATTGGTTTTTCGCAACAACTGAATTCAGAACTGGATCTATTTTTTAACTTTGTTTAGCAATAGATATAGGGGTGTCCTGCTACGTATTTATAGTAGTAACTATAGAAGTGCATTAGGGTTTAATTTAGATTTGCCACCCCTTTATTTAGGAAGTTTGTTGTGGTTAGTTTTAAATTTTTATAAGAGATATCTAAGTATAGATATTAGACAGTTTTAATAAAAAAATGTGACACATAATTTCTTCATATTGTGTTACGGTACTTTTAATTCTTTTTGTTTTTGTTTGCTGTAACACCCCGAAAACGGGTTTGGTAATCAAACCATGTTAATACTAAAAGACGGGTAAATTACCTTTAGTGGTAAAAGTAACCCGGTGAATATTAGGATTTTTAAATAAATAAGCCTAATATTAAATAAAAGCTGAACGAAAGCTTTTGAAGAAATAAAGTTTATAAAAAGGCCCGAGTTAACGGGACTTAAAATAAACTGAGTCGTAAATTCCCCGATCCCACTAATTTAACTAGGAATGTTTAACCTAGTTAATAAGTGGGAATATTGTTAGAAATAAGTAGGTTGTGGCCTACTTAATAACTAACCAAACAAGAGGGGCCAAATTAAGATAAATGGAAACTTAAGTTATAAATAGAAAACTTAAACACAAAACACACATTGAGTGTGTTCTGGGTGTTCTGTTCGTCGACCAGAAGCTCCCCAGGAGCCAAAACCCTAAGTTTCCAACAAATCATCAAATTGAAGGTCCAAATGGAGTCTAAATTCACAATTGAACGTGAATTAATGATCACCCAAGCTAGGGGATCATAAGGTATGTCAAATTTTGATGATTGGTCAAGCTGTGAAATTTGAATAAACATCATAATCGCGAATTATGAATTAATTATTGAAGCTATGGCTGAATTATGATGTATAAATTGCTTAGGAACTAAACCCTAAGTGAAAATTATACATATGATGATATAATTTGAATGATTTGATGAATTACCACACTAGGATAAGTGGGTATTAATCATATGATGAATTTGATGACATAATTATGATTAGAATCATCATATATGATAGTAATGAGGAAGTAGTTGAACAAATTGTGTGTTTGAGTACATAATCATACTTGCTAAGTAATGAGTTTAGTATGATAAGATGAAAAATCGATGATATATTCATGTTGAATGATGTATGATATCATTATGTGTTAAAAATGAACTAAGTTATGTTGAATTGATGAAATTCGATTACATGAACTTGGTTAAATAAGTAGTAAAACGGTAGCCTGATAAGGATGCTTACCGTATAATGAAAAGGTAATAAAACGAGTAGTTAAGCTACCTCGTGTAATTACTTTTGTCAAATAGGCAGTTTGACTTTTTAAAGTCAAAATGACCTTTTATATGATCGAATGATAATTTCGACATAAAGATCGTAGGATGGAATAGTCGTGAATGATTATGACTAGTCTAACCATCTTACAAATTACAATGATAGTTTGACGCTTGACAAGCTAGGTGAATGCTTGGGAAGGAAGCGGGTCAAACAAATCAGGAATGAGGGGAAAAGCATAATCTGGATGCTAGGTAAGTACAGCTTACACTCTTTGTATTAATACATATTGGTTTTATAGGTTACGAATAATATAAAGTCTTGATTGAAATATGATGTTCCGACACGACATGTGCGGTTCGGAACAAAAGACAATGATAATAAACCATGTTTAATGGTTAAAAAGAGCTAATACGGTTATTTAGTCAGAAAATGACTAAAAGATAACGAGTTTTGAATGATTACCTTATAAGGTAAACCAATACAAATAATAAGAGTAAAACGGTAATTCGGTCACTCGTTGGCTAGAACCGTTAGTTTTGAAAGACACTTTATGGCGTAAGTCATAATGGGTCAAAAGAGTTAAGAAATTTGTTTATAAATAAATTGATCGTACGGTGTAAACCAGTGCGAATCATGTAGACGAGATGATAATAAATCCATCTCGCAAAGATATACGGCCATTTAGACGAAACGGGTCAAAAGGTGAAATTTTCACTCTTTTGACAATATCTACTAATGGTTTGTCGAGTTATATGATTATAGGAATAAATATCAAATAGATATTTACATCGCTATTACTTAGCGGTTACTAAGACAAGGTATCGAAACGGGTCAATATATTGATCCGAGCCAGGTATGTATAATAGGTTAACTACTCAATTGGAACTAGAGGTTCATTGAGAGTTAAATGAAGTCAAATAGACATTTGGTTATTTAATAAGTAAATCGAATGATTCATATAATGGTCGTTGTGTTTTGAAAACATAATGACTTTTCAATTCAAATTCATAGTGTAAAAGAGGGCTTTTGGGTCGAGAATGCTTTTAAAAGTCCTTCATTTTAGTGAAAGGTGAAAATGGACCAAAATGCCCTTGTAAGCTAAATCGAGCGAACGACCCTTAAAGGTTGTTTGGAAATGAGTAGTATGCTTAAATAAATATTTAGAATATATAAAAAGAGAAAGATGTAAAGAATTGGTCAAAAGACTCTATAAGAGTCTTTGCCGTAAAATAATGATACGAGGGGTAAAACTCGGAATTTATAAATTACCACATGAAATCCGATATAATTATAATTGTGAAGGAAGATTAATTGATAAGAAATGTGGTAATAAAATGCTAGAAACGAATGGAGGAGATTCGTGTCTAAAATATGCTTAAAATCCCATAATGGGTCAAAATAAGCATATGAACTAAAACGGGTTTAAAATACTTATGAAACCCGTGATTTGAACCTATTATGATAGAAAATATAAAAAAATATAAGGTTCGTGAGAAATTGAGGGTCAAACAAACATGTTTGTTTGATAAACACATGAACGGGTCAAAATTTGATAAAAAGATAATAAGCCGAAAGCTTAAAAATCTTAAATCTATTTAATCCAGATGTCGGATTTTAACTCCATGTGATGGAGGGTCGAATTACGGTCACGTAGGAAGAAACGTGACTTAAATCGAATAAAAACGAGCAAGTTAAGCTCGTTTCCGTAAAATTTGGTGTGGCTGGAAATCTGCAGCATCTGAAACCAAGCTCGCTGGAAAAAGTTAGCTGTCGCGCCACGCGACAGCAACTTACATTGTTGTCGGGACACGAGACGGGTTGTCGCGGCACGCGACGGGTTGTCGCGGCCTGCGTAAGCCGGGCAGTGGTTTGCCGCACCCCGCGAGAGCCACCTGAACTGGCAAAAGTTTTTGTTGTTGACTGTTTTGACCTGCAATTTCTTTTAAACTCGTTTTAAACATCATATGACTAAAACGTTTCATGTGTTTATGAAATGTAGGTATGTTAGAGGTACCGGAGGACGATCAAGCTCGATAAAGAACCGAACACAATCAAGATTCAAGCTTCCGCATTACGTTTTCGTCGTCACTTTTAAACGGCGAATTTATACATGTTATGTTAAAATGTTTTAAAAGTTTAAAATGCATTAACAGATTCATATTTTTAAGTGTATGTTTAGCCGTAACTACACTATGATAGATGAAATTTATATGCTAATCGTATAAATGGACCAAGGGTCTTACATTTGCATAGATGGAGCCCATCTTTGTAGTTTAGGCGCATTAGATCACAAGTATTAATTACTTGTACATCAAAGCATTAACGACTTGTACCTTTTAATCCGTGCGTCGATATTGAACAAGACAACTATCGAAACGTCGACAAAAATATGTAGGTCGTCATGCTATCTTTGGATTTTTTAAACAGTATAGTTTATAAGATATGTCAAGAATACCTAAAAAGTATAAGTTTGTTGTGGAGGGGTGAATTGTAACTAATTATCTATAATTTTGTTAAAACCTCAGGGATTTAAGTATAATAAGTTTAGGGGCTAAAAAATAAACATTGTTTAAAATACCAAACTGCCATCATTTTAGGGGTCTTTCTATAAATAAAGGGGGGGAATGTTCTTATTTTTTTGGTATCTTAAAATACCCCTCCCTCATCCATTATAATATAGTATGTATATATATATATATATACTAGTCGTTTACCTGCGCGTTGCGGCGGGAAACATATCACTTAGGTTGGTAAGTTTAGGGCTATGTACGGGGTGGTAGTGGCGTTGGTAGGCGGTAGCGCCGATGGTCGATAAAAAATAGATAATCCTAACGATAGAAAAAAAATAGGTTTTAATAATCTAAACTGTGAGCTATCGGTAAAAAATAATTCATAGTAATAGTTTGACCAATGATAATCCTAACTTTTATTTTTGTTGCCAACTGCAATCGAGGTAGCATAATTGTCATAGATTCTACACTCAAGCTGTCCCGGATTCGATTCCTATCCAACGCGAATCACACGTATAAACCAGTTTAAAACTTGCCAAAGAAAAAGGATCCAAACCGGAAACATCAAAACCGGTTCCACCTCTACCCGGTCAAAACACGGACCCAAACCAGCCAAAACCCGGAAAAGAAAATGGTGCAGACCTGTCAAAACCAGGTAAACACCCCGAACATGCGATGTACCTATTGTTGACCAAACTCGGATGTGATTCCGGTTCTAAAAAAACCCTTTTATGCATCTCTAGCCAATAGGTCATAGTAAGAATTATTAAGATACATTTTTTCCTTAATTATTAAAATGCATCTCTAGCTAAAGGATATTTCAAAGACCAGTTGCAACCTGCAACTATATTACATAGATTATGAACTGTGAAATCCAAAAAACAATCAAGAGTCCCTAAATTTCCTAGACCGTGGACCCTCTAAAATTAGATGCAAAACAATGGTCATTTGGTCATAGCAAAACTAAAAATTTACCCCTTATCCGCATATAACCATGCATACAAACTTTGAAAAATCCTGAACAAAGTATCGCAACCGAATCTAGCGACATTAGACCCCAAAAGTGCCAAAAGAATGAGACTCGATCTGGCTCTGGTCTTCAAGCACCTGGTTGGTTTTTCCCCTTTAAGAAGTATGAAAAAACAAAAATAGTGTCAGAACAACATATCATATAAATCAATAAATCACATTTATAAAAGCTTGAACAGTAGCATATTTTTGCAGATTCAAATTTATGTTATTTATTTTTTGTATGAACTTCACACTCTAAATGGGTCAAACTGGTTAAAGTGACCTAAATTCAATTTTTTGTATGAACCTCATCCCCGTACGACATAGAAACGATGACTACCATACCGGTTGCTGCAACGTCGGTGGTGTGGTCTGTTTGGAAGTTGTTCTTTGGCGGCATTCACTGTAACAACTCTCATCAAAATTTCCATTTCTTATCTTATTTTGTCCAATAGGAAACCCTAATTAAGACACCCAAGTAATACTGCATGACCCCTAAAATTTTCAGAACAGTTGAAATTAGGATCAGGGCCCCTAAAACTCAAGGGGGGGTATTTCCTAAATATGTTTATCCTTCGAAAACGGTTATAAATCACGTAAATTGAAAAACTGTCGACTCACCAAGGCTACCCAAGACACGAGGCTACCCTAGGATAGGGGGTATGCCCCGCGACTCGCGACAGGGGTGGAGGAACCCTCCGCGACTCGCGGGAGGTCCAAATTCGGGCTATAAATACAGGGGCTTGGGACTTGATCAGTTTGCATGTTTCGACGTTAAATTTCGTTACATACACTCACTTATACGCTGTTTTGTTCAAAAATAGTATAATCCCGAACCTCTGCTACAATAACAGGGTAATAACTCGATCGCTGCTACGATTCAATGTCCGATCTATTGAAACTATCCGATGGATGTTTAAGTACTGCCCACATTAGGGTTATGCTTTGTCATTCGTCGTGAATTCGATGGATGTTTAAGCATCGCACTTTGTCATTTGTTGTGAGGGTTTAATCTCGTGAGTTATCATAAATGCTGTATTATTTACTGACCTAGTTCGTGTGCATGTTATTTAAATTAGGTTACAAGGCTAAACAGTAGGCTAAACTCTGTCCGTATAAATCTGCAATATGAGTTATTCTCTTTTATCAAAAGTATTTTACAATACTCCATTTTCAAAAGTTATAATTACAGGGATTAAGTCGTGGTTATCTTGAATCAATGGCTAGTGGGGTGTTGTGCACATTACTAATTTCTCACGGGTTAGACTAATAAATCCTAACAGTGATAACCGTCACTACTTGGGGAAAGACCCAATAGTGATATGACCATCGTCACCAGGTGACAAGGCGCCAGATAAAAATAAGATAGAAGCCATTGTAATCGCTCTTATGCTGTAATTTATAAATATGTGTCGTTTTATCAAATTTGAATAACTCGCCAGCATTTCCCCGCTGATAAAATATTTTTAAAACATGTTTCAGGTGACCTGCTGTAAATCAAGGAAAACGTGCTACAGAGCACTAACAAGCTTGAAGAGGTGGCTCAATTAAAATGAATAAACATGTTTTAAATAAATCAGGGAATTTCCTAGTTAAATTCCTCTATTGTAAATTACGGGGTTTTATCCTGAATTATGAAATAAAATAATCGGGCATTTTCGAGTTTTAAAAGATCCTGTTAAAATCTTCCGCTGTCGCATCATAGATACCACGGGTTCCTGTTCCGCGGCTCCTGACTGGGTCAAACCGGGGCTGGGGCCGTGACATTCAGTCTAGAATTTTCTTCAATTTCATGTATTCTTCAGATGTAAACTGTTCTGGATGTCCTTCCAGAATTTTCTTCAGTTTCAGTATCCCAGTCTGCATATAACTCCATCCTTCATCCAAATCCAATATCTTCATTTGAGACATTGTCATTATCACACTAAACCTTCAGCAAACCACAAATTGAACAAAAAAAACTTATTAAAAAAAACCTTAAAAAACCTTCAGCAAACTGCGCTCGCTGCGGCTGCGTAGCTGCAGCGAGATTGATCCGTCCAACAATACGCGGCAGATACGCTCGCTGCGGCTGCGCTCGTTTAAGCTCGGCTCGTTCGAGCTTTTTTCAAGCCAATCTCGAGTAGCTCGGCTCGTTTGAATCACAAAGATCGGCAGGATAGTTTCCGTCATCGTCTTTTATATATGTTGACGCGTTTTTCTTCACAAGCAGCTCGGCTATGCGTTCTCTCTCGCAAACAGCAGCATAATGCAACGGTGTCTGGCCCTCGTTATCCTTCATCAACAAATATGTTAGTCCGAGCGAGTGACAAACTGGCAGGGTAGATAACAAGTTGAACAGTTGAGTTTTTATTATGGATTGTATAGTTGTATCAACCTAAATCACTTTTTTGTCTAAGACCTATGTGTTTTTATAAATAGTTTAGATAAACCTGAATTCATTATCGTTTTAATAATAATCCAACTTTATAGAAAAAACATGAATTAGCTATTTAAATTTTTAAATAACACTTGAGGGACTTTAAAACAATTTGACCCATTTCGTTTTTAGCTGACTTTATGAATTGACCCCATTTAACCTGTAGGAGTTGGAATATTACCCTAAACCGATGCCTTTTCAAGTTTGATATGGCCACGATCAACAGCCCAGTGCAAAGGGGCCCGACCCTCACTATCTGCAGATTTTAGACGCCAGTGAGAATATAAAAAAGGAATTGAAAATATATTCAAGTAAATGCATATGAAGTCATAAGCAAGCATTACTCCACTATACTCATATTATTTAAAAGTTTAAGGCGGCACCACCGCCATTAAAAAGAAATTAAAAGAAAAATTAAAGGAGAAATAAAGTTGACTATTTGACTTCAAGGAATAAGAGTGTAATAAACCCTTTATATCCACAGTAATGCCAGCCTCGACACACTTGATCAAGTTCTCTGTATCGCCTTCTCTTGAAAAGTCATGTATAGCATCTAATTTTCTGAGAAAAAAGGTGATAAACATTACTAATTACTCATTTACCCTTTCATGAATTTTGAATTAATCCTAGTGTAACGTGTAAACAATTACCATCGATGGTGTTAAGTATCTATGCTAGTAAATTTTTATAATTCATAAGCACATTAATTAATATAAAGAGTTAAAAAAATCATAAAGAGTCTGCATGTAACATGTAACAACAAGAGAACCAAAAAGTTTTCTTAGCAGTAACCTCAAACATAAAAAGTTTAAAGAACCTTACAACTCATCAGACTCCTCTTCATGGATAAAAGAGCTGAAAACAGGTCCCATTGGTCTGTTCTGGTTACTTGATCGTTCATTAGCTTTTTCATCTCTTTTCTTCTGTGATTTATTACATCAAGGAACAGAGTCAAAATATGGTGAAAGTTATCAAAGTGAATTTAGATGCACAAACCTCCTAGATCATTTCATTCAAAGGAGAACATTACTTGAATAGTATATTATTTAAGTCATTTGTGACACACCAAATGTCAATAAAAAAGTTCAAATCTTTGCAAGCAAATGTTTCGTGTACCCATTTCAACCTGCCCCAAAATTAGCTGTTTTGACCTGCTACAGACCAGCCCAACCGGCCTGAATAGTCGAGTGGTTTGGAACCGAATGAAAGAACAATTGCTGAAGAACAATGGCCGAAGAACAATGTGTAAAAAGACCAAAACTACCCCTCCAATATGCATATTTTATATAGTATAGATTATTTTTAAATTTATTGTAAGTTATAATGCTCATTTCGATTTTTTAAACACCCAATCAAAAAGTATCCACATTTTATTTTTGTCAGGACTTAAACCAACTTGTTAAAGATAGCACTGTTGCTAGAACTTAACATATGAGTAAAATGAAATAGGCATATCAACAATACTCTCATAGAAGCAAACACCATGGGAAAATCTCAACTCAAATCCAGTAATACTACATACAACTCTTTAAGATGAAGTACAAATAAACCACAGCTACATTCCAGTCACCCTGTTTAAGATTTCATCTTTAATACGCGATACATTGTTAGAACCCGTAGATCAAAAAATAACCCAGATCAACTAACTTTTTTTCGCTTCAGGCTCCAAGTGAACCAATAATAGCTATGTAGAAGATGAATATCATCGACTCATCGTATACAAAACCCTAGAAGCTGAATTAAAGGGGTTGCGGCATCAGCATCAGCACAACAAAACCTAAACAAACACAAATATTGAACTACATCCTCAAGCGCCATATAATTGAGTCAAAACAGCAAATTGCAAGCATAGTAATCAATTCAAGTTTTATAAACCGATAAAATCTTCGAAATCAAATATAAAACTTCCACACAATCAAAAACATGATACTTTTAACATGAGAAATAAGTCACATGGGTGACCGAGTACTTACCAAAGTCATGCCAGTAACTTTCGCCTTCAATGCATCTGGTGATTCCAGCAAATGCAACACCTCCGTTTGGTCCATCTCCAAAAGCACCTTAGCTGGTCCACCAACGGATACAGATTCTTACCCAGCATATGAAACATTTAAAAATTTTAATTAAAATAAACGTCAAAATAGTAAAGTCAAACTTGTAGCGGAGATATATACCGTCCTCTGTTGATCTGATGATGCGTTAGCAAGAGCGGAAGCCAACGCTGTAATAGGCATTGGTTGTGGGATGGGAGTCGCGGCATCGCGTGGAAGCATGCCGCCAACGCCAGCCATCTCGTAAGGTACGGGAAGCATTCCGTTGCCGCCACCCGCCGCCATATTTGCATCAGCCTTGTTCCTAGCTGGTCCACGGTACATACGTCCTCTTGGAACCATCTGAGAAACATCAATCAATCACCAAATTATTATCAAAACAGTTAATGTTCACTCAACAGTAAAACTTAAAGTTTGTATTTCTACAAGGCTGCAAACGAACCGAAGCGAACAGCTCGTGAACCGTTTGGCGGTGTGTTTGTTCGTTTAATAAAGAAACGAACATGAACAGGCGATTTCGTTCATTTAGTTAAATAAACTGTACATGAACAGAGTCCGCATTCGTTCCTTTATGTCCGTGAACGTTCGGTAACGTGTTCGTTTATGTTAGATGTTTATTAGTGTTTTTAGTTTTTATGTTTTATTTAAATACTTCAAAACTCCAACAAATAAAATATATAATAAGTATTAATGTATTATACATTCTGTTCATGAACGCTTGTTTATGTTTGTTTGTTTCCATTTGCGTCCATGAACATTCGTTTGCATCCGTTGCCTAAAATTAACAAACGAACACGAACACCTTCATACCTGAGCTTCAATTGGAGCAAATGATGAGGAATCTGAGCTTATCCGAGCAAATGCTGATGCTATTGTTTCAGGTTTCTTATCGGTTTTAAAATTTTTGCAGCCTTAACACCATTCAAAAAACCACATTTTGAAAAATTTCCAGATTGCCCATGAGCTCCGTTAATACCCGGCTTAAGATGTCGCCTCTATTGACCCTTCATGTCAACGTTGTTGCTTTAAATAAACCCTAGCCGTTGATCATGATAAATACAAAAATAAACCCCGGTCTTAATACATACATACTAATGTTTCACGAATAATAATATTAATAATTATACTAATAGCGTCTTTAATTTAAGTTTACCAATTGAAACCCTGATTCTTCAAGACTAATTTAACAACCAAGAATCTGAATACTTAAACAACTAAAACACATGAGGATCATACATAAGTTAATCTCTTTTATTATTATTATACTTTAAATAAAAGAGGCAACTTTGATCACTAATTAAATAATTAAAATAATTGAGTTTGAAATATATAAGAGGAGCCACCGCTAGCACTTGAAAACCTCTACAGAAACTAAGCATTGTATCTGAAAGTGATTCAAGGCTTACAATCCATGTATATCGGTAGGAAGATGGTTAGGGCCATGCTTCAACCCTGTAGAAAAAAATCAAAGTAATTAAATAAACTAATGATTATTAAGAATCAAAAGCCGGAAAAAGAGGGAGAAAGCAAACACACCTGTAGACCGATCACCGTCACCTGTTGTCATTTTCTAAAAATGAAAATGAAAATAATTAGCATATGAGAGTTCTGAGGTTTACTGTAAAATATTACTTATACCTTTTGAAATCCGAATGTATCAAGTCGTCTGAGAAAGATGAAACCAAGCTGATAAGAACACATTGTCAGGCATCCCCTCATCATATCAATCCCCATCCCCTCTAATGTTGGTTCAAGCTTCCATAATATCTGAAAATATATCATCCGTAAGTGCACCTTTTAACTACATACGGTTGATTACAACAGACAAACAAACACCCTAATTAGCAGTTCAAACACTATAAGCATTTTATCCAATTAATTAGACCAAATCCTATTTTATAACAGTTAAATAATTCAAATAAATTACCAATTGTAGGAGAAAGGTCTTCAATGGCATTATCAGAAGTAAAACTCAAAAGAAGAAAGCTTTTACCATATCCTGAATCCCCAATCACCAACATCTTGAATAAGTAATCCAAATCCGAACCAGAAGACTAATCCATTTGCATAACATAATCAACCACAAACCTTGGAAACCAAAATTGATGCCGTAATGTTTCATAACCCCAAATATAAAGCATAAAATAGAACTAATGGTGAAAAAGAATACCTGTATATGCAAATTAAGCAAAAAAACTGATGGATATGAATTAAAATTCCAGATCTGGGTCGATGAACAGCAGAGAGGAATCGAACACAGCTAGGGTTTTAAAAGGAATAAAACGCAGTTAAGAGGAGAGGAGGCTGATAATGATTTCGTGATGTGGTAACCTAATTAGAATGACAAAAATCAATCGCTAGGCTTTACATAACTTTATAGGAGAGCAGTAAAAACCAAAAAAAACCTTCACTTTATCACTCCATTCACATTATGAGTTCACAAAACATTATCAAAAACACAAAAAAACCAACACAGATTTGAAACTATTACACATATCTAACATAGATACATCCCAAATCAGTAGAAAACCTGTTTAAAAAAGCTTGTAACACATAAAATCTAACAGCGTATAAACATAAACTACAGAAAAACCAAAAAAAAACAAAAAAACGGTAGATCAGGTTAAAAAGAACGGTACCAATCTGGCCACCAAACGGTAGATCTGTGATATCGTCATCATCTTCCACCCACAACCACCATCGTTGATGAACCCAACGCAGATCTATGTCATCTTCATCATCTTCCACCCACAACCAAACCGTAGATCTGAAATATTACACAGATCCGATTCAAATAACAAAAAAAAAGATATGGTAAAAAGAAAGGTACCGATAAGTCAAACCAGTCGATCTGGTGTCGGAAATGGTGGTGATGATAATGAGGAAGTCGATCTTGTGTCGGAGAGTTCCTCATGTGATGATAATGAGGAAGAGAGAAGTCGATCTGGTGTTGGAGCGACTGGTTTCTTAGTGAAACCCTAGAATCGCCAGGGAGAAAGAAAGAAGATGAGGAGAGGAGCGGCGATTGTTTTGTCCAGCAAACCCTAATTTTTTTGATGACCCGAGTTCTTTTAATGGCCGCGTGTTAAAAGAAGTTTTCAACACATTCATGCTTAAATGCTTGTACAATGGGATTCAAATGGTTGTACAATGGCAAATGACCATTCTTACCCTTCCTATATGCTTATTAAAGTAGTATATATATATATATATATAGGGTAAGGATCATTTCCGAACCATAAATATTTACAGAACTCGCAGAACTCCTAATAAACAATCTTTTTATTTATATATTTTTATGTTTAGAATAATTTTATCATTTATTATGTGTATTTTTATGATTACATACATGTTAAGAGTAATTTTATCATTTTTTATATGTAAATTTATAATTACACATATGTAAACTAGTTTTTTTTACATATGTGTAATTAGTTATTACACATATATATAATTTGGCTATTAAACATATGTAAAATACTTTTAACATGTATGTAATCAATAGCATACATATAATAGATGATAAAAAGATCTTACATACAAAAAAAATACATATAAAATGATTGATTATTAGGAGTTCTGAAAGTTCTGCAATTATTTAGAGTTCTGAAATGAACCTAACCCTATATATATATATATATATATATATATATAGAGAGAGGAAGGTTAACGTACATTACGGCTTAACGTAGATCACGTACGACAGTTAATTACGCACGTTCATTTTAAAATCACGCACGTTATAACTCAAAAATCCAAAATCACGCATGTTGAAACACAATAATCACGCATATTGAAAACATTAATCACGCATGTTATAGAACAAATCACGCACGTTGTCGTACGTGAAGTACGTTAAGCCGTAATGTACGATATACTTTTTCTATATATATATATATATATATATATATATATATATATAGGAGAAAGTTCATTTGATAAGAATATTTAATTGAGAAGAAAAAGAACAAAGGGTAATTTTGTAAAATATTAAATAATTTTTTCACTTATCTCATTTATTATTATTTTTGATTAATTAATTAGTCATAAAGACTATTATCCTCCACACTAACTTTTTTTGCCTACACACATAAAAAGTTGTACTACATACTTCGAAATTTATCCTACACGTTGAAATTTATCCTACACAGCTCGTAATTTATCCTACACTTTAAATTATTTTATTTAATTTTTTTTTTTTAAATATATACTTTGAAGATAAGTTACAAAAATTTAATGTAGTTAGCTATTAAAGAGCAAGACTACAAATTAATGACCTATGTAGATTTATCAATGTACCCTTATGGTAACATTAAATAGTTATATTAAATGAAGTGAAATAAAGGATTATTATTGGTTGAAATTTCTTCTTTTTTATTCTTACAAAAAATTTATTCTTATTTGAACTCTCTACTATATATATATCATCAAAACAAAAAAGTTATGACCGTTTAAAAATAATTGGGGGGGGGGGGGGTAGTTAGTTTTTTTATAAGGGGACTAACTAATTATCTCTAATTTTGTTAAAGATGAGGGATTAAAGTGTAATCTTGATGAGATGATTAAACTAACGGTATTTAATCACTTGATATTCTGTAGGCGCTGAAGCTTTTAAACACATTATGGGATAATGACTAAGTACGTTGAGCTTTAATCACTTGTATACTAAGGCATCATCTACTTATACCTTTTTAATCCACACGTCAATACTGGCCAAGACAACTATCGAAACGTCGATAAAAATGAGTAAGTCGTCACGTTACTTTTGGATTTTTTTTAAATATTATAATTTATAAGATATGACAAGAATATGTAAAAGAATTATAAGTATGTTGTGGAGAGGCAAAAGTGTAACTAATTACCCATAATTATGTTAAAACTCGGGAATTTAAGTGTAATAAGATACGTGGCTAAAATATAATTATTGTTTAAAAGACCAGTTTACTTTCATTTTAGAGTTGTATTTATAAACTAAGAGAGAAAATGTTCTTATTTTTTAGGTATCTTAAAATGTCCATCCGTCATGCATTATAATACAGTATAAATAGTAATTGAGCTTGCGCTCCGCTCCAGGTTTTGCTAGATTTTGGCATGATCGACATATGTAAGTGATCCAACCCATATTTATTATTAAAAAACACATTGTTAAAAGAAAAATGAATAAAATAATTAAAATATTAAATTGAACTAATTAATAAATATTAAATATTATGTGACATGTTCTCATCCGAAACTATTTTGACCCCAACTTGCTTTGACTCGAACCAAAATAACCCTCTTTAGGGAGCATGTTCTGACGCGACATGTTGCCCGACACGAATACTTACTTTGTAATTCACTTAGGGCCTATTGTTGGAACAATCTTGTTTTTAATATGTTAATTATATTTGATATTTTATTAATTAGTTTTTGTTAATCTTTTATTGTCCATCTATGGACTTTTATCTATTTTAATATTTACTATTTAATATTTCTTTTATTTAACTTGTCTAATATATGAGACGATAACATAGTAACAAACATAGTAACAAGATAAACAAATAAAAAATCACTTCCTATGTAGAGATTTAATATCACTTTTTATTTTTTATATATATATATAGGGTGGGGTTCGGCTACAAAGTCCATTTTTCCTACAAAGTATACAAAGTCATAAAATACCACAATTTCAGCCATAAAACACACTCAAAACCCACAAATAACTGAGTGAATATCACTAAAACACAATATACAAACCCTAACAGTCCTTAAAAACTTCAAACACACCATCATAGAATTGTGCATATAAAACACAACATGATAATCAACATAAAACACACTAATGTTAGTCATTCGATAATCAAAGCCTTATCATGCAAAACACAATACAAAACCCACAAATATGGTGTTTTAGTAATCCTCACTTTGTTATTGGTGGGTTTTGAGCGTGTTTTATGGTGTTTTATGACTTTTTACACTTTGTAGGAAAAATGGACTTTGTAGCCAACTCTCACCCTATATATATATATATATATATATATATATATAGGACAATGCTAGACAGAAAACCCTATTTATATAGAAAACTCTGGAAACTCAAATCTCCACCCATTTTTACCCAACCTCCCGACATTTTTTTTTTTTTGAAAAAAATAACACATGTAATATACATGTTTTAGAGTGTTTTGGGCCAAAAAAAACAAAAAAGCGCCGAAGGGATTTTTTTTTAAAAAATAAACAAATTTCAGTGCCTAACATGTGTTAGGCAAAAAAGACAGGAATTGCTGTTTTTTTTTTAAATTATCCCTTCGGCGCTTTTTTTATTTTTTTGGCCCAAAACTCTTAAAAACATGTATATTACATGTGTTATTTTTTTCAAAAAAAAAATTGTCGGGAGGTTGGGTTTTCTAGGGTTTTTTATATAGATAGGGTTTTCTATATAGCCCTACCCTATATATATATATATATATATATAATACTATAAGGTGCATACTTTTATTGTTGATTTCCAACACATTTTTTGGGAATCCCCTCGTGTAAAATATTCTTTGCACTGAACTCTATAAGAAAATTTTCAAATGTATTTGCCCAAGAAAATACAAAAAAAGCAATGAATGTTGGTAGATAAAATAGCCATATCAACATCCAAATTCACGAGGTTACAAGAGGAATAATAACTACGTACGTACAGGAATTTTGTCTTTCATTTATTACTTGTTACTTCTTTACTTGTCACTTGTTTTTTTCATTAAATAATATATATCAAAATTTTGGTGAACATATAAATTTGTTTTTTTTTTTCGTATAGAAAATTTAATACTTGATTTTGTGGAGGAGCTTCACTCTTTTAAATTTTTTTTTGAAAGGTGACTTTCTTTGTACTGAACCAGTGGTCACCGGGTTTATGTCAAAGACATTCCCCCGTCAGCCCCGCATCTGCGGACGCGATGTTCGATTGGGCCCCGGCCTGCCGCGTGAGCTGACTTCCGCCCGGAAACCATACTGCCCCCACACGAGAAACTCGCTGGGGTAACAGCTGGGTAAAACCGGGTTGCCCTCAAGACCGTTCCATGCCTCGGTAGGAGACGATCTATCATTGGGACAATCCGCCCCACTAACCGTAAGAGCCGGGAGTCGAACTGGGGTGGCCTAAGCAAACCCCCGGCCGACCCACCAACTGAGCTAGGAGGCGGATCTAGCTTCACTCTTTTAAATAGCTTCGCTCTTTTAAATTGCACATTATATTAATATTATCTTGCAAGTATAACTTGTAATTTTATCACACATTATTTTACTACGGAAATGATCAAATAGAAAGTTTATTTTGGTTAAGAAGGATAGCAATCAATAGGATTATGACATGTATCAAAATTTAAAATAAAGAGTAAAGGTAATTTAGTCAATTTTATTCAATCTTCTTCCTTCTTCTCTCTGTAACTTCAAAACCCATCATTCTCAAAACCCACCATCTTCAACCTTTTCTTCATTTTCTATCTCAATAATCACTACATTGTAGTGTGATTTTCGTCACCAATCAATGATTCAAACACCCAATCAACGTGTTGTTCAACTTTTTTGAAAAAGCCCAGTTTAATTTCATACAATATCTCATTTTCCCTTGATTTGAAGCGAATCACTCGATTCGTTCGATTCGATTGCTGATAAGTGTTTCTAACAATTGTTGAAGAAATCTGAAGAAATCGGCTTCGATCTATGTAAGAAATTTTTGAATTGCATTTTTACGATCTAGTTTTTTGAATTAAGTCATTGCGTTTTACAAAGTAATGAAAAAACACCATTTTTTTGTATTTTCAGTCCATTGGGTTTTAAAAACAACACATTTATTGTGTTTTTAGTTCATTTTGTTTTAGGTAAAACACATTTGATGTGTTTTTAGTCCATTGCGTTTTAGGAAAAAAAACACTTTCTTTTGTGTTTTTATCTATTGTGTTTTAGGAAAACACATATTTATGTGTTTTTTGGTCCAATGCGTTTTTGAAAAACACATTTTGATGTGTTATTAGTCCATTGTGTTTTAGGTAAAACACATTTTTATGTGTTTTTAATCCATTGTTTTTAGAAAGAACACTTTATTTTATGTTTTTAGGCCATTGCGTTTTAGAAAAAAAAAAACATTTTTATGTATTTTTTGGTCCATTGCGTTTTAGAAGAACACATTTTGAAGTGTTTTTAATCTATTGCATTTTAGGTAAAAACACATTTTTATGTGTTTTCAGTCCATTGCATTTTAGAAAGAACACTTTCTTTTGTGTTTTTAGGCTATTGCGTTTTAGAAAAAAAAAAAAAAAAAAACATTTTTATGTGATTTTTTGTCCATTGCGTTTTAAAAAAAAAAACACATTTTGAAGTATTTTTAGTCTATTGCGTTTTAGGTAAACAAATTTTTATGTGTTTTCAGTCCATTGCGCTTTAGATTTTTTTTTCTTTTGTGTTTTTAGGTCATTGCGTTTTAGAAATAAGACATTTCTTTGTGTTTTCTGCCATTGCGTTTTAGAAATAAGACATTTCTTTGTATTTTTGGTTCGTTGCGTTTTAGAAAAAAACATTTTTTACGCTTTTTGTCCATTGCGTTTAACGCAGTTGGGTTTTCAATTTTTTTTTTTTTTTTTGAAAACATAGCAATAGTGTACTCGTTTTAAAGATAAAAAAACGCTCGTTTTTTGTGCAATTTTTATAAAAAAATAATGTCGTATGAAAGAGTTATTAATTTTTAAAAAATGGGGGAAATTGGAGGAGAGAGAAACTATTGCCCTGGATTGACTAGAATGCCCCTACACAAACCCATGCGCCTCCTTTTTTTCCATCAATTTCACTCATTTAATATTAGCCCTTGATTAAATAAATTGATGGTCAAGACTACTTTCTATCATTCCTAGCAAAAAATACTTCCTATTATATCATGTCCCTAGTTTACTAAAATATATTCAATTATAAAATTTATATGACCTTAATCACCCAATCAAACGGTGCCACATCATTTTACCTATTTTGTTTACCTATTGCTCAAAAACGTTGGCGGTGGTTAGACACTTTGGAATAGGTAAACTTTTTTTTTTAAAAGAAAAATGTGTGATTGGTTGAGAAGACATGGACCCCACCACACACCCCATGCTCTCTCCCCTTCCCTCCCTTCACCGAGTCGGTGAACCTTCACCGATTTCTCCCCCAAAATCGGTAAACACTTGAGCGGTAAAGCTGTGGCGGTGGTTGACGATTCGGAAAACACAAGTTTACTGCCCCACTCCAGAGTGCCTAATCATAGTAACTGTTTCCTTTTTTTTTAATATGATTAATACACAGGTTTTGTAACAAGCGAAATGTATATAAGTTCTGCATTTCTACCTGAATAATTGACTATGAAGTTGTATAATTGGTTAATTTGGGAGGGAAATCTATCGTTATTATGGAAATTGATTTGGAACGACACTAAAACTCAAATCTAAAGGGAAATTTTGAAGCATTCAGGATAGGTATAAGGAAATTTTGATTATAATTGTTTTTCACATATTTAGAAGATGTGTGATATTGAGTGATACATATCTGATTATCGAAAGCGATCTCATGTCTAATTACCTACATTATTAATGTAGGGGATGGTTCAAATGAAAACAACTTTTATCGCGAAAACTTGAAAACTAATTAAAAAAAAAACCTAAAAAACACACCAAAATTTTTTTTTTACAATTTTTTTTTATTAAAAATCGCTAGTTTTTATATATAAAAAAAAATTTTCAAAAAATTTTTGTTTGTAGTACACATGTGTACTATACATGTGCAGTACAATTTTTTTTTTTTTGAAAAAAGTTTTTTTTATATACCTAAAATAGCGAAATTTTGTATGAAAAAAAATTGTATGTTTTTTAGGCTTTTTTAGTTTCTTTTTGAGTTTTTTCGCATTAACTAATGGTTTTCATTTGAACCTTCCCCTATTAATGTATAATATATATATATACTTAAAGCTATAATTAACAAAATGTTGAAATTGTAAGAAAGTTGAAACTATAAAAAAATAAAGAACCATTAGAACTATGGCTTATTATTTGATACTTTAAGTTGATTTTTAGGTGAGTTTAAGTTATAAAAATATGGAACCATTAGAACTATGGTTTATTATTTGATACTTTAAGTTGATTTTTAGGTGAGTTTATATTAAGGTTTTTGGTAATATGAATCTCAATATTAATTTTTAATCAGGTAAAGATCATAAATGAGTATACATGACATCGGCTAGAAAACATGTGAACCCAACTGATAATAAGTAATGGATACTGTCGGATATGAGACCGGCTATAGGACATAAATTTACAATCAGATATAAGCCAATAACTACCAATGTCTGCCTCATTATCATCCACGTATGACTTTACGGTGCTTAGAAGTTCTAACTCTCAAAAAAATTGTTTACTTCACGATTCAAACTCTCATAACTAGATAAGTTATGAAGTACGTAATCGCTAATAGAAGTAAATTCAGAATATCAATTCAAGGTCATTGTTAAACCATTTGACCTTTTGTCAATCATATTCATTCATGTGTGCCAACAAAAGACACTACGAAGAAAAATCCTTGTATTGTAAAGCAGATAACGACTTCTAGATATGGTATTTGTATCTTGTCACTTGTATAGGAAGAGTAGCAACACCCAATGTATTTGTTAAGTTTAAGCCTTCTCTAACATTATTTTTATTTAAAGCATGTAATGTAATGTTTGTGGATAGAAATCATGTATTTCAACCAAGTTATGAAAAAAATAGATTGAAATTCTTTATCATAAAATAAACTACTCTGAGATAATATAATTATAATAATAATGGTAACCATAAGGCTATCGGGTGTGGTTGACACCCCACTAATCACCCCCAGCCTCCACATCACCTCCACCTTCTTCTCCATCCCACAGGGGTGGAGCATTCCCTTCACCGAACAAGAGAGAGAGAGAGAGAGAAATATAAGAGAGAGAGAATCAAACTCGGGGAGCTCGGACCGAAGGCGTCGAAGATTGGACGGGAGGCGGTGTTCCCCGTCAGGGACGAAGGCGAGCTCAGCTTCCCGACTCCTTCCCCCTTCTCACACCCCATAGCCTAACAATGTTTATTACCATGATTTGAAATATTCTTTTTGTTTCTTTACTGAATCATATATGTATCATGTGATATGATCGATTATTTAGCCCGCCTGACTAAATATATATTACACCACATTGGTTTCATTTCAGAATCAGTTGACAGTATTTGGAGTAATTGATACCCTTTTATGTACACATTTCTTTTCTTTAAGACGTATGTGAGATTTGATTCTAACATTATTATTTATTATAATTAATACTAAAAATAGCTAGATATAATTATAAATATTTACGTTCTTTAATTCTTCTTTAATTCTGTAAACTGAGAATTGCAAGGGTGCGGTGGTGACCACTAACCTTCACGGGATCCTTGGCTTTGCTTCCCACTTTTCTTCTTTTTTCCTACTGCAACTCTATGCTATGGTAACCACACAATGTCTTATATGAAAATGATAATATTTGATGTAGGGTTTTATATATCATTATTTAAAACACTACCTATTATTATTTTTATGTTTTTTTTCTCCTACTTTTATTTTAGTATGATAAGGATAAATAAAAATACATATATTTATTTGTATGTATATATTTCTTTATAATCTAAATAAAAATATAATCTAGATGTATCACAAATACACAAACAATAATTATTAACTAGTTTTTTTATGTCGCACGTTGCGGCGAAACCGATCAAATGATAATAAAAACAAACGTGATTTGAAAATAAAGCATGTTGTTTAGAAAGTCAGACCATTAGAACGGTTTAGTTTATCGTCGAACCGTTTTATGATACCAAATAAATACTTTATTTTGAGTAAAGCTTCGTTTTTAACAAAACTTATAATGGAATGTCGAGAGAAAAAATCAAGCACAACTATCTATTTAAGTTTCTAGAAAAAAAGTTATAAACATAAATTATTAAAAAAGTATCAATTTAATTGATAAATTAATATATGTTCTAAAAAAATATTAAAAAATGGTAAAGGAAATATACGGTTTTAAAAAAGGAAAAAAAAATAAAAAATATGTTATTAAAAGTAAATATAATAATAAACTATTATAATATATTAAATAAAAAATAAAGTTACTATTCACCGTTTTTCGTTAACAATATATATAATAATTATATATACATTAAAACTAGGTGTTATGTGAAATCTCATTTAACTTTATGAAAAAAGAGATCTATAAGGAGACTCAACTGTTGTAGTTGCGCACTATAGAAATGACATGTTTATAGAATCGTCTGACCTCAAATACTATCAACATAGTTTAAACATATTAGTTGTGGATGAGAGAGAAACTTTAGAGTTAAACCTGTTTAGTTAGCCTACTATTGTCTTTCAAAATTTAAGAAACTATAAATTTGATAATGTTAATTAATTAACTTGTAGATTGAAACTCGTATATATGCCATAGAGTATAGTTGTATGAACATATACCGTTACCAAGTATTTGTTATATGGGGTAAGTTCAAATAAAAAGTTTATTTTGCCTAAGTAGGATGAGAAGGAATCTTAACCATTCATTTTTCAAATTAATGGTTAAGATAAAAGTGTAGGAGAAAGGATGAGTGCAAGGGTAACTTGAAAAAATTCTATTTATGGACTTTATTTGTATGTATATATTTCTTTATAATCTAAATAAAAATATAATCTAGATGTATCACAAATACACAAACAATAATTATTAATTATTAATTATATATAATAAAATAAAAAAAAGGAAAGCTTTGTACTTTTGCATCTTCTTCTCCACGAAAAATCGCCATTATTTCCGTCAACAACCTTCACACGTTTCCGTCAATGGAAAATTTTGATTCATTTCATCTTCGCCTATCTTCACCTTAGGTAGTTGTTTAGGGGTGTCCTCGTAGTTGTTTAGGGTGTACTTGGTATAAAAATCGGAAAAAAAATTACACTAACGGAAAAAAATTGAGCCGTAGCCCGTGCTACGCCTGGACCTACACTAGGTCAGTAGGTCCGCCCCTGACAGAAATGATATGTTTATAGAATCGTATGACCTCAAATACCATCAACATAGTTTGAACATATTAGTTGTGCATGAGAGAGAAACTTCAGAGTTAAACGTGTTTAGTTATCGTAATATTGTCTTTCAAATTTTAAGAAACTATAAATTTGATAACGTTAATTAATTAACTTGTAGATTGAAATTCATATATATACCATAGAGTATAGTCGTATGAACATATACCGTTACCAAGTATTTGTTATATTGTAGCTGTTTTAAAATATTGTAGTTGTTTTTTATGTAAACGAACATATATTTTTTATTCTTCTAATTATTTACTCAATAAGATGATTTGTTATTTCCCTACGTAAATCTTCTCCAATGTTCCAATTATATCCTTTTTATAAGAAGTTCATTCACTATAAAATTATGTAAAACTGCCATGACCTTAATTTTAAGATCAAGATAAGACAAATAAAGATGTCCTCATATTTTTTCACGTTTTAAATTATATATTATTAAAATAGACATGATGGTCATTTCGAATGTATATTATTTTAGAAATAATAAGACGAAGCAAATACAATGTACTATCACATGAATTGGCCTACAACATAATAAACAAAAATATCGACAAACACGAATGACACGGTGCTATACAGTTAAATTACTATGTACAGTGTACTATCAAGCAAATTTGTGATTCACTCTTTAGTTATATTTCAAGGAACCTTATATCTTTCTCATATATGGTAATTGAAAATATTTTTAGGAGAACAGTATGAAAACTTGTTATTTTCTCTATTAGATACATGAATTCATGGTCGTTTATCTGTTTTTGTTCGCGTAAAAACTTTAATCTCATTAATTTGAATATTAAATTCTATGACCAGATGATAAGAGCTCTAGCTCGCCTAACCTCAAGCTCTGCTCGTTTTGAGCTATATGTCCAAGGTACGATTCGAGCTCTATGTTCAAAACTTGAGTTTGATTTGTTTAACAATTATTAATTTAGACAAAATTGCACAAATCAACCTTTATGTTATACCTAAACTGTACTTCATAACTTTTATTATGAAATCGGCAAAACCCAACCTTTATGTTCATATTTTGTTACATTCTATAACCTTTACAACTAACGTCGTCAAAAAACTCGGTTAAGTTACATCATATGCTTTGCTGTGAAGGTATCATGGTCTTTTCACCGACCTTTTATAACATAAATGTTGATTTGTGAAATTTTGTCTTATTATTATTATTATTATTATTAACTCTTATGGTCTTTTCACCAGCCTTTTATAACATAAAGGTTGATTTGTGAAATTTTGTCTTATTATTATTATTATTATTATTAACTCTTATTATTATTATTATTGTTGTTATTATTATTATTATTATTATTTTATTAACTCTTATTATTATTATTGGTGAAATTAATATTGTGTCATTTTTTCAACAAAACTATTTAAATAAATAATTTCTGAACCATTTTGCATTCATGCTTAATTAAAAACAATTCCTATAATGATATTTTTTTCTGACTAATGCAACGAACCAATTTAACATATATAAAAAAAAAACTTGTATGACAAAATTATATCATCTTCATATAATCTAAATGTTTTTTTCTGAAATAGAAATATTTTGCGAGGATTGTTTAGACACCGTGAGTAGAAATTTTGAAACAAGAAATTGAGATGTGTTACATAAAAGAATATGTTACTTGATTGCGGTTTATAAACTGCTATTTAAAAAAAAGGAATTGATCTAAGAAAACATGTTCTCAAACTATTATTTGTTTAATATTTTGTCACAACCCCCGATCCCTAGTTCTCGGGAACGGGCGGTCGTGAGCCAGTTTCGGTGGTATCATGTATTGTCTAATTTGGCAGCGGAAATTTTCATCAGGACCGTAGTTAGGAAATATTTTATCAGAGTAAACCACCACATTTTATAAATACAATTACATGAGATAAAACCCAAGTTTGCAGTATACATATTTTTATAGGAACAAATCCTAATTTATTTAATAAAAACATCTATTTTATTTTAGATAACTTTATTGCCACTTTTCCAAGCCTTTAGTGCTCTCCAGCTGGCTTTTATTGGCTTCACACTAAGTTACTTGAAACACGTGTTTAAAACATTTTATCAGCAGGAAATACTGGTGAGTGAATCCCAGTTTAATCAAGTTTAAATAAAAAAAGTCACAGTGAACAGTATTGAGAGCGATCACATTGTTTATGTCTACACAATTACTCCATTAGTACTGTCAATCCACTGACTTGTGGGTCATATTACACATTGGCTAACTCATTGTCCAATGGTAACGTATTGTCATCCTCGACTTACTACTCACAGTGTAGTAAATTTTGTATACAAAACCCCAACATACCGGCAGTAATTGAAGAACTACAAAGACTCAATCACTGCTAAATTTCATAGTAAAACATTTAAGGTTTGGTAAAACATTACCAAAAAGATTAACAAAAAGAGGATAAACTCACAAAAAGGTTTACACAAAAAGAAGGATTACTCACATTGCTATTTTAGGTATTTCCTTTGTGGCTTCCTGGTTATAATCTAGTTGAATAAACAATGCACACGCGTTAGTATAATAACCCATTTTATATTAGTAATACCCTTCCCGAGACAGAAACTCCAACGACTACGTCGGGCAGAAACACGACAGCCTGTTACGGAGTCCTAGATCAATCGGGCAGCGTATCTAATACGTAACCGGGGTTATAATACTTACATCGAGGCAGGGCTTCGCTATTTAGGGGGTATTATGCCCGAAGATTATTATTATCCTTCAGAATTTTGAGAAAGGAAGAAAGAATGAACGAATTGTAACTGAAGGCCATCGATCCTATTTATAGTGCTGATCCAGCACTTTGTCACGCCCCGCGTAAGATGAGGGGAAGGTTTACGCGGCCCGCGAGGGCAGCTAGGGCGGCAAATGGTCGCTGAGTCATAGACACGTGTCAGCACCGGGTTTCTCCTTATCTTATAGCTGTCGCGGCCCGCGAAGAATGGAGCAAGAGTTTACGCGGCCCGCTTGAACTTAAAGAATCAACGAATTCAGGTTTCAACCTTCATACTGCCCGCGTAAGGTTGGGGTGGGTCCTACGCGGCCCGCCTCAACTTAATATTTCTTGTTTTTAATTTATTTTTAAATGCTATATTGCATTTCGGGCTCGGTTTTCACATACGGGGTGTATTTAAAAACATATAGGGGTATTCTAAATATATTAGGGGTGTCAGAAATATTTTGGAGGGTTGATATATCTTGGTACAATTCCTGGATTATTTAATAGAATATATAGTGCACTCATATTAAGTATAGTGACCCAATTCTACTTTATCCCTACGTCACGAGACAGAACCCCAACGAATTTAGGCAGAGCCTTGACATACGTTACGGGGCCCTACGTCACTTGGACAGGGTATCGATGATCAGGGATTACAATACTTAAAACGGGGCAGGGTTTTATTATTATTATTATAGGTATAATACCTTAGAATTTTAGAAATATAAAGAGAGAGTGAGAATGATACTAAGAGGTCTTGAGCAGATTGAAAAATGGATCTGGCTTTCTATTTATACTGTTCCTTTAACTTGGAGGGCACACCATGCCTATCCACGTACATATCCCAACAGCCTTCCACGCATACATCCTAGCATTAGAATTCCCATTTCATGCATACACTACACCCTTTGTATTAAACTAGTTTTTGCCCCGCCCGCGTTGCGGGGCAATAAGTCGAATATTTCTCTAGCATAACATGTATGTCTGTATTTCGGTTACTTATACATACTACTCATAACACGATCTAAAAAAAATTACATCGAGTCAACCAATTAAAACAAAAACACTACCATACTTTTACTAAAAAAAATAAATTAAAACGATGGAAAGACTGTAATTTTAAACTGGGAGCAAAACTATAATTTTTCAGGACAAATGAGCATGTACCAGGCATGCATGGACGAATAAAAATTACACCTATGCCCGCCCGCGTTACGGGACGTTAAATTGAATATTTCTTAGTTTCATAACATGTATGCATCTATTTAGTTTACTTGTATATACTACTTGCAACACGAGCTAAAAAAATACATCGAGACAACCAATTAAACCAAAACACTACCATAGTTTTGCTAAAAAAATAAAACGATGACAGGTCTGTAATTTTGAGCTGGGTTAAAATGCTAATTTTCCGGGACCAATGAGCGAGTGTTAGACAACTGCTTGACACAATAAAAGTTACGTTGAGTCAACCAAGCAAAATAAAAAAAAAACACTACGATAGTTTTGTAAAAAAAGGTAAAATGATGGCAAGATGACAATTTTTAACTGGGGGAGAAATCGTAATTTTTGAAATAAGAACAAAATCATAACTTTGAACAGAGGGCAAAGTCGTAATTATATTTTGAACTGGGGGCGAAATCATAATTTTGAGCTAGGGGAAAAACATAATTTTATTTTGACCTGTGTGCAAAAACATAATTTTGAGCTAGGAGCAAAAACATATTTTAATTTTAAACTGGGGTAAAAACATAATTTTAAACGGAGGGCGAAACCGTAATTTTAAACTGGGAATAAAATAAAAAATGGATTTTTGAACTGAGGGCAAAATCGTAATTTTGAGGTAGGGGCAAAATTATAATTTTATTTTGAATTGGGGGCAAAAACGTAATTTTAAACGAAGGACGAAACCGTAATTTTAAACTGGGAATAAAATTAAATTAAAAATAAGTTGGTCCAACAGAGAAGTGTTAGACACTATTCCCTCAACTCCTTTTTGTATTGCGCACTATTCCCTCAACTCCTTTTTGTATATGATTGCCTGGCACTATTCCCTCAATTCCTTTTTATATTGTGCACTATTCCCTCAACTTCTTGTATATGTAAGATAACTAGTTGGTGCCCCGCCCGCGTTGCGGGGCGATGACCGAATAATGAGCGAGTGTTAGTCAGCTCATTGACACGAAAAACAATTAAATCGAGTCAACCAATTAAAACAAAACACTTTTATAGTTTTGATAAAAAAAACTAAAACAATGGCAGTATTGTAATTTTTAACTGAGGTAAAGTTGTATTTTTTGACTGTGGTAAAATCGTAATTTGACAAAAGCTAAAGTAATGGCAGTACTGTAAATTTGAACCTGGGGCAAAATTGTAAATTTTCATAGGGGCAAATTCGTAATTTTTAACTTGGGGTAACAACGTAATATAAATTTGAACTAAGGGCACAATCATAATTTTAAGCTTGAGGCAAAAACACAATTTTATTTTGAATCGAGGGAAAAATCGTAATTTTGAGCTGGGGGCAAAAACATAATTTTATTTTGAACTGGGGGAAAACGTAATTTTGAATTGAGAGCGAAATCACAATTTTTAAACGGGGAAAAATCACATTTTTTACCAGAGGACAAAATCGTAATTTTTAAGTGGGGGCAAAAACAAAATTTTATTTTGAACTGGGGGCGAAAAGATAATTCTGAGCTGAGGGCAAAACCACAATTTTATTTTGAATGGAGGGAGAAATCGTAATTTTGAGCTAGGGACAAAAGCGTAATTTTATTTTGAGCTGGGTGCAAAACCGTAATTTTAGAGAGGGACAAAAACGTGATTTTAGAATGGGTATAAAATAATAAACTGGTTGGTCCAATGGGAGAGTGCCAGGCAAAGTCGTAATTTTGAATTGAGGGCAAGATCGTAATTTTGAGATGGGGACAAAAAGCGTAATTTTATTTTGAGCTGGGTGCAAAAACGTAATTTTATTTTGAGCTAGGGGCAAAAACGTAAGTTTAAAATGAATATAAAACAAAAACCTTGTTGGTCCAATGGGGGAGTGCCAGGCAGCTGCCTGACACTATTCCCCCAATTGGTTTTTGTATATGTAGGGAAAGGGTAAGATCGTAATTTTGAGATGTGGACAAAAAACGTAATTTTATTTTGAGCTGGGTGCGAAAACGTAATTTTATTTTGAGCTAGGGGCAAAAACGTAAGTTTAAAATGAATATAAAACAAAAACCTTGTTGGTCCAATGGGGGAGTGCCAGGCAGCTGCCTGGCACTATTCCCCCAATTGGTTTTTGTATATGTAGGGTTTTGAGCTAGGGGCAAAAACGTAAGTTTAAAATGAATATAAAACAAAAACCTTGTTGGTCCAATGGGGGAGTGCCAGGCAGCTGCCTGGCACTATTCCCCCAATTGGTTTTTGTATATGTAGGGAATGTTGACTTTTTGTAATTACAATGTCCATGTACACAAGTGCATACGTGCACTTTTAAATTAGTTATAAGAAATTAAATTTCAATTATTATAATTAATTCATCTGCTTTACTTATTTGGCGTTCATATGACGTTTTATAAAATAATAATTATGTCATTAGAACGAGAATAATTTTATCTACATTTTGAACCAAGTTTCATTAAAAACAGAGTAGGTTCACATTTAATTATTAAACGGTTCATCCGCTTGCCCAAAATACCTCATATTTCCATTGGTCAACTTTACCCATAATGCATCCTTTTAATAACATATATATATATATATATATATATATTAAATAAAAATTTTGGGACTGTTACATATTTGCAACGAGAAAAACTAAAATCAGAATTTTTAAAATAAATTTAAAAATATTAAATCCAGAATATTAAAAAGTAAAATATCATAATTTTTATAAAATATTAAAATCAGAATTTTTAAACTATATATAAAAAGTAATTTATCTTGTCATTATTATTTACTTTATAAAATAAGTTTTTTTATAAAATAAATTTAAAAATTCTGATTATTAATTACTTTATAAAAATATTAATATCAGACTTTTTATAATATATATATATGTAAGGACCTGCAAAAAAATGTCGTAAAACGCTCCGTAAGTGAAAACCTGAACCCCTAAAACCCTAATTTTATGAAAAATCAAGAAAATCAAAGTTTAGTGGTTGCTCGCGGGCCGCGAAAGATTAGGTCTAAGTCTTCGCGGGGCGCGACAGCTTGGCAAATCTCCGGATAAGCTTTAGGGCCACGTGTCACACATGTGGTGAGCCTAGGGTATGACACGGCAGCCCTAGCCGTAGCTAGGGTGGCCCTCGCGGGCCGCGAAGGTCTCCCCTTCAGGTTTACGCGAGCCGCGAGAGACCTAGATTTCAGCTATAAATTGGACGTTGCATGGGCAGTCTCTGTGCTCAAAAATTTTCATAAAAAGTGTATTCTTTTTGTTCTAAATCACAAGTTAAAGTAGTGAAACGCTGCTACGATAACAGGGTAATAACTCGATCACTGCTACGTTACAATGTCCGATCGATTGAAACCGATCCGATGGATGCTTAAGTGATGCCTGAATTCGGGCTATACTTTGGCATTCATCGTGAGGGTTTTGATTTCGTGAAATTATCGTAAATGTTGTATTAAGTTACTAATCTAGTTTCGTTTGCATTATTTAACTAGGTTACCAGGCTTAATCAGTAGGCGGACTCTGTCAGTTTAAACTCGCAATGTGAGTCATTCTCTTTTTATCAAACTATTTTACGAAACCTCAAGGTTATTTTTCCAAGTTATATTTTACAGGGATTAAGTCTTTATTATCTTAAGTTACTGGCAGTAAGTGGGGTATTGTGCACATTACTGTTGTTTTATCACTTTTAGGTGAACGGACCTAAATAGTGATACACATCACTTTTGGGTGAACGGACCCAATAGTGATATGACCACAGTCACAGATCCGGTCGAGTGACAATTGGACCATATAATTATAAGATAGGGACAATTGTAATCGCTCTTATTACTGTAAATTATTACAATGTGTCGTTTTGTACAATTTGGATGACTCGCCAGTATTTCCCCGCTGATAAAATCTTTTTAAACATGTTTCAGGTGATTTACTGTGAACAAGGAAAAGTGTCGCGTAGCACTCCAGCTTGAATGAAGTGGCTCAGTAAATAAATAAACATGTTTTTGTAATCAGGGGATTTCCCAGCGAAATTCCTTTATTGTAAATTACGGGGTTGTCCCGAAACTTGAAATAAAATAAATGGGTATTTCAGTTTAAACGATCCTGTTAAAATTTCCGCTGCCAAATCAACCACCAATACCACGGGTTCTGTCCCGCGGCTTCCGGACCGGGCAACTGGGTCGGGGGCCGTGACAATATATATATATATATATATATACATGGTAAGGATAGTGTAAAAAGGGCCTAAAGTGTGAGAAATGTTTAAACCATTAGATCTTTGATCTATATTATATATATATATAGGGTAAGGATAGTGTAAAAAGGATCTAAAGTGTGAGAAGTGTAAGAAGTGTTTTAAACCATTAGAACTTTGACTATTTGGACTGATTTGAAAAATGTAGGGGTAATAGTGTCTTTATATATGTTTCAAATAAGGTAACCTCTCCTAAATTCTAGCGATCCATTTTTAAACTGACACTAAAAATCCAGACACTCTAAAAATCCAGAAACATGTAACTGTTACCAGAAATATATAACACTATATAACACCATATAACGCTATGTAACACTAAATAACACTATATAACACTACACATCTATCATAGACCTGCTACGAGAAAATATACCACTATAAAACTATATAACACTCTATAATACTATACCTCATCATAGACTCCTACTGTAACACCCTTACTATTTTTAAGCGAATTTAGTTTTAAATCACGAATATAATCATGTAATTATATTTACAATTACATTGGAAAATACGGATTTATATAAAAGTTTTACAACTTTCAAGTATACCACTTAATGTGACTAAATTCGTCGTTTAAAATAACGATTAACAATGTGCGGAAGCTTGTATCTTGAACGTGTTCGGTTCTTCGTTGAACTTGATCGTCCTCCGGTACTAGAATTTTGCCTGCAACTCATAAAACGTGAGTTAGATTATTCATACGTAGCTTAAAACGTATTTAAATGGGTTCGCAATGCGTAAAAGATTAAAATAACAATTTTTCGCGCATCAGGCACCTCATCGCGTCGCGCGACGGCCTAGGGCCTTCGGCGTCGCGTGGCGCGACGCCTTGAAATTTCTAGACTATTGCAGCTTGATGCTGCATTTTCCCAGCTCCGATTTCAATCAAAATTTAAACTTCAAAGCTTCATAACTTTTGATCGAGAAGTCCATTTTACGCGATTCTTTTTCCTACGCGTTCGTAATTTAATTCTCCATCTTGTGGAGTTAAAATTCAACATTCAACTAATAAAATTCTAACCTTTTAAGCCTTCGGCTTATTATTAAATTTCAACATTTTGACCCGTTTATACTTAAAACCACAAACTTGTTTCAAAATAGTCATGGGGCATACGCCCATGTAATTAACTCAAATTCTTTTTCCCAGATTCATAATATGTGTGAATTACACGGCCAATGTCTAGGTTATGTGCGTAACCAAATTTTGACCCGTTTAGACGGTCGTATGCATTTATTCATTAACCTCACTCTTCTCTTTTCTCACTTTACATTTTCACAATCAAAGTATCTACCCATATCATGTAATTATTATGCAAGTTCCCAAACCACCCATATGGGTCGTTTGCCCAATTTACCCATCAAGGGCTTTTTGGTCAATTTCAGTCCTTCATTTTACGACGAGGGACTTTCACTAATTATTGACAAAAATATCTCTTCTAACTAAAAATCTAATTATGCATACCTGACTCGGGTCATAGCATTGACCCGTTTAAATACTTTTCGCTATTAATTTCTAGTTAATAGCAACGCGAACCATGTGTTAATTCCTGTGATCACAAAACTCAACAAGCGATCATCAGACATTATTGTCAAATGGTGTTAACAACACCATTTGACCCGTTTAGTCAAAATGACAAATTGTCATTATAAGATGGCATTTAATTACCATTTCACCCCCTTTAACCTATCCCGGTTTACCTTTTTGAAATCATCTTACTTGAAAGTCGTTTCCTGTTTTGTTTGACCCATTATGACTTATGCCAAATGGTGTCATTTTAACTCCCTTTATCTATTCGTTAACCCATGTCCGGATTACCATATCACCATTTTTACCCCTTTTTTACCATAATTTATGGTTTCTACCATTTTCACTTGTTCCGACTAGCATTATATCGCGCCGGAACATCATTTACTTAATATAAATCATATTCAATACTCACAAATAAGCATTTTGTAATAAAAATAAAAAGGGCGTAAGCTTAACTTACCTTTCATCCGATTTCGCTCTTTCTCCGCGTTTTCAAGCCGTTTGACCCGTTTCTTTTCCCAAGCCGCCACCTAGCTCGTTTAGCGTCAAACTATCGTCATCATTTACAAGGTGGTTAGTTTAGTCTTTAACAATCACGACTATTCCACCTTACGTATTTCTATGTCAAAACTACTATTCGACTCCATCATTTCTTAATTCAATTTATCAAAAGTTAACTACTTTTGATCACGTGATTTACACAATTAAGTCTAGATTAACTTTATGCTTTGAACCCTTATCGGTTCATACTTCGCATAATTTGTCATATTATTCAAATATGCGTTTCACCCGAATTTTCAACATTTAGCTTTCATTTAGGCATTTTATCAAGCTCCTAATGGGCATACTTTTACACCTTTACAAACTAGTTCATAACTAGTTATTTTTACCAAAGTTAACATCAAAGTTAAAACCCCCATGTCTAGTGTTCATGAATTACACCTAGTACTTGTAACATAACATCAATATTCATCGATTTAACTCCCTAATTCAAGTGTTCATCACAATGATATAAAAACCCACTTAGCACATATGGGGGATCATCAATTTTCCTAGTTTTCTATACCAAATCATCAAACTTTTAACTAGGGTTTGTTCCAAGATGTGGTTTCAACATAACCACACTCATACATTCAACATGCAAACATGAACTTCAATTCATGAGTGTTAATCAGAATTTTAAGATATCACCAAATAACGAAATTCGACTTACCTTGTGATCTTCTAGCTTGAGTGATCACGAATTTATTAAAAGCCCCAAATTTTAGCTTGATTCTCCTTCGATTTGGTTGGATTTTATGAGTTTTAGGGTTTTGAAAGAACCCCTCTTGGCTCCTGGTCGTTCCTGCGCACACACACACACTTAGAGTGTATGTGTTGTGTTTTATTAGTATTTTTAATAAAACATGTTTGCCCACTTTGCCATTTTAGTCATTCATGTTTCATTTTTTGATCATATAAGGCTATAACTCATATTTTATCACTTAAATTCTTATTACTTAACTAGGTTAATTATTCCTAGCCAACTTAGTAGGTTTGGGATGTTAAAAACCCGTTTTATTTTAAGTCCCATTAACTCGGGCTCCTTATGAACTTTGTCTTCTCAAGTCGTTTGCTGTCTTTTTATTTATTATTAGGCGTATTTATTTAAATCCTAATAATTTCCGGGTTAATCTTTTCTGCTAACGGTATTCTACCCGCTCTTTAGTATTAACGGGGTTTAATTACCAAACCCGTTTTCGGGGTGTTACAGCTACCAGAAAATATAACAATATACATCATAATAGACTGCTACCAGAGAATATAACACTATAACATTGTATAAAACCTTCATTCTGCTACCAGAAAATATAACACTATATAACATTATAACACTGTATAAAACCTGCATTCTGCATTCATCACTATATAACTGTAACACCCGTATTATTTAATAGGGACTTTAATATAAAATACGCATTTTAAAAGACAATGCTTCATTTCCTAAGTTATACAAAACGAAAGTTTACATAATAACCGTATTCAAAGCTAACTACCAACTGATTTCAACATCCCAAACATCAAGTTAAGTGATTGCAATATAAAACATTGTTTTCGACAAGACTAGATAAGCGCAGAAGCTTCAAAATACAGTGTTCGGTTCTTGAAAATATGCTTGATCGCCATCCGGGTTGGGTTCCACATCACCTAAGGTCAAAACCAGATCAAATGTTAGTTTTGATAATGTTAAACTAGTATAAACAAGTTCTGAGATCATACAATTGAAAAGAAAACAAAAATTCCAGCTTTTTGGTCTGTCGCGCCCCGCGACAGATCACTCTAAAGCTTACGCGCCCCGCAAGGGCCTGTCGCGTGTCGCACCAGGTCGAACGGATCCTGTCTCGTGGCGCGGGTGACACGGTTTTCCAGCAGGTGCAGGTTTGAGACCTGCATTTCCTGCCCAGCTCCGAATTTCACAATTTAAACTTCAAACGCTCATAACTTTTGATCCAGATGTCCGTTTTAGGCGATTCTTTTTCCAACGCGTCTGTAATTTAATTACCGACACGTCTATTATATTTATTTTACCAAAATTCAATTTTACGGACCGAATTTCTAAAATCACTATTGTGTTTATTCAATCCACAAAATTTGCACCAATTCTACTACCTATATTATTGTAACTTTCAGGCGCGTTTACCCAACATCCGGGGCTTACGATCACTGGCAATTTCATTACCAAATCTGTGGTTTCATGCTCTTGTGATCCATCCTCGCCAAGTATTAACCAAAACACAATTTTTACTACATACTACACATGTATTCGACCCGTTTGGCTCATTTATGGAAGCCTCCATTTATAATGACTACCAAACGTTTTTCTAAGCTAATTTGATTCGTTCAATTAAGTAGTGATCATCATCACTTCAATTAACACAATTCCTTATTCTAGAATACAACTACGAATGATTTAAATATCAAATTTGCATAATGTAACGAAACAAGTTACATACCTTCAAAGCACACCCTTCAAACGCGTGTCACCACCGGCTTGTACACTTGACGCTCCGGTTTCCTTTCCTATAGAATTCAAACACAACCCGTTTAGAACTCTTTGCTTTACATATCATGCATACTTCACCATAATTTTACAAACACGCGTTTTAGCTCAAATTTCTAGTTTTAGGCCTTCTTTTAGGCATTTTCACAAACACCTTAAGGGCATATTTTCTCACAATTTATTATCAAGTTCAATTCTTGTCTTTTGGCCAAGACTAACATCATCTAGGAAAATTCACATCAATTTTAACATCAACAATTCAGAAATTTCTTCACAAAATTCAGATTACACTAGAACAACAATCATAACCCTAGTGTTTATCATGTTTCTACAAAACCCATTAATCACCTACAATGGTGATTATGAATCTCACAAGTATTAAGCAAAATTCCAACAAGAAATTGACTAGGGTTTATCCCTAGACACTATTTCATTCCTATTTCATCCAAACAAGCATCATGCATCATCAAATTCGAATTCCAAGTATTGATTCAGAATTTTAATAGGAATCATTCATCGAAATTTCACATACCTTATGACCCCTTTACTAATGAGATCACCAATCTATGCTCGGATTTTGTTTTGGAACAGATTTGTGCCTTCAATTTGTGAATTTTGTGTGAGTTAGGGTTTTGGAGATGTCTGGTCGCCCCCTCCTGTGTTCTAGTCGATCCACACACACCAGTGTGTGTTGGATTTTTAATTTTTTTTTAATAAAACTTGTTTCACATTTGGCGCTTTTAACCCTCCTACTTATATGAGGTTTTTATTTTAAGTGTTTTTAACACTCTAACTTATTATCACTAAACTCTTATCTTACTAGGTTAGTTTTATTCCTAGTTAATTTATTTCAATTAATATCAACGTCGGATTTATAATAAAAGGATTTATATTTTAGGGGTGTTACAAGTCCACCCCCCTTAAAAGGGTTTCGTCCTCGAAACCGAGATACGTACCAAATAGAGTCGGGTAAAGATGCCGCATTTCCTCTTCAGACTCCCATGTTGTATCCAAGCCCTTTCTATGCTCCCATTTGATCTTAACTTGATCAATCTTCTTATTCCGCAATTCTTTAATCTTCCGGTCTAGAATATCAATTGGTCTTACCGCATAATTAAGGCTATTGTCCACTTCGATATCATCATAGTGGATATAAGCCGTTTCCTCAGCTAAGCACTTTCGGAGTTGTGACACATGAAACGTGCCATGAATTCCACTCAATTCGTCCGTTAATTCAAGGCGATATGCCACCTTGCCAACCCCTTCGATGATTTTAAATGGCCCGATAAACCTTGGGCTTAGTTTCCCTCTTTTTTGAATCGGATAACACCCTTCCATGGGGAAACTTTTAGCATAACCATGTCACCTACCTGAAATTCAATAGGTCTCCGTCTTTTGTCGGCATAATACTTTTGTCTGTCTTAGGCCGCTTTCAAATGAGCTCGTACCACGTCAATTTTCTCATTAGTGGCTTGGACTACATCTTTATGGGCCAGTTCATGCGGACCCACTTCACCCCAACATACCGGGGTTCTACATTTTCTACCATATAGCATCTCATACGAAGCCATGCCGATACTGGCATGATAACTGTTGTTATAAGAAAATTCTGCTAATGGCAAATAAACATCCCAACTGCCCCCAAAATCGATAATACACGCCCTCAGCATGTCTTCTAGTGTCTGTATCGTTCTCTCACTCTGTCCATCCGTCGGAGGATGGTATGCAGTGCTGATAAAAAGTTTCGTTCCCATCTGTTCTTGGAAATCTCGCCAGAAGTGTGAAGTAAATTGGGTATCCCTGTCAGACACAATGGATACCGGTACTCCGTGGCGTGCCACTATTTTATTGGTATACATCTCCAACATCTTTTCTGACGTATAAGTCTCACGTATAGGAATGAAGTGAGCACTTTTCGTCAGTCTATCGACAACCACCCATATAGCATCGAATCCTCGGTTCGTCCTAGGCAATTTGGTCAACAGGTCCATGGTGATATGTTCCTATTTCCAAACTGGAATCTCCAATGGTTGCAGTTTACCATATGGCTTTTGTTGCTCCGCCTTGACTTGTAAACAAGTCAAGCACTTCTCTACATATTTTACAACATCTCTCTTCATTCCAGGCCACCAATAGTTTTGCTTTAAATCATTATACATCTTGGTTGCCCCCGGATGGATAGAATAACGGGATTTATGAGCTTTATCAAGTAAAAGCTTCTTAACTCCACATGAATTTGGGACCCATATTTTTTCGAACCGAGTCTTTAACCCGTTATTACCATCCACCAAATCTTTCAATTGACCAACTATCCTTTCCTTTTTCTAGTTTTCCTCTATTACCGCCTCGGCTTGTGCTTCTCGGATTCGTTCAAGTAAACCCGAGGTTACAATAAGCTGCATCGACCGCACTTGTATTGGAACATAGTCTGTTTTCCTGCTCAAGGAATCTGCCACAACATTGGCCCTTCCGGGGTGGTAATGTATCTCCCAGTCATAGTCTTTTATCGTTTCCAACCATCGCCTTTGCCGCATATTTAACTCCTTCTGATCGAAGAAGTATTTCAAGCACTTGTGGTCGGTAAATATGGTGCACTTTACTCCGTATAAATAGTGCCTCCATATTTTTAATGCAAACACCACCGCCGCCAATTCGAGATCGTGTGTGAGATATTTCTTTTCGTGCACCTTTAATTGCCTCGAGGCATAAGCTATCACTTTGCCTCGTTGCATCAAAATGCATCCGAGCCACGAATGTGATGCATCTGAGTAGACTACCAAATCTTCGACTCCGTCCGGGAACGTTAGTACTGGAGCGTGAGTTAACTTCTCTTTTAGTGTTTGGAACACCTTTTCTTGTTCAACGCCCCATAAGAATCTTTCCTCTTTTCGAGTTAATTTAGTTAATGGCGAAGCAATCTTGGAGAAATCTTGAATGAATCTCCTGTAGTATCCCGCGAGCCCTAAGAAACTTCTAATTTCTGAAGGATTATTCGGAGGACTCCATTTCGTCACGGCTTCTATCTTTGACGGATCTACCAATATTCCATCGGCACTTATGACGTGGCCAAGGAATTGTACCTCTCGTAACCAAAAGGCACACTTCAAAAATTTCACATACAACGTTTCTCGTCTGAGCGTCTCTAACACTTCTTGTAAATGATGTACGTGATCAACCTCACTGTTTGAATACACTAGAATGTCGTCGATAAACACGATTACCGACTTATCCAACATAGGCTTGCAAACCCGGTTCATGAAAGCCGCGGGTGCATTCGTCAATCCGAAAGACATCACGAGAAACTCGTAATGTCCGTACCGCGTACGGAAAGCCGTCTTCGGCACATCCTCTTCTTTGACCATTAACTGATGGTATCCAGACCTAAGGTCAATTTTCGAGAACCAATTCGCGCCTTGGAGTTGATTGAATAAATCATCTATTCTCGGAAGCGGGTACCGATTTTTCACCGTGAGTTTATTTAACTCCCGGTAATCGATACACATTCGCATGCTCCTGTCCTTCTTTTTCACGAACAATACCGGTGCGCCCCAAGGAGACACACTCGGCCTTATAAACCCTTTATCGAGTGAGTCTTGAATCTGCGACATTAGTTCTTGTAATTCCGATGGCGCAAGTCGGTACGGCGCCTTATGATGCGTGTGAAGTGTGTATATAAGTTTAAGTATATTTTAAGCCCTTTTTACACTTTTTTTTAGCCAAGTTTTAAATTTATAAAACACAATATTTACTAACACTAAACACACATATGGGCAAGTGCACCCATCGTGAGCGTAGTATAGTGTTGGTAAGATACCGAGGTCGTCCAAGGACACAAGAGCTTTTAGTACCGGTTTATCCTCAACGTCTAATCAAATCAAAAATTAGAAAAAAAGGTTTTTAAACTAGAAAAATAAAAACTAACTAAAATGCTAAAAATAAAATAAAAATAAAAACAGATAGACAAGATGAATCACTTGGCTCCGACTCGTGTATAGTGTAACCTTTGATTATTTCCGCACTTTTACACTTTTTAAGAGATTATCTTAGTTATTGTAGTAGGCCCCTCTTTTGAAGGTGACGTTACCCTCAACCCAGTAGTTTGAGTCAGAAAGGATACAATCCTAAAGGGTCGGATTATTGAAAGATAATTAATTAAGTTATTAATGCATATTATGGTAGGCCCCTCTTTTGAAGGTGACATTACCCTCGGCTAAGTAGTCTGAGTCAGCAGGGATACAGTCCTAAGTAGCCGGGTTAAAGTATTAATAGTAGCTTACATATGAGGGGGTCAAAGAGTTTGGACCCCCGCCATCCAATACCGGTGGGTATTGAAAGAGGTCCTACTAAATTTGACCCAGGTCCTTGCAGGATCTATACACTGAACAAGGCAAGACTCTTACCAAACCGTTCCCTTAACCTCCGACCAGGTAGCCAACATACCTCCATATAGACCGTGGAGATATGAATAGTGAAAATCTTTTATTTTATATAGACAGTAAAATAATGCCAAGACACCACGGACAAACGATACGGAAAAATCACCTTCAACATAAGAAACTAGTTATTAAAGTCATTAATACAAAACCAAGTAAAAAGTGCGAAAAGATTAAAAATAAAAAGTATTACACTAGACACTTTGTCTTCACCAAGTGATGTAAGAGACTTAGGCAAACATGGCCTTGATTATCAAGAACTCTTACGATCAATCTTGGATCCCGAGACGACTCACACACTCTATGATGGACAATGGATGATGGTGGTGGATTATGGTGTTATGGTGGTGGTGGGTGGTGGGTGAAGTGTGAGAGAGGTGGTGTGCCAAGGGATGATTTGCACTTGAGCCAAGCACTCCTATTTATAGGCTGAACAGAAGCTCGGGCACGGCCCCGTGTCCATCCTCTTCTCTGTCTTCATTAATTGCACTTTGTCTGCATTAGTTGACCACGCCCCCATGTCCGCTGGGCACGCCCCCGTGTGCAGAAGCATATCTGTACTATCAAGATTTGCCTGGATTCTGCGAATCTTATAGTTGACCACGGCCCCGTGTCCGCTGAGCACGGCCTCGTGGTGGGCGATAGAAGCTTCTACAGCTTTGTCTTTTCTGCTGGGACTTGGGCATGCCCCCGTGTTCACTGAGCACGGGGCGTGTTCAGCCTTCTGTTTTCTTGTTTTGCTTGGGAAGATGCTGTCGTGGGGTCGGGCATGTCACGTTTGTTCCTTTTCTTGTATTTATGTTAAATTTAGCTGTCTTTTTGCTTCTTTTGTTAATTTGAGCTCATTTAATCCTGAAAATACAAAAGGAAGACAAAAGCACACTTTTTCCAACATTAGTACTAAAAAAGGGTTAGTTTTATGCCACAATAACCTCCGAAATCAATTACACAAGCTCTAAGCATATCTTCCATTGTCTGAATTGTCCTTTCACTTTGTCCGTCTGTTTGAGGATGATAGGCGGTGCTTAGATTCAGCTTGGTTCCTATTGCTTTTTGGAAACTTGTCCAAAAATGAGAGGTAAAATGACTATCTCTGTCAGAAATAATTGATAGAGGAATTCCATGTAATGAAACTATTTCATTTACATATAATTTAGCTAACTGTTCCATACTGAAAGTTTCTTTTATTGGTAGGAAATGAGCTGACTTGGTTAGCCTGTCTACAATCACCCAGATTGTATCATTACTTTTTCTTGTTTTGAGTAATTTAGTAACAAAATCCATTGTTATTAATTCCCATTTCCATACAGGTATTTCTAATTGTTGCAATAAACCTGAAGGTTTCTGATGTTCAGCTTTGACTTGTGAACAAGTTAAACATTTTGCAACATATGTTGCTATATCCTTTTTCATTCCTATCCACCAGAAATTTCTCCTTAAGTCCTGATACATCTTATCACTTCCAGGATGTATCGTATACTTAGACTTATGGGCTTCTTCTAATATACGGTGACGTAGATTTTCTAATTTAGGTATCCACATTCTTTTCTTATGGAATCTCTAAATTCCATCTATTTCTTATTCTAATTCCTTAATCATTCCTTTTAACTTTTCAGTATCATCCTTGATTACTGATTCTTGTGTTTTTCTAATCTGATCATTTAAATCTATTTGCAGATTTAATTTAAGAGAACGTACTCTTTTTGGCTTTTCATGATACTTTCGAGTTAAAGCATCAGCAACTACATTTGCCTTTCCTGCATGATACTGGATATCACAATCAAAATCACTAAGTATCTCCATCCAGCGTCTTTGTCTCATATTCAATTCCTTTTGTCCAAAAACATACCTTAAACTCTTATGGTCGGTGAATATGGTAAACTTACTATCATAAAGGTAATGTCTCCAAATTTTAAGGGCAAAAATTATAGCTCCTAATTCTAGATCATGGGTTGAATAATTCTCTTCATGATTCTTAAGTTGTCTAGAGGCGTAAGCTATAACCTTTTGATGTTGCATTAACACACATCCATAACCTAGTTTGGAAGCGTCACAAAAGATTACAAAATCTTCAGTTCCTTCTGGTAATGCTAGTATGGGTGCATGGGTTAATCTTTGCTTAAGAATTCTAAAGGCTTCTTCTTGTTTTGGTCTCCATTCAAACTTAATGGATTTACAGGTTAACCTAGTTAAGGGAATGGATATTCTAGAAAAATCTCGAATAAACCTTCTATAATAACCGGCTAATCCTAAGAAACTTCTAACCTCAGTTGGTGACTCAGGGGTTTTCCACTTGGTTATCGCTTCGATCTTGGTGGGATCTACATGAATTCCTTCATGATTGACTAAATGTCCAAGAAATTGTACCTGTTCTAACCAAAATTCACACTTTGAAAACTTAGCATAAAGCTTTTCTTTTCTCAATAAACTTAGAAGTGCGTGCAGATGGGCTGCATGTTCCTCTTTGTTTTTAGAATAAATAAGAATATCATCTAAAGACAATTATCAATTTATCCAAATATGGCTTACATACTCGGTTCATCATGTCCATGAATGCAGCTGGGGCATTGGTTAAACCAAATGGCATGACAGTAAATTCATAATGGCCATACCTTGTTCTGAAAGCGGTCTTAGGAATGTCCTTTTCCTGTACCTTTAATTGATGATATCCTGACCTTAAATCGATTTTAGAGAAAAATCGTGCTCCTTGCAATTGATCAAACAGATCATCGATTCTTGGTAAGGGATACCGATTCTTAATCGTGACTTTTTTCAATTCACGGTAGTCAATGCACATACGCATTGATCCATCATTCTTCTTAACAAATAAAATCGGTGCTCCCCAGGGTGATGAACTTGGCTGTATGAATCTTTTCTCCAACAATTCGTCTAACTGTTTCTTTAGTTCCTGCATTTCTGCGGGTGCCAAATGGTAAGGTGCTTTGGCAATGGGTGCAGTTCCTGGTATCAAATGGATTCTGAATTCAACTTCTCTGTCTGGAGGTTATCCTGGTAGCTCTTCTGGAAACACATCTGGAAACTGGGATACTACTGGAATATCCTTTAATTCTTTTCCTTTAGTATTAGTGATTATAGAAATCAAATACACTAAGGATCCTTTTCTTATATAACTTGTTGTTTTCATCACAGAGATGAATTTTGTAGATTTAGGGAACTTATTTCCTTTAATTGTGATCTTTTCACCCCTTGGTGAATTTACTTGAATTGACTTTTGATCACATAAAATACTGGATTTATTGGCTATTAACCAATCCATTCCTAAAACGACATCAAATCCTACCAGATTCATTGGGTAAAGGTTTGCAAAAAATTTCTGATTTAAAATTTTCTTTTCTTGCTCCTGCAAGACTTTAGAAATCTTAATGGTTTCCCCATTTGCTGTCTCTACTAGACATTCTTGTGGGAGTTTAGTTAATGATTGATTAAGAAGTTTGTAAAATGAAGTATTAATAAAACTTTGGTTCGCACCAGAGTCAAATAATACTTTAGCAAAAACATCATTAACTAAAAACGTACCAGTGATCACATCTGGGATCATATTTGCTTCTTCTGCAGTTAGAACGAATGCTCTAGCATTTTTAGTATTCTTGGCGTTTGTAGCTGGGGCTAACTTTGGACAGTTAGGCTTGATATGACCCTGTTCTCCGCAGTTGTAGCATATTCTGTTGTTAGGCTTTTTCCTGCAGTCTTCCTCCTTGTGTCCAGATATTTTGCAAAAGTTACAGTAGATGGAGCATCTTCCTGAATGCTTTCTTTTACAATACCTACAGTAAGGTGCAGAGGTAGAACCTACATTTCTCCCACGGTTAGAATTTCCAGAACGAAATTCTTGAGTCAGCTTCTGAGTTAAGTTCTTCCTTTGATCCTTTTCTCACGTACGGACTAACTCATCTGTCAAGGTGTTGGCTAGTTCTACAGCTTCTTCTATGGTTTGAGGTCTAGCTGCCTTGACTACATGTCTAATCTCCCCAATTAATCCCCAGATGTAACGGGAGATTAAAACTGGTTCAGGTGAAGCAATGGTTGGTACTATTCGGGCATATTCAAAGAATAATGTAGTATAACCCTTACTATCTACCCCAATCATCCTAAGGTTCAGGAATTTGTTTGCTATCTGTTCCTTTTCATTAGGAGAGCAGAATTTCCTTTCTACCATGTTTTTAAACTCTTCCCATCCCATATTGTAAGTCCTATCACTTCCCCTTGACTGGAGGATAGTGTTCCACCATTCTAGTGCTAAATTCTTAAACAGATTGGAAGCAAACATTATCTTATCCTCTTCAGCACATTTACTTATTCTTAAGACTGCCTCAGTCTTTTCTATCCAGCGTAGAGATGCAACGGCCCCTTCATTGCCCGAGAATTCCATTGGTTTACAAGACCAGAATTCTTTATAAGAACAACCGTAAGACACGGTTCTCCTTCTTTTGGGAATAGGCATTTGAAGTACGGGTCCATTGTTCAAGCTGTTTTCAGGTTCAGAGGGTCGCTTACTGTCGCAACCCCCGATCCCTGATCCCCGGGAACGGGCGGACGCGATCACAGAGTTTCGGTGGTATCAGGTTTATTTAATCTTGCAGCGGAATTTACATCAGGACCGTATTTAGGAAATATTTATCAGAGTAAAAACCACCTCATTTAATATTAATAATCACATGGGTAAAACCCAAGTTTCTTATTACAATACATTTTATAGGGACAAACCCTGTTTTATTGAATTTAAAACATCGTTTATTAGATAACTTTTATAGCCACATTTTCCCCAAGCCTTCAGTGCTCTCCAGCTGGCTTTTTACTAATTGGCTTTCACATTGGGTTACCTGAAACGCGTTTTAAAAACATTTGTCAATCGGAAATACTGGTGAGTGAATCCCAATTTAATCAAGAAATCTTTTATCGATTAAAACAGTATTGAGGACGATTACAATGTTTATGTCTACACAATTACTCCATTTGGTACTATCAATCCACTGACTTGTGGGTCATATTACACATTGGCTAACTCATTGTCCAATGGTAACGTACTGTCAACCCTGACTTACTACTCACAAGTAGTACAAATTTTGTATACAAAACCCCAACATACCGGCAGTAATTGAAGAACTACAAAGACTCAATCACCACTTAATCACATTGTAAAACAATTAAGGTTTTGTAAAATATTCCAAAAACGTTAACAAAAAGAGGATAAACTCACATTGCTGTCTTAGGCTTTTCGTAAGGGTTTCCTGGATATAATCTATAATTTATACAAATGTACATTGATTAGTATCATAACCCTTTGAAAATATTAATAATACATTCCCCGAGACGGCATTCCAACAACTACGTCGGGCAGAACCACGACAGTTGTTACGGAACCCTAAATCAATCGGGCAGCGTAACTATTATGAAACTAGGGTTATAATACTTACAACGGAGTAGAATCTCGCTAATTAGGGGTATAATACTTGCAAAATATGCCTAATACTTTCAGAATTCGAGTTTGAGAAGTGTGAATGAGCGATGGAAAACGAAAACTGATGCTATCTATTTATAGTTCTGATTTCTGGTCCTGTCGCGGCCCGCGTGAAAGACAAGGGTCACTTACGCGGCCCCCGTCAACATTGGTCAACGATGTAGCTTAGCTGGGTCAGCTACTAGACTCGCCACGATGTTGACACGTGTCAGCACCGGATGCTTCCGCGTTTCATGATCTGTCGCGGCCCGCGTTAACTAATGTGAACACTTACGCGGCCCGCTTCAACTAAAGAATTTAGCGCAGTCAATACCAGCCTTGATACCGCCCGCGTAATAGGATGGGGTGGGTCTACGCGGCCCGCCTCAACCCTATTTTTCTTATTTTTAATTTATTTTATATGTTATAATCTATTTAGGGCTCGGTTTTCACATACGGGGTGTAATATAAAACATATTGAGACATTTTATAATATACTAGAGGATCGGACATATTATGAGAACATTGGTTTTACCGAGGTTTGTTACATTCTCCCCACCTTGTTTAGAGCTCGCCCTCGAGATCTATTGAAATAAATGCGGATATTTTCTTTGCATTTCTGACTCGAGTTCCCATGTATACTCAGGTCCTCTTTTAGAGTCTCACTTCACTTTGACTAGAACTAGTCTTTTGTGTTTGAGATTTTTGACTTTCCTGTCTTCAATTTGTAGAGGTCTTTCTACAAACTTGAGTTGTTCATTTACCTCTATATCCTTAAGAGATACTATCAATGATTCATCAGCTAGACACTTTTTGAGATTTGATACATGAAACACATCATGTATTTCTGACATTTCCTCTGGTAGTTGTAGCTGATAAGCTACAGGTCCTATTCTTCTAATAATCTTAAAAGGTCCAACATACCTGGGACTTAGCTTTCCCCGTTTAATGAATCTTACCACTCCTTTCCAAGGAGAGACTTTCAACAATACTTTATCTCCTACTTGAAACTCCAATGGTTTTCGCCTGTTATTAGCATAACTTTTCTGTCTGTCACGTGCTGCTTTCAGTCATTCCTTGACTTGAATAATTTTGTCGGTTGTTTCCTGCACTATTTCAGGTTCAGATAGTTGTTTTTCCCCAATTTCTGCCCAACAGACTGGGGTTCGACACTTTCGTCCATAAAGTACTTCAAATGGTGCAGCATTGATACTTGTGTGATAACTATTATTATAAGAAAATTCTATTAAAGGTAAGTGATCGTCCCAATTACCTCCAAAGTCAATTACACAAGATCTAAGCATATCTTCCATTGTCTTAATTGTCCTCTCACTTTGTCCATCTGTTTGTGGATGATAAGTCGTACTTAGCTTTAACTTGGTTCCCATTGCCTTTTGGAAACTTGACCAAAAATGAGATGTAAAGCGGCTATCCCTATCAGAAACAATTGATAAAGGAATACCATGTAAAGAAACAATTTCATTTACATACAATTTAGATAATTGTTCCATACTAATTATTTCCTTCATTGGTAGAAAATGAGCTGACTTAGTTAGTCTATCTACAATCACCCAGATTGTATCATTTCCTTTTCTTGTTTTGGGTAATTTAGTAACAAAATCCATTGTTATCAATTCCCATTTCCAAACTGGCATTTCTAATTGCTGTAACAAACCTGAGGGTTTCTGATGTTCAGCTTTAACTTGTGAACAGGTCAAACATTTAGAAACATAGACTGCTATGTCCTTTTTCATTCCTATCCACCAGAAATTTTTCCTTAAATCCTGGTACATTTTATCACTTCCTGGATGCATCGTGTATTTAGACTTATGGGTTTCTTCTAATATACAATGACGCAAATTTCCTAATTTAGGTATCCACATTTTCTTTCCATGGAATCTCCATATTCCATCTGTTCCTTGTTCTAATTCTTTTAGCATGCCTTTTAATTTTTCAGTATCTTCCTTAATTACTGATTCTTGTGCTTCTCTTATCTGGTCATTTAAATCTACTTGCAGATTTAATTTAAGAGAACGTATCCTTTTTGGTTTTTCGTGATACTTTCGGCTTAAAGCATCTGCTACTACATTTGCTTTTCCTTCATGATACTGGATATTATAATCATAATCACTAAGAAATTCCATCCAACGTCTTTGTCTCATATTTAACTCTTTCTGCCCGAAAACATACCTTAAACTCTTATGATCAGTAAATATGGTAAACTTACTACCATAAAGGTAATGTCTCCAAATCTTAAGAGCAAAAATTATAGCTCCTAATTCTAGATCATGGGTTGAATAATTTTCTTCATGATTCTTAAGTTGTCTAGATGCGTAAGCTATAACCTTTTGGCGTTGCATCAACACACATCCATAACCTAACTTAGAAGCATCACAATAGACTATGAAGTCTTCAGTTCCTTCTGGTAATGCTAGTATGGGTGTATGGGTTAATCTTTGCTTAAGGATTCTAAATCCTTCTTCTTGTTTTATTCCCCATTCAAACTTAACAGATTTACAAATTAACTTAGTTAAGGGAATAGCTATTCTAGAAAAATCTTTAATAAATCTTCTGTAATAACCGGCTAATCCTAAGAAACTTCTAACCTCGGTTGGTGATTCAGGGGTTTTCCATTTAGTAATTGCCTCAATTTTCGTTGGATCTACATGAATTCCTTCATGATTGACTAGGTGTCCAAGGAATTGTACTTGTTCTAACCAAAATTCACACTTTGAAAACTTAGCATAAAGCTTTTCCTTTCTTAATAAACTTAAAAGTGCGTGCAAATGCTTTACATGATCCTCTTTACTCTTAGAGTAATTAGAATATCATCTATGAAAACAATTATGAATTTATCCAAATATGGCTTACATATTCGGTTCATCATGTCCATAAATGCAGCTGGGGCATTGGTTAAACCAAATGGCATGACAGTAAATTCATAATGGCCATACCTCGTTCTAAATGCGGTCTTAGGAATGTCATCTTCCTGTACCTTTAATTGATGATATCCTGACCTTAAATCGATTTTAGAGAAAAATCGGGCTCCTTGCAGTTGATCAAACAGATCATCGATTCTCGGTAATGGGTACCGATTCTTAATTGTGACTTTGTTTAATTCATGGTAGTCAATGCGCATACGCATTGATCCGTCCTTCTTCTTAACAAATAATATCGGTGCTCCCCACGGCGACGAACTTGGTTGTATGAATCCTTTCTCTAATAATTCATCTAATTGTTTCTTCAATTCTTGCATTTCTGCAGGTGCCAAATGGTAAGGTGCTTTGGCAATCGGTGTTGTTCCTGGTATTAAATGGATTCTGAATTCAACTTCTCTATCCAGAGGTTGCCCTGGCAATTCTTCTGGAAATACGTCTGAAAACTGAGATACTACTGGAATATTTTTTAAATCCTTTCCTTTAGTGTTAGTGATTATAGAAATCAAATACACTATAGAACCTTTTCTCATACAACTTGCAGTTTTCATCACATAAATGAATTTAGTAGACCTAAAAGGTTTATCTCCTTTAATTGTGATATTTTTACCTTTTGGTGAATTTACTTGAATTAACTTTTGATCACATAAAATATTGGCTTTATTGGCTATTAACCAATCCATTCCTAAAACAACATCAAATCCTACCAGATTCATGGGGTAAAGGTTTGCAATAAATTTCTGATTTAAAATTTCTATTCTTGCTCCCTGCAAGATTTCAGAAATCTTAATGGTTTCTCCATTTGCTGTCTCTACTAAGCATTAATGTGGTAGTTTAGTTAATGATTGATTTAGAAATTTGCAAAACGATGTATTAATAAAACTTTGGTTTGCACCAGAGTCAAATAATACTTTAGCAAAAACATCATTAACTAAAAACGTACCAGCTATGACTCTGGGATCATCTTAGCTTCATCTGCAGTCAGAACAAATGCTCTAGCATTTTTAGTATTCTTGTTATCTGGAGCTGGAGCTAATTTTGGGCAGTTTGGCCTGATATGACCTTTTTCTCCACAGTTATAGCATAATCCATTACTGGATTTCCTCTTGCAATTTTCTTCCTTATATCCTGGCATCTTGCAATAATTGCAGAGATTGGAGCATTTTCCCGAATGCTTTTTCTTGCAGACCTTACAGTATGTTGCAGAGGTAGAACCCATATTCCTACGATTATAGTTTCCGGAACGAAATTCTTGTGTAAGCCTTTGAGTTAAGTTCCTCCTCTGATCCTCTTCTCTAGTACGGACTAATTCATCAGTCAAGGTATTTGTTAATTCTACCGCTTCTTCTATGGTTTGAGGTCTAGCTGCCTTGACTATGTGTCTAATCTCTCCAATTAATCCCCAAATATAACGAGAAATTAACACTGGTTCTGGTGAAGCAAGAGTTGGTACTATTCTAGCATATTCAAAGAATATCTTAGTATACCCCTTACTATCTGCACCAGTCATCCTAAGATTTAGGAATTTGTTTGCTATATGTTCCTTCTCATTGGGTGGGCAGAATTTCCTTTCTACCTTATTCTTAAATTCTTCCCATTCCATATTATAGGTTTGATCACTTCCTCTTGTCTAGAGGATAGTGTTCCACCATTCTAGTACTGCATTTTTAAACAGATTAGAAGCAAACAGTATCTTGTCTTCTTCAGCACACTTACTTATCCTTAAGACTGCCTCAGTCTTTTCTATCCAGCGTAAGGTTGCAATGGCCCCTTCATTGCCTGAGAATTCCATTGGTTTACAAGACCAGAATTCTTTATAAGAACAACCATAAGGCATGGTTCTTCTTCTTTTGGGAATAGGCATTTGAAGTAAAGGTCCATTGTTCACGCTGTGTTCCGGTTCAATTGGTCGCTTACTGCTATGCTTACTTTTATTATCAGCATCTTTAACAGTTTGAAGTATAAATGGCATCGCATCTATAATTCCCTGTGCTACTATGTGTTGGATACCACTATTATCCACTTTGTTTCCATTGTTATTGATACTCGGATTATCATTAACCACGTTAATGTTACTCTGGTTATCGTTATTCAGATTCCCTTGATTTTCTTCGTCGGCCATCTGAATTTTAAACATTTATCCCATATTAATATCACAATTAATATTTTAATATAGTTAATCACATAACACACAATCTAGCCAAAAACGTAGATCATTGCTACTATACACTTTTCATATACTTATGCGTCTATTACACACTAGTACATAAATAAAGATTACAATACCAACAGAAATAAAATAGTAATATGCATCCGTACACACATATTTTATTTTATTTTTATTATATTATTATTACTACTGCTTCCTCCATTCTAACATTCACGGATATGGATGCATCCAAAAATCCATATTACGCTCATCGTATTTCCATACGAGACGCTCTCCAACCTGGTGACGTGATTGTCGTGGGTCACGCAAATTTAATCCCAATAACAACTATATAGATAGCGGTAATAGGGTATCGAACACAGGGAGTTTGTGGAATGTGTGTTATTTAGAAGTGTATCTAAGTTAACTAAGATTAAACTAATTGCAATAAAAAGTAAATTCAAAGAGTTGGATTGTTTGATTAGATTGGTTTTAGACTAAATTAAACTAAGTAAATTGCAAGAGAAAAGTTTGGTTGTGAGCAAATTAGAGACAAATGACCATCCTAGATTTCCGGTTTGTTTCAACAATTGTGTTATCATCCACTAGAAAGAACTACATAGACATAGTTCGTGTGTAATTACTTATTGTGATAAAAGGGAACGAAGTACTCAGATTCCGAGAACGTGAGGTTATTACCCGATGACCAATCAACCCTTACCCAATCCTAATTTTACCCATGATATCTCGATTGCCAACGGCACCAAGAACGTATGGTTTCAAACTAGAAAAATCATAAGAATTAACAATTTACAACTAAGCAATCACACACCATGATAAACAAGACATAGATAAAGTTTATCATTCTAGAAATATGGAATCAAAACACAACCGTCTTAAACAAACCTTCAACCTAGGATGATCATAGAGTGTTTAGCCACGCATAGCTTCAAACAACATCTTAACAAAAGTTTCCATGTTCATCAAGATCAAAAACAATAAAACTAATGATTGAGAAGTGTTGTTGTTGCCAAAAAGTCTCCAAGAGAACTCCCAAATTCGTTCACAATGATTGATAACCGAAAAACAAGTGAAAAGCCTCCTTAAAATCCATCAAATTCGCCATTAAATGAGGAGTTACACTTTATGGATCAGTCGGAGCCGTAACCTACGGCTGGGAGCCGTAACCTACGGCTGGGAGCCGTAGGTTACGGTGGTCAACAAGTCCACAGTCAACAGCAGGGGTCGTAACCTACGGCTGGGAACCGTAGGTTACGGCTGGCATTGAACTTTACGCCCCGGATCTTCTGTTTTATGGCTGCAATTATCAACAACTAATGGGGTCCGTAACCTACGGCTGAGAGCCGTAGGTTACGGTTCTGTATGTGGTTTTCTTTCTTGTTCTCTTCATTACAAGTAGAAATAATACTTCTTGTTTCCACCATCATCTAGCATCCATCCAAGCTCCATAATTTTCATCTTTTATGCACTTTAATACCTACATCATCACAAATATAGTGGTTACCAAGCTCAAGCAATTAACCGAAATAAATGTAGAATGTGCGTATATTTAGACCTTTTAAGGGTTGTCCTACGGACTACCCGTCACATCCCCACACTTACCCGTTGCTTGTCCCAAGCAACCCATTCAAAACTATTCACAAACGCAACAATCAATTATGCAAACCAAGCTAAACATCCCATCCTTTTACTAACCTTCAACCATACCATAAGACACACCCCTCGCCAAACTCTCGGTGACAAGAATTACTAGCATAATACTAAACCACTCAATGCGTGTATGTGTGTATGCGACAATAAGCTTGTATAAGAATCAAGTTTCCTCCTAACAAATATCTAGCATGCTTATGAATCAAGGGAAACTTACGGGTTGTAACGGGGCTAGGTGCAAAGGTAGGAAAATGGTAGAACATATATATAAGAGCTAATTTGATTTGACCCGGTTTTTATTTTCACTACTAAGCAAAACAACCATCAACTATATACAAGATATCTTCAACTTCTCAACTACTATTGCAACTAAATACTTCTTTTTGCATTTTTCTCATGTTTTTCTCTTTTTTTTTTTTTTTTCAACAATAAACTTCAAGAATAAATACAAGAACATCAACACTACAAACTAAATTCCTAAACCGGGTCATCTCAAAGGGTAAAATTTTATAGGAAGTAGGCTTGGGTCACAACCGAATGGTTTAAGGCTCAACATGGCTTTCTAAGGACCAAACCCCCACCCCTCACAATACCAAGCTCATATATGTAAAGTATGAGGTCCAACCCACCAATCCCGCACTCTCACACGTCTAGACGAGGCTACCTAAAAGTCCCCTATCATTTCCAAAAGCATGCTAACTCTAGGATTTAACAAGTATTCACACACAAGTTCTATTAACACACAACACACACCGCCACTCAAACAATGAAATCTCTATAATAATCATGTGTGGCTCAAATCCTCACCAAGAAAAGACTAGGAATGGGTGTCGGTGTGTCAAATGGCATAATATCAAGTTTTCAAATTCTAACAATTTTCGCTTGGGTTTACAAAATTTTTAAAACTCTCAAAAATTTCCCCCATCCCCACACTTGGGATACATTGTCCCAATGTATGGCTTTGAGGGAAGGATCGCTTTTAACCACAACATTAGCCTTTGCTAATATTCTCAAATCCCAAGTTTTTTTTTTTTTTTTTTTTTTTTTAACACCACCAACTTTCACAACCCAACAACATATCAACATCAAACACCACCCTACCCCCCGTTAAAAACCCGTGTTGTCCTCAACACTATGCTCGGGAAATTCGCAAGGATTTCCCCACACTTGTTTCAAACACCGGTTCTAAACGGGACTTTATTCAAAACACAAAACTAAACTACAATATGTACAAAATACCAAACCTGGGCCTCTTTCAAGTTTCCTCATCATCCAATGGGCGTAAAATGAAACCCACTTTGTCGAGATCAATATGGTTAATGTCGTTACCTTCCAAGTACGGTTTGAGTCGATGCCCGTTCACCGTTTGTTGCCTATTGGATTGTTCGTCTTCTATATCAACATCACCAAATTTTCCCACTCTTCGGATGATGTAAGGACCCATCCACTTGCTCTTGAGTTTTCCCGCAAACATCTTCAACCTTGAATTGTACAACCACACCTTTTGACCCACTTCGAAGTTCTTTTTCCTTATCTTTGCATCATGAACTTTCTTCAGTTTGTCTTTGTATGCGGAAGCACATTCATAGGCTTCATCTCTTATTTCCTCGATCTCATTTAATTGCAACTTCCTTGTTCGACCCGCTTCGTCATAATCCGCATTAACGGTTTTAATGGCCCAATGCGCTCGATGTGCTAACTCCATTGGTAAATGACACCCCTTCCCATACACCATCCGATAAGGGGTGGTTCCGATTGGAGTTTTGTAAGCCGTTCGATATGCCCACAACGCATCATCAAGTTTACTTGACCAATCTTTTCGATCCGTTCTTACCGTCTTCATGAGAATCTCCTTAATTTGACGGTTGGACACTTCAACTTGTCCACTTGTTTGCGGATGGTACGGTGTCGCCACACGATGGTTCACATTATATCTTTTAAGCAATTTTGCAAAATTAAAATTTTTAAAATGTGAACCGCCATCACTTATTATCACCCTTGGCACACCGAAACGAGCGAATATATTGGATTGCACAAACTTACACACCACGGAATGATCATTGGTCCTTGTAGCAATGGCTTCTATCCACTTTGTCACATAATCTACCGCAACCAATATATACAAGAACCCATTCGAATTAGGAAACGGACCCATAAAATCTATCCCCCAAACGTCAAACACCTCCACCACCAAAATCGGTTGTAGAGGCATTTCATCCCGCTTCGATATACTTCCAACCTTTTGACAATTTAAGCAATTCCGGGCAAACTCACAAGAATCTTTGAAAATTGTGGGCCAGTAAAACCCACATGATAGCACCCGGTTACCCGTCTTGTTCCCACTAAAATGCCCACCACATGCCGATGAATGAGCATGGGTCAAAATTTCTAAAACTTCAGTTTCGGGAACACACCTCCTTATCACTTGATCGGGTCCAATCTTGAACAAATCTGGTTCATCCCAAATGTATTGTTTAACTTAACTCAAGAATTGTTGCCGTCTCTTCTTCGTCCAATGATTCGGAATTGCACCCTTAGCCAAATAATTCACATAATGGGCGTACCAAGGTGCAACAAAAGTAGATACGGCTAGCAATTGCTCGTCGGGAAACCGTTCATTAATCTCACTCGGGTCGTCAACACCTTCCAACGGGATCCGGGACAAATGATCCGCAACAACATTTTCACACCCCTTTTTGTCCCGGATCTCTAAATCGAATTCTTGCAACAAAAGCACCCAACGAATCAACCGGGGCTTTGCATCCTTCTTTTCCATTAAGTATCGAACTGCGCTATGATCCGAATAAACAATCACCTTGCTCCCCCAAATGTAAGCTCTAAACTTGTCCAAGGCATACACCACCGCTAATAATTCTTTCTCGGTCGTGGTGTAATTCAGTTGCGCCTCGGACAAAGTTTTGCTTGCATAATAGATCACCACCGGTTTCTTATCAACCCTTTGACCCAAAACTGCTCCAATGGTCGTGTCGCTAGCATCACACATAATTTCAAACGGCTTCGACCAATCCGGTGGTTGCAAGATAGGAGCCTTCACCAACTGTTCCTTCAACACATGAAACGCTTGCAAACATTCGTCAGTAAAATCAAAGGGAACATCTTTTAATAATAAGTTACATAAAGGTTTTGTAATTACACTAAAGCCTTTAATAAACCTTCTATAAAACCCCGCATGTCCCAAAAATGATCTCACCCCCTTAACATTCTTTGGTGGGGGTAGAGATGAAATTACCCGAATTTTTGCTTTATCTACCTCCATTCCCCGGTCCGAAATCACATGCCCCAACACAATACCCTCTTGAACCATAAAATGGCTCTTTTCCCAACTTAAGACCAAGTTTGTTTCCACACACCTTTTCAAAACTTTTTCTAACTCATCAAGACAAGAGTCAAAACTTGGCCCAAAAATAGAAAAATCATCCATAAACACTTCAAGAGACTCCCCCACCATATCCGAAAATATACTCATCATACATCTTTGGAATGTGGCGGGGGCGTTACATAGTCCAAATGGCATCCGCCGAAAAGCAAATGTTCCATATGGACATGTAAACGTGGTTTTGTGTTGGTCGTCCGGGTGAATAGCAATTTGGTTATATCCCGAATACCCATCCAAAAAACAATAGTATTTTTGACCGGAAAGTTTTTCAATGATTTGGTCAATGAAGGGTAACGGGAAATGGTCTTTGGAGGTAGCGGCGTTTAATTTTCTATAATCGATACAAACTCGCCACCCGGTTACCGGGCGGGTGGCGATTTGCTCACCTTGCTCATCTTTAATTACCTGAATGCCTGATTTTTTAGGCACTACCTGCGTCGGACTTACCCACGCACTGTCCGAAATGGGATAAATGATCCCCGCATCCAACCACTTGATAACTTCTTTCTTGACCACCTCTCTCAGATTCGGGTTTAACCTTCTTTGTGTTTCACGGGTCGGCTTTGCATCCTCACTTGTAATAATTTTATGCATTACGATGGAAGGACTAATACCCTTTAGGTCGGCTATTGTCCACCCGATTGCCGCCTTGTGAGCCTTCAACACCCGTATCAACTCCTCCTCTTGAGCTACCTCCAAATTGGAAGCAATGATCACCGGTAAAGTGTCATTCTCCCCCAAAAATACATATTTTAGGTGCTTTGGTAGCTCTTTCAATTCCACACTTGGTGGACATTCCAAAGAAGGCTTTGTACCCGAATCAATTTCCACCGGTAGAGTATCCGTTTGGTGGGTCCATGGCGGTCTTCCTTCCTTTACCGCAAAAGCCTCTTGCTCTTTCTCTTCCTTTTCCAAATCACATGCGTGCACCTGCAAAGACACATCACAAACACAAGAACCCAAAATCTCTTCCTCGAACTCCTTTGGGTCGTATCCATCTATGAAATCTGCTACAAAACACTCATCACCATAAATGTTAGTACCATTAGTAAAAACATTTAATCTCATCTTTCTATTACCGAATGTCATGTCGACCGTACCATATCGACAATCAATAACGGCATGTGCGGTGTTTAAAAATGGCCGACCCAAAATAATATTCTGTTGTTGAATTGGGTCCGCTGATGAGTAGTCTAGCACAAGGAAGTCCACGGGATAATAAAACTCATCAACCTTAACTATCACATCCCGTACAATACCCCGAGGAAGTTTATGAGACAAATCGGCTAATACCACCGTTGTCTCAACCCGTTTCAATGGACCAAAATCATATTGGTCGTATAACCCCCCCGGTAAGATACTTACTCCGGCTCCAAGATCCAATAACGCCCTTGCAGTTTGAAAATTTCCAACTTGAATATTTATAAGAGGCGTTCCCAGATCTTGTAGCTTAGGAGGAAGATCTCCTTTCAACACCACGCTTACCCGCTCCTTCAAGTCAACCAATTTAGGCACTTTTTGTTGCCTCTTTTGGGTACACAATTCTTTTAAAAACTTGGCGTAAGCGGGTACCTGTTTAATAGCTTCAAGCAAAGGAAGATTGATTTTAACCTGTTTAAAAACCTCCCACATTTCCTCTTTTTGAGGACCCCTTTTTTAAATAAAATTTTTTCTACCCGGATCCAATAAAGCCGAGGGAAATGGTACTTCACTAGATCCCTCACCCTCATTTATCGTTTCTTTTTCTTTACTAACTTCGGGTTTTTCAAAATTGGGTTTTTTAGAAGAAACAATAAGTGGTTCATTTTCTTCCTCACTATCTTGACCCGTTATATCTTCAACCACCCCATCAACCAAATCCGGTGAAGGATTAGTTTTATACTCTTTCCCACTCCTCAAAACACTTACATGATGAATGGGAACATGATTACCTCTAGAAGTACCATGAGATGGGTTTACCTTAGTGTCGCTTGGTAATTGACCTTTATTTTTCTTCAATTCTGACACTTCGGTTGCAAGTTGACCCATTTGGGTGGTCAAAGTTTGAATTGCCTTATCTCGGGCCTCATCTTTTTGTATACGAGCATCATCCATTTGGTTTCTCTTTTGCATTTCCGCTTGCATGCTCTTCAACATATCCATCATTTCATTTCCACCCGAAGACCCTCCTTGTTCTTGACCCGTTTGGTATTGCCTTTGGTACCCTTGGTTGTTCCCACTTCTATATCCACCTTGATTGTTGTAAGGTTGGCGTGAACCATAGTTACCTTGGTTACCTTGGAAATTCGGGTTTGCTTGATTTGAAGGGTTCCCATAACGAAAGTTTGGGTGGTTCCTCAACCCGGGGTGGTAAGTGTTAGAATTCATGTTGAAATTTCTACCACCCCCTCCTTGACCTTGACCTTGAACCGCATGAACTTCTTCATATTGCCCATCACCTCCTTGGCAATTTTCAGCTGCATGACCTATTTCATTGCAAATAGCACAAACATCGTAAATTTGATTAGAAGTTTGTACATTACCATCATCAACCGCATGCACTTGTGTTCGGGTAATGGCCGGTCGTGCTCTCCTTGATGCTTGAGTTTTTCTCTTTGAGGTAATGTCCATTTGTTCCAAGAACTCCCAATCCTCATCTTCATAATTTGTGCCAAAAGTCCCATTTGTGATGGACATTAAATCACGTGCATCCTCGGCACACAACCCTTCATGAAAGGCGTTCATCAACTCCCAAAGCTCAATCCCGTGGTGTGGACAATTTTTAATCATCATGTTTAAGCGCTCGAAGGCTTCATGGAACATTTCACCTTGTTGTTGTTGGAAACTTCTCAACCCTTTCCTAGCATCATTGGTCTTTTGGGCGGTATAAAATTCGTCTAAGAAAGTTTGTTGCATTTCCCCCCAAGTGTAAATAGATGCCGAAGGTAACGTGTAGAACCACTTCTTTGCCTTATCTTCCAAGGAGAATTGAAATAAGACCAACTTCACATCATCGGCCGAGAAACCTTGACTCCCAAGAGTGTTGCAAATCGAGTCATAGGCCTCTAAATGAAAATAAGGCTCTTCTGTTGCTAGACCTTTGTACTTTGGCAAACTTTGTAACGAGTTGGTTCGAACTTCGAATGTCCTCCCTTGATCATTATGAGGAATAACTACCGGTGACGGATTATGAGTAATCACTGGCCTGAAATGCGCTTCAATACCTCTTGCATGATCTCTAAGATGCCTTCTTGGTACACCCACACGACCCCTTGGACGCATAGGACCCATTGGTCTCGGCATACGCCCTTGCGGTGCCAATGGTTGTTGAAATTGTTGTTGCGGTATCGGTGGGTGTTGAATTGGCCTTGGAAATTGTGGTTGAACATTTTGGGGCCGAACTTGCTGCAATGGTATAGGCCGTTGCATTGGTGGCACTTGTGGCCTTGGTCTAATGTGTTGTGGTAGGAGTTGTTGTTGTTGTGGAATCCCACCAACACTTGACATTCTTTGCGTTTGGCCAGGTACATAAGTCAACTCCCCTTGATCTCCACTACCCACATAAGCATAACCCTCTTCCTCATAACCCTCGAAATCTTCATATCCTTCTTCATATCCATCTCCTTCTATACCCCCCGATGATGGCCCAAACGGAATAGATGAGTATTGAAAACCTGATTGGTTTGGTACTCCAAATGATGAAGTAGCATGAACAACAGTTGAGCCTTGTGGTAATGTATAGGTGGATGATGATTGACCTGAAGCTGGGAAGAAATGGGTGAGTGGTGGAATTGTAGAAGCAGGGCTAAAGGTAAGGGTAGGTTCAGTTTGAGTATTGGTAGGTGATGTAGTATTGGGTGGTGGGATATCAAATGGTGAAGTAAATTCGGTAGTAGAACTGGGCATGGTGGTATTTGGTGAAGGTTGAGTGGATGTTGGTATAAATGGTGAAGTAGGTTCACCCGTAGTAGGTGGTGGTTGTGGTGGATCCATGTATCGAATTGGTGTGACTGGTGTAGTTGGTGTTGTTGGTGAACCACTGATTCTGTTCTCTCTTAGCAAAATTCTGTTTCCTCTTAACGTTCGCTCAATTTCCGGATCAAATGCCAAAGGTGATAGCTTGTGAGAGCTTCTAGTACGCATGCACCTGTCAATACCTGCACACTAACACACCCAGCGTAAACCAGAAAAATAACAAACTTAAAAAGAAAGAAAATAACACACGTTGCGCACTACTCCCCGGCAACGGCGCCAAAATTTGACGTGATTGTCGTGGGTCACGCAAATTTAATCCCAATAACAACTATATAGATAGCGGTAATAGGGTATCGAACACAGGGAGTTTGTGGAATGTGTGTTATTTAGAAGTGTATCTAAGTTAACTAAGATTAAACTAATTGCAATAAAAAGTAAATTCAAAGAGTTGGATTGTTTGATTAGATTGGTTTTAGACTAAATTAAACTAAGTAAATTGCAAGAGAAAAGTTTGGTTGTGAGCAAATTAGAGACAAATGACCATCCTAGATTTCCGGTTTGTTTCAACAATTGTGTTATCATCCACTAGAAAGAACTACATAGACATAGTTCGTGTGTAATTACTTATTGTGATAAAAGGGAACGAAGTACTCAGATTCCGAGAACGTGAGGTTATTACCCGATGACCAATCAACCCTTACCCAATCCTAATTTTACCCATGATATCTCGATTGCCAACGGCACCAAGAACGTATGGTTTCAAACTAGAAAAATCATAAGAATTAACAATTTACAACTAAGCAATCACACACCATGATAAACAAGACATAGATAAAGTTTATCATTCTAGAAATATGGAATCAAAACACAACCGTCTTAAACAAACCTTCAACCTAGGATGATCATAGAGTGTTTAGCCACGCATAGCTTCAAACAACATCTTAACAAAAGTTTCCATGTTCATCAAGATCAAAAACAATAAAACTAATGATTGAGAAGTGTTGTTGTTGCCAAAAAGTCTCCAAGAGAACTCCCAAATTCGTTCACAATGATTGATAACCGAAAAACAAGTGAAAAGCCTCCTTAAAATCCATCAAATTCGCCATTAAATGAGGAGTTACACTTTATGGATCAGTCGGAGCCGTAACCTACGGCTGGGAGCCGTAACCTACGGCTGGGAGCCGTAGGTTACGGTGGTCAACAAGTCCACAGTCAACAGCAGGGGTCGTAACCTACGGCTGGGAACCGTAGGTTACGGCTGGCATTGAACTTTACGCCCCGGATCTTCTGTTTTATGGCTGCAATTATCAACAACTAATGGGGTCCGTAACCTACGGCTGAGAGCCGTAGGTTACGGTTCTGTATGTGGTTTTCTTTCTTGTTCTCTTCATTACAAGTAGAAATAATACTTCTTGTTTCCACCATCATCTAGCATCCATCCAAGCTCCATAATTTTCATCTTTTATGCACTTTAATACCTACATCATCACAAATATAGTGGTTACCAAGCTCAAGCAATTAACCGAAATAAATGTAGAATGTGCGTATATTTAGACCTTTTAAGGGTTGTCCTACGGACTACCCGTCACCTGGCGCATCCTCTCACTGCTTTCTAAAATTTCCTCCCCAAAAGTCCTAATTTCTTGGACGTTTTCTGCACTCATTGGGGGTGCAGGTTCTAGGACTGGGTTTGGAATCTGGGGTGCGGGTTCCTGATATGGAGGTAAAAGTGCCTGAAGTTGGTAAGGATCCTCCAAAATTCCCCTAATGTAGTTATCATGGTAATAGGGATCTAAAGGGTCCATATCTTAATAGGCTCCTATAGGTGTGTCTTCAGGAATAGAGTAACGTTGCACATAGTCCCTATTCTCGTCCTACCATGGGTCGTAATTTGGGTCTAGGGGATTTGGTGCAGGTACCCTAGGAATTTCGTCAGGATTAAAATCATGCATCTCCACTTGGGTTTCCTGGTTTTCTATTTCCATGAGTTGTTCTGGGTTTTGTGGTTGTGGGGCTACTAATTGTTCCAGACTTGGGTCAGCAGCAGTTGTAGCTAGGATATGGAAATTAGCTAGGCTTCTATTAAGCATATCTTGCGTATGAGCATCTGTCTCTCGCTTAATAGCTGCTAAGGCCCTTTGCTGTTGCAATTTTCGCATCCTCGTTTCTTAGTAGGAAATGGTTCCTCCGACTTAGCTCTAAAGGCAAATATCCCGTCTTCCTGATCAGCAATATACCCAGAGAGGGCAGGCTGTGATGATGTACCTTCGCTCCTAGGTGAATCAGATAACTGACGATTCATATCTGATGGTTCTTGATCACTCATACTGTAAACTAACAGATAGTCAAATAACATATAACAAATAAATACAGTTATGCATATACTTTCATAATTTATTTCCTAACAAAATTTAAAATTTAAGTGTTAGCAGAACACTTCTTTGGCTCAGACCAGTGGCTAGGCTCTGATACCACCTTCTGTCGCAACCCCCGATCCCTGATCCCCGGGAACGGGCGGACGCGATCACAGAATTTCGGTGGTATCAGGTTTATTTAATCTTGCAGCGGAATTTACATCAGGACCGTAGTTAGGAAATATTTATCAGAGTAAAAACCACCTCATTTAATATTAATAATCACATGGGTAAAACCCAAGTTTCTTATTACAATACATTTTATAGGGACAAACCCTATTTTATTGAATTTAAAACATCGTTTATTAGGTAACTTTTATAGCCACATTTTCCCCAAGCCTTCAGTGCTCTCCAGCTGGCTTTTTACTAATTGGCTTTCACATTGGGTTACCTGAAACGCGTTTTAAAAACATTTGTCAGTCGGAAATACTGGTGAGTGAATCCCAATTTAATCAAGAAATCTTTTATCGATTAAAACAGTATTGAGGACGATTACAATGTTTATGTCTACACAATTACTCCATTTGGTACTATCAATCCACTGACTTGTGGGTCATATTACACATTGGCTAACTCATTGTCCAATGGTAACGTACTGTCAACCTTGACTTACTACTCACAAGTAGTACAAATTTTGTATACAAAACCCCAACATACCGGCAGTAATTGAAGAACTACAAAGACTCAATCACCGCTTAATTACATTGTAAAACAATTAAGGTTTTGTAAAATATTCCAAAAACGTTAACAAAAAGAGGATAAACTCACATTGTTGTCTTAGGCTTTTCGTAAGGGTTTCCTGGATATAATCTATAATTTATACAAATGTACATTGATTAGTATCATAACCCTTTGAAAATATTAATAATACCCTCCCCGAGACGGCATTCCAACAACTACGTCGGGCAGAACCACGACAGTTGTTACGGAACCCTAAATCAATCGGGCAGCGTAACTATTATGAAACTAGGGTTATAATACTTACAACGGAGCAGAATCTCGCTAATTAGGGGTATAATACTTGCAAAATATGCCTAATACTTTCAGAATTCGAGTTTGAGAAGTGTGAATGAGCGACGGAAAACGAAAACTGATGCTATCTATTTATAGTTCTGATTTCTGGTCCTGTCGCGACCCGCGTGAAAGACAAGGGTCACTTACGCGGCCCACGTCAACATTGGTCAACGCTGTAGCTTAGCTGGATCAGCTACTAGACTCGCCACGATGTTGACACGTGTCAGCACCGGATGCTTCCGCGTTTCATGATCTGTCGCGGCCCGCGTTAACTAATGTGAACACTTACGCGGCCCGCTTCAACTAAAGAATTTAGCGCAGTCAATACCAGCCTTGATACCGCCCGCGTAATAGGATGGGGTGGGTCTACGCGGCCCGCCTCAACCCTATTTTTCTTATTTTTAATTTATGTTATATGTTATAATCTATTTAGGGCTCGGTTTTCACATACGGGGTGTAATATAAAAGATATTGAGACATTTTATAATATACTAGAGGATCGGACATATTATGAGAACATTGGTTTTACCGAGGGTTGTTACACTTACTATCATGTTTACTTTTATTTTCGGCTTCCCTAACTGTTTTGATAATATATGGCATTCCATCTATTATCCCTTGTGCCACTATATGCTGCATGGCACTGTTATCCACTTGGTTTCCATTATTGTTGTTGTTGTTCGGATTCTCATTATTCAAGTTAATGTTACTCTGGTTATCGTTATTCTGGTTTTCCTGGTTTACCTCGTCGTCCATCTGGATTTTAAACATTTACCAATTATTAATATCACAAAATAATTAATAATTTAGGTAACAACCACACAACACACATATTAACCAAAAGCGTCGAGCATTGCGACTTTACTCTTTCTGTTATAATATGCGTCAAATACACACTACTGCTAGAAATTAAAAATTACAATACAATACTACTATGCATCGCTAACCACATGGTGGTCTATACTACAACATTTATTATTATGATTATTATTATTATATTATATTATTATTATTACCAACTCCTTCATCACATTACTGGTCTGGGTTCATCCAGTAATCCATATTGCGCTCGTCGTATTTCCAGACGAGTCGCTCTCCTACCTGCCTCATCCTCTCACTACTTTCCAAGATTTCTTCTCCGAAAGTTCGGAGTTCATGCACATTATCTGCACTCATTGGGGGTACAGGTGCTGGTATTGGGTCCGGGTACTGGGGTATGGGATTCTCCTTAGGGTAAGGATTCTCTAATATCTCCCTAATGTATTCATCGTTGTCATAGTAGGGATCTAGGTAGGGTCCAGGCCTGGATAGGCTGCAAAGTTCGGCATGGGTTCGTCGTTTAAGTCATAGCGCGGCACATAATCCCTATGATCATCGAACCATGGATCATAATCCGGGTCTAAGGGATTAGGGGCTGGTATCCTAGGTATCTCCTCAGGGTTGAAATCATGCATTTCTACTTGATTTCCAGGGTTTTCTTCTATCTCCATCGGCTGAGTAGGGAAGAAAGGTAAGGGTTGTGGGGCTACTAGTTGTTCCGGATTTGGGTCAGCAGCAGTTGTTGCTAGGATATGGAAATTAGCTAGGCTTCTATTAAGCATATCTTGTGTATGGGCATCTGACTCTCGCTTAGCGGCTGCTAGGACTCTTTGCTGTTGCAACTTTCGCATTCTTTTCCTACGCTCAAATGCTCCCTTACTGAACCATCCTCTCTTTTTCTGAGGGAAAGGCTCTTCAGACTGAGCCTTGAAGATAAACATCCCTTCTTCATTATCAGCAGCATACCCAGAGAGGGCTGGCTGTGAAGAAGTACCTTCACTCCTAGGTGACTCGGAAAATTGACTATACACGTCCGAGGGTCGTTGATCACTTATACTGAAAACTAACAAATAGTCAAATAATACACAACAATAAAATACAGATATGCACGTATTTCCATAATTAATTTCCTAACAATTTAAATAATATATTGATGTCAGCAGAACATTTATGTGGCTGAATCAGTGGCTTAGCTCTGATACCACCTTCTGTCGCAACCCCCGCCCCCTATCAGTCCCGTGAACGGGCGGTCGCGAGACCAGTAGTAGTGGTATCAATTTTTGTTTATCATTTATTCATTTGGCAGCGGAAATTTCATCAGGACCGTAGTTAGGAAATGTTTATCAGAGTAAAACCACCATATTTTATATTAATAAACACATGGGTAAAACCCAAGTTTCTTATTACAACATGTTTATAGGGATAAACCTTATTTTATTGAATTTAAAACATCGTCTTTTAGGTAACTTTTATAGCCACATTTTTCCAAGCCGTCAGTGCTCTCCAGCTGGCTTTCTTCTAATTGGCTTTTACATTTTGTTACCTGAAACGCGTTTTAGAAACATTTGTCAGTGGGAAATACTGGATCCCAGTTTAATCAAGAAACATCTTATCTTTAACAGTATTGAGAGCAATCACATTGTTTATTTCTACACAATTACTCATTCAGTATTGTCAATCCTGACTGGTGGGTCATATTACACATTGGCTAACTCGTTGTCCAATGGTAACGTGTTCCACATTTTGTATACAAAACCCCAACATACCGGCAGTAATTGAAGAACTACAAAGACTCAATCACTGCTTAATAGCATTGTAAAACATTTAAGGTTTTGTAAAAACAATTTACAAAAAGGAGATTACTCACATTGCTGACTTAGGTTTTCTGTAAGGGTTTCCTGGTGATAATCTATAATTTACACAAATGTACATATGTTAGTAAAATAACCCATTATTTACATTAGTAATACCCTCCCCGAGACGGCATTCCAACGATTACGTCGGGCAGAACCTCGACAGCCGTTACGGAACCCTAGATCAATCAGGCAGCGTATCTAATACGTAATAGGGGTTATAAAACTTACATTGGGACAGAAATTCGTTAATTAGGGGGTATTATACTCGGAGATTATGCCTATTACTTCAGAAATCCGAGATTTAGAAAAGAAATGAACGAGCACACTGAAGGCCCGATGCCCTCAATTTATAGGGCTGAAAATTGATGTCCTCGCGGCCCGCGTACTAGGGGGTTTAGACCGTAGGTGATCCGGGTCACTAACTAGGTTCAACACGCGTTGGACACGTGTCAACACCGGAGCTTGCCTGACCTTAAAGCTGTCGCGGCCCGCGTAAGCTTAAGGGGTGGCTTACGCGGCCCGCCTGAACCCCATTTTTCTTGTTTTTTATTTATTTTTAATGGCATAATGTATTTTGGGCTCGGTTTTCACATACGGGGTGTATTTTAAGACATATAGGGGTATTTTAAATTATATTAGGGTGTCAGAAAAATATTCAGGAGGGTTGTTATACTTGTTTCACATTTGGCACTTTTAACCCTCCTACTTTCATGAGGTTTTTATTATAAGTGTTTTTAACACTCTAACTTATTATCACTAAACTCTTATCTAACTAGGTTAGTTTTATTCCTAGTTAGTTTATTTCATTTAATATCAACGTCGGATTTATAATAAAAGGATTTATATTTTAGGGGTGTTACAATAACACTCTATAAAACATTCATTCTGGGATCTTCAGAAAGTTATAATTGATGAACGATAAAAAAATACAAACTCGCAGATTAATTCGTATTTCTAAAATAAAGGGTGGCGGTTATGGAAGGTTATCAATTAATTGAATCAAGGAAAAATTACTTGTTTACCATTTTGAATTAATTTAGATTGAGGACACATGTCATCTCCACAATATTTCTCACACTTCTCACACTTTTGAATTAATATACAAGATCTTTAATATATATAGGGTAGGGTTATTGTAAAAAGGGTGTGTGAGAAAGTATAGGAAAGAATCTACACCCTTTGATCTATAATCTAATGGTTGAGATTATAATGGCAAAACTGTAAATAGTGTTTACCATTAAAATAATTATTTTTATATATTAAGGGTATAAAAGTAAATTTAATATTTTTAAATTCAAAAACTCACATGCAATGCACATGCAAGTTCCCCCGTCTTTTTTAAACATCAATAACTTTTTATACGTAACTTTTTTTAAAACAAATTACACTATAATAACGAGTGTTTTTTTATCTTTAATTTGAGTGACATATTGCTATACTAATATAGAGAAAAAAATTACGTTTCGATCGGACGTTTTAGTCCATGGTGTTTTGTCTATGTTGTTTTACTTGTATAGTGATTCAAGACGTTGTGTTTTACAGTAAAACACCATGAACGTATATAAGACACCATAACATTGCAAATACCATTTTTTTGACAGATGAACTTCACAACAGACAGCTAATTCACACCCGCAAGACGCAGGCCCGCCACCACTCATTACCAGGACTATGTTGTCTTAACCGGGCCCACGTCTGGTCAAGAGGGACGTTACGCTGTCCCCGAGAAAATTTCCAGCCTTCTGCCACATGACAGGAGTTGCATCCTCCACAAGAGTCGACCCTCTCGAGTAAATGCACTGTAGTAGAAAACTCGGGTGGGATCAAGGGTCGAACCGGAGTCCTTCCCCATCATTTCCAATGCATCAACCAGCTGAACTGGAATCATTTGCTTAACATTGCAAATATCATTGAATTCAGCAAACTACTTATAGTAAAACACCATAAATGCATATAAGACACCATAATATTGCAAATACCATTGAATTCCGCAAACTACCAATATCTTATGTGGAAACACCATGAAACTAAAATAAAACACCATAGAAAACAATACACTATACATGTATACAAAGACACCATTCCATTAGCAATTAAAAAAATATCATTATATTCAACAAGCTAACTTTTTTCTTTTACATGACACTATAATCTGTTTTGAATTTCTAAAATAAAACACCATAGAAAACAAGATTGAATATAAATTGTATTTGCAATGTTATGGTGTCTTATATACGTTCATAGTGTTTTATTGTAAAGCATAACGCCTTGAATCACTATACAATTAAAAAAACATAGACAAAACACAATGGACCAAAACATCAGATCAAAACATAATTTTTTTTTCTATATAAGTATAGCACTAGGGTACTCATATTAAACTTATTATTATGGTGTAATTTGTTTTTAAAAAATAGTTACGTATAAAAAGTTATTGACGTTTAAAAAAGACGGGGGACTTGCGTGTACATTTCATGTGGGTTTTTGAATTTTATCTTTAATTAAGTTTTTTAATTAAATTAATTAATTGCCCTTATTCTAATAAATTAAATAATGACATGTGTCCTCTTCATATTGTTTCTTATCTTTATCACAAATTTAATTTTTTTAAAAGATCCTAAACCTATATATATATATATATATGGATGAGTTAAAATGAGAACCACAAAAAGCTGTTAGAACCGTGAGAATTTTTTGATCCGACGCGAGTTGGGCCAAAATGTTTTTGCACAAACGTAGATGACAACATTATAAATACATCTGAAAAAAAGTAAAAAAAAAATTGTCGAGTAGTTAGCTTTGACTTATTCAAGTTTTTTTTACGCCCTGATAAAAAAATAGTTATTAGCTGTAAAATTTTACGCCAGCGCGTAAAAAAACTTGTATCACTGTCAAAACTAACGGCTTGAAATTTTTTTTTTCTGATGTGTTTATAATGTTTTCATCTACATTTGTGCAAAAAAAAAAAAAAATCGGCCCAACTCGCGCCGGATCAAAAGGTTCTCACGATTCTCACAACTCGTAGTGTTTTTCATTTGAACCGAATCGATGAAAAAGAAAAAGATAGTGATGTTATTTGACACCCATCTATTTGTTAGCTGTATTTTAGCAAGATGACACCATTGAAGCTTCCCATCTTTAAGTCCAAATACTTAGATTCTTTTTCTAACTTTATTTCATAAAGGTTAACAATATCGAAAATAAGATAATTTTCTCGTATTAAACTCTATAAACCTATTTAAAATGTATGTATTTACAAAATAAAAATAATGATTTATTACCAATTAAATTAGTAAAAATGAGTTTATGATGATTTTTTTTACAAAACATGTTTGCATATCTATATAACTATGTTAAAACCCCGTGTATTACACGGGTTGTATAAGTGTAAATTTATATAATAAATAATAAAAACAATCTATCATTAAAAAAAACCCGTGTATTGAACGTATTAAACAAAATATAATGTCATATATTAATACATACACTCGTCATGATTTATCTTTCAAAAATAAACTTTGATGTACATTTTACTTATTATAACATTTTACTTTGTTTTTTTATATTTTCTATTAGCTTAAAAACAGATGTATTACATGGGTTGAATAATATTTTCATGATGCATTCAAATTATGAGATACAATTATTTTAGTTAGTTTTAAGGACCTTCGTGTTTGTTTGTTTATTTTGATAGATAAAACACTCGTCTCGATTTTGTATTCAAGAGATTTTATGGTACAAAAAGGTAGAGATCGATCCACACATTTTTATGTTTCTCATCAATTTTTTTATGAATTATACCGTAAGAAATAAATTTTCTTTGAATGGAGTATAGAATTGTTATATTTTTTAAAATGATGTTATTTCTAAATGTTGATGCAGTGTGCGATGAATGATGGGTGTAAACCAATTATAACACCACGTCTAACATTACAAAGGTGAAACTAATTTGTCTAAATTTGACATTTGAAAGAATTATGCGACTATAACGGTAAGTCAAAACCATTATAGTGATGCATCTAAAAACATTTATAGTTTAACAAAAGCATATGCCCTGGACCTATAATTATTTAATTCTAGTGAAAGAAAAAACAATAATGAAATCTAATCTAATCTAATTCTAATAAAGGATTCCAAATGATGTCACGTGGCGCTCTCTCCTTTAATTTAATAATAATATTATTAGTAATGATATATTAGATTATTATTATTGTTATATCAAACTAATATTGTTAATATATAATCTTTATTATTTATCTTTATTATTATTATTATTTAATGTCATTTATTTATTTAATTATATTGTTAATGATAAGCCGTAAAAAGTTTTTTAGTATTGTTTACTTTTTATTATTGTTATTACTATTATTATTATTATTATTTTATCTTTTATATAGTAAATGAAAATATTTTATAAAAAAGGTGTATCCTTATCTAAATTTTTGTTTAAAATTATTTATAGAAAAACAAATATTTATTCTTATCTAATTTTTAGTTTAAAATTATTATTGTTATTTAACATAGATAAATAGAAAAAAAAAAGTGAGAAAGCATGATGAAGTGACACGTGTCAAAAAAGATTTTTTTTTATTAGTATAGGAAGATTAAAAATGATGCAGAAAAAATTAAAAAAAATAGTTGTTGTCATTTGATACTCACTCAATAGTCAGATTTAAATTGATATAGTATATAATCTCTCATAAAATTTTACTAACACTTAGATTTTTTCTAACTTTGTATCGTTAAGGTTAATAATATCAAAAATAAGATATTTTTCTCGTATTAAAGTCTATAAACTTGTTTAAAATGCATGTAGCTGTAAACAAAATTATAACAATGATTAATTACCACTTAAAGATTATTACCACTTAAATTAGAAAAAAAAAAACAGATTTTAATGTTTTCAAGAAGTTAAATGTTGTTTAATCAAATTATGAATTGAAAAGTTTGAAGACATGCTTTATTATATTCACAACTACATGTATTCTATATAATAATAATTCAAATTGTGTGTATAGTTAGAATGTTATCTGTTTTTTTTTCTTTTTTATTAATTTATGTTTTTAACCCTGAATTTTAATAGAGTTATCATATAATTTAAGGACTTTGATAATTCATTTTTATAGATGATTTGCGCTAAAATTAAGCAACTTTTAACTATTTACATGCTTACTTAATCGTGTTACTAGCTTAATTTTAGCGTTGTTCAAATTAAAGCCTGCATGGTTTATATTAATCATTCAATATGCAGAACAATTAAAATTGTGAACAATAGTAATTATTTATTGATTTGTGTTACTTTAACTCATGGGGTTAGAACATTATTGTTTTTTTTAATTAATTTACATTTCTAACCTTGAACTTTAATTGAGCTATCAAATAATCCTTGAACTATAATAATTCTTTTTTATAGATGTTTTACGTTTATACCCCTAAGCTTTAATAGATTTATCATACAGAGGTTTCGTAATAATTCTTTTCTTATAAACGATTTATATTTGGATCCACCGAAATTTAATAGAGTTATCATACGGGCCTTGAAGTTTAATAAAGATAGTTTTAAGATTTATAACAAAATTTGTTCTTTTATCTTTTTTTTAAGTTTAATTCTTTTTATTCTACTTATTATTTAATTTAATATAGTTAAAACTAACTTTCAACTTATCATAATCAACACTACTTTTAACTCTATACATGTTTACTTAATCATGTTGCTTGCTTATTTTTACCGTCATTTAGATTGAAGCCTAAATGGTCTATATTAACCCTTCAATATATAAGATAACAAATTTAATTATCTTTTTATTTACTTTATTATAGTTAAAGCCAACTTTTAACTCTAGACATGTTCATTTAACTGTGTTGATTTTTTTATGGACGTTTAGATTAAAGTTTGCTTGGTGTGTAATTATAAAGAGTTAAATTCTTAAGAATGCTAAGAAGCTATAGGAATACGAAAATACTCGGTTGAAACGTAATTATATATATAGAGAGAGGGGGGACAATATGATATTCATATTAATGAAAAAAAACGCTTGCTATTATGATGTAATTTATTGTTAAAAATATGTATATAAACGTTGTTGGCATTTAAAAAATATTGGGGGAACTTGCATGTGAGTTTCTGAATTTAAGACACGCTGAAATTAAGCTTGTGCCCCTATACTATCAAATAAATAATTAAAAATAAAACATAATTTACAAAGACGCCACTAATTAATATCATCCATTCAAAATTACAATCTAACGGTCCATAATGTTTCATAGCCTTCTTAGGAAAAACACCCTCTGTAGCCTAAGTCTACCATATCTTTGACTTTTAAACCAACTTCTTTTCGCGATTTTAAACGGTCATAACTTTTTCAATTTAAAAAAAAAAAGCCATAAAAATAAGCATTTTATTCTCTTCAATTTTTTTTGAATTAACATGTTAGATGAAATATATATACACACTATAATAGAATAAATATAAGAAGAACACAAATAATTATCTATATCTATAGTAAGTGTTCATGAATAGTAATTGTATATAGATATTTTAATATAGTTATTATCTATATTATAATTATCATTTTATTATTGTATTAGTTACTGTTATAAATAAAACCATTTTATATATATGATATATACATTTAATATGTTAATTTTTTTTTACTAATTTGATTTTATACTTGCATTTGTTCTCTTGAAAAACTAAATAAGTAGTTATGTTTGACTGCTTTTCTTGATGTTTCTGTGTAAATTTTATTGAAAACTGGGTTATGTTCGAACTTCGAAATTGAGTTTTTATATTGTATCGTAGGCTATATCAAGTGTCGGTTTTATAGCGGTTGGTGTCACAAAACCAATACAGCGATACCGATCGAACAACGACCATACCGGTATCAGTATGTTATCAGATATAGTTTAAAATCTATATGGTTTGAAACCATTTAGTTTATTTAATTTGATTTTCGTTCGATAAGTCGCATTCATTATACCTTTTTTTTATAAAAATGAATACCAACTATGGTTAATAATTTTTTTCACATTGCTTCCGTAAAAACTTTGTTAAAAAAGAGTTTATTTTTCAAAATAGTACCATGATGAATCGAGTTGATACCGAAATCGATACTAATGTAATTATTATCAGAACTGGCACCGGTATTCATTTTTATGGTTTTCAATGTAAAACACATTTTTTGGACATATCATAAGTTTCAACCAAGTGTCGGTATCATACCAATACTGTAACGGACCGAATCGATACCGACCGAATTCCCTAACACAATGAACCAAAGAGATACCGACCGAATTTCCGCTGCATCGCCCGGGAAAAGTCACCTAGTTTTATATAATTTTAAGACAACTTTTAAAACATATAGTTAAATCATATTGTTAACTTTAAAATCAATTACGTACACAATTTTAAAACGAAAATAACGTTTTCATACGTTACTATTATTTAAAAGAAATACACATAAAAAACGAGTATTATATTCTCATTAATTTAAGTATGTTACTGTTATCGTTAGTTTTAAATTTTATAAAAAAAGTACATATTACATGCATTATCGTGTTTGTGTTTCTCGTCATTTCACTCGAATACTCTAATCTAAATAAGGGATATTGGTCTCTAATAATTTCAAGTAGACATCATTGGCCATTGGCAGTCCCACCTTTTTTATTCCCCCTGACAGTCTCACCTTTCAACTATTTCTCCTCCACCGATCCTCAGATAAAAAACTTAACTCTTTTTTTTTCAAATTACAACTGATGTTTTAGGGTTTTTGATCAGAACGGGAATACGAGTCTATTGATTTAAAACTTACCTCGAAACGGTGATCCAAACGACTAGATTTTTTTGTTAATTGGAAGTTTAAACACCCGAATTGAAACACCGTTTTCGTCGTTTGGAGTACCATTTCGAGGTAAGTTTTACATCAATAGACTCGTATCATCATTTTGATCAAAAGTCCTAAAGTGTCAGTTTGTAATTTGGAAAAAAAAAACTTAACGGAGTTAAGTTAAGTTTTTTTAACCGAAGACCGGTGGATGAAAAATAGTTAAAAGATGAGACTGCCATAGGGAATAAAAAAGATAGGACTGCCAATGACCAATAAAGTTTAGTTAATATTATTTGAGCCAATATCCTTATAAATAATTGATTTAAATGTTTTTTACCCTTTTCTTTCATACTCTAAAAGGGCCATTCTTTCACAAGTTAGGGTCATTGAGACAAATGATTACTTTTGTCCATATCACAAATATTCACAAATGCCAACAAACCTCACAAAAAGTTGAATCACTTTTCCCGATTACTGGCTTTATTTAGGCAAAACATAAATAAACCAAATTTGGTGATTTTTGTATATAAAAAGACTGAAATTAATTTGTTCACAAAATAAAAGAACGAAAGAAAGGAAAAAGGTATATATCTTTTTCCATTTCTTAAAAACAGTACATATCTATTTTTTCGTTAACTTTTATGTTTAGTTATATTCTTATGAGTAAAATGAGAAAATAAAACGTTCAAATTTGAAGTTAAATTAATGAAAATCTGATTTTAGAAAAAAAGATATTACTTTTTTTTTAACGGCAAATTATACTCTTATTCAAAACCCCAAAAAATCGTTCTACAAATTAGATACGGTTAGTAAGCTACTAAGCCAACCACCCAATACTTGCTTTTGCCTCACCAAACTACAAAACAGAAAATTTAGCAAATACAATAGCAAGAAAGAAAGAAAACAATGAAAAACATATTACGTATTAAATACATTTTTTAACGGACATATTAAATACATGATAGCCGATTATTATTTTAAAAAATAAACAAATATTAAAAAACGTTAAATGCATGAAATCTGTTAGTAGTAATCATGTCAGATTACAATTACGTTATTAGTGGCATCTTTATCATTAAAATCAGTAAACTTATAAAATTTGTCCTTAACTAATGACTATGCCGAAAGGTACTTGAAGAAAACAAGATGCTTCACTTACGTAACGAAATGTAGTGATAAACCGGATGAAAATGAAATAATAAATTTGCTTGAGAAATTGATTATTCTATTATATTTTTTTATAACTAAATTTTGCAGTCCAGCTGTTTTATATGTCTAAGTATAACATTTAACCTTCGGAAAAAGTAACATTTTTTTTTATTAAAGTAAAAATATATTATATATATGAAAAAAGCTTTTATATAATTGTGAGATTAAATATATTAATATTATATTATTTAATCTTGTAGCCATTATAATCATTTATATTATATAGATCAAAATATATTAATAACCTATTAATAATTAGTTGGTAATTGTTGATGGACCATATTACCCTTATTAACTAATTGGGTTTCCTCTTGGATGTATATATAAGGAGATTATTAGAGAGTTTAAGGGTTACACAAGTTAGACAATTTTCACAACCCTCATAAGATCATTCACGGCTCTCTCTCCTAACCGAAACCCTCCATTGTTTCGGTTCATCACCATCATAACTTTACACCCTAAGGAGGAACCAGATCATCCTGACAAGTATGTCGAACTCAATTGCTGCATCTCTAACTGGATTCTCTGCTGGCCTGTCTGCTGTAACATGTATTATTTACATGTTTTCCCTTATGTTTAAACAGAACTGATCAACATGTGGTATCAGAGCATATGTTGATAAATCAGTTCTGTTTTCGTATCCATTATTCTGGGATCATAATAAGGAAAACATAAAAATTTTTTAAAGCCTTAAAATCACGGTTGTTTTCGGGTTACATTGAGCCGAAATCAGTGTTTTGAGAAAAGGGGTGGTTAATCATATCACCCGAAACCATATGGGGTAAATTAATATCCGAAATCTGTTAACAGGACTCTTAAAGTTAAGGTTTCGGATCCAAGAATTATGTTTTAATTTTTCTAGGGTTCATCATATTGTTCTAAGTAAACTCGAAAATTCCTTAAATTTTGGGATATAATTTGGATTAGTGGGTGTTTTTACTGATTTTGATCTGAATTTTATCTATTAAAATCTTCGAAAACTGTTAATAGATAATCAATTATAATTTTCGAAATCTTTGATAAGTTTAGATCAGCAACAAAACAGGAAACATTATCCCACAATCCCTAAAAGTTCGAGTTTTCAGTTATTATCACAATAAACAGCTATTAACAGTGGGCTCGAGACCATAAGGTCTCGACTCGAAATCATCAGGTTCTCAAAACTTTACAACTCGAGACAACAGTCTCGACTCGAGACTACTGAGATTTCGACAAAGGGCTTCAATCTTCACGACTCGAGACCGTGGTTGCGACTCGAGACCTCATTATGACTCGAGATCTCATAAAATACAGTAGTCGAGACCATGGTTCCGACTCGAGACAAAGGTTGCGACTCGAGACCTCATAACTGACTCGAGATCTCATCATTCAGTCTAGACCTAACTCGAGACCTGACTCGAGACCTCACTCGAAACCTCATTACCTCACTCTCGTCATTCAGTTCCATCCGCGCTAACAGGTGGTTTGCTATTAAATACTTGGTTTTGTTAACACTTAATTAACTAATCAGAATCAGATAATTTTTACAAAACCAAAATAGCTTAACTTGAATGAGCTTCTGATGTATTAATTCTGGCCAAAGCTGATTTAATACATCTATTTATTGTTCAAGTATTATAAAAGCTATGTTGAGTATGCATTACAAACGTGAAACGTCTTAATTCTGGCCAAAGCTGATTTAATTCATTTATGTTTAGCATGCTTGACAAGTGCATAACTAAAGCAATTATCTCATTTCTGGCCAAAGCTGATTTGTCACGATTACTTTGCACACATACTTAAATGATTACACTTCTGGCCAAAGCTGATTTGCCATCGTTTAAGTAGAATTTTTTAACTAAGTCTATTATTTTGATGTTAGTAATAGACAATATCACAGCTTCATAATTAAAATGGTCATTATTTATGCCTGCCTTAGTATAACATGCCCTTAGATCACATTAGGACTTCTTTCTTAGTATCATAACCTGGCTTCTGTGGAGGCTCAATTCAAAGGAACATCAAAAGCACACGCTAGCACTCTTATCCTAAAGCTGGTGATGACTATGTATGATGGGAGGAGCGGCATTCGCGAGCACATCATGATGATGCATGACATGGCCAATAAGCTAAAAGGGCTAGAGATGGAAATCAGTGATGGTTTTCTTGTTCACTTCATCATCACTTCGCTTCCTTCGTCCTATGAAGCATTCAAGATCAATTACAACACTCAGAAGGACAAATGGACGATGAGTGAGCTGGTCGCTATGTGCGTACAGGAGGAAGAGCGTATGAAGATGGATCGCACTACTGATGTTGCTAACTTCACCATCTCCAACTCTAAAAATAGGAAGAACAATTATCAGAGAAAGGATGCTTCCAAGGTCCAAAAGCCAAATCCTAATACAAGTGCATCTTCCAGCTCTAAGAGCTCCTTAGGCAAACCCTATTGCAAGTTCTGTAAGAAAACAGGACATAAGCAAAAGGAATGCCCTGACTTCAAGGAGTGGCTGGCTAAGAAAGGTAACGATTTTTTCATGATACTTGAGTCCTTTAATTTAAATGTTCCTGCTAATTCTTGGTGGTTTGATTCTGGTTCTATGGTTCATGTAACTAACTCTACTCGGGGATTCCTTTCAATCCGGAAGCTGGGAAGAAACCAAAGAACACTTAAAGTTGGAGATCATCGGGAATTAGAAGTGAAGGCCATAGGAACATTACAATTATTTTTGAAAACTGGTTTATGTATTAAACTTTATGATACCTTATATGTTCCTGAGGTAACTCGGAACCTTGTATCAGGACCAAAGTTAGACATGGACGGTTTTGTCGTTTCTCATGGTCATCACAAACTCTCTATTCTCTATGATTCCGTTGTTTATGGTACTGGCATTCTGGATGGTGGTCTCTATAGATTAGAACTAGATGATAATTTTTCCAAATCTTTGTTGTCATATAATATTAATGAATCACTTACAAAGATGGAAAAGAAACGAGACTTAGAGACTTCATCCATGTTGTGGCATCAACGTTTAGGCCACATCTCAAGAGAACGATTAAATCGTCTCGCAAAGGATGAAGTCTTACCTCCTCTCGATTTCACTGATTTTGGAACATGTGTCAAATGTCTTAAAGGCAAAATTACATCAGCGAATAAGAAAGGTGCCACTAGGAGTTCTAATTTATTAGAACTCATTCACACTGACATTAGTGGTCCTTACCAAATCGCTGGCATAACAGGACATACTTCATTTATCACTTTCATTGATGATTATTCTCGTTACATGTACTTGTATCTTATTAAGGAAAAGTCTGAATCTCTAACAACTTTTAAAGATTATAAAGCTGAAGTTGAAAAGCAATTAGATCGTCAGATTAAAGTTGTGAGATCAGATAGAGGCGGTGAATATTATGGAAGACACACTGATGTGGGTCAAGCTCCTGGTCCATTTTATGAGTTTTGTAAGGGCCAGGGGATTATGAACCAATACACCATGCCTGGTACACCTCAGCAGAACGGTGTCGCTGAACGAAGAAATCATACCCTTATGAACATGGTGCGCAGTATGTTAGCCAACACTAATTTACCATTATTCCTCTGGACTGAAGCGTTAAAAGCATCTGTTCATATACTCAATAGAGTTCCTTCTAAGTCTGTCCATAAAACTCCTTATGAACTTTGGACAGGAAGGAAACCGAGTCTTAAATATATGAAAGTATGGGGCTGCATTGCTGAAGCAAAACTCTATAATCCTTTCCTAAGGAAACTTGACCCTAAAACAGTTACCTGTTTCTTTATCGGGTATCCTGATCATTCAAAGGGTTATCGTTTCTATTGTCCTTCCATGTCACCCGTATTGTTGAAACCAAGCGTGCTGCGTTCCTGGAGGATTTCAAGGTCAGTGGGAGCAGTACCAACCCTTATGAAGAATTGCAAGAAGTACAAGACGCGGGGGGGGAGAGACTCGTCGCTTACCATTACTCCGTTTACTCCTCTTGTACCCCATGCAGCAACTGCACATGAAGCCACTGCACAAACTCCATCTCCACAATCAGAACCCATTATACCTCATAACGAAGGCCCATCAAACACTCAAAACCAAGACAACGCTGAACCCGATAATCAACTCAGGAGGTCATCTAGGCAAAGAAGGCCTACTAATTGGGATGATTATGTTACCTACCTGACTGAAATGGATGCTGGAAAGCTCAATGATCCTATCTCTTATAATGAAGCCATTAGCAGTGATCAGTCTTCTGAATGGAACAAAGTAATGATTGATGAGCTTGAATCCATGAAGAAAAATGACGTTTGGGATTTGGTAGAATTACCCAACGGTGTCAAACCTATAGGTTGTAAATGGGTGTTCAAAACAAAACTAGATCCGAATGGGAATGTTGAACGCTATAAAGCAAGATTGGTTGCAAAGGGCTACACTCAGAAAGAGGGAATTGATTATCAAGAGACGTTTTCACCTGTCTCTCGTAAAGATTCATTAAGGATCGTTATGGCCCTAGTAGCTCATTTTGATTTAGAGCTGCATCAGATGGACGTCAAAACTGCTTTCCTTAACGGAGACTTAGACGAAGATGTTTACATGAAACAACCTGAAGGTCAGGAGCATCTAGTCTGTAAGTTGAAGAAATCCATTTATGGGTTAAAACAAGCATCACGTCAATGGTACCTCAAGTTTGATGAAGTCATGAAGAGACAAGGTTTTATGAAGAATCAAGTGGATCAATGCACCTACCTCAAGATGTGTGGGAGTAATTTTACTATACTTTTCCTTTACGTAGATGATATTCTATTGGCAAGTAATAGTTTAGACATGTTGCATGAGTCGAAGCGATTACTCTCGCATAACTTCGACATGAAGGATCTCGGAGATGCTTCTTACGTCATTGGCATCGAAATTCACCGAGATAGACACAAAGGGATCTTAGGACTGTCTCAGAAGACTTACATAGATCGTGTCCTTACACGTTACAACATGCAACAGTGCAAACCCTCAGTCGCTCCAGTAGTTAAGGGAGATGTTTTCGGTTCATTCCAGTGTCCGACAACAGAGGTTGAAAAGGAGCAAATGAGCCAGATACCTTACGCGTCAGTAGTCGGGAGCCTGATGTATGCTCAAGTCTGTACTCGACCAGATATCGCTTATATTGCTGGAATGCTAGGCCGTTATCAGACTAATCCTGGCCTAGATCACTGGAAAGCAGCTAAGAAGGTCCTTAGATATCTGTAAGGGACGAAAGACTATAAACTGACCTATAGAAGAAGTGATCACTTAGAAGTGGTAGGTTATTCTGATTCTGACTTTGCCAAATGCAAAGATGACAAGAAATCCACTTCAGGCTACATCTTTATGTTAGCAGGCGGACCTATCTCATGGAAGAGTCATAAACAACAGTTAACTACAACTTCCACAATGATGGCAGAATACATTGCTGTTTACAACGCAATCTGTCATGGAATGTTGCTTAGAAATCTGATCACTGGACTCAAAATTGTTAATTCCATTTCTAGACCATTGAAGCTTTACTGTGATAACTCAGCTGCCGTTAGTTTCTCGAACAGTAACAGTTCGACTGGAGCTGGTTTATATCTCGATACAAAATATTTGTTCGTACGTGAACGAGTTGAGGAAAATAATCTTTGTATTGAGTATATTAGTACTAAAGATATGCCTACGGATCCGATGACTAAAGGTCTCCCACCTAAAGTTTTCGAAGAACATGTATCGAATATGGGACTTACTAAAGACCTTATTTAATGGCATATTGTACTAGCTTATGTTTTAATTAATAAGATTTCCTCAGTTTGATTTTGTATGTCTCTAACATATGTTCTACCGGTGTAATGACATATAGACAAATATAAATACAAATCAGACGCTAAAGGGCTTATGCATATTTTGATCGTAACCATTAGGTTTTAAATTGAGGCTATAGTATGACTAATGGGGGTCCTGAGTCGAATGATGATTCAACGGCTGTATTTCTCTGCTATAGTTCTTGGTTTAAGGTTAAAATGAGTGTTAACTCCTGGCCAGGCTCATCTAATACTCATGATAAATGATTACTCGGCTAAGTGGGAGAATGTGAGATTAAATATATTAATATTATATTATTTAATCTTGCAGCCATTATAATCATTTATATTATATAGATCAAAATATATTAATAACCTATTAATAATTAGTTGGTAATTGCTGATGGACCATATTACCCTTATTAACTAATTGGGTTTCCTCTTGGGTGTATATATAAGGAGATTATTAGAGAGTTTAAGGGTTACACAAGTTAGACAATTTTCACAACCCTCATAACATCATTCACGGCTCTCTCTCCTAACCGAAACCCTCCCTTGTTTCGGTTCATCACCATCATAACTTTACACCCTAAGGAGGAACCAGATCATCCTGACAAGTATGTCGAACTCAATGGCTGCATCTCTGACTGGATTCTCTGCTGGCCTGTCTGCTGTAACAGGTATTATTTACATGTTTTCCCTCATGTTTAAACAGAACTGATCAACAATAATTTCTATAAGTAACTTATCATTTTTCTCTCCCTTTGTGTATTAGTACTTTAGTAGTGTGTTTCTTTTTTATTTGGATCAAAACATGGTGTAATCAAAGTTAAATTGATCATAAAAAACCTCAATTGTTTAAAACTTAAATACAAAACCTTAGCTATAGATTCAGCTACAAACTATACACATAATTTTTTTTATTAACAGCATCCAATATGTGAAAATATTTTATGCAATTTTGAAACTTGAAAATTACACAATCGAGGTGCTCACCGCTTGGTTTTAAACTATGAAACCGTCTAAACCGCTCATCGGTTTGGTTTTAAGATCAAGTTTTTTCTTTAACTTAGGTCAGTTGGTCGGTTTCAAAACTTTAAAACCGTAGTGAACTATTTGGATTATGGTTTATACCAAAAACCGACCTATAAGACCAGACAATATCGTAAGGTTTGATAACATATTTTAGCTTTATTATATATCTTATATTACATTTATTTAAATAACTACGTTTTGTATTAGGTTTAATTATAATAAAACTATGATTATATCATACTTATAAGTTATCTTTTATCTTTCTTTTTAGAAACTATGACTATGTAGGTGGTGAAGAAGGCTCCTTTGTTCAAATATCATTCTATATCCAATAAAATAAATAATGAGTTAAAATTATAAAATTTAAGGGTTGCTAAAAATTATTAGTTTTTGTTCCAACATACTATTTCATTTGTAAATTGAAATATCATTCTATAACCAATAAAATATATAATGAGTTAAAATTATAAAATTTAAGGGTTGCTAAAAAAATTATCAGTTTTTGTTCCAACATACTATTTCATTTGCAAATTGATTAGTTAAAAATGTTTTTATGTTTTATACCACTTTTTTATAAAAGTCTGGCAACGCCCAAACTTTGAAACAAAACTGGAACCAAACCGTTTGTAACGGTTCGGTTTTGATTTTCAATTACCAAAAACCGTGACTAGCCGTTGAATTGGTTTACGGTTTGACTCAAAAACTGTTAAACCGGACCATGAACGCCCCTCCCTCATCGTAACATATATAGAGCATTATTCGTATAGCAGTTGTATAATTCATTCTCATGTCATATAAAAACGAGAGTATCGACAGATTAAAATGTTTATAGAGAATTAAAATCAGGACCCATAAATTATTAAACTAATAAAGTATTATAATATGATCTTATTATCCTTTTTTATGTATTTTTCTTTCGTTTCACAATCAATCTCCTGTAGTGTAGTTTTCTAATTAATAATTAATATATTTAGTTTGTTTAATTTACTAGTGACAGTATTATTCCATATATAAATAAGTAAATTTTTTGTGCATAACTACTTGTACCTTATGCTTTGGGGCTTTTTCAAAAAAAACAAAAACTTATTTTTTTTTACTTTTAACCCAAATGTTTTTACCTTTTGCAATTTTAACCCTACATAATTTTTTTTTAAGTTTAACCCAAAATTTTTCAATATTTGCAATTTAACTTCACAATTTTTGTCACTTATACTTTTCATCTTTGGCAAATTTTCGTTTTACGTATAGTTCTAAATTTTTCGAGTTAATACGACGTAACGTACGAGTGTGGTTCAACTTTTTTATGTTTTGTTTCAAATTTTGCAAGTTAACACGGCGCAACGTGCATGTGTGGTTCAACGTTTTTACCTCTATTTTTTTCATGTTTGACAGGTTCGTCGCAACACGCAGATCCTAAGTCGAGTCAGTGTTGGTGGTCGACGACAGTTGTGTGACATTAGTACTATTTGACACATTTTTATGCCCCGCCGCAACACGGGGTGTGCTTTGCGGATTTTCCAAAAAAAATGGTGATGCACATGGTTGTCGTAACCTTGACTTTGGGGGTTTTCCAAAAAAGATTGATTTTTTTTACTTTTCATCCGAAAGTATTTCATAAATTACTTTTAATCCAAAACTATTTGTTTTTTTTACTTTTAACCCAAAACTTTTTATCTTTTGCAATCGATTCTCACAACTTTTTTTTACTTTCAACTTTGGTCCTTTATAGTTTTCATTTTCCGCAAAATTTCCGCTTTATGCTTGGTTCTAAATTTTGTGACTTAACACATCACAACGTGCGTCTTTGGTTTAACGTTTTTACGTTTCGTTCTAAATTTTGCGAGTTAACACGACACAACGTGTGTGTGTGTGGGTGGAGGTTTTTACATCGTCTATTTTTTTCCCGTTTGACAAGTTTAACATAACGTGCGGGTCCTAGATTAACTTAGTTATAACTAAAGAATCCCCGCCGCATTGCGGCGGGTCTCAATTCTAGTTGATCTTAAATTACAAAAGTTGGTATACTTATGCTAGAAAAACTTTTATTTCATTAGCAAAATAACAGGAATGACTAATTTTATTGTTAGTACTTAAATATAACAAAACTATAGTATGTATTTTTGTAGAATATTTAAGTATGAATAAATCTAAGCTCAACAGTGATTAAATATATATGCTGAATAGAAGTTAAAAATATATTATGTTGCAAGAGATCATATGAAGAGTTAATTACTATTGTCGTCTATGTGTTTTGTCAAAAATCACTATTTCGGTCAATTAGTTTAAAAATTGCGATTTCAGTCCATGTGGTTTCACTTTCGTAACCGTTTTAGTCCAGTCTCCGGCATCACAACCCCACCCTCTTAATGTTCGGCGACCCATTACCCCACCCCAATTAATATCTTCCTAGCAGCATCAATTAACATAATAACTTTGAAAAATAATGCTTACCTGAACATTTTCTCATTCTAAAATCCAAAATTAAAATTTTAGAACCATATATGTAAAAATAAGAGTTAATTACTGTTTTCGTCCCTGTGGTTTGTCAAAAATCACTATTTCAGTCCATTAGTTTAGAAATTACGATTTCAGTCCCTGTGGTTTCACTTTTATAACCATTTCAGTCCCTGGGGTTTCACTACCGTAACCATTTCAATCCATTTATTCTGTAAGTACAGGGACTCAAATGGTTACGAGGTGGACTGAAATGGTTACGAAAGTGAAACCATAGGGACCGAAATCGTAATTTTTAAACTAATGGACTGAAATAGCGATTTTTAACAAACCACAGGGACGAAAACAGTAATTAACTCGTAAAAATAATATCAGACTTCTACTTTTACTAAAGCCATGGTGGGTCGAACCCTACAATTTAATTTAAGTCCATATGTCATACAACAATAAGATCATATAACTCCAATAATAAAATCATATAAGTCCATATTTAATTAACACACGGGTAATTTAGGTATTTCATTAAAAACTTAACGGTAAAATAGACGGTGTTAGGAGACTGGACTGAAATGGTTACGAAAGTGAAACCACAGGGACTGAAATAGTGATTTTTGACATACCACATGGACGAAAACAGTAATTAACTCATTTAGATATATTTTAGTTTTTTATTAATAAGGGCATTATGGTCAATTCACGTGTACTTAACAGAATAAATGGATGGGGTTAACGGATGTGGACTGAAATGGTTACGAAAGTGAAACCACAGGGACTGAAATCGCAATTTTTAAACTAATGAACTGAAATAGTGATTTTTGACAAACCACAGGAACGAAAACAGTAATTAACTCTAATATGAATATTGGTTGATGAAAATTTACTGTGTAAACAATGTAAGGACATGATTTACTTAGTAGCTAATTTTTTTTTGTTTAAATATAGAATAAAGATGAGTAAATAGTAATACTAATAGTAATCTTTCTTTTTTCTATACAAATAAATGAAAAAAAAATTCATACGTGTCAATCTCTTGTGTTTCTTCATTTTATTTTTTATTTTCTTTTTCCTATTAAATAATAGTTACCTAAATATAATTTAGATAAGGATAATAATTATTTTTTATCAAATTTATAGTTTCGTTTAAATTAGATTTAGTTAAATTGTTTTTTAATACTATTATTATTTAATATTTAATAGGATATATAAACAAAAGGATTATATTAAATCACAAACTTCATGGATCTCTCTTATTTATTTACTATTTATTTTATTTTTCAGTTTATTAATAATCATCTAATATTTTATTGGTTCTATCACATGTAATATACATGTTTTTAACCTAATTTTAAATAAAAACAAATTAAAATTTTAATAAGCAAACAGTACATCGAATTTATCATTTAAATACATATCTTGACGACCGTACGTGTTAATTGATTACATTTTATTTATTTAACTCTTTCAATATATGAGTATTATAAAAATATAATATAACTATATTACTTATTATATAAAATTAAATTAATGCAATCTGTATATAACACGGGGTTCTAAGCTAGTCTATTTATATATATATATATATATATATATATATATATTATAATTTGGGTTATTAGACTTTGATAATCCTAAGTTTCACCTGTTGGCCGATAATAATCTCAACTTTAAAAATTTCCTCCAACGATCCAAACTTGTAAAAGATTTCGCCATGTTGATCATTTTCTAACATATAAGAATTTGACATCCTCAATAGATTCAAGTGTACATGCAGATTCATTAATTGATTTAAGTACACATATGTTAGAAAATGATCAATGAGAGCCAAATTCTTACAAGTGATCGTTGAAGAAAACGCTGAGACTATTATTAGCTAATAGATGAAACTTAGGATTATTAAATCCAATAACCCTTATAATTTTTACTACTTTTCTCCGTATAACAAATTAAAATTAATTATATAAATATCGTGCTTAACGTGCTAACTCTGAAACAATGACTTTTGACATGTGTACGAATAAGATGACCCAAATAAAACCTTTTAATATAAAAGTTACGATGAACAGTGTTTGTAGGTTTTAGTATTAATTCATTTTAAGTTTTAATTGATTTATTATTATTTTTTAATTGATTTCACATATTATTTTTTTTTAAAATAAAAACAAACAATTTATTATTCTTTTGATAGTAATTGATAATTCTTATATATTTATTTTTTTAATCTTTTAAAAGTAATATGGGTATTTTTAGTGATGACGTAAGTTTGTTAACCTTTCAAATAAAAAATCGAAATTTGTATCTGTGTTTATTTATTTTTTTAGCGTGCCAAGTTATTTTCCCGCTCATTATGAAGATACGTTACTGCGGGAATTGGATTGGTATTGCTTCGTTACAATACCGGAACGATTCATGCACTAGGTATAGAAATCAGTATGTGTTTTATATCGACCAAAAACGATAAACCGAACACGGGTACCCACACCGATGTTGTTCGAAAGGAATCGATCAGTCTAGATTGTCACGGTACTAATACCGATATTCATTTATCGTCACAAATAGAGTTGTATTAATGAAAGATTTTGGAAATAAAAAACCATAAAAAATGAATATAGGTATCGGTACTGATGTTGTTTTGTACGGTACGTTAGCAATACGATGTCAATTTATTGAAAGAAAAACAACAAAAATAAATATCGGTACCGAATTAATGTTCTTTTGGTTTCAATTCGGTTCACTATGGTAGCGGCATGATATTTGTTATTAAACAAGAAAACATAAAAATCAATACACACCAGTATGGTTGTTCTGTTCGGTACGGTATGGTATGGTATGGTAGCGATACAATATTAGTTTATCAAAAGTAAAAGCAATAAAATAAATACAAGTATCGAGGGTAGGGATATGGTAAAAAGTGTCTAGAATGTGAGAAGGGTAAGAAGTGTTTTAAACCATTGGATATTTGATCTAATGGTTGAGATCAATAGGGTATAAAATGTAAATTGTGTTTTAATTAGAATGACATTATGTAAAATTAAAGGGCAATAGTGACTTTTCCAACGTTTCAAATATGGTAACCGTTTCAAAACCCCCCATCAATCTCCTATAAATCAGCGAATTTATGGTAACTGTTTCAAAACCCCCATCAATCTCCTAAAAAATCAGCGAATTTCTCGTACTGAAATAAATTCTTCGATTTCCTTCACAACAACTTTTTATAACACTATAAAGAACAGTATATTACATGATAAAACACTATAGGAAGATATAACACTATCTGTTTACTGTAAGACACTATACATAAATAAAACACTGTCGATGGGGGATAAAACACTATGAAAAGGAACAGTATATTACATGATAAAACACTATAGGAAGATATAACACTATCTGTTTACTGTAAGATACTATACAGAATAAAACACTATTGATGAGGATAAAACACTATGAAAGGAACAGTATATCACATGATAAAACACTATAGAAAGATATAACACTATATGTTTACTGTAAGACACTATACAGAATAAAATATTGATGGGGATAAAACACTATGAAAAGGAGATTAAAGATACCTGTACATAATATAACACTATTGACTGGGGAATATAACACTACAACAAGAACTTACCGTAAACAATTAAATGTATAGAACAAATCGAATTCGAATCACATCCCTAATATATCGCCTGATATTTTTTGCAGTTATCTTTGGAAATCAATTAATTGATAAGAATGGACAATTACTAATATACCCTTTTGAATTAATTAAGATAAGGGACACTTGTCATTCCCAAATTATTTCTCACACTTCTTACAAAAGTTGGACTTTTTACAGGATCCTGTAAAAAGTGCTTAAAGTGTGAGAAGTGTAAGAAGTGTATTATAACACTATATATAATACTATATAACACCATATAAACACCGTATAACAATATGTAACACCATATAATACCATATAACACTATGTAACACTATATATCATTATATAACAAATATAACACTATAGGTTGTCTGATAGCATGTCTGTGATAGATGTATAGTGTTATATTTGTTATATAATGATATATAGTGTTGCATAGTGTTATATGGTATTATATGGTGTTACATATTGTCATACGGTGTTTATATGGTGTTATATAGTATTATATATAGTGTTATAATACACTTCTCACTCTTCTCACACTTTAGGCCCTTTTTACACTATCCTTACCTTAACCGATACAAATTTTTAGTCGGTTTTGGTTCGGTTTGTTACAATAGCGGCACAATAGTCATTTTCGTTAAAGTTTATATGGCAATGTTGAAAAAAATAAAAATAGAACGCAAACCAACCAAACTGATACCAACTAAACAACATCGGTAGCAGTATCGATATTCGTTTTTATTGTTTTCGATCGATGTAAGGTTTTCTCTTTTGATAACGTAACAAACCGAATAAATACTGACCAAATGCCCGCCGCGAAGCGCGGGGAAAAATCACTAGTTATAATTACAATTATAATTATAATTATAATAGAAAGAAAAGCAAGAAATAGTAAAATAATGATTTTATGAATATAACGTGACAAAAATCCAAATAATATTGTTGGGCTAATTGAATTTTTATATTATTATCAAACTTATAATAAAAGACTCCAAATAATGCCACATGGCATTCTCTTCTTCAACCTCGTAAATTTTATTTATAATTATTTAATAAATTTCTTTAATATTAATATTAATAACTAATATATAGATATCATTTATTTTTATCCTTATCTTTATATAAGATTAATAAATAAATTCAATTTTACAATTTAGAGCCTTTGTTTTTTTACTTTTAACCCAAAGTTTTTCATCTTTTGCAATTTAATACCAACCCTTTTTTATTTTCAATTTTGGTCCACTATACTTATCATCTTTTCCAAGTTTTTCATTTCGTTCTAAATTTTGTGAGTTAATGCACCGCAACGTACGTGCGTGTGGGGTTCAACATTTTTTTCGTATATTTTTTCCCGTTTGATTGGCCCATCGAAGCACATCTATTTTTCTCCGTTTAACAAGTTCGACCAACGCGCGGGTCCTGGATTGACTTAGTTGTTTTTTTTTTATGTTTTACGTTTCGGTTTAATTTCTCTGCAACGAGCGTTCGTGAGTCAAAGATTTTACGTCTGCTTTTCGCTCGACGTTATTTTTTCGTTTTTATTTAATTTGTTTTTACGAGTTTTTCCGGTGTTAGTGGTCGATGACAGTGGTATAGCATTGGTACTACTTGACATTGTTTTACAACAACCGCTGTAACGCATGGGGCTTAATACTAGTTATATTTATAATAGAAAGAAAAGCAAGAAATACGTAAATAACTGATTTTATGAATATAACGTGACAAAAATCCAAATAATATTGTTAGGCAACAGGTACTCGTAAGACGAATTTAAAAACTATAAATATAATTAATGGGTAAAAACTCTGAAGAAAAAACAAACACTAAAACAATATGGGGAGCCAAAACTTACGTATATATTGTTTTAATGGACGATAAATAGTAACTTTATTTTTATAATAATATGTAGTTTTTTATTTAATATATTATAATAGTTAATTATTATATTTACTTTTAATAACAAATTTTTTCCTTTTTTTTAACACATATTTCCTTTATCTTTTTTAAGAGTGAATTACTGTTTTCGTCCATGTGGTTTGTCAAAAATCACTATTTCACTCCATTAGTTTAAAATTTGCGCTTTCAGTCCCTGTGGTTTCATTTTCGTAATCATTTCAGTCCATGTGGTTTCACTTTCGTAACCATTTCAATCCATTTATTTTGTTAGTACAGGAACTGAAATGGTTACAAGGTGGACTGAAATGGTAATGAAAGTGAAACCACAGGGACTGAAATCGTAATTTTTAAATTAATGGACTAAAATAGTAATTTTTGACAAAACACAGGGACGAAAACAGTAATTAACTCTTTTTTTAATAATTGTTTTTTTTTCTTTTTGTGAACATATATTAATTTATCGATTAATTTGATATTTCTTTAATAAGTTACGTTTATAATTTTTTTTCTAAAAACTTAAGTACGTAGTTGTGCTTGGTTACTTTACCTGACATTCCGTTATAAGTTTTGTTAAAACGAGGTTATACTCAAAATAAAGTATTTATTTGGTATCATAAAACGGTACAATGACAAACTAAATCATTTTAATGGTTTGACTTTCTAAACAACATGCTTTATTTTCAAATCACTTTTGTTTTACATTATCATTTGTTCGGTTTCACCGCAACGCGCAATATAAAAAAAAAACTAGTTACTATTATATCATGGTACATTGCGGCATGTGAAACAACAAGAAAAATAAACATCCTTGAAACTTAAAAACAAAAACATTTACGTATACCCACATTCGCCACAACGTTCGGTCTAGCAATGACAATTAAGAAGAAAAACCCACGCTCAGAAAAAAAATAGAAGTGTAGGGGGTGTTTGGGATTCCTTTTCAACTTCTCCTTCTCAAAAAGTCCTTCTCAGAAGCAATAAGTAACAAATTCTGACTTCTCAAAATCTCCTTCTTGATGGCATAATCAGCTCTAAAAGTCCTTTTCTATGGTGTTTGGAATTCTTTTTTACTTCAAAAGTTCTTGTCAGATGATTTTGGCATTCCTTTCCATTCTCAAAAGTCCTTTTAAGCTTCAAAAGTCACTTTTAAAAGGAATCCCAAACACCCCCTAGGTGTAAAAAAAATGACTTAAACATTTGTCTTTTGCTAACTTCTACATAATCATGTAGAACTAAGTTTTGAACGAAACTTATATCAAAATATGTCGCAACAGTATATTCACAAATTTTATAGAATATTATATTTGAAAAGTTATAAAAAAAAATAAGTGTGTCATATGTCAATGTGTGGTTAGCCAAAAAAAACATATGAAAAAAGTATAAGATTTATATAATAAGGTTAAGTAGATCATCTTGTAATTTTTTTATAGCTATAATGGTAGCTATAAAGTGTAAGTTTCGCTTGAATTGCTTGCACTTTATACTTCAATAATTACAAAAGTTGAATAGTAAAATTTACTCAGAAACAAACTTTGCTTTTTAATTTTTTTTTTTTCAGTTTTCTCAAGACGAACTAAAACTAGAAGAAAAACTTTTGGTTTGAAGAGAAGATATGTAAGTTAGATGGACGCAGCAGCAACAACAACAATAATATAATAATAATAATAATAATAATAATAATAATAATAATAATTATTATTATTATTATAATTGTAAATATCGATTTAACTTTATATATACTACTGTAATAAACAGTAGTATCTTAAACTACTATTAAGTATGACAAAATTAGAAAATACTTTTAACCCCAGTTATTTACGGGTTTACTACATAAAATAATATAATTTTCTTCTATGTAATTTTCTGTATTGTATTTTATAAGAAGCTACTTATGTTTAAAAAATGTAATTTTTTGTATTGGCTTTTATAAGAAGCTACTTATGTTACTAATAAATAAAACTCAATTATGTTACTAAGTTTTTGCCCCGCCCGCGTTGCCGGGTGATAGGCCGAATATTTCTCTCTCATAACATTTATGTCTGTAAAGAGAGTAAAATCGTAATTATATTTTGAACTGGAAGCGAAATCATAATTTTAAACTGAGAGCAAAATCACAATTTTGAGCTATGGGGGAAAACATATTTTTATTTTGAAATGTGGGAAAAAACGTAATTTTGAGCTAAGGGCAGAATCGTAATTTTGAGCTAGAGGAAAAAACAACATTTTATTTTGAACTGGGGGCAAAAACGTAATTTTAAACGGACGGCGAAACCGTAATTTTAAACTGGGAACAAAATAAAAAATGAGTTTTTGAACCGAGGGCAAAAGCGTAATTTTGAGCTAGGGGTAAAATTATAATTTTATTTTGAGCTGGGGGCAAAACCGTAATTTTAAACGAAGGACGAAATCGTAATTTTAAACTGGGAATAAAATTAAAATAAAAATGGGCTGGTCTAATAGGGAAGTGCCAGGCAAACGTAATTTTGAGCTGATGGCAGAAGCGTAATTTTGAGCTAGAGGAAAAAACAACATTTTATTTTTAATTGGTGGCAAAAACGTAATTTTAAACGGAGGGCGAAACCGTAATTTTAAACTGGGAAAAAATTAAAAATGAGTTTTTGAACCGTGGGCAAAAGCGTAATTTTGAGGTAGGGGCTAAATTATAATTTTATTTTGAGCTGGGAGCAAAAACGTAATTTTAAACCAAGGACGAAAGCGTAATTTTAAACTTGGAATAAAATTAAATAAAAAATAGGTTGGTCCAATAGGGAAGTGCCAGGCAAGCTGCCTGACACTATTCCATGAGCTTGTAAATGTATATGTAGGTAATTGATACATTATAAATTGTTGTAATCATCACATTTTACCAGTTATAGCCGGTAAAAACATGTCACGATATTTTTTTATCTGTAGTAACATAAGGGTGGAGGGTATGGTTCAATCACTCTAAGGTGTTTGAGTTATATATTTTTTATTTCTAGAAATTATTCATAAATAAATAAAACATATTTTAATGTAAATAAAGGTACATTTAATTAAAAAAACACATTACATAAAATTAAAATAAATAACATGACACTAAAATATAAAAATAAATTTAAAAAAAACCTAATTTAACTATTCGTCGTCGGAATCCGCCAAAAGGTGGGGTAAATCTTGTTCTCCAAGATGCTCCACAAGATCATATTTTAGTCTATAATGCGTATCTTCATCAATGAGCTCGTTAAAAACAGTGTCTTCGAAAACGGGCTCGACTGGAGGATCCCGAATATGTAACGGTGCAATCGCGTTTCCGTCGTCTTTTAGAATCGTATTATGCATAATAATGCACGCATATACGTCACTCCTAATTTTTTTAACACTCATAGCACGCATCGGTCGATGAAGTATACGCCATTTTGCCTTTAAAACACCAAAAGCCCGCTCCACGTCTTTTTTTGCCGCCTCGTGTTGCCTCTTGAACTTCTTTTCTTTCACAATGTGAGGATACGGAAAGATTTCACAAACACGGACCAAGTAGGGTAGATTCCATCGGTAAGATAGTATCCACGCTTGTACAAGTGGTTGTTCACGTAAAATGGGCATTTTGGTGCAGTTCCATTTCGTTCAGTAAGAAATAACGGAGATTGTTGGAGCACGTTGATGTCGTTTTGTGAATCTGGTGGACCATAAAAAGCATGGCCAAATCCACAAATCTTGAGAGGCCACCGCTTCGAGCATAACTGTTGGGTGACTGTGATCCCCCCTCATATATTGACCCCGCAACTCCGTTGGACACATTCTCCAAACAAAATGTGTACAATCAAGACTACCCAACATCCTAGGAAGGTGATGTTTCTCCTCATGGGCTTGGTACAAGAGCGCAACGTCGTGGCAAGTAGGTCTACGTAAAAACTCGGAAGCGTATAAATTACATACCGTTTCACAAAAATTTTCTAGACTTTCTCGGGAAGTCCTTTCGGACATATTTAAATACTCGTCGTACTCGTCTGGAGGGTTACCGATTGCAAGTTGCTTAATCGCACACGTAACTTTTTGCATCGGTGTAAAACTCTTCTTCAAACTCGCATCCACAGTGTCTTGAAACCACGAGTTATTCGCTTGCACGTCACTCAAAATTTTTAAAAACAAACTTTTCGACATACGAAACCTATGACGAAAAACCTCTTCGTTGAATACGGGCTCCTCGACAAAATAATATCTCATAAGGTTTTCGTGACATTTCACTCGATCTCGACGGACATATTTCCTTTTTCTAGAAGTGCCCGTGTCTTCCAGTTCAGCGGCTTCGTTAATAAGATTTTGGAAAAAATTAAACTACTATCGCTCGAGGAAGAATCATCGTATTCACTAATATCAATTGAAATGAATAGTGGTGGTATATCATCCATTAGAAAAATGGTGAAAACTGATGTTGAATGGTATTGTTTTTATAAGGAAAAGTTGTATTTTTTTTTATAACGGCTAGTTCTCAATCAACGGTCATATTCCTCAAACAATCCACTCAATCAATCGGTGAGTATACACCGATTCTCCCAAGTCACCGAACACCAAAGTATGCTCGGGGTGGTTCACCGATCGGTGAAGTAAAGACCCCGAAGAGTTCACCGAACCACACCGGGTACCCTAATAAAACTTGTTACATGAATTACTTGTAAACGATTATTATAACAAAATATAAAAAAAATCGTTGAACATTGGTGCATAAGCCTTTCTTTAAATTAAAATCCTTTTTACCAATTTAACAAAGAATATTTATCAAGGAACGTTTAAATTAAAATCCTTTTAGACAATCAGGTAGAATTTAGTGTCATGTTAACTAAATGGGTCATGTTAAAATCAATATAAGGGATTTCATAAGTTAATCCCTTTAATTTTTTACTTATTTAAAAAAAAAATTTGTTTAGTGTTATAACTTAATCTATATTTATCTTTTAATATCGAATTTTAAAAGATATTAATATCAAATTTTAAAAGATAAAAAAGAGAAATAAAGATCAAGTGTTATAGTTTAAACATTGATAGATCTTGAACTTAGGGTATACGGGGCACTCTCGGTGACCCCATGCGGTGAGCGAAGTCCCCGCTCGGGAACACCGCCGCCGTCACCGCGGTGACCGAATTCGGCGAGGTGGGTCGGGGCATATTCACCGATGAAGGAGAGGGGGAGATGGTGGGCCACCCTCTTTTCAAACCAATCAAATTATTTCCTTTTTTTTTCTTTTTTTTCTTTTTGAATAAAAAAATAAGTCCCCTAACAGGGGAGTGCCGCCATCAAATTGAGGGTGTGAGGGGAGTTTAAGAGGGGAGTTGACGTGGCATAACCTGATTGGGTGTGCGTAAGAGAGGGGACTCCCCTAAGAGGGGAGTGCCCCTCTCACCCTTAGTTTTCAGGAAAACCAAGAGGGGGCGGATTCTCACAGTCCTGTATTTTACGCCTCATAAAAAGTCAAAAATTTCATTAAAATTTACGCTACGAAGAAAAAAAGGAGAGGAGGGGGGCGAGGACCTGTCTAGCCCATAAAAAGAATCGCCCCTAAGTTTAAATGTAATGTAACCATATTATATACATTTGTATTTTTTTTATCATAAATTATAGTTTTAGAGCAATAAAAAATAGAATATACGTTAAAATCGGACATGTTCGTTTCAAAAGCAAAAACTCATGTTGCTGTGGCCAAGATCGACTACTCGACCACCGCCAGTCCTTTGGCTCTCCCAGATGCACGAAAACCCAACCTCCACCTGCCCGAAGGCACGACAGTGAAAATAATTGGTGAAACCTCGCCTCCTATCCAAGACGAACCGGCGCCACCCGTATTCGTCCTTCACCTGGATGCTGCAGAAAATAATGAGAGTGGGAGTCGAACCTTTGTCACAAGGAACACCAAGTTTTTCCCTAACCAATCCACCACTATCTGATTGGCACTATTGATGTAAATTAACTATAACATTTTCAGATTTTCTTGAATCTTTGTAAAACCAAATTACATTAAATAAAGTATCATTTTCCATTTGTGTACACTCAAAAACAAAGCAAAATACAAGTAACCTACGCATTACAACTTGTACATTTACAACATCCAGCTAAGTTCATAACCTGTAATCATATCACCGCAAAAGTAACGTTTCTTCTCAGCTCATCCTAAGGGCATGTGTAGTCATAACGCCCCTTTGTGGGCGTTATGCGACACGTGGCGCGCCACGTCAGCGTGGGGCGTTATGGGGCGTTATGCATGTTAAGTCCGTAGTCATAAAGCCCCCGTCTAATCATTACTCAATTATTAATTTCCAATTTTTTATAATTATTTTCTAACTTTATAAAATTAAAATTCATTTCATTAAATTAAAAAACATTACACTACAATTAAAAAAAAAACATTACACATAAAAAAAAAAACAGTAACCTAAAAAAAAAAAAAAAAAACGGTTCCAAAAAAAAAAAAAGTTCCCGTCTTCAAAGATTAATCTTCTTCGTCTTCGTTGTCTCCTTCTTCCTCTTCGTTTTCTCCAGCATCCAAACCTACGTCTTCAAAGTTCCCGTCTTCGAATTCCTCAACCTCTTCTTCCTCGGAATCTTCTTCGTCTTCATTGTTGTATCCAATTGGCCGAATCGCCCAAGCATGCTCAACCAAATCTGCCTTCAACGTGTTATGCATGTCCCTAGATCGCAATAGTTGAGCATTTGCGAGTCTCTCTTCCATTGTTGCTTGGGTTCCTTCGACTAAATCTTCCGGAATGTAGTTTTGGCATATCGCTTTTCCATCATCCTCAATGATCATATTGTGCAAAATGATGCAAGCATACATGGTCATTCGTATTCTATCCTTATGCCACATGCGACAAGGATTTCTGAGAAAATGCCATCGTTGCTGTAGAACCCCAAAACACCTCTCGATATCCTTTCTCGAAGACTCTTGTAATTTTTTAAAATACTTTCTTTTCTCATCGAACGTTTCAGAAAACGTTTTAACAATAATCGAATACTCCGGGTATATACCATCGCCCAAATAGTAGCCATGCTCGTAGTCGTTCCCGTGTGCATGAAAACCGGCCTTTGGTATAGTTCCAGAAATGTAGCCCTCTATTAATGGTGAAGCCTCTAACGTATTAATATCGTTAAAACACCCGGCTACACCAAAGAAGGCCGACCAAACCCAAAGGTCGTATGACGCAACAGCTTGTAATACCAAAGTTGGCCCTTTTTGATCACCCCGTGTATGTTGACCTCGCCATGCGGTTGGACAATTATACCAACGCCATTGACGACAATCCAAGCTACCAATCATGCCGGGTATTCCATGCTTTTCTAGATGGACCTCATATATTTTTTGAAGGTCGTTCCAAGTGGGATTTCTCAAATAACGTTTTCCATATAACTGGCATATACCTAAAATATAATTTAATATATAAAAGTTTTACTTGTAAGCTACTAAAAAATCAATATATAAAAGTAAGTAAATAAATAAAAAAAAGTCAAAAAAAAAATACCATAGCAAAAATGTTCCACGCAATCTCGGGTTGTTTTCTCCGCCATCTTCAAGTACTCGTCGTTGATGTCGTACGTGTTTCCGTATGCTAATATGCGTAACGCGGATGTGACCTTTTGAATTGAGGTGAAGCCTAAGTATCCTCGCGCGTCCATTCTTTGCTTAAAGAAATCATACGTATTTTCCAAATCATTAGAAATGCGCAAAAATAACCTTTGGCTCATACGAAAACGCCGTCTAAAAACATTGGGTCCGTGAACCGGTGTCGCATCAAAATAGTCTCTCATCAAACGCTCGTTCGCGGCTTCACGATCTCGCAAGATATAGGTGCGCCGCAAGATGGGTCGTGGAGGGGGAGTAGGCCGAACGTGCTCAAGTGCTTGTATCATAAAACTACACACACTCGTAACCGCTTCTTCCTCCTCCGCGTCTTCTTCGGGTGAAAAAAATCTTCGGTAAATATCGGTGAACGAGTCTTCCGACGGGGAACCCATTTTTTTGAATTAGGTGAGAGTAGCTTCAACACTTTTTAAAAAATATAGAGAGAATGAGAGTTGGAATGTATTGTTTTGTAAAAAAAATGGTAGAGTTGGAATGTATTTATAGTGTGAAAATAAAAAAAAAATTAATTTTTTTTTTTTTTTTTAAACATGACCGTTTGACAACGGTCAAAACTCAAATTGTTCCATTGAATAGCGCCGCGATAGCAATAGCGCCATTAATTTTTTTTTGGGCATAGCGCCCCTCGTTTTGGTGTAGCCGGCGCCATAGCGGCGCTATGTGGGCAATTCGCGCCCCACTACGCAAGGTCTAACAAACAACAACAGTATATAAATTCATCTCCTCCTCAACCCTCTGCAACTCCACCCTACCCCCCCCCCCCCCCCCCCCCCCCCCCCCCCCAAACATTCTCAAAAATGCTATCCGGACCCAACAATATTATCTGGATGGACGATGAAACAAACAACCAAACACCCACAACAAACGAAGACAATGCTACTTTCAAATCAATGCTAGAAGTCGATGATGAAACCAACAACAATTGGTTCTTGCAACCCTTGCAACCACCCAACAGCTTATTATTACAACCTGTTGAAAATTCTTCATCTTGTTCACCAAATTCTGCTTTTCAAACCCTTGACCCGACCCATGTAAACTTCTTTTTACCCCCACCAAAACCAACAGTTTTGACCCATAATTCTTTGAATGAAACCTTTGATCTCGGGTTTGGAAATGGTTTTGTTCTACCCGGGTTTTGTGATCTGGGTTCGGATCCTCAGTTTGGTAGTGGTAGTAGTAGTAACCATTTGGTTCAGTTGACTGGAAACGGGTTCGGGTTCGGGTCAGTGACACCCGGGTTCCCGTTTTCGGATAATGGGTTGCTGTTTAACCGGTCTAAGTTGCTTAAACCGTTGGATAACTTTGGTTCCACTAGTGGACCACCTACTTTGTTTCAAAAAAGAGCTTTGAGGCGGAGTTTGAGTGACGTGGACGGTGGTTCCGGTGGTGGTGGTGGTGGTTTAGGGGAAGGGATGAATGATAAGAAGAGGAAGATGAGTGGTGGAAGTTGGGATGATGTGGATAATTTGAGTTTGGATGGGTCGGGTTTGAATTATGATTCGGATGAGTTTACGGTTAATACCACCACCAATTTTGAAGACGGGATCAAAATTGGTGGTGGTGGTGGGAATTGTTCTGTTTCCACCAGTACTGTCACTGCTGCCGGTGCTGCTGCTGGCACCGGTAGTAGTGCCAATAAAGGGAAGAAAAAAGGCGTCCCGGCTAAAAATTTAATGGCCGAGAGACGCAGGAGAAAGAAGTTGAATGACAGGCTTTACATGCTCCGGTCTGTTGTACCGAAAATCAGCAAGGTGCGAAACAATAATCATTACGTTTTATTTAATTATTTGTTTGTTTATATCGTACTTTACTTTACGAGTGAGATATTACTGTGTACAGTTGTTAGCTATTGTTTGTTTGTATTTTAGTATTTTAGCTATTAGAGTTTAAATTTTGAATCTTAATGTAGATTTTATTGGATGTGTAATTAATTCTTGATCATATATCTCATGAATTGTCATTAATGTTGTTGATATCATCAGATGGACCGAGCTTCGATCCTCGGGGATGCAATCGAGTATCTTAAAGAGCTGCTTCAAAAGATCAATGACCTCAACCTGGAACTTGAAGCCACCCCCCCATCAAGCTCATCATTGACTCCCACCACCATTGCTGCCGCTGCACCCACCGGATTCTACCCATTAACTCCAACTCCCACCAGTCTCCCTCCGCGAATCAAAGAAGAACTTTGCCCCACCGCAGTCGCCAGCCCAACCGGCCAGCCTGCAAGAGTAATTACACTTATATTTCTTAAATTATGATAGATTGTGATTAATTAATAAAATTTCGGTTTTGTTTACGTGGTGGTTTTAGATTGAAGTTAGGCAGAGGGAAGGACGCGCGGTGAACATACATATGTTCTGCAGCAGGAGGCCTGGTTTGCTGCTGTCAACCATGAGAGCAATTGATACTCTTGGCTTGGACATTCAACAAGCTGTGATAAGTTGCTTCAACGGATTTGCTCTCGATATCTTCCGGGCTGAGGTTGCAAATCTTTATATGTTATTGATTCATTTTTATTGTACCCTTTTCTATGTTATGATTTTGATTGTGTTTTTTTTTTTTTTTTGGTTTTGTAGCAATGCAAAGAGGGGCAAGATGTGCATCCTGATCAGGTTAAAGCAGTGCTGCTGGAGTGTGCAGGGTACCATGGTGTGGCTTGAGTGCAGGTGTGGAAGTGAAGGGGAATAAAGTGGTTTAGTGATATGAATGTAGTTGTTGTTTCCGTTTTCGTTTGGTTTCGTATGTAGTGAAATTGGCTGAATCTATGGAATGTTTTGGTGTTGGAATTGGAATGAATCATGTTTTGTGGATTTTGTGTTTCCTTGGGATTTAAGTATATTTATTTCTTACTTTATTGATTCTTGATGTTTGTGTATGGCTGGCATGCGACATCAACGTTACGCCGTGTTTAATGCTAGCCTTGTCTCATAAGAGCATTCACAACGCGACAAGACGGAGCCACCTCATGCTTCGGCCGCTGGACCCCACATCTCCACACCCGCTCTCCCTCTCTCTCTCTCTCCTTCCCCTTACACATCTTTTTCTCGTCTGTCGCTAAGAGAAAGCAAGAACTTTTCACCCGCTGTTTATGGGCCTTGTAACTTCACTTTTAACTCAAGTTATGATCTTTTTAAGTTTGGGCTTTTTCTACTATGTTTCTCTCTATCTGTCCGGTCTACGCAAAAGTCTAGCTAACATTTGATATATGTTGTCCTTGAGCCTTCCTCACCACGATGGAGCCTCGTAGGCATCCGTGGAGTAAAGAAAGCCGTATTGCATATGCTCTAAAGGTGACCAAAGGATCACCTCTACCTCATTTGGTCCAACAAACTAGCTATAGACGAGTACTCAAAATATCACTGAAAATCGCTTTTGTTTAAAACCGACGCCAAGTTTTGGTGGAATCGATGACATAAAAAAATAATGAACACGATCAAAAGAACGTAAGTCTTTCGAAAGCTAGAATTGAACTTTCCACAACTTCTTGAAATACCATCTTGTCTCGAAAAAAGTTGCATCATCACACCTTTCACCAACATTATCTATAATCTTAAAGTTAAATGTCGGTGAATTTTATATTTATGCCCCTTCTCTTTTCTTTCTAGCTTTTACACAAAGTACATTTTGAGAATTCTCCTGTTAAATGGTTGGTAGCCCAAAGCATGCAAATTAATAGCCTCACATTAGACTTCAGAGCCCAGATATATGTTTAATAGATTTATCACTTTTAGCCCTTTATTTTTACTAGTCCCTTCACTTTGACAATTAGCACTTTGAGTCCCTACTTTATTTTACTAGTTTAACAAATTTTCCATCAATAACTTTCCTACCCTAATTTCTTAATGTTCCATTACTTAAAAAATACTATTTTTCTGCGTCCATATTTTTAATTCTTATGTACGCATCTGCATAAATTCGAGTTGATCTACGTTTCAACGTAAACTTTTTCTGAAAACAAGTCAGGTAAAATATAATACGCTTTCATTAAAAAAAACATTTTTTACGTGCACACATTTTATTTACGTGTCGATATAAATTTGAGTTGGTCTACGTTTTGACGAAACTATTTTGGGAAACAAGTCAGGTCAAATACAATACCTTTTCGTGCTTATTTTGTTTTAAAAAGCTCAAATCAAGCCATTTTGATTACATGTGTCATTTTTTCTTTTAAACCCATTACATTTTCTAGGTATGAGTCGGGTAGCAGTTTCCTTTAAACCCGTTACATTTTCTATGTATGAGTCGGGTAACATATATTACGTTATAATTGTACGGTATAAATTTGATTTACTTTACATTTTGATCCAATTGCAATGCTTATATATGATACACCGAGTTCAATCGGATACGTTGGAACACACGTTTTCAAATGGTTAACGCATCACATAACGCATAAATTAATCCATTAGATGTTTGCAATGTACCCGCGCACGGGCCTAATGACTAGTTCCCCTTAAAAGGAAGGGTATTTATAAAAAAAAATATTACTGGAAATTACTTTAATTTAAAAGCATATCACCTTGCATTTAGAAAGGCTCAACCTATTCACACACCCTATCTGCCTATTTAGACACCCTTTGCCTCGTATATGCCTCGTATAGGCCTATACGAGGCGTATAGGGTTACATCAAAGTCAGTGTCTGACTCATGTCACTTCTGGTTTGACTGCTTCAATATGCATCGTATAGGCCTATACTGGGCGTATAGGGCCCCTCGTATAGGTCTCATATATGACCCTTTGCCCCTTATATGCCTCGTATAGGCCTATACTGAGCGTATATAAGGGTTTTTTTTTAACAAACATTTTATACAGTATTAATCGTTTTAGAAAACTTTTATACAAAAACAAGTTTTTTATTTTAAATAATTAATATTAGGACCCCTCCGTTGGTGTTTTTTTGAGTTGAAAAATGGATGTTTTGGTAGGGTAATTTGATTGTTTTTGGAGGGTGATGTTTTTATGAGTAAGTCTCGTATAGGTCTTGTATAGGCCTATCGTGTTGTATCGTATCGTATAGTATGGTATCGTATTGTATCGTACAGTGTATAGTATAAGTCTCGTATAGGTCCCATATAGGTCTTGTATACGCCTATAGGCCTATATGGGACCTAAACCACACCTATAGTCCTATACGAGACCTATACTACACCTACATGCCTATACGAGTGTTGTATCTTATCATATAGTCTCGTATCGTATCGTATTGTATTGTATCGTATCGTATCGTATCGTATAGTATAGTGTAGTATAAGTCTCGTATAGGCATTGTATGGGCCTATGGATGTAGTATCATATCCTATAGTATCGTGTTGTATCGCATCGTATCGTATAGTGTAGTATAAGTCTCGTATAGGTCTTGTATAGGCCTATCGTGTTGTATCGTATCGTATAGTGTAGTATAAGTCTCGTATAGCTCTCGTATAGGCATTGTATAATTAATATTAAAGTTATTATAATTAATATGAGTTTTTTATAATTAATATTAGTGTTATTGATATTAATATGAGTTTTTTATAGTTAATATTAGTGTTATTGATATTTAAAAAGAGAAAAAAAAAAAAAAAAAAAAAAAATAGACGCCCAGTATAGGGCTATACTGGGCGTCTATGTGGACCAAAAGACCATTATACCCCTGAATTAGGCCTATACTGGGGGCAAAACAGGGTTATAATGGTCTTTTCGACCCCTCGTATAGGCCCAGTATAGGGCTATACTGGGCGTATACTGGTGTCCAAAAGACCATTATAGCCCTGTTTTGCCCCCAGTATAGGCCTAACTCAGGGGTAAAATGGTAATTTGAATTATATACATACGCCTCATATAGGCCTATACTAGGCATATAAGAGAGGCAAAAAAGACCAATTTACCCCCAGTATAGGCCTAAATCAGGGGTTAAATGGTCTTTTTTCGTCTAGACGCCCAGTATAGGCCTATACGAGGCATATACGAGGCAAATAAGACAAAATATGACATAATCAGAGATTCTCTTGGAAATTGAAAAAGGTAATACGCCTCGTATAGGTCTATACGAGGCGTCTTGAAGGGTGTGAAAATAGGGAGTTGGGTGTGTGAATATGTAGACCCATCCACACGCATCTAACCAACATTACCCTAAAGACTTAAAGTACAAAGTCGGTGGCATACGCCACCGACATGCATGTGGTACCTTCAATTCGGTTCTTTGTCTAAAATTACAGAATTACCCCTAATTTCAACCTACATACTACCTATCCATACAAATACTGTTTTCACACGGCGTTTTCTTGCCGGGAAACTTTCGAGATACACACAACCACCGTCTTCACGCACCGCACCACATCAGATTCCACAACAACTATTAAAGCCACTTCATCGTTGCTAAGAAATCCCTGATACGACGGGAATGTCTTTAAAAGCCGGAAAAGAAAAAATATTGTAGCTAGAACAACGGAAAAGATGTTGAAAGCTTACTGTGAAACCCTAGCCGACACAGACCGGGTCGAGATAACCACATGCAATGCTAGATCGGGACTGTAGTAATCCTAAAATCAATGCCGGAAATGGCCTACGCCGTCGCCGATTCGGGCGATTTAGTGGTTCGCCGGTCGGACAAGTTCGGCGCTCGAACCGGTAAGTGCATATAAATCACCCTTATCTCATCTCCGACGTCTTCTCATTCAAGCCAGACGTATTCATGATTGAAGCAATCCAACATCCCCATCTAAAATCAAATATTTTGGTTCAAAACCGATAGCTATAAACTGATCTTAACCTTAGGAATATAAGATTTTTAGGAGAAAATTGTGGATTTCATTCAAAATCCTTAAATGTATACAAAACTTTCAGGATAAAAGAAAGAAGAAGAAGAGCAGAGAGAGAGGGTTTAGAGGCAAATCCCTTTAGAAATTATAGATTTTACATGTTTAAACCTTAGTATTTCAACAAAACAACTTCACACTCCTTGGAATTAAATGTATACAATCTCATGTAAAAACTAAATAATTTACATAACAATAACAGTTAATTAATTTAACTAAGAATAAAAAGATTTATAACTAATAATATATATATATAATTAAATTGTGTAATGTAAAATTAGTACATTTTAATACTATCCATTATTTTATATAGTTTGGAATATAAATTATTTATAACGTCTTCCGGTTCTTAAATCCGGTTTAACCGGTTGGACCAGTTCGACCAATGAAACAGTAGGGCGTCTGGTTCGATGTCCGGTCTGGTTATGAAAACATTGCTAAAATGTCGGAAATGGCCTACGTCGTCGCCGATGTAAACTCGGATGCAGTTATCATCCAACGTTTAGCTAATATTTTGGGTCCCTAGAGGTCACGGTTGTAAACACGGGACCCACCAGAGCCGTCTCCTCCTGGAAACGATAGCTTCGTCATCGTCGTCCGCCTTGGCTGTGAACCACCGTGGACGTCCGGTTCAGTATTTTGTTTTTTTTATGGATTGAAATTGGGATTGTGTCTAATTTTATTGAGTGGGAAAGATGACACAACGATAAAAGATGGAAGAGAGTTTAATGGTGCTTCGTTGAGGGAGAGAGAGGGGTTGGATTGGTGGGGGTTACGACTGTGATGGTGTGAGGATAAGGTCAAACTTTGGGTAAAATGCCTACACAAAATAGTTTACTTCTGGGTTGTGAATCATATATAAAAGGCCGAAAGCCAAAACATATAAAAAGCAGGTGACTGGTGAAAAAAAAAACCCCACCGTGGGGCTCCAACATACCTCAAAGGTGGGCACTTGGTTTAAATGTTAACAATTTGCAACAAACTAGCAAACTGAAAGGTGGGCACTTGGTTATGTTTGTTGGTTGAGTTTGGCAATGGTCAAGCTTCGATTTAGCTTTCAAGTTTCTCTTTGTTTTGTTTCTTCGTCTGTTTTTTTTATATGTTTCGTTTAAATTACTTTATTTAAATTATTAGGTCGCAACGTGCGTTTAAAAAAGGTCGGATTTGTGTTTCGTAACAATGGTTTTACAATTCAATTTTTTCCGTGACTTCTAATTTTTTTTCCTAAATTTCGGTTTCCGTAACAGAACTTACTCAAGTTCATACTCTTCTTTCTAATTGCCTAGCGACGTCGATTTCACAACCATAACCTGGTTCGCGACAATGTTTCGATGTTGCTTTTGAAGTTTGAGAACGTCCCCTTTAACACGTTAATGTCGTCGTAAGACCCCGCTGGAACGCACGAGAGGTAATTAGTGTCTTTCGTTTAAAATACTTTTTTAAATTTATAAAGTTGTACCATGTGAGGCATAATACTATGTTTTCGTATAAATTCGAGTTTGTCTACGTTTCAACGTAAACTTGGTGTACGCTTCCGTGCTTTATTTTGTATGTTTCATGCGTATGAATTGGGTCACATATAATACGTTTTGACTTGACGGTATAAATTCGAGTTAGTCTGATCAAAAAGAATACGTGGTATAAATTTTACTTACTTTACGTTTTGATCCAACTGCAGGTTACCTTGAGTTCAATAGGATACGTCCGCAACACACGTTTTTCGTATGGTTAACGCATTACATAACGCTTGGATTAGTCCATTCGACGTTTACGGTGTACCCGCGCCGCAGCGCGCGCGGGTCTTAGTGCTAGTTTCCCTTAAAAGGGATGATATTCTTCAAAAATATCACTGGAAATCACTTTTGTTTAAAGCCACGTCACGTAGAAATCGAAGACACAAAAATAACAAATACGCTCAAAGAAATCAAAAGTGTCTGAAAACTAAAACAGAACCCTTAAAATAAAAGATATTTTTCACAATTATATACTAATAGAAAAGAAACTGAATGGATAGTGATTTAATATTTATTTAATGAATAGTTATTTGAATAGTGATTTATTATTTATTTTTTAAATTAAAACAAACTAAATGAATAGTGATCTAGGAAATATAAGAATATGGGGTATGGGGTATGGGGCGGGGTTGTGACGTGGGTTGGGTACAAACGCCTAAGTCACCACCCCGGGTGGGCTTGGGTTTCGGCGTGGCCTCTTGGGCGGGGGTTTCAGCCCGGGCGTCGGGCGGGCCTATCAAGATGACATGGCGGGATCTCATTGGCCAAGACAAGTAGCCGTTTGGGCTAGCCGTTGGCCAACGGCTATGTGTTTAAAAAAAAAAAGATCTAGAAAATATTAGAATATGGGGTATGGGGCGGGGGTTGTGGCGTGGGTTGGGTACAAACGCCCAAGTCACCACCCCGGGTGGGCTTGGGTTTCGGCGTGGCCCCTTGGGCGGGGGTTTCAGCCCGGGCGTTGGGCGGGGCTATCAAGATGACATGGCGGGCTCTCATTGGCCAAGACAAGTAGCCGTTTGGGCTAGCCGTTGGCCAACAGCTATGTGTTTAAAAAAAAAAGATCTAGGAAATATTAGAATATGGGGTATGGGGCGGGGGTTGTGGCGTGGGTTGGGTACAAACGCCCAAGTTACCACCCTGGGTGGGCTTGGGTTTCGGCGTGGCCCCTTGGGCGGGGGTTTCAGCCCGGGCGTTGGGCGGGCCTATCAAGATGACATGGCGGGATCTCATTGGCCAAGACAAGTAGCCGTTTGGGCTAGCCGTTGGCCAACGGCTATGTGTTAAAAAAAAAGATCTAGAAAATATTAGAATATGGGGTATGGGGCGGGGGTTGTGGCGTGGGTTGGGTACAAACGCCCAAGTCACCACCCCGGGTGGGCTTGGGTTTCGGCGTGGCCCCTTGGGCGGGGGGTTTCAGCCCGGGCGTTGGGCGGGGCTATCAAGATGACATGGCGGGCTCTCATTGGCCAAGACAAGTAGCCGTTTGGGCTAGCCGTTGGCCAACAGCTATGTGTTTAAAAAAAAAGATTTAGGAAATATTAGAATATGGGGTATGAGGCGGGGGTTGTGGCGTGGGTTGGGTAAAAACGCCCAAGTCACCACCCTGGGTGGGCTTGGGTTTCGGCGTGGCCCCTTATGCGGGGGTTTCAGCCCGGGCGTTGGGCGGGGCTATCAAGATGACATGGCGGGATCTCATTGGCCAAGACAAGTAGTCGTTTGGGCTAGCCGTTGGCCAACGGCTATGTGTTTAAAAAAAATTTATCTATTCACTATAAATACTCACACTTCTATTCATTTTTTACCACAACTACTCCACCTCTTCTATAATGATCTCTATCTTATTTTAAAAAAAAATTCTCATCCAACCACAATATGAAAAATGAATCCTCATAACCGTGGTTTTGACCCGAACAATCCGTGGGCATTCCAAAAAACACATAGCCCAGCATCCAATCGTCCAATTGCTCCATTTTTAATGCACTCCACGATGCCGGATATGGCTGGTTACGCATCGTTTATCTCGAATCGTTTGAAGAATGATGTCGGTCAGTTTACTTACTGTGTGTATAAAAGGTAATCTAAACTGTGCAATTACTTGCATTGCTACGTTGCTACAGGATTTGATGAGCTCGGTACCAACAGGTACCGAAAATACCGTTACCGAAATCCCCAAAAGTATGTACCGGTACCGAATATACCTGGTACGGTACGGTTCGGTACCGATTGGTACTGGTACAACACCGGTATTTGAGGGTAAAAATCGGTGAATACCGGTGCCGAACCGGTACCAAAAATACGTGACATTTTAGTTCGAGCTGCTTTTTGTTATTTGACATGTTTTGTCATTCTTATAGAACGATTTGGTTTAGCGCGCCGCAACGCGCGCGCATGGTAAACAACTAGTTATCACTAAAAATCACTTTAGCTTTTTAAAATACGTCACTTGGTGTTAAAAAGACTTAAAATAATGAACACGCTCAAAAAAACAAAAGTATTTGAAAAGCTACAACGAGCATTCACATCCAAACCATCAAATTATACATACATTCCACTAAAAAACAACTCCTATATCAATATATTTCCACTAAAAACAAATACTTTTTCTCTCTCATTTTCAATTAAATAATATTATCATCACATTTTTCTCTCTCCTTCACTCACAACCACTTTCAATATATATTAAAAAAATTATACTGGGTGAACAGTGTCCCCCCAAATATACAGATGAACAGTAACATTTTCTCTCTCCTCCACTCACAACTACTTTTTATACCCTTTATAATATAAAAACTCCTCCTCACATATTTTGATGGATAGAATGTGAATGCTCTTAACCTCCCAAAAAGTTGCATAAAACTTTGCAAGCTTGAAAACTATCATCCTTTAGTAGAAGCGTTTAACCAACATTACCATACTATAAATTTGTAACATGTTGGTGCTTTAGTGGGTTGTAATATAAGGTCAGGGAGTTTTTCAAAAAAAAAAAAATGTGTTTTCATTTTTAATCCTAATGTTTTCATTTTTTGCATTTTAACATCTTTGGTTATATTTTTTTTACTTTTAACACAAAATTTTCTATCTTTTACAATTTAACCCCAGCATATTTTTATTTTCAACTTTGATCCCCGTATTTTTCATCTTTTACAAATTTTTCGTTTTACGTTTCGTTCTAATTTTGCGAGTGAACACGCCGCAACGTGCGTGTGGATTTCAACATTTTTTCGTCTATTTTTTCCCGTTTGACAAGACTGTCACAACGCGTCTATTTTTCCCTTTTTGACAGGTTCGTCGTAATGCGCGTGGTCTTAAATCGACTTAGTTATTCTTTTTTATTTTTACGTTACAGTATAATTTCTCGCATTATCATGCCGCAACGGGCATGCGTGATTCAATGATTTTACAGATGCTTTTCGTTCGGTGTTATTTTTTCTTTTTTGTTTATTTTGTTTTTACGAGCTTTTTCGATGTTGTTGGTCGCTGGTAATTGTGTAGCATTAGTGCTACTTGACACAGTTTATGCCCCCGCCGCAACACGGGGGCACTTAATACTAGTTTCCCTTAAAAGGGATGATAATTTATAAAAAAAAAAAGTAATTTACAAAAATCGTCTTTTATGTTGACACCCTTGCACGTTACGTCCTTTAGCCCTAACTCAATTAATTTTTTTGATTAAATCTGACAAGTGGACCCTATCTGAGGGTAAATTAGTCTTTTTACCATTTATTTTAAGTATTTTAATAAATAAACAAAATCAAATTCAAAAACTATGTATATATATATATATATATATATATATATATATATATATATATACGTATAGTGAAAAAGTGTATCGTACAATCTGCCTTAACGTACGAAGCTTACGCGATGGCAAAATCGCACGTTATGTTTTAAAAAAATAAAATCACATGTACATTAAAATAGGGAAATCGCATGTACAAAATTAAAAAAAAAATCGCATGTACATCAAATGAGGGAATCGCATGTACAAAAGAAAATAAAATCGCATGTACCAAAAAATGAAGAAAAAGAGAAATGGCATGTTATAAAGAAAATTTCGCATGTTGTAAGGCAATATCGTACGCATCGTACGATAAAGCATATTGTTCAATAACCGACCTCTACATATAACATATATTACACATTTATCTCCATCTTCTCAATCTCAACCTTACCCACCACCTCCTCCCATCACTACCACCACCATTCTACCTCTCTCTCACCATCACCAGATTCAAACAAACCCAGATCCAGATTTGAACTCCATCTCTTGATTCACCACCAAATCTAAAAAAGAAACACCAACCAATCTCCACCGTCGATCTCCACCACCATAACCACCGCCATCTCCGCCACCAACCACCTTTTTCCAAACCCAACATCTTCACCATAACCACTGCCATCTCCGCCACCAACCACCCTTTTCCAAACCCCAACATCTTCCCTAAATCCACACCTCATTTCAACTCTCATCAGCATCTTCAACGCTCAAAGAAAACCCACTTCCCTTAAGCAAATTTCTCTCATACCCAGATCTCCAGAAGCTTCAATTCCTCTAAAGTTTCAATCTTTTCCACAAAAATGGACATGACAGTTCAGTTGCTGACTTGATCTTTTTGCATAATTTTAGTTATTGTCTAAAGCTTATGTCAAGCTATTGCTTTTTCTGGTCAAACAATATTGAAAGGATAACTCTGATTGAGGGATTTTCATGGTGGTTGCGGTGGTGGATTTGAGGGGTTTTCATAGTGGGTTTTCGGATTTGAGGGTTTACATGGTGTTGCGGGTTTTTCGATTTGAGGGGTTTTCATGATAGATGCGGTGGTGGTTGTAGTTGTAGTGGTAGTTGTTGGTGGTTGAATGGTGAAGGGGGCCGTATGAATCTGAAGTTAGAGAGAGAGAGAGAGAGAGAGAGAGAAAGAGAAAGAGAAAGGGTGATTATTTATTTTTATATGTAATTTTTTTATTTGTTTTAAAGGGTGAGGATCAAATAGGAAGTTTGTTTTGGCTAGGAAGGATAAGAAGCAATAGGATTATGACATGTGGCAAAATTTAAAATAAAGAGAAAGGGTATTTTAGTCATTCGTATCCTTGATCGGATGGTTGTTCGATCGGATGGCTATCCGATCGGATTGCCATCTGATTGGGATGTCTATTGTGTGGGGAGGGGACGGATGGCTATTTGATCGGATAGCTATCCAATCGGATTGCCATTTGATCCAAAGTTCTAAGTTTTCAAAAAGATTCAAAGTCTCAAAAGATTCTAAGTGTTGAAAAGTTCCAAAGCACATCGTCACTTTGATCGGATGGCAGTTCGATCGGATGGCTATCCGATCGGATTGCCATCCGACGATCAAAGATTCAAAGTTCCAAAAATGTTTAAGGTTAAGAGACAATGACGCTTGATCAGATGGCAGTTCGATCGGATGGCTATCCGATCGGATTGCCATTCGACGATCAAGACATTCAAGTGTCCAAGTGTTAGGGTTAAGCGGAAAGTTCACTTGATCGGATGGCGGTTCGATCGGATGGCTATCCGATCGGATTGCCACTCGATCGGGTTGTCCTTGTCTCGTTCCCAAACTTGTAAAGTTTATAAATTTCTGTTTAAACAGTGACGACATGGTACGTATCCAGACAAAGGTAAACACATCAGCAGACAGTCGATCTGATCGGGTGGGAATCACCCCAGTCCGTTCAGCCGTCTGTTCATGAGGGTGCTTATGTCAGCATCTGTACTCCGCTTGTCCTTTTTTTCTGGCAATAATCCATCTCCAAGCTGACTTAAGACTAATCATCAAGTCTTCAGTCTGTTCATATCCGGATTCCACCGTTTTTGAGTGAAAAATCGAGAATAGATGAAGATAAACATGAGTTTTAGTTGAAAAGGTCTAGATTTAGTTAAGATTTATTGTAAAAATGCATGAGATTCCTTAGATCTGAGCTAGACGACATCACATAGCAGTTTTGTATAAACCACCACAATGCCATCACCTTCAAGAGCTTAAATCTTGGGGATTTCATGGTGAAAAGTGAGATTTCAAAGGAGATTCATGTGGAGAATGATGTGTAGATCAAAGATGTACAAGAATCTAGTTTAAAATGTACCAAAATCGCTAAGAAATGGAAGAAAAGAGGAGTGCGTGCGTCTGGTTCGAGTGAGGCTGTCACATCGGTGAGAATGGTGATGTGACAGACCTATTTATAGTGTCAGAGTGAGTGAAGACGGTGTGCAGCGGATCGGATGGCAACTCGGTCGAATGGCCATCCGATCGGATTGCCATTTGGCCAATCCCATCCTTTCCGCGTTCCCGTCTTTGATTCGTTTAGTTAGATTAAGCGTTGCGTATTATTGGGTAATAGTATCACATAACTAGATTATATCATTAACACAAAAGTTTCCATAGTTTCCATAGTTTTCGCCAGTGACAAAACTCCAGTCCCTCGTTCAACCAAGTCTCAAGTTTCACGAGCCTCAAGAGTCAAGCACCAAAGTATCAAGTCTCATAGAATCATAGTATCATAGAATCATAGTCTCATAGCATCATAGAATCATAGTCTCATAGATCATAGAATCATAGTCTCATAGCATCATAGATTCATAGTCTCGAAGCATCATAGAATCATAGTCTCATAGCATCATAGAATCATAGTCTCATAGCATCATAGAATCATAGTCTCGTAGCATCATAGAATCATAGTCTCATAGCATAAGTTTCACCAAGTATCAAAGTGTCAAGTATCACATAGTTTAGGGGCTAAAAGTGACAGTTAGATAAAAGTCTAGGGACGCAGGCGTTACACTTTCTTCTTCCTTCTTCTCTCCAGTAACTTCAAAATCCACCATTTTCAAAACCCACCATCTTCAACCTTTTCTTCACTTACTATCTCAATAATCACTACATTATAATGCGATTTTCGTCATCAATCAATGATTCAAACACCCGATCAACGTGTTCTTCAGCTTTTTTTTTTAAAGAAAACCCAGTTTAATTTCATTTAAAATCTCGTTTTTTCCCGTGATTTTGAAGATAATCACTCGATCCGTTTGATTCGATCGTTGATAAATGTTTCTATCATTCAAATTTAGTCAATCGTTGAAGATATCGGCTTCGATCCATGTAAGAAATTCTTTAATTTAATTTTTACGATCTGGGTTTTTGATTTAGTCATCGCGTTTTACGATCTTGGCGGGGGTCTGTGGGCAGTGCCCCTGGTAGCTGGGTCCAAGGACCGGCAGCCCCTGGCGGGGTCCAAGGGGAAGAGTGTCGCAACCCCCGATCCCTTATCTGTCCCGGGAACGGGCGGACGCGAACTCAGAATTTTGGTGGTATCAGTTGGTTAATTTGGCAGCGGAAATTACATCAGGACCGTAGTTAGGAAATGTTTATCAGAGTAAAACCACCATATTTGATATTAATAATCACATGGGTAAAACCCAAGTTTCTTATTACAATACGTTTATAGGGATAAACCCTATTTCATTGAATTTAAAACATCGTCTTTTAGGTAACTTTTATATCCACATTTTTCCCAAGCCTTCAGTGCTCTTCAGCTGGCTTTTTACTAATATGCTGTCACATTGTGTTACCTGAAACGCGTTTTAAAAACATTTGTCAGTGGGAAATACTGGTGAGTGAATCCCAGTTTAATCAAGAAACATTTTATCAATTAACACAGTATTGAGAGCGATCACATTGTTTATTTCTACACAATTACTCATTCAGTACTGTCAATCCTGACTGGTGGGTCATATTACACATTGGCTAACTCGTTGTCCAATGATAACGTGTTGTCGTCCCGACTTACTACTCACAGTGTAGTAAATTTTGTATACAAAACCCCAACATACCGGCAGTAATTGAAGAACTACAAAGACTCAATCACCGCTTAATCACATTGTAAATCATTTAAGGTTTTGTAAAATATTACAAAAAGAGGATAAACTCACATTTCTATCTTAGACTTCGCGTAAGGGTTTCCTGGGATTAAGCTATAATTTACACAAATGTACATAGGTTAGTATAATAACCCTTTGATAATATTAATGATACCCTCCCCGAGACGGTATTCCAACAACTACGTCGGGCAGAACCACAACAGTTGTTACGGAACCCTAAATCAATCGGGCAGCGTATCTAATACGAAACTGGGGTTATAATACTTACAACGGGGCAGAACCTCGCTAATTAGGGGGTATAATACTCGAATATAAAGCCTACTATTCAGAAATTGAGATTGAGAAAGAAAGAAATGAACGACGGAAAACGAAAACCCGTTGCTTTCTTATATAGGTGCTGATCTCGGTTCTCTCGCGGCCCGCGTAAGAGTAGCCTAAGGGCTACGCGGCCCGTGTCAAAGCTAGTCAACGGACTAGCTTGTCCGGCTCATCAGGTAGGTCCGCCACGATGTCGACATGTGTCGGCCTAGGGTGTCTCTGCGTTCTTGATCTCACGCGGCCCGCGTAAGTGTTAAGGTTAGCTTACGCGGCCCGCCTCAACTTAAAATTCACCGAAGTCAGTTTTTAGCCTTGATACCGCCCGCGTAAGGTTGGGGTGGGTCCTACGCGGCCCGCCTCAACTTAATAATCAAATTTTAATTTTTTTTTTAATGTTATACTGTATTTCGGGCTCGGTTTTCACATACGGGGTATATTTAAAGACATATTGAAACATTTTAAAATATACTAGGATGTCAGAATTTATTATGAGGGTGTCGGTTTATTGAGGATTGTTACATCCTCCCCACCATTTTTTAGAGCTCGTCCTCGAGATCTACTGGAACAAGTGCAGATATTTCCTTTGCATTTCAGATTCAAGCTCCCATGTGTACTCAGGTCCTCTTTTGGAGTCCCACTTCACTTTGACTAGAACTAATCTCTTATGTTTGAGATTCTTGACTTTCCTGTCTTCAATCTGTAGAGGTCTTTCTACAAACTTGAGTTGTTCATTTACCTCTATATCCTTAAGAGGTACTATCAGTGATTCATCAGCTAAACACTTTTTGAGTTTAGATACATGAAATACATCATGTATTCCCACCATTTCCTCCGGCAGTTGTAGCTGATAGGCTACATGTCCTATTCTTCTAATAATCTGAAAAGGTCCAATATACCTAGGACTTAGCTTTCCCCGTTTGATGAATCTTACTACTCCTTTCCAAGGAGAGACTTTCAACAATACTTTATCTCATACTTGAAATTCCAATGGCTTGCGTCGGTTATCAGCATAACTCTTCTGTCGATCACGTGCTGCTTTCAGTCGTTCCTTGAGTTGAATAATCTTGTCGGTTGTTTTTTGCACTATCTCAGGTCCAGATAGTTGCTTTTCCCCAATTTCTGCCCAACAGACTGGGGTTCGGCACTTTCGTCCATAAAGTGCTTCGAATGGTGCAGCATTGATACTTGTGTGATAACTATTATTATAAGAAAATTCTATTAAAGGTAAGTGATCATCCCAATTACCTCCGAAATCAATTACACAAGCTCTAAGCATGTCCTCCATTGTCTGAATTGTTCTTTCACTTTGTCCATCCGTTTGAGGGTGATAAGCCGTGCTTAGATTTAACTTGGTTCCCATTGCTTTTTGGAAACTTGACCAAAAATGAGAGGTAAACCGGCTATCCCTATCAGAAACAATTGATAAAGGAATTCCATGTAAAGAAACAATTTCATTTACATATAATTTAGCTAGCTATTCCATGCTGAAAGTTTCCTTCATTGGTAGAAAATGAGCTGACTTGGTTAGCCTATCTACAATCACCCAGATTGTATCATTTCCTTTCTTCGTTTTGGGTAATTTAGTAACAAAATCCATTGTTATCAATTCCCATTTCCACACTGGCATTTCTAGTTGTTGTAGAAATCCTGAGGGTTTCTGGTGTTCAGCTTTGACTTGAGAACAGGTTAAACATTTAGAAACATAGGCTGCTATGTCCTTTTTCATTCCTATCCACCAGAAATTCTTTCTTAAATCTTGATACATCTTATCATTTCCAGGATGCATCGTATATTTAGACTTATGGGCTTCTTCTAATACACGATGACGTAGGTTTCCTAATTTAGGTATCCACATTCTCTTCTTATGGAATCTCCAAATTCCATCTGTTCCTTGTTCTAATTCTTTTAGCATACCTTTTAATTTTTCAGTATCATCCTTGATTACTGATTCTTGTGCTTCTCTTATCTTATCATTTAAATCTACTTGCAGATTTAATTTAAGAGAACGTACCCTTTTTGGCTTTTCATGATACTTTCGGCTTAAAGCATCTTCCACTACATTCGCTTTTCCTTCATGATACTGGATATCACAATCATAATCACTAAGCATCTCCATCCAGCGTCTTTGTCTCATATTCAACTCCTTTTGCTTGAAAACATACCTTAAACTCTTATGATCAGTGAATATGGTAAACTTATTACCGTAAAGGTAATGTCTCCAAATCTTAAGAGCAAAAATTATAGCTCCTAATTCCAAATCATGGGTTGGATAATTTTCTTCATGATTCTTAAGTTGTCTAGATGCGTAAGCTATAACCTTTTGGCGTTGCATTAATACACATCCATAACCTAATTTGGAAGCGTCACAATATACTACAAAATCTTCAGTTCCTTCTGGTAACACTAGTATGGGTGTATTGGTTAATCTTTGCTTAAGAATTCTAAATGCTTCTTCTTGTTTTAATCCCCATTTATACTTAACATATTTACAGGTTAGCTTAGTTAAGGGAATGGATATTCTAGAAAAATCTTGAATAAATCTTCTATAATAACCGGCCAATCCTAAGAAACTTCTAACCTCGGTTGGTGATTCAGGAGTTTTCCATTTAGTAATTGCCTCGATCTTTGTTGGATCCACATGAATTCCTTCATGATTGACTAGGTGTCTGAGAAACTGTACTTGTTCTAACCAAAACTCGCACTTTGACAATTTAGCATAAAGCTTTTCCTTTCTTAATAAACTTAAAAGTGCGTGCAAATGCTTTGCATAATCCTCTTTATTCTTAGAGTAAATTAGAATATCATCTATGAAAACAATTATGAATTTATCCAAATATGGCTTACATATTCGGTTCATCATGTCCATAAATGCAGATGGGGCATTGGTTAAACCAAATGGCATGACAGTAAATTCATAATGGCCATACCTTGTTCTGAATGCGGTCTTAGGAATGTCCTCTTCCTGTACCTTTAATTGATGATATCCTGATCTTAAATCGATTTTAGAGAAAAATCGAGCTCCTTGCAGTTTGATCAAACAGATCATCGATTCTCGGTAATGGGTACCGATTCTTAATCGTAACCTTGTTTAATTCACGGTAGTCAATGCACATACGCATTGATCCGTCCTTCTTTTTAACGAATAAGATTGGTGCTCCCCACGGCGATGAACTTGGCTGTATGAATCCTTTCTCCAACAACTCATCTAATTGTTTCTTTAATTCTTGCATTTCGGCGGGTGCCAAACGGTAAGGTGCTTTGGCAATCGGTGTTGTTCCTGGTATTAAATGGATTCTGAATTCAACTTCTCTATCTGGAGGTTGCCTTGGCAATTCTTCTGGAAATACATCTGAAAACTGAGATACTACTGGAATATCCTTTAGTTCTTTTCCTTTAGTGTTAGTGATTATGGAAATCAAATACACTATAGAATCTTTTCTTATATAACTTGCAGTTTTCATCACAGAGATGAATTTTGTGGATCTAGATGGTTTATCTCCTTTAATTGTGATCTTTTCACCTTTTGGTGAATTTACTTGAATTGACTTTTGATCACATAAAATACTGGCTTTATTGGCTATTAACCAATCAATTCCTAAAACAACATCGAATCCTGCCAAATTCATGGGATAAAGATTTGCAATAAATTTCTGATTTAAAATTTCTACTCTTGCTCCCTGCAAGATTTCAGAAATCCTAACGGTTTCCCCATTAGCTGTCTTTACTAGATATTCTTGTGGTAGTTTAGTTAATGACTGATTTAGAAATTTGCAAAATGATGTATTAATAAAACTTTGGTTCGCACCAGAGTCAAATAATACTTTAGCAAAAATATCATTAACTAAAAACATACCAGCTATGACATCTGGAATCATCTTAGCTTCATCTGCAGTCAGAACAAATGCTCTAGCATTTTTGGTGTTCTTGTTGTTTGAAGCTGGAGCTAATTTCGGGCAATTAGGTTTGATATGACCTTGTTCTCCGCAGTTGTAACATATCCTGTTGTTAGCTTTCTTCCTGCAGTCTTCTTCCTTGTGTCCCGATATTTTGCAAAAGTTACAGTATATGGAGCATCTTCCTGAATGCTTCCTTTTGCAATACCTACAGTAGGGTGCAGAGGTAGAACCTACATTTCTCCCACGGTTAGAATTTCCAGAACGAAATTCTTGTGTGAGCTTCTGGGTTAGGTTCCTCCTTTGATCCTCTTCTCGTGTACGGACTAATTCATCTGTCAAGGTATTTGCTAGTTCTGCAGCTTCTTCTATGGTTTGAGGTCTAGCTGCCTTGACTACGTATCTTATCTCCCCAATTAATCCCCAGATATAACGGGAGATCAATACTGGTTCAGGTGAAGCAAAAGTTGGCACTATTCTAGCATATTCGAAGAATAATTTAGTGTACCCCTTACTATCCACACCAGTCATCCTAAGGTTCAGGAATTTGTTTTCTATCTGTTCCTTCTCATTGGGTGGGCATAATTTCCTTTCTACCTTGTCCTTAAATTCTTCCAATTCCATATTGTAAGTTCTTTCACTTCCTCTTGATTGGAGGATAGTGTTCCACCATTCTAGTGTTGAATTCTTAAACAGATTAGAAGCAAACATTATCTTATCTTCTTCAGCACACTTGCTTATTCTTAAGACTGCCTCAGTTTTCTCTATCCAGCGTAGGGTTGCAATGGCCCCTTCGTTGCCTGAGAATTCCATTGGTTTACAAGACCAGAATTCTTTATAAGAACAACCGTAAGACACGGTTCTTCTCCTTTTGAAAATAGGCATTTGAAGTACAGGTCCATTGTTCACACTGTTTTCGGGTTCAGAGGGTCGCTTGCTATCATGTTTACTCTTATTATCGGCTTCCCTAACCGTTTGAATAATATATGGCATTGCATCTATGATTCCTTGTGCCACTATATGTTGAACGGCACTATTATCCATTTGGTTTCCATTGTTATTGATGCTCGGATTCTCATTAACCACGTTAATGTTACTCTGGTTATCATTATTCAAATTTCCTTGATTTCCTTCGTCGGCCATCTGAATTTTAAACATTTAACAATCATTAATAGAATAATTAAATAGTTTAAGTGACAATCACATAATACACATATTGGTCAAAACGTCGTGCATTGCGACTTTACTCTTTTCTATATAGTATGCGTCAAATACACACTAAAACAGGAATTAAAAATTACAATACTAATATGCCTCGTTAACCACAGAGTGGTCTATACTATGATAGATTTATTAGTATTACACATATATTTTATTTATTATTATTACCAACTTTACCATCTCCTTCATGGATATGGATTTCCCCCGAAATCCATCTGGCGCTCATCGTATTTCCATACGAGTTGCTCTCCTACATACCTCATTCTCTCGCTACTTTCTATGATTTCCTCTCCAAAATTTCGGAGTTCTTGCAAATTCTCTGCACTCATTGGGGGTGCAGGTACTGGTATTGGCTCTGGGTACTGAGGTACTGGATTCTCCTGAGGGTATGGATTCTCCAAAATTTCCCTAATGTATTCATCATTGTCAAATAGGGATCTAGAGGGTCCAAACCTGGATATGCTGCTAAGTTCGGAAAGGTTTCTTCGTTTAAGTGATAGCGTGGCACGTAATCCCTAAGATCATCAAACCATGGATCATAATTTGGATCTAGAGGATTAGGGGCTGGTATCCTAGGTATCTCCTCAGGGTTAAAATCATGCATTTCTACCTCCATCGGTTGAGTGGGAATCAAAGGTAAGGGTTGTGGGGCTACTAGTTGTTCCAGACTTGGGTCAGCAGTAGTTGTAGCTAGGATATGTAAATTGGCTAGGCTCCTATTAAGCATATCCTGTGTATGGGCATCTGTTTTTCGCTTAACGACTGCTAAGGCTCTTCGCTGTTGCAATTTTCGCATTCTTTTCCTACGTGCAAATGCTTCCTTACTGAACCATCCTCTTTTTTTTTATGAGGGAATGGCTCTTCTGACTGAGCTTTAAAGGCAAACATCCCTTCTTCCTGATCAGCAGAATACCCAGAAAGGGCAGGCTGTGAAGAGGAGGGCAGGCTGTGAAGAGGTACCTTCACTCCTAGGTGAATCAGACAACTGACGACACATGTCTGAGGGTCCTTGATCACTCATACTGTAAACTAACAAATAGTCAAATAACACAAAACACATAATCACATAAATTATTTCCTAACACAAAATTTAAAATTTAAGTGTCAGCAGAACACTTCTTTGGCTTAGACCAGTGGCTAGGCTCTGATACCACCTTCTGTCGTAACCCCCGATCCCTTATCTGTCCTGGGAACGGGCGGACGCGAACTCAGAATTTTGGTGGTATCAGTTGGTTAATTTGGCAGCGGAAATTACATCAGGACCGTAGTTAGGAAATGTTTATCAGAGTAAAACCACCATATTTGATATTAATAATCACATGGGTAAAACCCAAGTTTCTTATTACAATACGTTTATAGGGATAAACCCTATTTTATTGAATTTAAAACATCGTCTTTTAGGTAACTTTTATAGCCACATTTTTCCCAAGCCTTCAGTGCTCTCCAGCTGGCTTTTTACTAATTGGCTGTCACATTGTGTTACCTGAAACGCGTTTTAAAAACATTTGTCCGTGGGAAATACTGGTGAGTGAATCCCAGTTTAATAAAAAACATTTTATCAATTAACACAGTATTGAGAGCGATCACATTGTTTATTTCTACACAATTACTCATTCAGTACTGTCAATCCTGACTGGTGGGTCATATTACACATTGGCTAACTCGTTGTCCAATGGTAACGTGTTGTCGTCCCGACTTACTACTCACAGTGTAGTAAATTTTGTATACAAAACCCCAACATACCGGCAGTAATTGAAGAATTACAAAGACTCAATCACCGCTTAATCACATGGTAAAACATTTAAGGTTTTGTAAAATATTACAAAAAGGTTAACAAAAAGAGGATAATCTCACATTGCTATCTTAGACTTCGCGTAAGGGTTTCCTGGGATTAATTTACACAAATGTACATAGGTTAGTATAATAACCCTTTGATAATATTAACGATACCCTCCCCGAGACGGTATTCCAACAACTACGTCGGGCAGAACCACAACAGTTGTTACGGAACCCTAAATCAATCGGGCAGCGTATCTAATACGGAACTGGGGTTATAATACTTACAACGGGGCAGAACCTCGCTAATTAGGGGGGTATAATACTCGAATATAAAGCCTACTATTCAGAAATTGAGATTGAGAAAGAAAGAAATGAACGACGGAAAACGAAAACCCGTTGCTTTCTTATATAGGTGCTGATCTCGGTTCTCTCGCGGCCCGTGTAAGAGTAGCCTAAGGGCTACGCGGCCCACGTCAAAGCTAGTCAATGAACTAGCTTGTCCGACTCATTAGGTAGGTCCGCCCCGATGTCGACACGTGTCGGCCTAGGGTGTCTCTGCGTTCTTGATCTCACGCGGCCCGCGTAAGTGTTAAGGTTAGCTTACGCGGCCTGCCTTAACTTAAAATTCACCGAAGTCAGTTTTTAGCCTTGATACCGCCCGCGTAAGGTTGGGGTGGGTCCTACGCGGCCCGCCTCAACTTAATAATCAAATTTTAAATTTTATTTTTAATGCTATACTGTATTTCGGGCTCGGTTTTCACATACGGGGGTATATTTAAAGACATATTGAAACATTTTAAAATATACTAGGATGTCGGAATTTATTATGAGGGTGTCGGTTTATTGAGGATTGTTACAAAGAGCCCCTGGCTGGGGTCGAGCTGGTTCAATGCGTTTTAGAGAGAACACTTTCTTTGGTATTTTTATGCCATTGCGTTTTAGAGTAAGACATTTTTATGTGTTTTCTGGCCATTGCATTTTAGAAAAATACATTTTTGAAATGTTTTTAGTCATTGCGTTTTAGAAAAACACATTTTTGAAGTGTTTTTAGTCATTATATTTTAGGTAAAACACATTTTTAGGTGTTTTCAGTCCATTGCGTTTTAGAGAGAACACTTTCTTTTGTTTTTTAGGTCATTGCGTTTTAGAAATAAGACATTTTTAATTGTTTTCTGGCCATTGCGTTTTATAAATAAGACATTTTTTTTGTGTTTTGGTGCATTGCGTTTTAGGTAAAACACGTTTTTATGTGTTTTCAGTCCATTATGTTTTAGAAAACAGACATTTTAAGCGTTTTCTGGCCATTGCGTTTTAGAAATAAGACATTTGTTTGTGTTTTTTGTGCATTGCGTTTTAGGTAAAACACATTTTTATGTGTTTTCAGTCCATTACGTTTTAGAAAGTACACTTTCTTTTGTGTTTTTAGACTATTGCGTTTTAGAAGTAAGACATTTCTTTGTGCATTGCGTTTTAGAAAAATGTCATTTTTAGGTTTTTTTCCATTGCGATTTACGTAACTGGGTTTTTTCCATTGCGTTTTACGCAACTGGGTTTTCGATTTATTTTTCGAAAATATAGCAATAGTATACTCGTTTTAAAGATAAAAAAACGTTCGTGTTTTGGTGCAATTTTTATAAAAAAAATAATGTCGTATGAAAAAATTATTAACGTTTAAAAAATGGGGGGGGGGGGATTGGAGGAGAGGGAAACTATTGTCTTGGATTGACTAGAATGCCCCTAGACAAACCCACGCACCTCCTTTTTTTTCCTTCAATTTCACTCATTTAATCTTAACCCTTGATTAAATAAATGGATGGTCAAGATTACTTCCTAGGCTTCCTACCCAAATAAACTTCCTATTATATCCTAACCCTTGTTTTAAATTCTTTTTATCTTATTTGATATATATTTTAAACAAATGAGTAAATTACCAAAATATCCTCATGTGGGGTCCACTTAGTAAAATTTAACCATGAAAACTAACTGAGTTAGGAGTAAAAGACATAACGTGCAATGGTTTACAAACATCAAGTACGTTTGTTGTACTTTTTGAAGATAAAGGACATAGTTTGCAATCTGGTATCAACATAAAGGACGATTTTTGTAATTTACTCTTTATAAAATATCTATATGATCCTCATGCGTTTCACCAACATTCCCCTTAAAAGGAAGCATATTTTTTCCAAAAAATATCACTTGAAATATAGAAATTGTTTAAACCCACATCATGTTGTGTTGGAATTGAAGACACCCAAAATAGCCAACATGCTCGAAAAAAAAAGAAGCAAAAGTGTTCGGAAAGCTAGAACAAAGTTCTCCATGTCCTCACGGAACACCTTGTGATCTCGATTCCTTAAAAGAAGGATATCTATAGAAAGATATCACTTCAAATCCATTTGTTTTAAACCCACATAATGTTGTTTGGAATCAATGACACTAACAATAACGACATAAAAAGGTTTCGTAAGCTAGAAGGAAACATTCCACAATGTCATGAAACACCATTTGATCACCATAGCTTTAAAAGCAATTATTCTCACACAGTCACACGTGTCACTGACATTTCCTTCAAAAGGATGGACATTGTTAAAAAAAACTATCACTAAAAATAGCTTTTATTTAAACCCACATCACGTCGTGTTGGAATCAAAGACAAAAAGTTAGCAAACACATTTATATGAGCCAAAAGTGTTTTGTATAACAACTTCCACAATGATGTGTAAAATTTTTGCATATATTTGAAAAACACCAAGTTAAAAGGACTCACTAACTTAATTACACACAATCAGTAAGTGTACCAGTCATTATATATTCAAGTCGGTAAGACCGTGATCAGTCTAAGGACACAACGTAGTGATTCTCGATTCTGAACCTCCATCGAGTCCTAGTATAATGATGTTTAGTGGCGAATGATCAATTTTAATTAACTACTAAAACTAACTAAGAATGCAAATCTCGCAAACAAGCAATCAAACAACGATTATCAGAGAAATTAGTTAATGAGAAAGCAGCTAAGCAAGAATCATGTTAACTCTCTCACAGCTCTGGAAACTGGATAATAAGGATTTGGCTACCGGGATCTAAAATACACTATCCAGACCTGAACTGGATGTCGAATCATTCTCCAAGTATGACGCAATCTAGTATTTAGGGAAGTGTGTAAACTCACCGGTCTCGGGTTCAGATCACCTCTTGGTCTCTTTAAACAAAGGCTAAGGTACACTAAATTTAGATATCCATCCTTTTGATCCCACCAAAAACGATACATCTGGGAAGTGTAAGGGATGCAAGGGGTAGTATTTCTATTAGATTTCTAACACGGGATGCTAACTATATAGACACGCTAGGGGTGACTCACTCTCATGCAGACCACGGTCCCAAATATCTATAAACGTAGACACACTGAAATCTAATCTTCTCTCAGACTCAAAGATGGTAGAATGCTAAATTACTGAATAGTTAAATTACTTGTTCCTAGGGTTTACTACGTCTAGCAACCATAAGATTACGTCGAAAACACAAAGTTAACGAAAATCACCAAACCCTAGATCAATCAATACCAAATTAGAAAACCATTTACCAAATCGTTTAGAAAACCATTTACCAAATCGTTAGTCAAGTAAATGACTATCCAAACCAAAAACTAAATAAAAGTCAAGAATCATCATAAGCCTAGGTAGCTATAAGAAACTTAGCTACTCGTGTTCAATACAGAACCAAAAGTTGTAAGATTAAATATATTTATTATGTTATATTTAATCATGTAGCCATTATAATCATTTATATAATAAATATCAAAATATATTATACCTATAATATAATTAATTAGTAATTGTTGATGGACCATATTACCTTTATTAACGAATTAGGTTTCCCCTTGGGTGTATATAAGGAGATTACTAGAGAGGGATTAAGGTTAGACTCTCATAACATCAAACACACAATTCGTCCCCTACTCTCTCTCCATTTACGAATTCTTAACCCTAGAATTCGGTACTAAAATCAAGAACATACATCCTAAACGGGAACCAGATCAAGCTGACTATCATGTCGAACTCCATGGCTGCATATGTATCTGGACTATCTGCTAGTCTGTCTGCTGTAATAGGTATTATTTACATGTTTTCCATGGTGTTTAAACAGAAATGATCAACATGTGGTATCAGAACATATGTTTCTCAATAAGTTATGTTTGTTTCCCTGAATCTTGAATTAAAATCTGGAAAACAAATTTTATTAAAACCTGGTAAAACTCAAGAATAAGAATTCGGTTAAAACTTAATATTCACGGGTTTTGTGTTCTAAACGGATGTTTATCACATCATAACAAATAACAATTTCAAAATTTGTATAAACATATTAGGTTTTTTAGATTTTGGATTCCAGAAATTACTTTATTATTTTAGGGTTCATCATGTTCTTCATGAAATTCGAATATATTCCCTTATTTTGGAACGAATTGAGGATCAAAGTGTGTTTTGTTTTTGTTTTTTATTAGTTTTTTTATCAATTAAGATTTCGTATTCTGTTAACTTTAATGGATATAATGTTTTCGAAATCTTTTAGATAAATATAAACACCACTTAAACGGGAAACATCATCTCCCATGATCCAATAATTTTAGAACTTCACCCTTATCACAATTAACAACTATTAACCAGTAGTTTTCGAGTCTTGGAGAACAAGTTTTCGAGATCCATAAGAGATTTCGAGATTACACAGAACTCGAAATCTTATCAGAGTTCGAAATCTCAAGTTAACTCGAAACCTCATTAGTTTTTGAGAAATCATCAGTTAACTCAAAATCGTTAGAAAACTCGAAATCTCTCTAAAACTCGAAATCTCATTAAATTTCGAGAAACCATCAGATTTCGAGATTTTCATAAGGAACTCGAAAACTTACTGATTCTCGAAAACTCATTATTTCACCAACTATTATTGTGAACTAAAATTTAGGTCGTTTGCTATTAACTAAATGGTTTTGTAAATACTTAATCATAATCAAATACTTTTACAAAACCAAATAGCTTAACTTGAATGAGCTTCTGATGTATCACTTCTGCCCAAAGGTGATTTGATACCTATACCTTATTGTTCAACTATAAAGAGAAGCTTTGTTAATTATGCCTTAGAACACATGAATGTCTCACTTCTGCCCACAGGTGATTTGGTTCATTCATGTCTTCCATATTTAACAATGCATAACTAAGGTAATCGTTACACTTCTAGCTAAAGTGATATGTCACAATTACTTTGCACACATACTTAGATTATTACTCTTCTTCTCAAAGGTGATTTGTCTTCATCTAAGTAGAATTTTTAAATAACTTAGTCTGTTATTTTGATGTTAGTAATAGACAATATCACAACTTCATAACTAAAATGGTCATTACATATGCCTTCCTTAGTATAATATGCCCTTAGATCACATTAAGACTTCTAACTTAGTATCATAATTCGCTCATATAATTTCCACTCTCAGCTCCCAATTGTGGGATTCCACCATTGACTAGTGATAACTTTGCTCTCCGGAAAGACTCTCTCATGCTAACTCTTGCTTTGCTGGATTTTGACTACCCTTTAAGAGAGGCTAAGACCTTACTTCTGAAAGTACCCCTGCTGAGCAGATAATTTCGAAAAGTGGACTAGGTGCAATCACATGTCTTTCATGTTCATGAAGCAATCCATCAACACTACAATTCGAGGAGCCATTCCAGATTCTGATGATGTTAAAACCTACTTGGCTTCTGTGGAGGATCAATTCAAAGGGACATCTAAGGCGCATGCTAGAACCTTAATCCTCAAGCTGGTGACAACTAAGTATGATGGGAGGAGTGGCACTCGTGAGCATATCATGGTTATGAATGACATGGCCCATAAGCTGAAGGGATTAGATGTGGAGATCAGTGATGGTTTTCTCGTACACTTCATTATGACTTCGCTTCCTTCGTCCTATGAAGCAGTCAAGATCAATTACAAAACTCAAAAGGATAAATGGACGATGAGTGAGTTGATTGCCATGTGGGTGCAGGAGGAAGAGCGTATGAAGATGGACAGAACCACTGATGTTTCTCACTTTACTACCTCCAACTCAAAGAAGAAGAACAATTACTCAAGGAAGGATGCTTCTAAAGTCCAAAAGCCTAATACAAGTGCACCTTCCAGCTCTAAGAACTCCTTAGGCAAACCTTACATTAAAAGTTCTACAAAAAGACAGGACATAAGCAGAAGGAATGCCATGACTTTAAGGAGTGGTTGGCTAATAAAGGTAATGATTTTTTCATGATACTTGAGTCGATAAAGGTTCCTACTAATTCTTGGTGGTTCGATTATGGTGCTATGGTTCATGTGACCAATCCTACTCAGGGATTCCTTTCAATCTGGAGGCTAGGAAGAGACCAAAGAATACTTAAAGTGGGGGATGATAGAGAATTAGAAGTGAAGGCCATAGGAACCTTACAACTATTTATGAAAACTTATTTATGCATTAAACTTTATGATACCTTATATGTTCATGAGGAAACTAGGAACCTTGTATCAGGACCAAAGTTAGACCTAGACGGTTTTGATATTTCTCATGGTTATCACAAACTCACTATTCTCTATGATTCTGTGGTTTATGGTGTCATATCTCAACCAATGACGGAAACATCGGGGTGGGACGAGGACGAGATTGCTAGAAACTAAATAACACTATTTGCGACAATATTTAATCAAAACCGATTTCATATCATTGATAACAATTGTCAATTACAACATACAAAATCAAAGTACAACATTTGAAAAGAGAAAATACAACATTGTTCAATAAACGATACAATAAAATTACAACAACAAATACAACATAGTAATCTATTATTCTAAGTGTGTTTTCTAAATCATCCCTACTAGATTTCATCAACATCGACATCATCAACCTGCAACATGTTTAAGAGTATGGTTCAATACAAAAATGTATTGGTGAGTATACAAGTTTAATAATACCATAAGTATTTAAAATCGTTTAAACAAATCCACATGGCAAAAACGATTATCTATATTAATGTAAACATGGCATGCAACTATACATGTCAATCCTCTGATTACTGCATGTTTTAAAAACTTAACATGACCACAAGACTACGGGCGGTGCGTTAATCCTATAGCGCTATACATGTTAAGGGGAGGCACGTACGAAGTTAATAACAAGTAAATCACATAAGAATACTTCAAAGAATACAAATAAAGTATAACGTATTTAAGCATGCATGATTGGATTATTTGTGTGTTTGTATAAAGTATAAGTGATTGTGAAGTTTGAATAAGTAAACATACTGCACCCAAAAGTGTAAAACGGAAAAAGAGTGTTCTAGTATACTCACGGTTTTGCAAATCTTCATTTGATAATCCCGCGTGTTGTTGAGTTGACGAAAGGAACACCGAGGTTACCCTACAAAGGGTAGACGAAGGTGTGAGTTGATAGAGTTTGAACGGAGGATTCGAATTTCGGGATATAAAGTACATAAGTATATAAGTATAAAAGTATGTTTAAGCAGAAATTATATTTCATCTAGGCACTCGTTACGACACTAAGTTACTGTGATTTCACGGGTCCTGATTTGACCGTTAGAATCTATAACGAGGAACGTAGAATTGAAATAAACAGAAACCGAAGCAACACAACACCGTTAGTGCGAATGGGTAGTTTCCCTTCGTGCGAACCGAACTTCCCTCTGCGTGAGTGGACTGTTTGCTCGAATAGAATTTCATCGAACGTTTTAACCATTAACCGGTTACGTCGTGAGTTCAGTTATGTTATATATTATATAGTATAATAATAGTCTAGAATGTTAGAGAATTCATAGAAGTCATGCATGGTGGTAATAACCTCGTTATAAGTTCACCAAAGCTCAAATGTTAACTTAGTTAACAAACCGGTTGGTCATGAATAACAGAAAGTAAATGACCACATGGAAATGCCAAACAGCCGAACAAGGACAAGTGGACAACCCAGGCGTGTCGTCTCAACATAGAAGGTATGTGATGGCAATCAACTTGATTAGGACCGACAATACCCGACAGTTTGATGACAAAATAAAACAACGGTTCCCTGCGAGATACAGACACACCACCCGCGAGTCTCGTTGAGCAGATTATACTAACCCGAACCCTCGATACAGTCACACCACGAGAAGCTGACTTAGTCGTCCAAGTTCACCTCCTAAAACCTGCCAAATCTTAGGATAGCAATGGACACAAAATACCCTCTGACTGCAGAGAATAAGTTTTCAAAAATTCAAGTTCGTTTCTTTTCATTGATAATTGCAGTACATAAACAAAAGAGAGAACAGAAACTACCACCCACGTTTCCTACACTTTTGGAATTAAACAACTGCCTTGACTTAATCAAAATAAAATAAAGTGGAAAAGAAAAGAAAAGAAATAACTTGTACTGTGAAATAAAAACGTAGGGAACTAAAACACTATGCAGTCATGTTTTGGTGGAATCCAGTTGGACCAGGCTGACCCACTTCTGCTTATTCTGAACCGGGCCCAGGGGCATTGGGCTTGGATCTGGGTTACTTATCTGGTACTCTTGGACTTTCCTATCATCCTCCCCTCCGTCGAAAAAGTTTGTCCTCAAACTTGGAAGAGGTTCTTCAGGATCGAAGTAAGGTTGTAAGTCTGCTACATTAAATGTGGTCGCAACATTACCCGAAAGATCAATCTTGTAAGCATTATCATTCACTTTGGCTAGGATCTTGAACGGACCATCAGACCGAGGACTCAATTTAGAGCGACACTTGGAAGGAAAACGTTCCTTACGCAAATGAAGCCACACTAAATCACCTGGTTGAAAAAAGATGTGTTTGCGCCCTTTATCCCGACGATATTTAAGGAGCTCGTTGTTCTTTGTGATTCTGTCATGAACTTGCTGATGAATGGTCTAAATTTCAGCTGCTAAATCATTGGCTTCCTTGCTAAACTTTGAAGTTGTATCGAGGACAGAAGGTTAAGCGGAGTTGAGGGGTTCAAACCATATACAACCTTGAAGGGGTTGAGTCCAGTTGTTTTGTTGGGTGCCCTATTGTAAGCAAATTCAGCCTGTGGTAATAAGTCTTCCCACTGTTTCAGGTTGGTCGTAATGAGTGCTCGCAGGAGTGATCCGAGGGTACGGTTGGTGACTTCCGTCTGACCGTCAGTTTGCGGGTGGCTCGATGTACTAAACTTGAGTTTAGTACCCAATTTTCGCCATAGTGTCAACCAGAAATGACTCAGAAACTTAACGTCTCTATCGCTGACTATTGTCTTGGGCACCCCATGGAGACGGACTATTTCCTTGAAATAAAGAGTAGCCACCTGGACAGCATCATACGTAGTATGGCATGCAATAAAATGGGCCATCTTAGAGAATCTGTCAACTACCACCATAATAGAATCCTTTTGATGTTGAGTACGTGGTAAACCGATGATAAAATCAAGGCTGACATCTTCCCACGGAGCAACCGGTACAGGTAATGGCATGTATAATCCGTGTGGAAAAGAATGGCTTTTTGCTCGATGACATGGTAGGCAACGTCGAACAAAGTATTCAACATCACGAGCGAGCTTGGGCCAAAAGAAATGAGCGCGTAACAGATGAACAGTTTTGTCAATACCCAGATGGCCGGCCAATCCTCCCTCATGAGTCTCCTGGATTAACACGAATCTGATGCTGCGACGAAGGATACAAAGCTGTTGTTGTCTAAACAGAAAACCATCAAAGATATGAAAGTCACCCGTAGCATGACTTAGACAGGTAGAAAAGAGTTCAAAGTCAGGATCCGACGAGTATTCCTGTTTAAGAAGTTCAAGCCCAATGACTTTTGGTTGGAGATAAGTAATCAGTGAATACCTAGGGGATAATGTGTCTGCTCCTTTATTTAACTTTCCTCACTTATGCTTGATAGTGAAATTGAATGCTTGTAAAAATTCCACCCATTTAGCGTGCCTTGGATGCAACTTATGTTGGCCTTGAATATACTTAAGAGCTTCATGGTCGGAGTGTAAAATAAACTCTTTCAATATGAGATAGTGCTGCCAATGTTTTAGAGCTCTAATGATGGCATAAAACTCTTTATCATACGTCGAATAACGCCGTTTTGCATCATTGAGTTTTTCACTAAAATAGGCAATTGGACGGCCTAATTGTGACAATACAGCCCCGATTCCTACTCCGGACGCGTCACACTCAACCTTAAATACCTCACTGAAACATGGCAGTGCCAAAACCGGGGTTGACGATAATTGCCTTTTGAGTTCTTCAAAGGCTAGTTGTGTTTGTGGGTTCCATTTAAACTGCTTGAGTTTGGTAACCTCAGTCATTGGGGCCACAATAGTGCTAAAGTTCTTTATAAATCCCCGATAGAAAGACGCAAGCCCATGAAAACTTTGCACTTGTTGTATGGATTGTGGGACTGGCCAGTCTCGAATGGCTTGGATCTTCTTTTCGTCCACTTGTATTCCCTGTGTGACAATTGTCAAATTTGCATGTAACCGTACAATGATTAGACAATGATTATGACTTAATGACTGCGCTGATTTACAATTAATTACTTGAATTGCATTCTGATTATTGTTATCATACATACATGTGCATCATATATTGCAAAATGTCATATCACTACTGCATGCAAACTTTACTGATTCAGATGATACACGAAACAAAGTTAGCACAGTTATCAGACAAATCAGAAAAATGCTGACAGAGTTCAGTACATAGACAGACATGGTATTGAGACACATATTGTGCCAGAAATTAAGATTTACACTAGTATAGTGTGTAGGAAAGTAAGGATCATAAAACTGCCTTCCTAGTGATAGTTTAAGTGCCAGAAAGTGCCTGAAACTCACTTAATTGCTGAATTCAGCAAAAATCAGCATTTAAACACTTGAATATCATGCAAAAATATGATTAAATGGTCCAGAATGTTTTCCTAAGTGTCGGGAATCAAAACTGTCACAAAAAGTAACATAAAGCTCACTAAACTGCATAGTTTAGCACCTTAACGAACCGGTAACCAACCGAACAACCGGACACTACCCGAAACACCAAATTTTCACTAGAAGCACTGTTTTAACATTTCCAAGCTAGTTATGGCCCCGAACATCATAACACACTATATAAACACATAACAACTAAATACCTAACTAGATTACTTGGATTTGAACTAGATAATCTAACTAAGCATTACAACACAACTAAACACCCCCCATCTTACGGTTAAGAGTGGGCCCCCACTCTTGATTTTATTTGAATATTAAACTAGATCTTGCCTCCTACTTTACTAAACACATTATACATTAGACTTTTCAATGTTGGAAGTTATAAGAATTAACCACAAGTGCCATAAGCTCTCATTCTCACACTTCCCACTTCACTCAAAACTCTCCTCTTCTCCCTCTTTGGTCTCGGCCGAACACAACCACCCACACATCCATCATCATCATTCATTCTTCATCCATTCCATTCATATACAAAGGTGTAAGAAGCAACATAAGGAAGCTAGGAACTCTTGGAAGTTGAAGGACCTCTCATACAAGCTTTTATCCACCTCTTCTTCATCTTGTGATCATCCCTAGCCTTGAGCTAGTAGTAAGATCATCTCCATCCATTTTTACATCTTATTTTGTTGGTTAAAAGATGATACAAGTTGATAATCTTGAAGAACACTATGAATCTTGAACATGGAGCTTAAACATAAGACTAAAATCATAAGAAATCATGTTGTTTAAGTGTTGTTATGCTTGTTGATTGATGATTGATTGCGTTTATGATGTTAAACATCATATGATCTTGCTAGATGGTGATTAAAGACATAATCTAGCAAGATGAGAGGATGATTATGTTAAGATCAAAGTAATCATCCATATGTCAAGCATGAACTTGAAAGTATAAATTGTTTTTCTTGAAATATGATGATCAAAGTGAATATAAAGTCTTGTAAACATATGATTTCAAGAATGATCTGTCAAGAAACCAAGTTAAAAATACAAGATTTATGTCAACTTGGTTCTTAAAGAAATTAACCATATTTTTAGTGGTTAATCAAGTGTAGGATCATGTATTTAACAAGAAAAACTCAAGAAGAAATATTTTTAGAAAATTTATTTACAAGTTGTAAACATCTAATTTCTTCAATAATGATGTTTTTTAAATAAATAACCACACTTTAAAGGGTAACTAAGCTTACTAAACACACTAGTAAGTTACTACAAATTTTTGTAAATTTTCAAGTTCATGAAGTAGTGATTAATGCTTGATTTTGGCAAATTGGTAAGTGTTGATTGGTTTATTGTTGATTGTGGTGATTTATAAAAGAAAATTATATACTTTGAAAGCATCGAAACCTACATTTTTAAGGGAAAACTATGTCAAATTTTTTCTAGAAATTTAACACTTAGAAAAATATTTTAAAAGAAATATTTACAAGTATATTTTTAAACCATGAATTTTCATACAAAGTTTGCCATAGATTTTGTTACAATTTTTTTTTTAATTATTGGAGGTTGGTTTTTGATAATAAAAATGACTAAATATGTATTTAGGAAAATATATATTTAGATGTCACCATATGTGTGATTATTTGTATATTATGTGTATTAGTTATATTATTTTAGGACTTGAAATAATATAACTCACAAATATATCAAGAAATTACAATACAAAATATTACCAAAATTCCAAGAAATAAATATATAATTTATACCCAAAATATTGGAGAAACCGAACAAGGAATATAACCTACATAAATATTCCGGAAATTAATTCATAAGTATATTTTGGTAATTGGTATTTTGGACATCAAGAGAACAAAAGTATGATTTTTATAATGGTTACAAGAATATATCATATTTTTGACAAGGAGAAAATATATTATTTTTGGGCAAATAAAAAATATATATTTTTCTTGAGATTATTAGAAGATATATTATTTTTGGGAGAAAATATATCTTTTCTTAAATAAATACGGAATACATTATTTTTTGGTGAAAAATAGATTTGTATATATTTTCTAAGTTAAACTTGAAAATATATTATTTTTGAGACTTATATGAAAATATAAATATTTTTACCAAGGGAAAAATTATAAATAAGTTTTCTATGTAAAATTTCCTAAAATATATATTTTTAGAATATATATTGATGAATATTTATTAGAAATATTATTCCGGAAAATAAATAAAAAAATTAAGTATAAGAATACTTAATAAACACAATAAAAATACGTATTCTCGTACGTATAATTATACACCGGAATACGCCACCGATACTTGGCAAAAATATACAAGTTTAAGATATGAGTATGTATACACCCATCCTTGGGAAATATTACATATACAAATACATAAGTGTGACAAGTTAGAATATAATATTTTAACTAATTATTCCAAAAATTAATGAATGTAATTTAAGTTAAAATATTTATTATTTTAACAAATAATTATATAACTTGGAATAATATTGGAGATACAAGTAACGTAACTCAAAGACACTAATTAAGACTAAGTCAAGGCACGACCCGCCCGTCTAATAAACTGTAGTACGTTGTAGGTAGTCGTGCATACGAGTAGCAACTTTGGGTTACGTTGGATACGAAGAACGCAAGATTGTGAGTTCATGTCCCCCTTTTCTCTTAACTGTTTTCGTTTTATAACTTCAGGGGTGAAGTACATGTTACAAAATATTTACAAACGTTTACATATGGTATGGTTAGCTAAGGAAGGTACTGTTAGATCATGTGAATGGGTAGGCGCACACTTAAGACCATCAATCCTCGTATAAGGACCGGGGGACATGAGTGATAGATCTATTTGGGTGTAGCGAGCCCACACCCATGAGGACCGGGATTTGGCCCATGAGGTGACTATGTCTTCCAGCCGGAAGCCAGGTACAAAATCTGCTAGGTTTGAGCCTTCCTACGTCGTTGCACACATGTTAATGGCCTTGCAAACCATTAATGGATCTGTTTTCCTTGTTGCTTTCAATGATTTCAAAGGTTTATTCGTGCAAACATACAAAACACATGAACTCGCTCAACTTTTGTTGATGTTTTCAACCTACATGTATTTCAGGAAACTAAGTATGGATCTGGCGGGCGTTGGAAGTTTTCAAGGGTTGTTTGGAATAAAAGATGTCATCCGGTGTCTAAGGGTTTGGGGTTGTGTATCTTATCCTGGATAAGATACATAGTCCAAAACCTAGTTTTTAGTAGTATCTTTTGTCGAGTTCTTATGGAACTCTAAAACAATTTGAATGGTTTGTAATTTGGATTTGAAGTCTATGTTTGGATTTTAAGACAATGTTGTTGTGATGTTTTAAACTTAATCTATGGATGAACATCTTGGGTTTTATCATATAGTTGTTTGTTATGGTTGAATGCAATGATATTAAGCAAGTTACACATAATCACGCTTCCGCAAAAGTCAGGGTGTGACAGTTTGGTATCAGAGCTTCGATTGTAGCGAACTAGGATTCTTTCTCGAGTCTAGACTACAATCATTAGGGCTCTCCCGAAAATATTTTTACAACATGTTTTCATTGCATACACAAAACGCCCAGATCCATGGAACAAACGTTTTTACAAAAAGGAAAGAAAAGCATGTATTCAAGACAATTATCACTCGAAACGCGTGGATTATTATGTTAGAGGCATTATGTCTTGATTGCATACTACGTGATAGTGGTTAATATATGTGCACATGTTATGATTGTTATGTTACAGGCATCATGTCTTCTTCAGAGAGTGGATTATCAGACGTTGATGATCCTATGGTTATCGTCTCAGATGATGAGATTGCACCTGAGCCGCAGATACTTACGTCAGACACGGAGAGTGACCCTGACATGCTATCGGATGACGAGGATGACTTCCAGCCGTTCGCATTGCCCGACTTTGGCGATGATTTACCCCATGTTGATGGTATTCTAGACGAGGATCCTTTTCTCATTCCTGTTCCAGTCCATGATCATCTCATCATTGGGCATCCTGATGGTGAGCACATCGTGGCTCCGATCCTCGATCATGCTCCTCTCGTGGCCATTCCTCCCGAGGATTGGCCTTTCAACGATTTATTTGGTGATGACATTGATTTGTTTGTTTGTTGATGGTCCTCCTGTTGATGCCCAGGGTGATGGAGAGATAGACGAGGATGTTGTTGCTATCCCACCTCCTGAGATTCCTGTTGTTGAGATATCCTCTGATTCTAGTTTGCACTCTGTCTCAGATTCCTTTGAGTCTGTGACGTCTTCAGCTTTACAGGCGGTCGGATTGCAGCGTTACGCCACTGATTCTGATGATGATACTGCTATGTCAGCTGCACCATCTCCTCCACACGACCCCGAGCCGTGCCCTGAGCCAGATCTTGCTCCCTTTGATCAGCTTGATGTTGCACATGCTAATCCTGAGCCCATACCTGATCATGACCCTATTCCTTTTGGTTTACCAGACATCGCACCCCTTATTTCTGATCCAGCTCCTGCACCTGTTGATCCTCCTTTTGTTGAGCCATTTATTCTTCCTCCCGCACCCGCACCCGCTGATGTTGCTCCTCACCCTCTTGTAGAGTCCGATGTCCATCGCAGACTTACCCATCGTTTTCCTTCAGGACATCCCTGCATCCCGTTCAGGGGAAGGTACCTCAGGCCAGCATCCGCGTGACGATCCTTTTGTTTCAGCAGCTTTTCCACAGATCCCTCAGTCTGCACCGTTTGCTCCTTTCACTTCTTCACTACTTGATGAGCAACCCCGATGGTTCCCACCGTACTCTATTGTCACACCCCCAGAATCCACCTGCGGAGTATCACCGCTTGGAGGCGTGACTGACCAGGATCCAGCCACCAATCATATTGAACAAGTATATAAGTAAATATAAAAATCCAACCAATACAATTGGTGTCCAAACAAAACATAGTTCAAGTTGCAAAGCGGAAGCATAACGTTTAAAACCAAAACTTAAGTTTAAATGTTTCGAAGTTTAACATGGCACCCAGCTGTCCATGTCCCACAACGACTCTTCCCCATGCAAGCTCCAGCTAAGCACCTATAGACCTGCAAAGCATGTAGTAACGAGTCAACAATAATGTTGAGAGAGTTCACAGTTGGGTGTTTGTTTTAAGTTGTTCCAAAAACAGTTCCTTTAACTGGCATCCCTGCCGTGGGGGTTACCTCATAGTTGAAAACATGATTTGTTTAACCCATTTACACTGGCAATCCAGCCGTGGGGGCTACCCCATGTTTAGTTATCTGGCTTTTCGGCCGTGGGGGCTACCCCATGTATACCACTAGACTCGTTACCATATCGACCGCTGACTGTAGTCATGTTTATGTGCCCTGAACTGTCAATGTCTATCATCATTGACGTGCCCAGATCCATTAGTTCACGCCCGTCCTCTGCGGCACGGTGTGAGGCTTGTCAGACCTAAATAGCGCTATCTAACTAATGACCCGCTCGCCATTGGCCCGGCGATTAAGTCGATATAAAAAGGAGGGACTTCGTGATAGAGTTTTGGTCTAGTGAAAACTGTCCAAGAGGACGAGGAATTATATTCCTGTACCCGTACTGTCCTACCCAAGAAAGGACGAGGAATCCATATTCCTTAACCCATTCCCAACCCCAGGGAATCCCATGCTTTGTAGAAAGTGTGAACTCACCTTAGGTTAGCTCGGCAGATAAACGAAAGGTCAATCGAGCTGCTAGAGGTCAACCGCCTCCTAACATGGTTACCATACAAGTCAGGTCTAGGTCCAAATAGTGCACGTATGATTACACATAGTTTAACAGGTTATGAACACGTATTGATCATGGCAAACACCTAATACATGTTAACACATTAACAGTAGCATTCAGGTACCAAACAAGTCCAACTTGTGCGACCCGAAAGATAAAGCCCAACAATTAGGCGGCCCATCCCATTGTGCGATCAGCACAACTTGTGCGATCCACAATGGGTTGTGCGATCAGCCTTAAACCCGGCCCAAATAATATAAACAGTTCAATAACTAAACGGCTCAAAATAAATGAACGTGGATCTCTTGTGCGATCCAGATGGCTTGTACGATTGGAAACTAGTCCGGCCCAACATGCATACACGGCCCAACAGTTAAGCAACCATTTCAACTTGTGCGATCAGAACTTGTGCGTTCTGATCTTGTGCGATTTGTTTTATTATCCGCCAATCATGCTAATCGGTTATGTTGTGAAATTTATCAACCAATTCAAACAGTTTCCTTCTAACCAATTAATCGATCAAATAAATAAATCATCAATTAATATGAACCCTAATATCATAACAACTCATCATCATTTCAGTGAAGGAAGCCATCATATCGATTCTTTTTATCAAAGTCAAAAGGTCACCTAAAGTCTATGTATTTAAAAGAAATAAGCTACAATCCACCAAACCAATTGTTGTCGGTCCTGCATATCCGAATATTTAATAATATTTGCATGTGAGTTTGGTGATTTGATTGTCAGAATCATGTGTAATAATATTTAGTATATGTCGGCCATTAAGGAATTGCATATGGAATCATTATTGTTTGAATGAATATACAACCAGAAGATTATTTAGTTAATATATTTCATTTGGAGGCACAATCTAACAAGTGTTACTACCAATGAGTTCAATTAAATCGGATACATCATATAATATCAAAACTAGACCTCATCATACAATAACGACAATCATTGTTCTTATTAATTACGAATAACACTCAACTTGGTTTCATTATCACTAAACACGTAAACAGTCAAGAGTCATGATGGTGAATAACAAGTTAACATACCGATAAATTCCAAGACCCGAGAGATGATGCTTCGAAGATGATGAGATCCGATGAGGGTTGTCTGTCGTCGCCAAGAAAGAGGCTCTAGGGTTTTCCAAATGTTCTATCGTATACGATGTTGGAGTTATAACATAAACACATAGTTGGGCCAGTCGAAGACCTTTGGGCCAAAGCCCATACCTCAACGAAATCAGTGAAGGTGACAAAAACTGGGAATATTCGTTGGGTGGGTGTTTTCGTGTGGGGGAAATATTTCGGGTGGGGTGTGTTTGGCAAGGGGTCCGATCCAAGTTTTTTTTTTAATAATTACACAATTCATATTACTAATACAAAATATATATATATATATATATATATATAAATATACACACAAAGATTCACATAATACACATAAAGTCTCATAACCATTCATTAAATCAACATATCGGATTATCACACAAGGTTCACATACGTTACATTAAGTACAACGGTAAGTTCTGAAATACGAGTTGTTTCATTATCCCCAAGTTGAAAGAAATTTCATCCCGAAATTTAGCACGTACTCACTGAGGAAGCTAGTTAAGTTGCATGGTTTTCCTGGTTTTCCTGGGGTGTCACATCCTCCCCCCGTTGATCTGGAATTTCGTCCCGAAATTCCGTAGCTTCAGCCTCAGTAGTGGTTGTACTGTTCGCGAATAGTTGGGGATACTTTTGTTTCATCTGATCTTCGCGTTCCCAGGTGGACTCTGGGCCGCGACGGGAGTTCCAACGAACTCGAACGAGAGGTATTCTAGTGTGCTTGAGGACCTTAACATCCCGGTCCGTGATTTCAACTGGTTCCTCGATGAATCGTAACTGCTCGTCGATACTGAGCTCCTTTAAAGGAACTATGAGGGTCTCATCTGACAGACACTTCTTCAGATTCGACACGTGGAAAACGTTGTGAACTGCACTGAGTTCTGTTGGTAGGTTCAGTTTGTAGGCCACTTTGCCTATTTTCTCGATGACTTCGAAAGGTCCGACGTATCGTGGCTTAAGTTTGCCTCGTTTGCCAAAACGAACCACACCCTTCCAGGGTGAAACTTTGAGTAGCACTCGCTCCCCAACCTGGAGCTCGAGTGGTTTCCTGCCCTTATCGGCGTAGCTTTCTGACGGTCACGAGCTACCGTCATTCATTGTTGTATTTGAGCAATTCTTTCTGTTGTGTCTACCACAAGTTCTGGACCAGTGATCTGACTATCCCCCACCTCTGCCCAACAAAGAGGTGACCGACATTTACGCCCGTACAATGCCTCAAACGGAGCAGCTTTAATGCTGGTGTGGTAGCTGTTATTGTACGAAAATTCCACAAGTGGCAGATGCTTTTCCTAGCCGTTGCCAAAGTCAATCACACATGCCCTAAGCATGTCTTCAAGGGTCTGGATGGTGCGTTCAGACGGCCCATCCATTTGCGGGTGATAAGCTGTGCTCATATCTAAACGTGAGCCAAAGGACTTGTGCATTGCTTGCCACAGTTCTGAAGTAAAACATGCATCACGATCCGAGATAATAGAGGGGGGCACCCCGTGCCTCGAGACAACTTCCTTAAGATATACGTCTGCTAAAGTGGAGAACTTATCCGTTTCCTTGATAGCCAAGAAGTGTGCAGACTTTGTGAGTCGATCCACGATCACCCAAATAGTATCGTTACCACGTTGAGATCTAGGCAGGCCAGTAACAAAATCCATTGTGGTATCTCTGGTTGTTGGAGTAGGCCTGAAGGTTTCTGGTATTCGACTTTGACTCTCGCACAAGTCAAACACTTGCTGACGTAAGTTGCTATGTGGGCCTTCATGCTAGGCCACCAATACGTAGTTTTGATATCGTGGTACATCTTATCTGAACCAGGATGTACTGAGTAGCGAGACTTGTGTGCTTCATCCATCACAAGCTCTCATAGGTTGCCATAAAGTGGGACCCAAATGCGTCCTGTTACGTAGTAAGCACCGTCTTCCTTTTGTTCTAATCGTTGCCTTGAGCCGCGTAGGGCTTCAGCCTTGATGTTTTTTCTGGTTTCAATGCTTCCACCTGAGCATCTCGTATCTGTGCAGGAAGACTAGATTGAATAGTGAGTTGTAAAGCTCGTACGCGCTTAGGCGTAGTGTTCTTTCGACTGAGGGCGTCAGCCACAACATTGGCTTTGCCCGGGTGGTACCTGATCGAGCATTCGTAGTCATTCAGTAGCTCGACCCATCGTCGTTGTCGCATATTCAGTTCCTTCTGTTTGAAGATATGCTCGAGACTCCTGTGATCGGTGTAAATGGCGCACTTGGTACCGTACAGGTAATGTCTCCATATCTTAAGTGCAAACACAACAGCTCGCAGCTCTAAATCGTGCGTAGTGTAGTTCCTTTCATGAACTTTAAGTTGGCGTGAGGCGTAGGCTATAACTTTATCCCGTTGCATCAATACACCACCAAGACCCTGAATTGATGCGTCGCAGTAAACCACAAAGTCGTCTGTGCCCTCTGGCAATGAAAGGATAGGTGCACTGCAAAGTCTATCCTTTAAGTGCTGAAATGCTAATTCCTGTGCATTTCCCCATCGATAAACAACGCCTTTCCGCGTTAGTGAGGTGAGAGGCTGTGCAATCTTGGAAAAATCCTTAATGAACCTCCTGTAGTAACCTGCCAAGCCAAGAATTGGCGGATTTCTGTTGGTGTGCGAGGTGCAGGCCAGTTCTTAATCGAGTCTACCTTGGATGGATCAACATGGATCCCATCCTTGTTTACCACATGGCCTAGGAAATGGACTTCACGAAGCCAGAAGTCGCATTTCGAGAACTTTGCATAAAGCTGTTCTGTTTGAAGGAGTTCCAAAATAAGTTGTAGATGGTGCTCGTGTTCCTCCTGACTCTTCGAATAGATCAGGATGTCGTCGATGAAAACTATAACGAACTTGTCCAGGTAAGGCTTGCACACTCGGTTCATCAAGTCCATGAAGACCGCAGGTGTGTTTGCCAGCCCAAAAGGCATGACCAAAAATTCATAGTGTCCATAACGAGTTCTAAAGGCTGTTTCGGAGACGTCCTCTTCTCGGACTCTCAGCTGGTGATATCATGATCTCAAATCAATATTCGAGTAAAAGCTCGACCCTTCCAACTGGTCGAATAGGTCGTCGATGCGTGGAAGAGGATAGCGATTCTTCACGGTCACCTTGTTGAGTTCTCGATAGTCGATACACATACGGAAGGTACCGTCTTTCTTTTTCACAAATAACACTGGAGCTCCCCAGAGCGAAGAACTAGGACGAATGAAACCTTTGTCCAAGAGTTCTTGTATCTGCGCAGACAGTTCTTCCAATTCAGATGGAGCTAGACGATAAGGCGCTCGAGCTATGGGAGCTGCTCCAGGAGCTAGCTCGATTTGAAACTCGACCTGGCGATGAGGCGGAAGACCAGGTAGTTCCTCAGGAAATTCCTCAGGGTAGTCGCGTACAATCGGAAAATCTTCTATCTTCTTCTCTTTCTTCGAGGTGTCAGTAACGAGAGCCAAGATAGCAGTGTGGCCCTTTCGTAAACACTTCTGGGCCTTAAGGAAAGAGATGATGCTCTCAACAGCACCCCTCTTGTCGTCACAAATCATGAGAGGTTCATCACCTGAACGAGGAATACGGGCAGTCTTCTCATTGCAAAGAATCTCTGCTCGGTGTTGGGATAACCAATCCATACCAATAACGATGTCGAAACCATCATACGTTGGGGTCATTCCTGGCATCACCCTGACCAATCACGAACACTCGACCCCGGGCACCATTGCCGTCGTTATTACTCCCGTTGTTGCCTCCATTATTGTTCCCGTTTCCTTGGTTGTGGTTCTGATTCTGGTTCTGGTTCAACTGTGGGCAGTGTCTCTTAAAATGACCTTCAGCACCACACTGATAGCATCCCTTGTTACCCTGCTGTTGCTGCTGATTCTGTGGAGCTTGTGGCTGCTGTTGTCAGTTCTGGTTTGCAGGACGTGAGCTTCTACAATCTTTGGCTTCATGACCAAGCTTGTTGCATCTCTGACAACGATCTTTGTTGCACGGCCCTCTGTGGTGCAATTTACATCGATTGCACTTAGGGTGATTTCCTCGATATCCACCCTGCCCTTGACTACCAAAAGATTGCTGATCAGGACTCTGGTAGTCATCGATCTTTCGCTGCTGTGCCTGGGACTGAACCGTAGTCGAACCCTTGCTAGAGGTTCCATTCCACTTTCGTTTGTTGTCACTGGGAGTAGCAGAAGTAGTAGTAGTAGTAGTAGCACCAATACGTTTAGGCAGCTTGTTCTGTTCCACTGCTTGGTCTGTGAGACGATGAGCAAAACGAGTAACATCCTGGATGGTTGCAAGGTTAGCAGCAGTCACATGGCTTTGAATCTCTGGTACTAAGCCTTTGAGGTACATCTCAATGCGCTTGATGGGAGGATCCACCATAGCTAGACGCAACACTGCCAGTCCGTTGGATCGTTTCGTGTACGCTTCTATCTCCTGACCCCGTCATCTTCAGGTTAAAGAACTCCACTTCCAGCTTGTGGATGTCATCACGACTACAATATTCATGTTTGATCAGTTCCTTAAAATCATTCCATGGGGTGGCATTAGCAGCCGCCAGCCCCAGCATCTGAATTTGCGCGTTCCACCAAGTTAGCGCAGTGCCTTCGAGAGTTCCAGTGGCATATTTCACCCCACGAGCCTCGGGGCATTCACACATTTCGAAGGCTGACTCGTGCTTCTCAAACTAATGGAGGAGTCCAACGGCCCCTTCAGTGCCACTGAAAGTACTAGGACGACAGTCCATGAACGTCTTGATTGTGCATACAGGTGGCTGAGCGTTCTGACCTTGTTGCGCGAGGAAGAAAAGACAGGGTTAAGCGCGAGAGTTGGGTCATGAGAGTAGGATCTAACATCCTAGGATACGTTCGGAATAGCAGGTTATACCTCCTGCCTGAGCGGCTGCAAGTGCTGCCGTAACTTGTTCGTCGATAAGAGCCGTCAGCTGGGCTTGAGTTAGGTTCACACGTTCCCTCATGATCTTCACATCGAAGGAAACACAAGTAGAAAAGGTGTCGCGAATGTGTGTAAGTGTGGAGTGACAGAAGGGAGCAAGCACACATGTGTTTTCAAGCAATAGTTGTTACATTCATCTAAGCATACTATTAGCAAAGTTCTATGTAACTAGCAAGTAGGCAATATAACATAAACCATATCACCTAGAATGTCGAGTCTTGCACGTGGAGTGAAGCGTCGTTGTGAATCGTTGAGCACTGTACAGGTTATAGTCTGGTTTTAACAAAAAAACATTTTCCCCTTATTAAAACCAAGTTCACTATAACCAATGGCTCTGATACTAATCTGTCACACCCCCAGAATCCACCTGCGGAGTATCACCGCTTGGAGGCGTGACTGACCAGGATCCAGCCACCAATCATATTGAACAAGCATATAAGTAAATATAAAAATCCAACCAATACAATTGGTGTCCAAACAAAACATAGTTCAAGTTGCAAAGCGGAAGCATAACGTTTAAAACCAAAACTTAAGTTTAAATGTTTCGAAGTTTAACATGGCACCCAGCTGTCCATGTCCCACAACGACTCTTCCCCATGCAAGCTCCAGCTAAGCACCTATAGACCTGCAAAGCATGTAGTAACGAGTCAACAATAATGTTGAGAGAGTTCACAGTTGGGTGTTTGTTTTAAGTTGTTCCAAAAACAGTTCCTTTAACTGGCATCCCTGCCGTGGGGGTTACCTCATAGTTGAAAACATGATTTGTTTAACCCATTTACACTGGCAATCCAGCCGTGGGGGCTACCCCATGTTTAGTTATCTGGCTTTTCGGCCGTGGGGGCTACCCCATGTATACCACTAGACTCGTTACCATATCGACCGCTGACTGTAGTCATGTTTATGTGCCCTGAACTGTCAATGTCTATCATCATTGACGTGCCCAGATCCATTAGTTCACGCCCGTCCTCTGCGGCACGGTGTGAGGCTTGTCAGACCTAAATAGCGCTATCTAACTAATGACCCGCTCGCCATTGGCCCGGCGATTAAGTCGATATAAAAAGGAGGGACTTCGTGATAGAGTTTTGGTCTAGTGAAAACTGTCCAAGAGGACGAGGAATTATATTCCTGTACCCGTACTGTCCTACCCAAGAAAGGACGAGGAATCCATATTCCTTAACCCATTCCCAACCCCAGGGAATCCCATGCTTTGTAGAAAGTGTGAACTCACCTTAGGTTAGCTCGGCAGATAAACGAAAGGTCAATCGAGCTGCTAGAGGTCAACCGCCTCCTAACATGGTTACCATACAAGTCAGGTCTAGGTCCAAATAGTGCACGTATGATTACACATAGTTTAACAGGTTATGAACACGTATTGATCATGGCAAACACCTAATACATGTTAACACATTAACAGTAGCATTCAGGTACCAAACAAGTCCAACTTGTGCGACCCGAAAGATAAAGCCCAACAATTAGGCGGCCCATCCCATTGTGCGATCAGCACAACTTGTGCGATCCACAATGGGTTGTGCGATCAGCCTTAAACCCGGCCCAAATAATATAAACAGTTCAATAACTAAACGGCTCAAAATAAATGAACGTGGATCTCTTGTGCGATCCAGATGGCTTGTACGATTGGAAACTAGTCCGGCCCAACATGCATACACGGCCCAACAGTTAAGCAACCATTTCAACTTGTGCGATCAGAACTTGTGCGTTCTGATCTTGTGCGATTTGTTTTATTATCCGCCAATCATGCTAATCGGTTATGTTGTGAAATTTATCAACCAATTCAAACAGTTTCCATCTAACCAATTAATCAATCAAATAAATAAATCATCAATTAATATGAACCCTAATATCAAAACAACTCATCATCATTTCAGTGAAGGAAGCCATCATATCGATTCTTTTTATCAAAGTCAAAAGGTCACCTAAAGTCTATGTATTTAAAAGAAATAAGCTACAATCCACCAAACCAATTGTTGTCGGTCCTGCATATCCGAATATTTAATAATATTTGCATGTGAGTTTGGTGATTTGATTGTCATAATCTTGTGTAATAATATTTAGTATATGTCGGCCATTAAGGAATTGCATATGGAATCATTATTGTTTGAATGAATATACAACCAGAAGATTATTTAGTTAATATATTTCATTTGGAGGAACAATCTAACAAGTGTTACTACTAATGAGATCAATTAAATATACACACAAAGATTCACATAATACACATAAAGTCTCATAACCATTCATTAAATCAACATATCGGATTATCACACAAGGTTCACATACATTACATTAAGTACAACGGTAAGTTTTGAAATACGAGTTGTCACATTATCCCCAAGTTGAAAGAAATTTCGTCCTAAAATTTAGCACGTACTCACTGAGGAAGCTAGTTAAGTTGCATGGTTTTCCTGGGGTGTCACATCCTCCCCCCGTTGATCTGGAATTTCGTCCCGAAATTCCGTAGCTTCAGCCTCAGTAGTGGTTGTACTGTTCGCGAATAGTTGGGGATACTTTTGTTTCATCTGATCTTCGTGTTCCCAGGTGGACTCTGGGCCGCGACGGGAGTTCCAACGAACGAGAGGTATTCTTGTGTGCTTGTGGACCTTAACACCCCGGTCCATGATTTCAACTGGTTCCTCGACGAATCGTAACTGCTCGTCGATAGTGAGCTCTTTTAAAGGAACTATGAGGGTCTCATCTGACAGACACTTCTTCAGATTCGACACGTGGAAAACGTTGTGAACTGCACTGAGTTCTGTTGGTAGGTTCAGTTTGTAGGCCACTTTGCCTATTTTCTCGATGACTTCAAAAGGTCCGACGTATCGTGGCTTAAGTTTGCCTCGTTTGCCAAAACGAACCACACCCTTCCATGGTGAAACTTTGAGTAGCACTCGCTCCACAACCTGGAGCTCGAGTGGTTTCCTGCCCTTATCGGCGTAGCTTTTCTGACGGTCACGAGCTGCCGTCATTCATTGTCGTATTTGAGCAATTCTTTCTGTTGTGTCTACCACAAGTTCTGGACCAGTGATCTGACTATCCCCCACCTCTGCCCAACAAAGAGGTGACCGACATTTACACCCGTACAATGCCTCAAACGGAGCAGCTTTAATGCTGGTGTGGTAGCTGTTATTGTACGAAAATTCCACAAGTGGCAGATGCTTTTCCTAGCCGTTGCCAAAGTCAATCACACATGCCCTAAGCATGTCATCAAAGGGGTTCGCCTGACCTTTAAGCTGTCGCGGCCCGCGTAAGCTCAAGAGAAGGCTTACGCGCCCCGCGTAAACTTAAATTTTCTTGTTTTTTAATTATTTTTAATGATATTTTATATTTTGGGCTCGGTTTTCACATACGGGGTGTATTTTAAGACATATAGGGGTATTTTAAAATATATTAGGATATCTGAAAATTTTTAGGAGGGTTGTTATATCCTCCCCACCTTGTTTTAGAACTCGTCCTCGAGGTCTACTGGAATAAGTGTGGATATTTCCTTTGCATTTCTGATTCAAGCTCCCATGTGTATTTCGGTCCTCTTTTGGAGTCCCACTTCACTTTGACCAGCACTAGTCTCTTGTGCTTGAGGTTCTTGACTTTCCTATCCTCAATCTGTAGAGGCCTTTCTATAAATTTTAACTGTTCATTTACCTCTATATCCTTAGGAGGTACTATTAGTGACTCATCAGCTAAGCATTTCTTGAGATTAGATACATGAAATACATCATGTATCCCTGCCATTTCCTCTGGCAGTTGTAGTTGATAGGCTACAGGTCCTATTCGTCTAATAATCTTAAAAGGTCCAACATACCTGGGGCTTAGCTTTCCCCTTTTTATGAATCTTACCACTCCTTTCCAAGGAGAGACTTTTTATAACACTTTATCTCCTACTTGAAATTCCAATGGGTTTTGTCTATTATTAGCATAACTCTTATGTCGATCACGTGCTGCTTTCAGTCGTTCCTTGACTTGAATGATTTTGTCTGTTGTTTCTTGTACTATCTCAGGCCCAGATAGTTGCTTCTCCCCAATTTCTGCCCAATAGACTGGAGTTCGGCATTTTCGTCCATAAAGTGCTTCGAATGGTGAAGCATTGATACTTGTGTGATAACTGTTATTATAAGAAAATTCTATCAATGGTAAGTGATCATCCCAATTACCTCCGAAATCAATTACACAAGCTCTAAGCATGTAATCCATTGTCTGAATTGTCCTTTCGCTTTGTCCGTCTGTTTGAGGATGATAAGTTGTGCTTAGATTTAACTTGGGTCCCATTGCTTTTTGGAAACTTGTCCAAAAATGAGAGGTAAAACGACTATCTCTGTCAGAAACAATTGATAGAGGAATTCCATGTAAAGAAACTATTTCATTTACATACAATTTAGATAATTGTTCTATACTGAAAGTTTCCTTCATTGATAGGAAATGAGCTGACTTGGTTAGTCTATCTACAATCACCCAGATTGTATCATTGCCTTTCCTTGTTTTGGGTAATTTAGTAACAAAATAATTTGTTATCAATTCCCATTTCCAAACAGGCATTTCTAATTGTTGCAATAAACCTAAAGGTTTCTGATGTTCAGCTTTGACTTGTGAACAGGTTAAACACTTTGCAACGTATGCTGCTATATCCTTTTTCATTCCTATCCACCAGAAATTCTTTCTTAAATCCTGGTACATTTTATCGCTTCCTGGATGCATTGTATACTTAGACTTATGGGCTTCTTCTAATATAAGATGACGTAGGTTTCCTAATTTAGGTATCCATATTCTTTTCTTATGGAATCTCCAAATTCCATCTGTTCCTTGTTCTAATTCTTTGATCATTCCTTTTAGTTTTTCAGTATCATCCTTGATTACTGATTCTTGTGCTTTTCTAATCTATTCATTTAAATCTATTTGTAGATTTAATTGAAGAGAACGTACTCTTTTTGGCTGTTCGTGATACTTTCGGCTTAAAGCATCAGCAACTACATTTGCTTTTCCTGCATGGTACTGGATATCACAATCATAATCACTAAGAATTTCCATCCAGCGTCTTTGTCTCATATTTAATTCCTTTTGCCCGAAGACATACCTTAAACTTTTATGATCGGTGAAAACAGTAAACTTACTACCGTACAGGTAATGTCTCCAAATCTTAAGAGCGAAAATTATAGCTCCTAATTCTAAATCATGAGTGGAATAATTTTCTTCATGATTCTTAAGTTGTCTGGATGCATAAGCTATAACCTTTTGACGTTGCATCAATACTCATCCATAACCTAATTTAGAAGCATCACAATAAATTACAAAATCTTCCGTTCCTTCTGGTAATGCTAGTATAGGTGCATGGGTTAATCTTTGCTTAAGGATACTAAAGGCTTCTTCTTGTTTTTGTTCCCATTTAAACTTAACAGATTTACAAGTTAACTTAGTTAAGGGAATGGCTATTCTAGAAAAATCTTGAATAAATCTTTTATAATAACCGGCTAGTCCTAAGAAACTTCTTACTTCAGTTGGTGACTCAGGGGTTTTCCACTTGGTTATTGCCTCGATCTTGGTGGGATCCACATGAATTCCTTCATGATTAACTAGATGTCCGAGAAATTGTACCTGTTTTAACCAAAACTCGCACTTTGAAAACTTAGCATAAAGCTTTTCTTTTCTTAATAAACTTAAAAGTGTGTGCAAATGCTTTGCATGTTCCTCTTTACTCTTAGAGTAAATGAGAATATCATCTATAAAGACAATTATTAATTTATCCAAATATGGCTTACATATTCGGTTCATCATGTCCATGAATGCAGCTGGGGCATTGGTTAAACCAAATGGCATGACAGTAAATTCATAATGGCCATACCTTGTTCTGAAGGCGGTCTTAGGAATGTCCTCTTCCTGTACTTTTAATTGATGATATCCTGACCTTAAATCGATTTTTGAGAAAAAATCGTGCTCCTTGTAACTGATCAAACAGATCATCAATTCTTGGTAATGGATATCGTTTCTTAATCGTGATCTTGTTTAATTCACGGTAATCAATGCACATACGCATTGATCCGTCCTTCTTTTTTATGAATAAAATTGGCGCTCCCCATGGGGATGAACTTGGTTGTATGAATCCTTTTTCTAACAATTCGTCTAATTGTTTCTTTAGTTCTTGCATTTCTGCAGGTGCCAAACGGTAAGGTGCTTTGGCAATTGGTGTTGTCCCTGGTATTAAATGGATTCTGAATTAAACTTCTCTATCTGGAGGTTGCCCTGGTAATTCTTCTGGAAATACGTCTGAAAACTGTGATACTACTGGAATATCCTTTAATTCTTTTCCTTTAGTGTTAGTGATTATAGAAATCAAATACACTAATGACCCTTTTCTTATGTAACTTGTTGTTTTCATCATAAATATGAATTTAGTGGATCTAGAGGCTTTATATCCTTTAATTGTGATCTTTTCACCCTTTGGTGAATTTACTTGTATTGACTTTTGATCACACAAAATACTGGCTTTATTGGCTATTAACCAATCCATTCCTAATACGACATCAAATCCTGCCAAATTCATGGGGTAAAGGTTTGCTGAAGGATCGTGAAACGACCTAACGAGTCGATCAGAAGAGTACTCAGACAAAATCAGAGGCGGAATTCATTGATTCCGTCTTTGTTTAGCTTGTATTCACTATTAATTGTCTTGTTTATTGATCTCTGAACAAATTACAGTACGTAGACACTTCGACAGCACCTCGGCGTCGGAATCAAGAACCTTACAAATGAAATGGCACAACACCTATTTATAGGAGAGGGTAATTTCGTGTGGAATTACAATTTGTAATTCCATGCGGAATTAAACTTTGTAATTCCATGCGGAATTAAATTCCATGTGGAATTACAACTTGTAATTCCATGTGGAATTACAACTTGTAATTCCATGTGGAATTACACTTTGTAATTTCGTGTGGAATTACCTCCCAACCTATTTTTGACATGTTACTCGTACAACGTGCCCTGATCTTTCAATACTAATCTACGACTCGATACAAGACGAAGTCGACAGACGCATGCACTAACAGACTCCCCCTCGAATCTTGACGGGTCTTGAAGTAACGAGTCTTCTCATTCTTCAGTCTTTACCGGTCTTTGGGCTCTTTCACAATTTGAGACTCGAACGAAGATGAAGTCGACAGACAACTGCACCAACAGACTCCCCCTTGGATGTTGACGGAATCTTCAGTGAGGGTCTTCATCATAACGACTCTTCAATCTTGATCGATCTCCTTTCTTTCTTAGTATGTACCAGGATCTTTTCTTTGGCTCTAACCTCGTCAGACTCCCCCTTTCATCATGCTGGGATCGCTGTCTGGAATTAGCTATCACCTTGAGATTGTATCTTGGCTTTTACTCTAATTAAGCTCTCCACATGTTTCGAATCATCTCCTGGCTTCTCATAACAACAGGATCAAAAACCTTTCTTTCACCTACACACATCTCAACCATTCATAAGATAAACAAATTTTCACATTTTAAAAACTTATCAAAATTTGAAACATTCTAAGTTCTGATTCAAATTGATGAATCATCAAAACATTTCAAAATTTTAACAACACAACAATTTTTCCCAAACCATCTGTTCATCATGTTTAGCCTTTGGAATTTTGAAAATCAGCTCTTCAATATCAGTTGTCGAAAATCTTTTTGGATTTTTCAAAATTTATGTTAAAACACACTAAAATCTTTTTGAATTTTTGACATAACAGAATTTAAATGCATTTAAAGAAATATTTACATACAATATTTTTGTGAGTTTGTGTAAGAGGATCATATCAGTTTATGTGACCAATCACTAGCACCGTTAAGCTTTTAATCGTTTTAAGCTCTAAACGATTCACATAGATTGACGATATAGTTGTCCTCTTAAACTCAATCTAAAAACTTTCGAAATGCTTACCGATACGTTAAGGTATATTAATTTTGCACTAAATTCTTATGGACCCCACGATCTCAGCATATCCCCTCATCATGCAATACACTGACTCAAGTAATGCCTTTAAACTTTTATCAACTGTGATTTGTGCGAAAACAAAGCAGAATGTTTAAACATTAACAATCAGGTCGATACTTCCGTATACGCAGAGAAAGTCCAATGTTTAAACAAAATAAGAAAAATAAAACAAGTTGAAGTTGTTTAGGCTTTAACCACCAGGTCGATACTCCCGTATACGCAGAGGTGATCCAAAGCTTAAACGAAACACCAAAGAAAATAAAGCAGAACGTTTAGGCAATAACATCCAGATCGATACTCACGTATACGCAGAGGATGTCCAATGCTTAAACAAAATAAAGAAATAAAACAAGTTTAAATCTTTGCAAAATAAAATGCACAATCACAGCGACTTTTTAGCAAAGTTATGAAAGTTCACAAACTTAACTAGTTTTATGTCTTTCGACAATCAGCGATTACTGAGTAGGCACACAATCAAGAAGGACAAAACTAAGTACTATGCTTTTGACCATGTTTCCCACTAGAACTAGGCTTTTTCATTTAGGTTTGTATCGTTATCGCAAATCTACTAGTCTAGCTGAGCCTATCGTCATATCCTTAGTGAGACCGTTTATCACATTTTATCATTCCATTTCTTTAGCATGCTGTGACAGTCTAACTGATCTACTATCATCTCCTCTTTTTCACAACAAAACTCATTTTTGCATTTTTTAATGTTTTTGACATTTTCAAATTTTCTGATTTTTTTTTTATTTTTCTCCCCCTAAAATCAAAATATATTTCAATTTTGATTTTCTGAAAAAATTTGAAATCAAACTGTACAAGATAAACTGACAACATGATGAGAATTACTTCAATTCTCCATTCACTTGGCTTAAACAATCAGAACTCCCCCTGACAACAAAACATTTTCCCATAGTGATTTCAAAACACTTAAGTTTGTTTTAATCAAAATGGTTTTTCCGGAAAATAAGTTTTGCGAGTCATTTCTCAAACATGGGGATCATTCATCACCTTGTTCTCTTTAACCACATGTAAAGATTTAACATTTCCAATTTAAACAACAAAACCACTTGTAGAAAATCAATTACAACTTAATGTCCCTGATTTACCACATGTAAGTCGAAATATCACTTTCGTGAATTTCTCAAGAAATGTGTCAATTCCTGTTCCACGCTTACCAACCTGGGAACTCCGGCAAGTCAGGTTTTTCATTTAAACAGTTTCACCCAAGCCTGACTGTCCTTGGGTGATTTTGAATTCTTACTAAACAATGGTGGAAAATTTGCATCATCCATTGTTAGACCAGAATTCTCAATTTTTACCTCAATACAAGGCTCTTCTGGTTTTGACAAACCAGAATCATTGCCAGTTGTATCCGAGGACAAAATCCTTTCGAGATATTCTCTCGCTTTCTTCCTCTTTTTCCTCAGTCTGTCTTTCTGCCCTTGAGAAAGCTTAACTTTCTTTTCTTGAACTTTCTGTTCTTGAACTTTAGGTTCTTGAACTTTCTGTTCTTTGGGCTTGACATTGACTGGTTTCTTTGCCATTTTCTGAGTTTTAACCCTCGATCTTTCCTTTGATCTCATTGGGCAATCTCTGGCAATGTGACCTTTGATATTGCATACAAAGCATCTTCTCGTCTCATAACTCCATCTTTGCCAATTAACAGCAATGTGTCCTCTCACACCATAAGTGTAACACACCCTGTTATCGTACCAATCACCACCTTCAGTCCAAACCTTCAGATCATATCATTGTTTGGCTTGGTGATAGTCATTTCTCCTCTTGTATCCTGGATTTGGCTTTTGAGCACTGTGGTCAAACCTGCACCATTTATTACCAACTGTTTTTGAGTTTTGATTTTCCAATTTTTGTAATTTTTTATCACGATTGGATGATTGAACTGATGAGCTTTTATTTTCTTTTTGAATATTTTTCTGCTTTTTATCTTTTTGTTTTTGTTCCACATTCTTCTTTACAGGTTTTTGCATTGAGCATTCACCTTTCTCAGTAGAATGTAGAACAGTTTCTTGAAACATTTCATTTAATTTCAAAAATATTTTTCTTTTTTCAATATCATCATCAGTTTTCTCATCACAATCTTCAACTTTGACTTTGTCAAAGTTTGTGACATTGTCACTTATTGGATCAGAATTGATCGGTTTTGGACATGGATAATCTGGTGTTGATGACGAAGTCTCAAAACCTTTCAATTTCTTTTCAAGTTCATCAATTTTGTTCCTTGAATTCTCAGCTTCATTTTCAAGCTGAGATATTCTCTCAAAATGAGACTTGATTGTCTTTTCATTTTTAATATTAATAGTTTCAAGAACAGATTTTTCATTTTCTAAAACTTTTAACTGTTCATGAAATTTTGTTTCATTTGCTTTCAAATTTTTGTTCTCCATCTTTATCCAGAAATCTTCATCTTCTGAAGATTTCTTTTTGCTTTCAAAATCCTTTTCTTTCTCTTTCAAAATCTTGTTTTCTAATGTCAAACTGTTCAAATCATTTAACAGTTTTTCATTTTCAGATTTCAACCTCTCACAATTTTCCTGCAAATCAAAAATCTGTTTCTTATCAGCTTTCTTCTCGTCTTTCAAAACTGAAATTTCTTCAGTCTGTTCCTCTCCCACTTGGACACCTTTATTCCTGCTTCTTTTTAATATTGATTTTCCATTTTGACTTTTCTTCTTCTCAGCATTTCTCTCCATCTCTTCTTCAAGTTTCTCAATGAATTGACAAATTGTCAATCTAGAGTATTCTCCAGTTCTTTTTAAATCCAAAAGATATGTACCCCACTCTTGTTGAGGTATGGCATTGGCTAATTTATCAACCCATTCATTTCGACTTTTCTGAATACCCTTCTCAGACATTGATCGAACAAGATGGCTATATCTCTCAATGATATTCTTTGTACTTTCTCCTGGACAATCTGAAAACGAGTCAAACTCTTTCTTTAATACATTTATTCTATTAACTGTTTCACTATTCATATTAAAGAAATTTATATCCATGATTCGGAAACACGTTTATCAAGACAGTCACTTTCAAACAAAACACCTTTCAACTGTTCCGAGTCTGAAGTGGGCTGCACTAAACAGTGATTGGGCCGAGAACTATGATGATAACTAGCAAATTGTGGGCTGACAAGACACAAAAGCTATTGGCCCAAAGATACAAATTATTCTGATTGGACTGAGAAACACAAGCAATTAACAAAGATTCACATGGGCGGCTTTTTCAATTCTCGTGGCCGACAACACCTCACATGCACACATTAAATACCCGACACACCCGAACAATTCATATCAAACAGTGGAATCGAGGTGATTATTGGATTGCCATGATATTCAATTTTTGCTGACAATATTAATACCCAACACAATCCTATTGGACCTCAACCCTTTGTTTTTTTTAACTTTGAATCACATGCAATCTTAATTGAATTAATAGCCGACCACTTCTTTAATACATCTCACATGCAGCACTAAACCGACACTTTGTCTGAATTAATATCTCAAACAGAATAGTACACTTGAAACGAAATCACCTTATCTCGTTTGAACCTCTTCAAACGATATTATGCTTTCAAACGGAAACAACAAATTCAAACAGGATTACGTTTTTGAAACGGAATTATAATTTCGTTTAAAAGATTTCAAGCGGAAAAACTAATTCCGTGCGGAATTAGTTGCAGATTCAAACAAGATTACTCAATATAGTTAATTCCGTGCGAGATTAAGACTTAATTCCACGTGGAATTAATATGATGTCATCATGTTCGAACTGATTTTCATGCGGAATTACAAATTTTGTCAATTTTAGATTGAATTAAGGTCCAATTTTCTCAAGGCTTTGTTAAAACAGTGTTTTGCAGAAAATATGTGAAAATCAGTCCATTTCAACTGTTAAATCCTGATAAATTTGTAAAAGAAAGTGTAGAAATCAGAATTTTCCAGCGAAAACGAGCTAAACAGTAAGAACTCTTCCTCCTGAGCTCTGATACCACATGAAGGATCGTGAAATGACCTAACGAGTCGATCAGAAGAGTACTCAGACAGAATCAGAGGCGGAATTCATTGATTCTGTCTTTGTTTAGCTTGTATTCACTGTTAATTGTCTTGTTTATTGATCTCTGAACAAATTACAGTACGTAGACACTTCGACAGCACCTCGGCATCGGAATCAAGAACCTTACAAATGAAATGGCACAACACCTATTTATAGGAGAGGGTAATTTCGTGTGGAATTACAATTTGTAATTCCATGCGGAATTACACTTTGTAATTCCATGCGGAATTAAATTCCATGTGGAATTACAACTTGTAATTCCATGCGGAATTACACTTTGTAATTTCGTGTGGAATTACCTCCCAACCTATTTTTGACATGTTACTCGTACTACGTGCCCTGGTCTTTCAATACTAATCTACGACTCGATACAAGACGAAGTCGACAGACGCATGCACTAACAGACTCCCCCTCGAATGTTGACGAGTCTTGAAGTAACGAGTCTTCTCATTCTTCAGTCTTTACCGGTCTTCGGGCTCTTTCACAATCTGAGACTCGAACGAAGATGAAGTCGACAGACAACTGCACCAACATTTGCAATAAATTTCTGATTTAGAATTTCTATTCTTGCTCCCTGCAAAATTTCAGAAATTTTAATGGTTTCCCCATTTGCTGTCTCTACTAGACATTCTTGTGAAAGTTTAGTTAATGATTGATTGAGAAGTTTGCAAAATGAAGTATTAATAAAACTTTGGTTTGCACCAGAGTCAAATAATACTTTAGCAAAAATATCATTAACTAAAAACGTACCAGTGATCACATCCGGGATCATCTTTGCTTCTTCTGTAGTCAGAACAAATGCTCTAGCATTTTTGGTATTCTTGTTATTCGTAGCTGGAGCTAACTTTGGACAGTTTGGCTTGATATGACCTTGTTCTCCGCAGTTGTAGCATATTCTGTTGTTAGCTTTCTTCCTGCAGTCTTCTTCCTTATGTCCCGATATTTTGCAGAAGTTACAGTATATGGAGTATCTTCCCTGAATGCTTCCTTTTGCAATTCTTACAGTAGGGTGCAGAGGTAGAGCCTACATTTTTCCCACGGTTAGAATTTCCAGAACGAAATTCTTGTGTAAGCTTCTGGGTTAGGTTTCTTCTTTGATCATCTTCTCGCGTACGGACTAATTCATCTGTCAAGGTGTTGGCTAGTTCTACAGCTTCTTCTATGGTTTGAGGTCTAGCTGCCTTGACTACATGCCTTATCTCCCCGATTAATCCCCAGATGTAACGGGAGATTAACACTGGTACCTTACTATCCACTCCAGTCATTCTAAGGTTTAAGAATTTGTTTGCTATCTGTTTTTTTTCATTAGGAGGGCATAATTTCCTTTCTACCATGTTTTTAAACTCCTCCCATTCCATATTGTAAGTTCTATCACTTCCTTTAGTCTGGAGAATAGTGTTCCACCATTCTAGTGCTGAATTCTTAAACAAATTGGAAGCAAACATTATCTTATCTTCTTATGCGCACTTGCTTATTTTTAAGACTGTCTCAGTCTTTTCTATCCAACGTAGAGTTGCAATGGCCCCTTCGTTGCCCGAGAATTCCATTGGTTTACAAGACCATAATTATTTGTAAGAACAACCGTAAGAGACGGTTCTTCTTCGTTTGGGGATGGGTATTTGAAGTACGGGTCCATTGTTCACGCTGTTTTCAGGTTCAGATGGTCGCTTGCTATCATGTTTACTTTTATTTTCTGCTTCTCTAACTGTTTGAAGAATATATGGCATTGCATCTATTATTCCTTGTGCTACTATGTGTTGAATGGCACTGTTATCCACTTGGTTTCCATTATTGTTATTTGGATTTTCGTTACCCGGGTTATTGTTACTCTGGTTATCGTTATTCAGATTTTCCTGATTCACCTCGTCGGCCATCTGAATTTAAACATTTGCAAATTATTAATATCGCAGAATAATTAATAGTTTAAGTAACAACCACATGATACACATATTGGTCAAAAACGTCAAGCATTGCGACTTTACTCTTTTTATATAGTATGCGTCAAATACACACTAAAACAGGAAATTACAACACTATTATGCATCACTAACCACAAAGTGGTCTATACTACAATATATTATTATTATATATATAGATTATATATATAGATTATATATATAGATTATATATATAGATTATATATATAGATTATATATATATATATATATATATATTCGTACAAACATATTATATATTTATTATATTATTATTATTACCAACTCCACTATCATCTTCATGGATATGGATTTCTCCCAAAATCCATCTGACGCTCGTCATATTTCCAGACGAGTTGTTCTCCTACATACCTCATCCTCTCACTACTTTCTAAGATTTCTTCTCCGAAAGTTCGGAGTTCTTGCAAATTCTCTGCACTCATTGGGGTGCAGGTGCCGGTACTGGATCTGGGTACTGTGGCATGGGATTCTCCTGAGGGTACGGATTCTCTAAAATCTCCCTAATGTATTCATCGTTGTCATAATAGGGATCTAGAGGGTCCAGACCTAGATACGCTGCTATGTTTGGCAAGGTTTCGTTGTTTAGATGGTAGCGTGGCACATAATCCCTAAGATCATCAAACCATGGATCATAATTTGGGTCTAAGGGATTAGGGGCTGGTATCCTATGTATCTCCTCAGGGTTGAAATCATGCATTTCTACCTCCATCGGCTGAGTGGGAATTAAAGGTAAGGGTTGTGGGGCTACTAGTTGTTCCAGACTTGGGTCGGCAGCAGTTGTGGCTAGGATATGGAAATTCGCTAAGCTCCTATTAAGCATATCCTGTATATGGGCATCTGACTCTCGCTTAGCGGCTGCTAGGACTCTTTGCTGTTGCAACTTTCGCATTCTTTTTCTACGTTCAAATGCTCCCTTACTGAACCATCCTCTCCTTTTCTGAGGGAATGGCTCTTCAGACTGAGCTTTAAAGGCAAACATTCCTTCTTCCTGATCAGCGGAATACCCAGAGAGGGTTGGCTGGGAAGAGGTCCCTTCACTCCTAGGTGAATCGGACAATTGACGATACACGTCTGAGGGTCCTTGATCACTCATACTGTAAACTAACAAATAGTCAAATAACACATAACAATAAAATACAGATATTCACGTATTTTAAAATTTTTATTTCCTAACAATTTAGATAATATATTGTTATCAGCAGAACACTCACGTGGCTGAATCAGTGGCTAAGCTCTGATACCACCTTCTGTCGCAACCCCCGCCCCCTTATCTGTCCCGGGAACGGGCGGCCACGAACATTCGTTTGTGGTGGTATCAGTTATTAATTTGGCAGCGGAAATTACATCAGGACCGTAGTTAGGAAATGTTTATCAGAGTAAAAGCACCATATTTTATATTAATAAACACATGGGTAAACCCAAGTTTTTTTTTATTACAATAGGGATAAACCCTATATTATTGAATTTAAAACATCGTCTTTTAGATAACTTTTATAGACACATTTTTCCAAGCTGTCAGTGCTCTCCAGCTGGCTTTTTCCTAATTGGCTGTCACATTGTGTTACCTGAAACACGTTTTAAAAACATTTGTCAGTGGAAATACTGGTGAGTGAATCCCGGTTTAATCAAGAAGAGTTTTATCAATAAACACGGTATTGAGAGCGATCACATTGTTTATTTCTACACAATTACTCATTCAATACTGTCAATCCTGACTGGTGGGTCATATTACACATTGGCTAACTCGTCGTCCAATGGTAACGTGTTCCACATTTTGTATACAAAACCCCAACATACCGGCAGTAATTGAAGAACTACAAAGACTCAATCACTGCTTAATCATATTGTAAAGCATTTAAGGTTTTGTAAAACAGTTCACAAAAAGGTTTACAAAAAGCGGATAAACTCACATTGCTGTTTTAGACTTCTTCTAGGGTTTCCTGGTGTTAATCTATAATTTACACAAATGTATATATGTTAGTATAATAACCCTTTATTTATATTAACAATACCCTCCTCGGGACGGTATTCCAACAACTACGTCGGGCAGAACCACGACAGTTGTTACGGAACCCTGGATCAATCGGGCAGCGTATCTAATACGTAACTGGGGTTATAATACTTACAACGGAGCAGAACCTCGCTAATTAGGGGGTATTATACTCGGAAATTATGCCTATTATGTGAGAATTCGATTAGAAAGAAATGAATTGAGCGACGGAAAACGAAATCCCGAGGCCTTCTTATATAGGGCTGAAAATTGAAGTCCTCGCGGCCCGCGTAAGGTTTAGGCCAAGGCCTACGCAGTCCGCGTACTAGGGGGGTTAGGCTGTAGCTGATCTGGGTCACGAACTAGGTTCAACACGCGTTATGACACGTGTCATCACAGGGGTTCGCCTGACCTTTAAGCTGTCGCGGCCCGCGTAAGCTCAAGAGAAGGCTTACGCTCCCCGCGTAAACTTAAATTTTCTTGTTTTTTAATTATTTTTAATGATATTTTATATTTTGGGCTCGGTTTTCACATACGGGGTGTATTTTAAGACATATAGGGGTATTTTAAAATATATTAAGGTATCAAAAAAAATTTAGGAGGGTTGTTATACAGAGCATCAAGTTACGTACATTTCTGGACTATTTCTAGATGGGGCTCTGTTATGGTGGAACGTTCAGGTTTAGACTCTAGGTGAGGCTGCAGCATATGCTTTGACCTGGGATGAGTTGAAAGAGCTGATGCGTAAGAAGTATTGTTCGAGGGCAGAAATTCAGAAATTGGAAACTGAATTTTGGAATTTGAAAATGGATGGCCCAAAGATAGCTGAGTATGTTCAGAGATTTCATGATTTGTCTCGTGTTGTGCCCTACTTGGTAGAACCAGAGTTCAAGAGGATCAAACATTTCATCTGGGGTTTGGCACCTCAGATTCTCAACATGGTAACTGCTTCTAAGCCTCCAACAATTACTGAAGCAATCGATTTGAGTGTGGTACTGACTAAAGAAGCGATTCGTATGGGAAAGTTCTCAATTTCTGAGACCAAGAAGAAAGAGACTCATGTAGATTCGTCAGGAGAAAACAAAAGGAAGTTTTCGAATTTTAAGAAGGGTACCCAAGGAAACAACAACATTGCTAGCAAGCGGAGAGATGCTAACCCACCAGCCGAGGTCAGGACTGGTGCTGCAAATGCTGAGAACAGGGGAAAAGGGTATATGGGCACTCTGCCCAAGTGTGATGTATGTCAGTTTCATCATGTTGCTCGATGCAGGGTTGGGAAATGTGAAACATGTGGAAAAGTTGGTCATTCTAAGGAGACCTGCTGGTATGGAAACAGACGTTGAAATGGTGGGCAAGGAGGAAATGGAAATGGAAATGGTAATGGTAATGGTAATGGCAACCGTGGTGGAAACGGTTTTGGGAATAGAAACGAGGGAGGAAACAATAATCAGGGAGGTAGTGGAAACCGGAACGGAAACGGGAATCCGGCGGGAAATGGAAACCGTAGAGGAAATAATAACAACAACCAAGGCAGAAATGGAAATGGGCGCGGCCAAGGTTGTTATGGCTGCGGTAATGTAGGGCATTTCTAGCAGGATTTCCTGAAGAATAACCAAGCTCATGGAAGAGTTTTCAACATTGGAGCTAGGGAAGCTCGCCAAGATCCGAACATAGTCACTGGTACGTTCCCTATTAATCAACATTTTGCATCTGTGCTATTTGATACCGGTGCCGACTATAGCTTCGTATATCTAGAGTTTAAGAATATACTCGGTTTAGTAGCAAGTAAGTTAGATTTCCCGTACTCAATAGAACTAGCTAATGGGAAGCTAGTGGAAGCTAGTGAAGTGATTAGAGGCTGTGTTATAGAGCTTGGAGAGCGTAAGTTTTCGTTAGATCTTCTGCCAGTGGAATTGGGAAGCTTCAACGTAGTAATTGGGATGGATTGGTTGTCGAGTAATCGAGCTAAGATCATATGTCATGACTCATGAGAAGGTTATCCGCATTCTGATGGCGAATGAAGAGACGATCGTGATTCATGGGGAGAAGCATGATACGCCCCTATGGATTATTAGTTGTTTGAAGGCACGGAAGTTTTTGCGTAAGGGATGTGTTGCCTTCTTAGCTCATGTCGTGGACAAAGAGGCCAAAGAACTGAAGCTCGAGGACATCCCTGTGGTAAGTGAATATCCTGAAGTCTTCCCCCGAAGACTTGCCAGGATTACCTCCTCAACGACAAGTCGAATTCCATATTGACTTGGTTCCAGGCGCCACGCCTGTAGCCAAGGCACCTTATCGACTTGCGCCTTCAGAGATGCAAGAGTTGTCAGCGCAGCTGCAGGAGCTACTAGATAAGGGATTTATAAGGCCAAGCTTCTCGCCTTGGGGAGCTCCAGTTCTGTTCGTCAAGAAGGACGGTATCCCTTGCCGCGGAGTGATGGTCTATTCGATCAACTTTAGGGTTCAAGTTACTATTCCAAGATCGATCTTCGATCAGGTTATCAGCAGCTGCGGATTCAAGAAGAAAGTATACCGAAGACTGCCTTCAGAACTCGTTATGGACATTACGAGTTTCTAGTGATGCCGTTTGGGTTGACTAATGTGCCGGCAGTGTTTATGGACTTGATGAACCGAGTTTGCAAGCCGTATCTCGATAAATTCACGATCATATTTATCGATGATATTTTGATCTATTCACGGACGAAAGAAGATCATGAGCAGCACCTCAGAGCTATCTTAGAGCTGTTAAAGAAGGAGAAGCTCTACGCAAAGTTTTCGAAGTGCGAGTTTTGGATACGCGAAGTGCAGTTTCTTGGTCACGTGGTAAATGAAAATGGAATTCATGTGGATCCCACCAAGATCGAGGCGATTAAGAATTGGGAAACTCCGAAGACGTCGACCGAGATCCGACAGTTTTTGGGTTTAGCAGGGTATTATCGCCGATTCATTGAGGATTTCTCCAAGATCGCTCAACTGCTGACCTCCCTCACTCAAAAGGATAAGAAGTACGAATGGGGAGACAGACAAGAAGAAGCCTTTCAGATGCTTAAGAATAAGCTTTGCGATGCACCTATTTTATCCTTACCCGATGGCACCGACGACTTTGTGGTATAATGTGACGCCTCGCGTCAGGGATTGGGCTGTGTGCTAATGCAGCAACAGAACGTTATCGCTTATGCTTCGCGCCAATTAAAGGTCCATGAGAAGAACTATACCACGCATGATTTGGAGTTAGGCGCAGTGGTGTTTTCTTTGAAGATTTGGCGACATTATCTGTATGGTACTCGATGTACGATTTTTACAGATCACAAGAGCCTCCAGCACATATTCGATCAGAAGGAGCTTAACATGAGACAGCGACGTTGGGTTGAGTTGTTAAATGATTATGATTGCAAAATCAAGTATCATCCAGGAAAGGCGAATGTGGTAGCAGACGCCTTAAGTCGAAAGGAAAGGATCAAGCACATAAGGGTTAGGGCTTTAGAGATGATTATTCAGACAGATCTCTCGTTGCGTATTCGTGCTGCACAGAGGGAAGCTCTTAAGAAAGAGAACATTAAGGATGAATACCTCAGAGGAATGGAGAAAAAGCTGGTACCCAACGAGGAAGGAACCTTGTATTTCATGGGGCGTATTTGGGTTCCGCTTTTTGGTGGTCTTAGAGAGGTTATTTTTTGTGAAGCTCATAAATCGAGGTACTCGATCCATCCAAGATCGGACAAGATATACCAAGATTTGAAGGATTACTACTGGTGGCCAAAGCTTAAGTGCGATGTTGCTATGTATGTTGGGAAGTGTTTGACTTGTGCCCAAGTGAAGGCCGAGTATCAGAAGCCTTCAGGTCTTCTGCAACAACCAGAAATACCCATATGGAATTGGGAGCAGATTTCTATGGATTTCATAACGAAGTTGCCCAGAACTCCCAGAGGTCATGATACGATTTGGGTAATCATAGATCGTTTGACAACGTCTGCGCACTTCTTACCGATCAAAGAGAATGATAACACTGGTAAGCTAGCCGAGCTTTACCTAAGGGAGATAGTTGCACGTCATGGAGTGCCTATCTCGATTATATCGGACAGAGATGGACGGTTTGTGTCAAGTATTTGGCAATCCTTCCAGGAAGCTTTTGGTTCTCAGTTGAATCTGAGTACAGCTTTTCACCCGCTGGCGGATAGACAGAGCTAGAGAACGATTCAGACGCTTGAAGATATGCTACGTGCTTGTGTTATGGATATGGGTGGCAGTTGGGATACTCATCTGCCTTTGGTTTAAGTTCTCCTACAACAACAACTACCATACAAGCATCCAAGCTGCACCATTCGAGGCTCTCTACGAACACAAGTGTCGATCGTCGTTATGCAGGGCAGATGCAGGTGACAGGCAGATGGTTGGTCCCGAACTGGTCCAAAAACAACTGATAAGATCATTCAGATCTGATAGCGCATTAAGGCGGCTCGTGATCGCCAAAAGAGTTATGCGGACCAAAGACGAAAACCCTTGGAATTTGAAGTGGGTGATATGGTTTTGTTAAAAGTTTCACCTTGGAAAGGTGTGGCATGCTTAGGGAAGCGTGGTAAGTTAAACCCAAGATATATCGGGCCGTTCAGAATTTTGGAAAGGATTGGTTCAGTGGTATACAAGTTGGAGCTGCCAGCAGAACTTAATGGTGTTCATAATACATTTCATGAATCTAATCTGAAGAAAAGTCCAACACAAGAGAGAGTGGTCATCCCTACTGATGAAGTTCACATTGACAACACACTCCACTTCACCGAAGAACCTGTTGAGGTTACGGATTGGAAGGTTAACAAGACTCAGAGGAGTAGTGTTAAGCTTGTCAAGGTTAGATGGAACGCGCGTCACGACCCAGAGTTTACCTAGGCGCGTGAGGACCGTATGAAAGCAAAATACCCACATTTGTTCCCCAACTCCCCTGCAGCTAATAGTAAAGCTTAAAATTTCTAGACGAAATTTTCTTAACAGGGAGAGAATGTGACAATTGTCAAATTTGCATGTAACCGTACAATGATTAGACAATGATTATAACTTAATGAATGCGCTGATTTACAATTAATGACTTGAATTGCTTTCTGATTATTGTTATCATACATACATGTGCATCATATATTGCAAAATGTCATATCACTACTGCATGCAAACTTTATTGATTCAGATGATGCACGAAACAATGTTAGCACAGTTATCAGAAAAATGCTGACGGAGTTCAGTACACAGGCAGACATGGTATTGAGACACAGATTGTGCCAGAAACTAATAGTTACACTAGTATAGTGTGTAGGAAAGTAAGGATCATAAAACTTCCTTCCTAGTGATAGTTTAAGTGCCGGAAAGTGCCTGAAACTCACTTAAATTGCTGAATTCAGCAAAAATCAGCATTTAAACACTTGAATATCATGCAGATATGATTAAATGGTCCAGAATGCTTTCCTAAGTGTCGGGAATCAAAACTGTCACAAAAAGTAACATAAAGCTCACTAAACTGCATAGTTTAGCACCTAAACGAACCGGTAACCAACCGAACAACCGGACACTACCCGAAACACCAAATTTTCACTAGAAGCATTGTTTTAACATTTCCAAGCTAGTTATGGCCCCCGAACATCATAACACACTATATAAACACATAACAACTAAACACCTAACTAGATTACTTGGATTTGAACTAGATAATCTAACTAAGCATTACAACACAACTAAACACCCCCCCCTATCTTACGGTTAAGAGTGGGCCCCCACTCTTGATTTTATTTGAATATTAAACTAGATCTTGCCTCCTACTTTACTAAACACATTATACATTAGACTTTTCAATGTTGGAAGTTATAAGAATTAACCACAAGGGCCATATGCTCTCATTCTCGCACTTCCTACTTCACTCAAAACTCTCCTCCTCTCCCTCTTTGGTCTCGGCTGAACACAACCACCCACAATCCATCATCATCATTCATTCTTCATCTATTCCATTCATATACAAAGGTGTAAGAAGCAACATAAGGAAGCTAGGAACTCTTGTAAGTTGAAGGACCTCTCATACAAGCTTTTATCCACCTCTTCTTCATCTTGTAATCATCCCTAGCCTTGAGCTAGTAGTAAGATCATCTCCATCCATTTTTACATCTTATTTTGTTGGTTAAAAGATGATACAAGTTGATAATCTTTAAGAACACTATGAATCTTGAACATGAAACTTAAATATAAGACTAAAATCATAAGAAATCATGTTGTTTAAGTGTTGTTATGCTTGTTGATTGATGATTGATTGTGTTTATGATGTTAAACATCATATGATCTTGCTAGATGGTGATTAAAGACATAATCTAGAAAGATGAGAGGATGATTATGTTAAGATCAAAGTAATCATCCATATGTTAAGCATGAACTTGAAAGTATAAATTGTTTTTCTTGAAATATGATGATCAAAGTGAATATAAAGTCTTGTAAACATATGATTTCAAGAATGATCTTTCAAGAAACCAAGTTAAAAATTCAAGATTTAAATCAACTTGGTTCTTAAAGAAATTAACCATATTTTTAGTGGTTAATCAAGTGTAGGATCATGTATTTAACAAGAAAAACTCAAGAAGAAATATTTTTAGAAAATTTATTTACGAGTTGTAAACATCTAATTTCTTCAATAATGATGTTTTTAAATAAATAACCACACTTTAAAGGGTAACTAAGCTTACTAAACACACTAGTAAGTTACTATAAATTTTTGTAAATTTTCAAGTTCATGAAGTACTGATTAATGCTTGATTTTGGCAAATTGGTAAGTGTTGATTGGTTTATTGTTGATTGTGGTGATTTATAAAAGAAAATGATATGCTTTGAAAGAATGGAAACCTCCATTTTTAAGGGGAAACTATGGCAAATTTTTTCTAGAAATTTAACACTTAGAAAAATATTTTTAAACAAATATTTACAAGTATATTTTTAAACCATGAATTTTCATACAAAGTTTGCCATAGATTTTGTTACAAAATTTTTTTAATTATTGGATGTTGGTTTTTGATAATAAAAATGACTAAATATGTATTTAGGAAAATATATATTTAGATGTCACTATGTGTGTGATTATTTGTATATTATGTGTATTAGTTATATTATTTTAGGACTTGAAATAATATAACTCACCAATATATCAAGAAATTACAATACAAAATATTACCAAAATTCCAAGAAATAAATATATAATCTATACCCAAAATATCGGAGAAACCGAACAAGGAATATAACCTACAAAATATCGGAGAAACCGAGCATGGAAACCTCCATTTTTAAGGGGAAACTATGGCAAATTTTTTCTAGAAATTTAACACTTAGAAAAATATTTTTAAACAAATATTTACAAGTATATTTTTAAACCATGAATTTTCATACAAAGTTTGCCATAGATTTTGTTACAAAATTTTTTTAATTATTGGATGTTGGTTTTTGATAATAAAAATGACTAAATATGTATTTAGGAAAATATATATTTAGATGTCACTATGTGTGTGATTATTTGTATATTATGTGTATTAGTTATATTATTTTAGGATTTGAAATAATATAACTCACCAATATATCAAGAAATTACAATACAAAATATTACCAAAATTCCAAGAAATAAATATATAATTTATACCCAAAATATCGGAGAAACCGAACAAGGAATATAACCTACATAAATATTCCGGAAATAAATTCATAAGTATATTTTGGTAATTGGTATTTTGGACATCAAGAGAACAAAAGTATGATTTTTATAATGGTTACAAGAATATATCATATTTTTTACAAGGAGAAAATATATTATTTTTGGGCAAATAAAAATATATATATTTTTCTTGAGATTATTAGAAGATATATTATTTTTGGGAGAAAATATGTGACAACTCGTATTTTAAGAACCTTTCGTTGTGCTTTAATGTAACTTGTGTGAACATACGTGATTAATTGATGTGTTTGATTACAATGAATGTTATGATTTTATATGTTATGTGTTACGTAGTTGTAATGTGAAACTTGTCCGGTCGCACAAATAATTGGGCCAACTCCATTCGCTTTGAACCCGTGGCCCAAGGGCAACCCAAGGATTGCCAAGGATGCGTTCGGCCCACTCCATTTAGCGCATAACAACATGGAGATGGGTGTTTACTCCTCATAATCTTGCAAACATAAACACACACCAAACCCTAGCTCTCCCTCTCCTTTCTACTCGAACTGGACGGCTGCCTTCCCCATTCTTCAAGATCTTTTCCTCGTGTGGCACCACTCTCCTTATCCAAGCAATCTAGGGTGCACGATATTTCTCAGTTAGTATGATTAAGAATTGTTTTAATCTTGTTCGATTATGTTTGATTATGTGCAATCATATCTAATTAGGGTTGTTGCTAGAAAACATGATGAATGATGTGGACTATGATAATTTGCATAAACGTAAGTTAAGGGAGGGTATGATCTTGGTGTTAAACTGTTAATTGAACATACATGAACACATCATAAGGATTGCTAGTGTTCTTAGGGTTGAATTGAGGATTAATCAATAACTCGAATTAATGAGATAAGGATGATCGATGATTTGGTAGTATAACATGTTCATCGTAATGTTAGCTTGTTGTTTGGATCTTGAATTATGTTTGTTGATTGTAAATGAAGATCACGGAATTAATCATGAGATAATAATAATTTCCATGTATGGATCTATGAACAATTGTTTCGAATTCTGTGTAACATGATTGAGAAATTAGTTCTATAATTATGGAAATTATGTAACTGAATTGGGGATTTGGCTTGGTTGCACAAGCCAACCCGAGTCGCACAAGAGTTATGACTCGCACAAGACATAGATCAATCGCACAAGTCGGTGGGCTGGTACAAACATTGGGCCGGGTAATTGGGCTGAGTCGCACAAGTTCCAGTCGCACAAAATGGCCTCAATCGCACAAGGGATGGGGTCGTGCATGTCATTGGGCCGAAACCCAATCGCACAAGACTGATGGGCCGAGGGTGGTGTGGATCGCATAAGGTCACCCGGATCGCACAAGGTCATTCGGGTCGCACAAGGCATGTGGGCCTGAATGCCTGGGCCATACAATTCAGTGTTTGTTGTTTGGACTGTTATGTGATAAGTGCTGATGAACTTGCATGTTAGACTGTATGATTTAGACTGATGCTGCCATGCTATGTGATGTTGTTGTTACGTGTTAAGTGAATGTTACTTGTTAAATACGTGGCTCACTAGTAAACCAAAAACTGATTGACATTGATAACCATGTTAGGACGTGGTTGGTAGATCAATTGTGAACAAGTAAATTTCATTACCGAGCAATCCAAGGTGAGTTCATTCCTCTTGAGCATGCGTCCCGGTGGGTGGGACAATCATTGGGTATTCCTGAGAGGAATAAGTCATTTGGGTAAAACTGGGATGTTGGATAATACACTCACTCCTATCACCATTTGGGTAAAACTGGGATGTTGGATCTTGAATTATATTTGTTGATTGTAAATGAAGATCACGGAATTAATCATGAGATAATAATAATTTCCATGTATGGATCTATGAACAATTGTTTCGAATTCTGTGTAACATGATTGAGAAATTAGTGGGCTATAATTATGGAAATTATGAAACTGAATTGGGGATTTGGCTTGGTTGCACAAGCCAACCCGAGTCGCACAAGAGTTATGACTCGCACAAGACATAGATCAATCGCACAAGCCGGTGGGCTGGTACAAACATTGGGCCGGGTAATTGGGCTGAGTCGCACAAGTTCCAGTCGCACAAAATGGCCCCAATCGCACAAGGGATGGGGTCGTGCATGTCATTGGGCCGAAACCCAATCGCACAAGACTGATGGGCCGAGGGTGGTGTGGATCGCATAAGGTCACCCGGATCGCACAAGGTCATTCGGGTCGCACAAGGCATGTGGGCCTGAATGCCTGGGCCATACAATTCAGTGTTTGTTGTTTGGACTGTTATGTGATAAGTGCTGATGAACTTGCATGTCCTCGTGACGAAGTGCAGAAACTGGAGAACGAGTATTATGATCTGAAAATGGTGGGGTATGAGATTGAGGCATACACGAAGCGGTCTCATGAATTCGCTAACATGTGCCCGAACTTATCACGACCTCCACACCGAAGAATTGAAGTGTACATCAAAGGATTAGCCCCTCAGGTTAAGGGCTTGGTTACTGCAGCGAACCTCAACAACTTACCTCAAATCATCCGCTTAGCTCATAAGATCACAAATCAGGAGGTGGAGCGTGGCTCGCTACCACCGTGTGTTTCTACTACTGCTACAGCTACTACACCTACTGCTGACAACAAACGTAAATGGAATGATGTGGACAAGTGATCGGAGTGTCGCGCTTCGGTCAAAGATAAAATTTATAAGCTCTAATTACCCTTAACGATAGTTAGTGGTAGCAAGGGGTCGAACCACAAAGAGTATGTGGTTTGCGAATGGACTTTGAATGAAATGTAGAAGTTGTCACTTTTATGAAGCTTGCTAAGTTGTTTTTGTGATTTTTGTTTATTAAAAAGATGTTGAATAAAATTACTAAAGTGATTGAATGGTTTAACTACTAATGATTAACAAATTGCAAGAAATGAAATTGATTGTTTAAACAAGATATCGAAAACAAGGTTTACACCCGGTTTCAACAAATGCAAGACTTAGGGTTACTATGTGTTTTAATTTGCTTTACTCGAAATAGTTCATTAACAGGTCACAATCACAAAACTTAGGTGCCAATTGCTATCAACGTCATAGACAACGGACCACGATGCACTTCGTTACTTTGGACTAGCAAATCCTATCAAAAGACAAGGCATAAATACGTGTATTCATTTCACAAAGTCAAATTTAATCATTCACTCGACAATTCGCAAATTCAATACAAACGTAGGACAATTGTCTAAAGATTCAAATGTAAATCAAGTTGTCACAAAGCATACATCAAAACATAATAAACCCTTACTCTTACAAAAGTCTACACCGGGGTGAAACCTCCAAGAAATTAGTTGCTCATGGAAGGACGAACGATATCACAAGAAGTTGAGAACTTGAACATCATCATCTCGAAGCTTTGAAGTTGTGAAGATGGTGGTTAGGGTTTGGAATGGTTGGTGGTGATGAATCGATTGAAGTGAAGATGATGATTAGGGTTATGGAATGGAAAATGGTGATGATTCGGGTGTTGATTCGGGTGGTAGTGATGATGGTTGGTGAATTGGTGATGATAGGTAGATGATAATGGCTCCAAGATCACTTTCAAAACTCCAAACAATGTGTAACTCCCGAAAATTGATGACCCCGATGTTTTTAGATCATTCAAAACCCAAGGAATCAAAAAATGCGCGTCGTCAACATAGGGAAGCCGTCACCGACGGCCTGAAGCCCCGTCGGCGACGGTGCGTGGTTATTTAAATATGGCCGACGGCCTATATCGCTGTCTACGGACTTTTTAGACGACGGATTTTTACACCAACCGTCGGCGACGGTGCCCGTAAACCTTTCTTTATGTTTTTCTCATTTCTTGAGTCCAGTTGACCCGTTTCGCGTCCCAGTGGCTCGTTTTTCGTCCCGGTGACCTGTAAAGCTCCCGAAAAGCTCCTTTAACTCCGCTAGACCTGCAAAATACTCATCTAATCAAAAGTAGGCTATTCGAAATTAAAACTTGTGTAAAAACATCAAATTAAGCAATTACAATCACCGGTTTTCGACCACATATCAACAAGGCAACCGCAGTTTTAGCCAGTCATCTTCTGTGAATCAGAATCAGAGCAACAATTCGAATCAGGGCTCTTACGCAGGAAAGCAACCTAAGTGTAACAAGTGCAACTTTCATCATCGTGGGCCATGCACCCGAGTCTGTCACAGGTGCAACAAGGTGGGCCATATGGCTAGAGACTGCAAGGTTTCACTCCTAAGGCAGCAGCAGCAGCAGCAACCCCACAGCAACAGCAGCCCCAGCAACAGGAGAGGCAGCAGCCTCAGCAGAATCAGGGAAATTGTAAGGGGTGTTTTCAGTGTGGCGACGAGGGTTATTTCAGGCGGGATTGCCCTCAACTGAATCAGAATGCTGGTAATAACAATAACAACACTGGGAACAACAACAACGGGAACAATGGAGGGAATGGTGCGTGTGGAAGAGTGTTTACTATTGGTGCTGGGGAAGCTAGGAATGATGGAAATGTTGTGACCGGTACGTTTTCTGTGAACAATCTATTTGCTTCTGTTTTATTCGAATCCGGTGCCGATTGGAGTTATGTATCATTGGAGTTCATTCGTCAGTTAGGATTGAGTCATGCACCTCTTGTAAACAAACATGTTGTAGAGTTAGCCGATGGCAAAACGATTGAAGCTTCACATGTTCTTTTTGGCTGTAAACTCGATCTTATGGGTCAAGTGTTCGACATTGACCTACTCCCTGTTACTCTTGGAAGTTTTGATGTGGTCGTTGGCATGGATTGGTTGTCTAAGCACCAAGCGGAAATTCTCTGTAAAGACAAAATCGTGCTTATTCCTCTTCCCAGTGGGGAATCCTTGTCGGTTCAGGGTCACCGTAGTGGTGCAATGGTTGGCATCATCTCAACCATGAAAGCCCAGAAGTGTCTACGTAAGGGCTACCCAGCTATTTTAGCTCTTGTTACTAATACTCAACCTGAAGAAAGAAAGATTGAAGACCTTCCAGTTGTTCGCGAGTATTCTGTATGGTACCGGAGGATTTTTGGTGGGCTCTTGATTTGGTGGAGGAGCCGTCTCTTGTTGGGGTGTCGGTGGAGTTGTGGTTTGGCTAGATCGGCTCTTTTCAGTTGGAGGTAACGGAGCCTCCTCGGGACCCACGGTACGGTTTCTCAATGTGATGAGATGCACTTGCGCCTTTGGGTTGGTTTCGGTATTGCTTGGTAACGCACCTTGTAGTCTCTCGGAGAAATTTTGAGCTAGATGACTTATTTGTTTTTCAATGTTTTAGATACTAGCTTGTTGATTTCTAAAGTTCGATTCCAATTGTTGAAATCGATTCGAGTTTTTCTTTTCGGTGTCGGAGATGAGGCGAGATACGGTATCTTCAAGCCTCTCTCGTCCCCCTTGTTGTTGTTGAGAGAAATTTTGTGACTCATTTCTTGGTTGTTGAAAGTTTGTTCGTTGGTTTAGATTTTGTTGGTTACTACTATTGCCGGGTTCTCTCCAACCAAGGTTAGGGTGGTTACGCCATCCTTGGTTATAGGTACCCGTTGGAGGACCTGACGGCCTAGGTCTATTATCAATGTAGTTTACCGATTATGTTTGATTATCCATTTCTTTCATACAACTCCAATTTTCATGTGGCCCACCACACCCCTCGCAAGCCATAACCGAGGCCGTTTTTGCCATCTCTAACTTTTTTATTTTTGAAGAAAGGGCCTCGATTTGGGCTTGCAAGGAGGTGCTTTCATCAACCTTATGGGCGCCCGGGGCAATAGATTTTGTGCCTCAGGGAGTGTGCCACTGAAAATTGGTTTGAGCAATTTCCTCAATTTGATTATAAATTTCATTTGGGCGACGATTACCTAAAAGTCCCCCGGAGCTTTGTCTTGTGTGTGGCAACAACCCATTGTAGAAAGTGGATACTTGTTGCCATACCGCAAGACCATGATGAGGACACTTTCTTAGTTGCTCCTTGAACCTTTCCTAAGTTTCATAGAAGGATTCCCCGTCCTCTTGTGAATATGTATTAATTTCAGTCATTAATTTAGCTGTTTTAGCAGGAGGGAAATACTTATATAAAAACTTTTGGGCTAGTTCATCCCAGGTGTTTACCGAGCCAACTGGGAGGGTATTAAGCCAAGCCTTAGCTCGGTCTTTTAGTGAAAATGGAAACATTCGAAGGCGGATGGCGTCATTTGATGCTCCATTGATCCGAAACGTATCACATATTTCTAGGAAGTTAGTGATATGCAAATGGGGATCTTCGTCCGCAAGCCCATGGAAGGTTGCGGAGTTTTAGAGCATTTGTATTAAATGCGGCCGAAGTTCGAAGTTGTTGGCCTCGACATTCGGTGCATTGATAGCGGCGCCAAGATTACCTACGGTGGGTCGTAGGTAATCCATGAGGGTACGTTGATCCGCCATTGGAAGTGGGTCCCCCGAAACTTTCTCTTGGTTTTTAGCTTTAAGACTTTTTCTTAGAAAGCGTTCGGGTTCGTCTAGAGGTTCTTTTATGTCTCTACTAGAACTGGAGCTCATGCACTGCGTAGAAAGTTCAGATATGGCACATGGGTTCTAGGTCCTGCAATAAAAACAGAAAAGAACGTTGGTTAGAAATTTCACCACTGCCCCGTGCTCAGGTGAACACGGCCCGTGGTCGGAGTTACAGTAGTTGTTTTCCGGGTCCCTATTACTGGGGAGCTCGACACGGCCCCGTGCTGCACCGACACGGCCCCGTTCTGCACCGACACGACCCTGTGCTCAACTCTCTGTAACTCGGAAAATAAAAATTGCCAGTAACAATGCTGGGCACGGCCCGTGTCCGACCAGGCACGGCCCGTGCAGAGCTCTGCAGAAAATGAAAATTCAAAGAAAAATAAGAAAAACGATTAGGACGTTGGTGCTGAGCTCTCCGGCAACGCCGCCAAAAACTTTATGCGTGTGAGTGTTCTATAGTTTTTTATGTATATTTTAAGCCCTTTTTAACACTTTAATCAAGTTTTAAATTTATAAAACACTATATTTACTAACACTAAACACACATATGGGCAAGTGCACCCATCGTGAGCGTAGTATAGTGTTGGTAAGATACCGAGGTCGTCCAAGGACACAAGAGCTTTTAGTACCGGTTTATCCTCAACGTCTAATCAAATAAAAAATTTAAAAAAAAAGGTTTTTAAACAAGGAAATAAAACTAACTAAAAATACTTAAATTAAAAATAAAAATAAAAACAGATAGACAAGATGAATCACTTGGATGCGACTCGCCTTTAGTGTAACCTTTGATTATTTCCGCACATTTGCACTTTTTAAGAGATTATCTTAGTTATAGTAGTAGGCCCCTCTTTTGAAGGTGACGTTACCCTCAACCCAGTAGTTTGAGTCAGCAAGGATACAATCCTAAAGGGTTGGATTATTAGAAGATAATTAATTAAGTTATTAATGCATAATGTGGTAGGCCCCTCTTTTGAAGGTGACGTTACCCTCGGCTAAGTAGTTTGAGTCAGCAGGGATACAATCCTAAGTAGCCGGGTTAAAGTATTAATAGTAGTTTACATATGAGGGGATCAAGGAGTTCGGACCCCCGCCATCCAATACCAGTGGGTATTGAAGGAGGTCCTACTAAACTTGACCCAGGTCCTTGCAGGATCAATACACTGAACAAGGCAAGACGCTTACCAAACCATTCCCTTAACCCCCGACCAGGTAGCCAACATATCTCCATATAGACCATGGAGATATGAATGGTGAAAATCTTTTATTTTATATAGACAGAAAAATAACGCCAAGACACCACGGACAAATGGTAAGGAAGTTTCACCTTCAACATAAGAAACTAGTTATTAAAGTCATTAATACATAACCAAATAAAAAGTGTGAAAAGATTAAAAATAAAAAGTATTACACTAACTGCTTGTCTTCACCAAGTGATGTAAGAGATTTAGGCAAACAAGGTCTTTGATTGTCAAGAACTCTTACGATCAATCTTGGATCCCGAGACTACTACACACACTCTATGATGGATGATGGATGATGGTGGTGGATGTCGGTGTTGTGATGGTGGTGGACTGTGGGTGAAGTGGGAGAGAGGTGGTTTGTCAAGGGATGATTTGCAAGTGAGCCAAGCACCCCTATTTATAGCCTGCACAGAAGCCCGGACACGGCCCTGTGCCCGTTGGGCACGGCCCCGTGTCCACCCATCTTCTCTTTCTTCATTAATTGCAGTTTATCTGCATTAGTTGACCACGCCCCCGTGTCCGCTGTGCACGACCCCGTGTGCAGAAGCGTACCTGTACTGTCAAGAATTGCCTATATTCTACGAATCTTAACGTTCACCACGGCCCCGTGTACGCTGGCCACGCCCCCGTGTTGGGAAATAGAAGCTTCTACAGCTTTGTCTTTTCTGCAGACACTTGGGTTCTGATGTCTTGTTTTTGCTTGGGAAGATGCTGTCGAGGGGTCGGGCATGCCACGTTTATTACTTTTCTTGTATTATTGTTAGATTTGGCTGTATTTTTGCTTCTTTTGTTCATTTAAGCTCTTTTAACCCTGAAAATACAAAAGGAAGACAAAAGCACACTTTTTCCAACATCAGTACTAAAAAAGGGTTAGTTTTATGCCTCATTTGATGTAATTTATATGTTGCATTTTGCACACATCAACTATCGCAGATTTATTTAAGACTTCTCGAAGATCGTTCAACCTCTTACCTCGTTGACACAGAAAGGCGTGGTATATTCTTGGGGAATGAAGCAGGAAGATGCTTTCCAGCTTCTGAAACAAAAACTCTGCAGTGCACCAATCTTGTCTTTACCTGAGGGTACCAAAGATTTTGTAGTCTATTGTGATGCTTCTATTCAGGGTCTCGGTTGTGTGCTAATGCAACGCGAGAAGGTGATAGCTTACGCTTCTCGACAGTTGAAGGTTCATGAGAAAAATTACACGACTCACGACTTGGAGTTGGGGGCTGTGGTTTTCGCGTTAAAAATCTGGAGGCATTACCTGTACGGTACCAAATGCACTATCTATACCGATCACAGGAGCCTCCAGCACGTCTTTGATCAGAAGGAATTGAATATGCGACACTGGGTAGAACTTTTAAACGACTACGATTGTGCAATCAAGTATCACCCAGGAAAAGCTAACGTTGTAGCTGATGTCCTTAGTCGGAAGGAAACGAAACCCAAACGTGTACGAGCCTTACAGCTCACTATTCACTCAAATCTTCCTGACCAGATCCGTTATGCTCAAACTGAAGCGTTGAAGGAAGAGAACATTAAAGCGGAGTATTTACGGGGCATGGATAAATGACTTGTAGAGAGATCAGACGGCATCTACTATTTCATGGAAGGGATATGGGTTCCATTGTTTGGAAATCTTAGAGAGCTCGTGATGGATGAAGCGCACAAGTCTCGATACTCTGTTCACCCAGGTTCGGATAAGATGTATCAGGACCTCAAAGTTTTGTATTGGTGGCCAAAGATGAAGGCTCAAATTGCGACGTATGTGAGTAAATGCTTGACTTGTGCGAAAGTCAAGGTGGAATACCAGAAACCGTCTGGATTGCTCCAGCAACCAGAGATACCAACGTCGAAATGGGAGCAAATTGCTATGGATTTCGTCACTGGTCTGCCAAGAACTCAAAACGGAAACGATACCATCTGGGTGATCGTTGACCGTCTCACGAAATCTGCGCACTTCCTTGCGATCAAGGAAACTGATAAGTTCTCTCAACTGGATGTTGTTTATCTGAAGGAAGTGGTTTCTAGGCACGGGGTGCCAACCTCCATTATCTCTGATCGTGATCCGCGTTTCATATCTGATTTGTGGCAATCAATGCATAAATCGTTCGGCTCACGTCTCGACATGAGCACTGCTTATCACCCACAGACGGATGGTCAAAGCGAACGAACCATCCAGACACTTGAAGACATGCTGCGAGCATATGTGATCGATTTTGGTAAAGGGTGGGAGAAACACTTGCCGTTGATCGAGTTCTCCTATAACAACAGTTGCCACACTAGCATCCAGGCAGCTCCGTTTGAAGCGTTGTACTGCCGGAAATGTCGTTCTCCTCTTTGTTGGGCTGAGGTGGGTGACAGCCAGATCACAGGTCCGGAACTTGTTCTTGAAACTTCTGAAAAGATTTTCCAGATCAGAAATGGTATGGCGGCGGCGCGTGACCGTCAGAAAAGCTACGCTGACAAGCGTAGGAAACCCTTGGAGTTCGCTGTAGGCGGTCGCATTATGCTGAAAGTCTCGCCCTGGAAGGGTGTGGTGCGCTTTGGGAAGCGCGACAAGCTTAATCCACATTATGTTGGGCCATTCAAAATCTTGGAACGAATCGGTAAAGTGGCTTACAGGCTCGAGTTACCTGCTGAGTTGGGTAATGTTCATGATGTATTCCATGTTTCACAATTAAAGAAGTGTTTGTCCGGTGAAGCACTTGTGGTACCACTTCAAGAACTAAAGATCGACGAAAAATTGCAGTTTGTCGAAGAACCCATTGAAATTATGGATCAGGAAGTCAAAGTTCGTAAGCATAGTCGAATTCCAATTGTGAGAGTTCGTTGGAACTCAAGACGTGGACCGGAGTTCACGTGGGAATGCGAGGATCAAATGAAGCTCAAGTACCCTCACCTATTCCCATACGAACAATCTAAATCTGATGCAACTGGTGAATTTCGGGGCGAAATTCCCTTTCAAGTTGGGGATGATGTGGCACCTGAGGGAAATCCACAGTCATCTTGATCTACCACCCCATTTATCACTTCACTCCTCTGCGATTGCTTGTCAAATTTCGGGACGAAATTTCTTTCAAGTTGGGGATGATGTGACAACTCGTATTTTAAGAACCTTTCGTTGTGCTTTAATGTAACTTGTGTGAACATACGTGATTAATTGATGTGTTTGATTACAATGAATGTTATGATTTTATATGTTATATGTGTTACGTAGTTGTAATGTGAAACTAGTCCGGTCGCACAAATAATTGAGCCAACTCCATTCGCTTTGAACCCGTGGCCCAAGGGCAACCCAAGGATTGCCAAGGATGGGTTCGGCCCACTCCATTTAGCGCATAACAACATGGAGATGGGTGTTTACTCCTCATAATCTTTCAAACATAAACACACACCAAACCCTAGCTCTCCCTCTCCTCTCTACTCGAACTGGACGGTTGCCTTCCCCATTCTTCGAGATCTTTTCCTCGTGTGGCACCACTCTCCTCATCCAAGCAATCTAGGGTGCTCGATATCTCTCGGTTAGTATGATTAAGAATTGTTTTAATCTTGTTCGATTATGTTTGATTATGTGCAATCATATCTAGTTAGGGTTGTTGCTAGAAAACATGATGAATGATGTGGACCATGATAATTTGCATAAACGTATGTTAAGGGAGGGTATGATCTTGGTGTTAAACTGTTAATTGAACATACATGAACACATCATAAGGATTGCTAGTGTTCTTAGGGTTGAATTGAGGATTAATCAATAACTCGAAGTAATGAGATAAGGATGATCGATGATTTGGTAGTATAACATGTTCATAGTAATGTTAGCTTGTTGTTTGGATCTTGAATTATGTTTGTTGATTTGTTCATTGTAAATGAAGATCACGAAATTAATCATGAGATAATAATAATTTCCATGAATGGATCTATGAACAACTGTTTCGAATTCTGTGTAACATGATTGAGAAATTAGTGGGCTATAATTATGGAAATTATGTAACTGAATTGGGGATTTGGCTTGGTCGCACAAGCCAACCGGAGTCGCACAAGAGTTATGACTCACACAAGACATAGATCAATCGCACAAGCCGGTGGGCTGGTACAAACATTGGGCCGGATAATTGGGCTGAGTCGCACAAATTTCCAGTCGCACAACATGGCCCCAATCGCACAAGGGATGGGGCCGTGCATGTCATTGGGCCGAAACCCAATCGCACAAGACTGATGGGCCGAGGGTGGTGTGGATCGCACAAGGTCACCCGGATCGCACAAGGTCATTCTGGTTGCACAAGGCATGTGGGCCTGAATGCCTGGGCCATACAATTCAGTGTTTGCTATTTGGACTGTTATGTGATAAGTGCTGATGAACTTGCATGTTAGACTGTATGATTTAGACTGATGTTGCTATGTTATGTGATGTTGTTGTTACGTGTTAAGTGAATATTACTTGTTAAATACGTGGCTCACTAGTAAACCAAAAACTGATTGACATTGATAACCATGTTAGGACGTGGTTGGTAGATCAATTGTGAAGAAGTAAATTTCATTACCGAGCAATCCAAGGTGAGTTCATTCTTCTTGAGCATGCGTCCTGGTGGGTGGGACAATCATTGGGTATTCCTGAGAGGAATAATTCATTTGGGTAAAACTGGGATGTTGGATAATACACTCACTCCTATCACCATTAAGTCCCATCTTGTTTGTTACCTGAGAGGTAACGGGGTATTAGTTGGTAGCACTATCTAGGTTTGGCACCCTCACCCCGTACCTGAGAGGACGGGTGTGAACTAATGACACAGTCATGCCCAATGCTTTGATAGGGACATTGGGGAAAGGGAAAAATCATCTGGAGCCATCTTGTACGGTATCGAGTTATTATCAACATTATAATCAATGAACTGAACTAAACACTTGGTAACCAACGTTTTTGTAAAACTATGAACTCACCAGCGTTGTCTGATACACTTGTTGCACGCTCGCAGGTCGTTAGGTACTATGGACAAGGAACTTGCTATCTGGATGGCTGGAGTGGTCATGGGTCGTATTTCTTGGATATGCATGACTTCTTTATTGGTTTTACATACATTTGGTTTGAAACATTTAAACAACGATTTACAGTTTGCTTCCGCTGAAACATGTTAAACTTGGATTATGTTTATGAATGTTTTAATCATTATAAATGGAAACTTTATTTAATATTTTATTATTGGTTCAACTTGATTGGTGGCTAGATCGTGGTACGTCACACGCCTAGCGGGGTTTCCGCTTGTAGTATTTTGGGGGTGTGACAAAATATATCTTTTCTTAAATAAATACGGAATACATTATTTTTGGGTGAAAAATAGATTTGTATATATTTTCTAAGTTAAACTTGAAAATATATTATTTTTGAGACTTATATGAAAATATAAATATTTTTACCAAAGGAAAAATTATAAATAATTTTTCTATGTAAACTTTCCTAAAATATATATTTTTAGAATATATATTGATGAATATTTATTAGAAATATTATTCCGGAAAATAAATACAAAAATTAAGTATAAGAATACTTAATAAACACAACAAAAATACGTATTCTCGTACGTATAATTATACACCGGAATACGCCACCGATACTTGGCAAAAATATACAAGTTTAAGATATGAGTATGTATACACCCATCCTTGGAAAATATTACATATACAAATACATAAGTGTGACAAGTTAGAATATAATATTTTAACTAATTATTCCAAAAATTAATGAATGTAATTTAAGTTAAAATATTTATTAGTTTAACAAATAATTATATAACTTGGAATAATATTGGAGACACATAGTAACGTAACTCAAAGACACTAACTAAGACTAAGTCAAGGCACGACCCGCTCGTCAAATAAACCGTAGTACGTTGTAGGTAGTCGTGCGCACGAGTAGCAGCTTTGGGTTACGTTGGATACGAAGAACGCAAGATTGTGAGTTCATGTCCCCCTTTTCTCTTAACTGTTTTTGTTTTATAACTTCGGGGGTGAAATACATGTTACAAAATATTTACAAACGTTTACATATGGTATGGTTAGCTAAGGAAGGTACTGTTAGATCATGTGAATGGGTAGGCGCACACTTAAGACCATTAATCCTCGTATAAGGACCGAGGGACATGAGTGATAGATCTATTTGGGTGTAGTGAGCCCACACCCATGAGGACCGGGATTTGGCCCATGAGGTGACTATGTCTTCCAGCCGGAAACCCGGTACAAAATCTGCTAGGTTTGAGCCTTCCTACGCTGTTGCACACATGTTAATGGCCTTGCAAACCATTAATGGATATGTTTTCCTTGTTGCTTTCATACCGGGTTTACAAAACATACATACTTACAATGATTTCAAAGGTTTATTCGTGCACACATACAAAACACATGAACTCGATCAACTTTTGTTGAAGTTTTCAACCTAAATGTATTTCAGGAAACTAAGTATGGATCTGACGGGCGTTGGAAGTTTTCAAGGGTTGTTTGGAATAAAAGATGTCATCCGGTGTCTAACGGTTTGGGGTTGTGTATCTTATCCTGGATAAGATACATAGTCCAAAACCTAGTTTTTAGTAGTATCTTTTGTCGAGTCCTTATGGAACTCTAAAACAATTTGAATGGTTTGTAATTTGGATTTGAAGTCTATGTTTGGATTTTAATAAAATGTTGTTGTGATGTTTTAAACTTAATCTATGGATGAACATCTTGGGTTTTATCATATAGTTGTTTGTTATGGTTGAATGCAATGATATTAAGCAAGTCACACATAATCACGCTTACACAAAAGTCAGGGTGTGACACCCTGTGCAGAAACGAGATAACCAAGAAAGGTTACTTGATCAGCAAAAAAATCACTTTTTTTCCAAATTCCCATAAAGCTTTTCCTGGTCAAGTACTTCAAATAATTGTTGTAAATGGGACTGGTGATCAGATTATGTTTTGTTGTACACAAGGATGTCATCAAAATAGACAACAATGAACCTACCCAAGAATGGCTTTAAAACATGATTCATCAATCGAATGAAAGTTCTAGGTGCATTCAATAACACGAATGGCATAACAAGCCACTCATATAACCCTTCTTTTGTTTTAAAAGACGTCTTCCACTCATCTCCTTCGTATATTCGAATTTGATGATAGCACCATGGAGCTCGACTTCTCAAATCAACTTTAGAAAATACAGTAGCACCATGGAGCTCGTCCAATAAATCATTTAATCGTGGAATAGGAAAACGGTATTTAATAGTGATCTTGTTGATTGATCTACTATCCATACACATCCTCCACTCTTCGTTTTCTTTGGCACGAGTAGTGTTGGGACTGCACATGGGCTGAGAGACTCGCGTATAAGCCCTTTCTCTAACAAGCCATCAACTTGTTTTCTGATCTCGGTCGTTTCTTATGGATTGGTAGGCGGGCTTATTGGGCAGGGCGGAACCCGGGATTAAATCAATTTTATGTTGGATGGATCGCATAGGGGGTAACCCATAAGGGATTGCAGCTGGAAAAACAAGGTTATAGGACTTTAACAGTGGCTGGATAAGTGGGTGTTGGGTTGGTTTGTACCCAACATCATCATCATCAAGTCCCAACAGAATGAATTCCTTGACAAGGTGATATTCATGCTGTTCAGACTTTAATAATGTGCTCAATGGTGGGGTTGATTTAAGGGATGGTGTAAATGGTGAAAGAGGGGTAAGGACTATTTTTCGGTTTTTGTGAACAAACGAATATGTATTCCGGTATCCATCATGTATCACTCGCCGATCGAATTGCCAGGGACGCCCCAATAACACATGACATGCGTCCATAGGAATGACGTCACACCAAAATTCATCAGTATAGGATTTACCAATACTTAACGACAACAAAACTCGGTGAGACACTTGTATGCCTTTGCCTTGATTAAGCCAGTGAATCATGTTGGGAGACTGATGTGGTTCAGTAGGAAGATTCAGCTTAGAAACCATGGTCTGGGATGCCACATTAGTGCAGCTTCCCCCGTCAATTATCAGGGTACAAATCTTTTGGGCAATAGTACACCGGGTGTGAAAAATGGCTTCGCGTTGGAGGGTCTCATCTTGAGCCGGCACGCTGCTCAAGGATCGCAGTACCACCAGTATTTCACCCTCATCAGGACCAACTATCTCCTCTTCTGGTTCAACATTAAGTTGGTGCTCATGGTTAGGTTCATTGCCGAAATCATACCCACCAGCGAGTTCGAAATCAGCAAGAGTGATGATTCGTTTGTTCGGACACTCGAATGCGAAGTGCCCCAGTCCTTGACATCGGAAACATCTCCGGGGAGCTTTGGGAGGTTCGTTGTTTGGGGTAATTGTAGAAGGTGTTTTAGGGCTGAAAGGGGTGACGGGTTTGGGTGTGGTAGTGGGTCTTTGTTGTGAGTTGGGCTTATAATTGGGCCGAGCAAGTTCATGTTTTCCTTTAACCCTTTGCTGAGAGTCAACCTTGTGGGCCAACAATGTGAGTTTAGCTAGGGTCTGATATGAATGTAATTCCACCACATTAGCCACTCGTGGTTCCAAACCTCCTAAGTAGCGTACTAGGGTTTGGGGATCATCCTCAGGAATATCACACGTCATCAATAGATACTCGAATTCACGTGAGTAATCTTCAACCAGGCCTGTGCCCTGTTTTAAAGAGTGTAATTGTGAAAAGCTTGCCTGAATGTAATAGGATGGAAGGAACTTTTGCTTCATCTTCTCTTTCATCTTGGGCCAAGTTCGAATCTTATCCTTCCCTGCCCGTTCCCGTTTCAAGCAAACATTGGACCACCATGTTGAGGCATACTTACGTAGTTTAAGAGCAACAATTTTAACCTTGTTTTCATCCATAGTCTGTTTATAATCAAAAACCCGTTCTACAGTTCGGAGCCATTCCACAAACTCATCTGGGTCTAGCTTTCCGTCATACTCAGGTATGTCAACCTTAATGTCATTTGGATGCCAATCGCTCGGGCCCCCTTTGTTAATCGACCCACTGGAAGGTGAGCCTTCACCCTGGTTTTGAAAAACAATCAACTCGTGAATCTGATCTTGCATCGCCTTCAGCTGTTGTGCCATATCCTTCTTATCAGCCTCTATAGTTTCCAAAATCTTCTTCAATTCGACACTGCTTTGGGTATCCATAGCTCTGATACCAAATGATGGCAATCAGCTTGATTAGGATCAATAATACCCGACAGTTTGATGACAAAATAAAACAACGGTTCTCTGCGAGATACAGACACACCACCCGCGAGTCTCGTTGAGCAGATTATACTAACCCGAACCCTCGATACAGTCACACCACGAGAAGCTGAATTAGTCGTCCAAGTTCACCTCCTAAAACCTGCCAAAATTTAGGATAGCAATGGACACAAAATACCCTCTGACTGCAGAGAATAAGTTTTCAAAAATTCAAGTTCGTTTCTTTTCACTGATAACTGCAGTACATAAACAAAAGAGAGAAAAGAAACTACCACCCATGTTTCCTACACTTTTGGAATTAAACAACTGCCTTGACTTAATCAAAATAAAATAAGTGGAAAAGAAAAGAAATAACTTGTACTGTGAAATAAAAACGTGGGGAACTAAAACACTATGCAGTCATGTCTTGGTGGAATCCAGTTGGACCAGGCTGACCCACTTCTGCTCATTCTAAACCGGGCCCAGGGGCATTGGGCTTGGATCTGGGTTACTTGTCTGGTACTCTTGGACTTGCCTATCAGGCTATCAGTATGAACCATGTGTTGGAGGCTGAACGAGGTTAACTTATTCTAGGAGACTGTTTGGATGTTCGTTTGCAAGCTTAAGTGAGGCGGTGAAACTAGATTGGAAGCCAATGCTCCCACAGTTCACACTCTGCTAACACAGAATCATCCATATTGAAAACGGGGACCTGAGTTGCATTCAACACTTAGAAAATGTTGGAACTAAAGGAAACAGACCTTTCGCGCGACTTGGTGTACCCTTCGCGCAAATGGGCTAACCCTTCGTGCGAATGGTTCTGTATTGGAGACGAAACTGTTTGGTTTTGTTTGAACAACATAACATAATCAGTCTAGCGTCACAGATTCATCGGTGCTAATCTCGTCTCTTCTCAATCTTAAGGTTGAACAGGCCATGTTTATGTCTCTGTCTATATGATACACTAGTAATTTTTCCATGTCTTAACAGATCGTTTCATGTAACATTTATTATCATGTTTGTGTTCGTGTTTGGAAAATCTAACACAAGAAGACTTCGTGTCTTATTCGTGTTTATCTGTTCTAGGTTCGTATGTTATTGTGTCTGTGTCCTAACAGGTAGAGATGGGCATAATAACCGGTTCCAAACCCGACCCGTTAGAACCTACCCGGAACCGGTTCCAGTCCCAACCCGGTATAAAGCATACCCGGTTCCGGGTTTAAAAAACCCGACGGTTCCTACCCGGTTCCATATTTAAAAAAAAAATAAGTTCCATACCCGGTTCCAACTTGTACCCGGTTTCTACCCGTACCCGGTTTCCATGCGTACCCGGTTCCTATCCGTACCCGGTTTCTATGTGTACCCGGTGCCACTTTAATTATTAAAGTTTTATAGCTGGGCTTCTCTACTCTCAAAACATGGCCCATCAAACAAAAGCCCACAGACTATCATACTGTTGGAATCGATTTCTGACTGTTGGAATCGATTCTAACGGTCATATTCAACATTTAATAAAAATCTTACCGTTAGAACCGATTCCTGACCGTTGGAACCGGTTACGCCTATAAAACACATAAAACATAAAACATAAAGTTCATAAACCAAACAAACAACCTAACACATAAAACATCAAAACACCTAAACTTTAGACGAGCCGGTCCCGGAGGCTTCACCCTTTTCACTTTTTTTCGCCTTTGTCAACGGACAATGTTTCTCGGTGTGCTTCTTTAGCGTCGAGTTAGCCGCCGCCTTCATAAACTTGCCGCAACCTTTGCATGTTGCCATCTCGTGGCTATCGGACATTAAGCATAGATCAAAGTTTTTCCAAATAGTCGGGTTTCTTTTTGTTTCCAACACCGTAACGACTTCATCATTGCATGCCATATCTCTTAGTGGGTTTTTGGTAGAGGTTTGAAAAATTGAAAGTATGAAATGACACTATGATTTAGAAATATTGATTTAAATAACACAACCGGTTATAATACGACAAAACCGGTTCCTATAGTTCCAAATACCAACATATTGATTTGAAGATTGATTTGACTGGACAGCACTGTTGAGAACCGGTTCCTAGCAGTAGTGGTAGCCTTTTTCCTTCGCATATATGACAGAACCGGTTCCGACCCGAACCTGGTTCTGTTGAGAACCGGTTCCACACTACCCGTAACCGGGTACAACAGGTTCTGTTTTTTTTGGCTAATACCTGGATATGACCCGGAACCGGTTATAAGAGGAACCGGGTACTGTCAACTTTGAGGGGAACCAGGTATGGGTAGGAACCGGTTCCGGGTATTAAAAATACCCGATTATGCCCATCTCTACTAACAGGTCGGGTCGACACGATATGCCAGCCCTAGTTCGAGTTAACACTTCTGAAGTACTATTTAAAAGACTAAAAGGTCTCTTTAGAACTATAAATTAACATTTTCAATAAGGTCGTAACAATAAATTTTTCAATAGCGTCGTAACTAATAAATAATGATCACATCAAATTTCATTACTAACGGAAAAATAAGATCTTGAAATAGATTTAAACAAACATAAAAAATAAAACATCCCTAGTCTTATATTTATAAAATCATATATAAGCTTAATTTATTCTTTCCAAGTGACCTCAAAAACAAGTGCATGATCACAAGCATATGTTATAAACTATACAAGATGAGAGTTCAGGCTTCAATTACATATAACTTGTAACATCATGCAAAAACTGGAGCACAGAACAGAACAGACTATACAGAATAAAACGATCTCACGGATCGTTATATTACACGCTTATGTGTATCATATATATATTAGCTTCGGCGTCCAAAATTGAAAATAATATATTACCAAGACCTGGATCCATCAAGAAGTTGGATCGACCATCTTCATGCAATGCAGCTCAAATAGTTAATTCACCTACAACATTAACCTGTAAGTTCCTTGACCGCGATCGTAATCATATTCATATTTATGAATATTATTTAAGGCTCATGCATTCTCGACTTTCCTTTCATCCGTGGCTTCTGCTACTGATGAGTTGTCATCGCCTCTTGAATGTAAAGTCCCCGGATTCATTCTCTGAACCTCCTCTCTCGTGTAAATGAACATCTTCCGAACCATGCCACAGAATTCCCTGATCCGAATAAACATTTTAGTTAAAAGGAAAAACGATGTGTCATGTAATCATAATAACACATTTGCTATCTATAGTAAACTATAACAAATGGAACAAAAAAGTGTGCAAGTACTTACTGCCACGGATCGTCACCGACAAGCATCATGTCACCCTCATCATCTGTATACACGACTAACCAATTTCGATTTCCGTTCCTTAGTTCACCATTAAACTCGAATAACTCATCCAATTCGGAGATCAATTCATTATAGTTGTTAAACTTAGTGAGGTCCACAGACCTACCAAGGGCAATCCCTTGCTTATGAACCTACAAATATCATGGCTTACAAGTCAAAACACCAATAAAGTGGCAAACGGGTCAAGATTGGATTGACCCAAAACACTTACGTCCAGATAATAATAGAATTATAACTATTTAGTGTGTCATATATGATTACAAAAATGTACTATTACAACAATAATCATTTTTTTAATGAAGAGATATGATGTTTTATGCTTTGAAAATTCAAATTGAACTAGATCGATTCGGTTTAAGCTAAATATTTTAATTATGCCTGAACTGACCCATCAGGGATAAAAAGACAACCTGCATCGACCAATTCATCAGTTTGATACCACTGTTAATAATAATATAATTTTAACTAATATATATATTATATATAGGGTTAGGTTCATTTGTGAACCCCCTTGATTGTGAACACTAGTAAACTAATCCTAGATTCCTAGCCTTAGATTATCAATACACAAGTGTAAATCAATGACCAAGATTTGATGATGAAAATACACTAGTGTATTTTACGATTTAATGATGTAAATCAATGGTCAGGATTTGTTCACTCAGTTCACAAATACACTAGGGTAGGGTTCATTTGAGAACCACTCTTATTGTGAGAACCACGAGAACCAATGTGAACACAAAAAATAAACCCACCCCACCACCACCCAAAACCTAAACCCCCACTACAACCCAAAGACCTAAACACCCCCCCCCCCCCCCCCCACACACACACCCACGCCTATCATCTCTAATGATCACACTAGCGAAAAACTTGTTTATTTAAAACTAATACCTTTGTACAACTTCTTGTAGAAGCAGTCTGAGGTTTCACGTGACCATCCCTCACAACTGACTGGAAGCTCTGGTATTCTTTCTCTTGCTCTTGACCGGTCGCTAAATTACTAACAGGTTTCGACTTCTTCGATTGTTCAGACCTCAAATCAGAGTCAAAGTCAAGGTACTGTTGCGATTGCAAACCTTGACGTACATCTGACGCATTTCTGTTAGCAGCTAAGGGTACACCAAATATTTTGCAGCTTCCATCTTTAGGTCTCATGGACTCATTTTGTTTAACCGATTTTCGCATGACGTCACTGGAGTGAGAAAGCGTCTGGAGATAAGAAGGAAGCGGTGGAGGCATCAGCCACTTCCCGTGTTGCTGGCTAGGATGAAGGGTATAATCCTCAAAAGCGCTATACCTATCATCTCTTATTATAGGGTATGAGATTTGACTAGATTGAAGATTGGTTTTAATACTGCTGCCTAACACGCTGAGTGAGAGATTGGAGGGTGTAAGTGTAACGGACCATGGATTTGTTTTACCGCTGGTTGGTGTAGACAACTCGTTTACGGAACCGTTGGTGGACCCGAAACCCGATAATAGATCTGTGAAGGAGGATTCAACAGTCCTGCCAACAGGCAGAAGGTTATCCGACCCGTAACATCGAGAAACGGAAAGGTCAACTTTTTCATCATCTGTAGTTACAGAAGGTGTCCATCGAATTGGTATATCGCATGAATCTGACTCATTATTATCAACAAAAGTGGCTCTCAGGGTCGATAAATCTTGACCTTGCAAGACCCTTGAGAACGCACTTCCTGGTGAAGGGTCTGTTGCAGCCATTTTTGATGAACCTGTACGACCATAAAAAGTCAACTTGTTAAAGAACAAATTTTATAGTTCAGCATTTCCTAGAGTAGTCAACTAACGAGAACTGCAGTCTCACAGTGCTAGTAGAGGTGTCAATTTTGACTCGTTTACTTGTGAAAGGGTGGATTTGGGTAGCTTTTTCATCTCGAATGGGTCAAGAAACTTCTAGAGTAAATTACAAAAATTGTCCTTTATCTTTATACCCAATTTCAACACATGTCCTTTACCTTTAAAATTGAAGAGTTTTTACTTAATGTTTCAACATCTTGCATGGTATGTCCTTTGGCCCTAACCCAGTTCATTTTTTTCATTAAATCACCTCATAAAAAACAAAACAAAACTTTTTTTAAAAGATTTTACCCATTTATATAACTTTTGCCCCTCTCTCTCTCTCTAAAGGGGGAGTTAGAGAGAGAAAGAGAAAGAGGTAAAAGTTATATAGATGGGTAAAATCTTTTAGAGAAGGTTTTGTTTTATTTTTAAATTTTTTTATAAAAATAGGTAAAAAGACTAAAATACCCTTTTGAGGTGATTTAACGAAAAAATTTAACTGGGTTAGGGCTAAAGGACATCCCGTGTAAGATGTTGAAACATTAAGTATAAAACTCGTCAATTTTAAAGGCAAAGAAGCTACGTTGAAATTGGGTATAAAGATGACAATTTTTGTAATTTACTCAAAATTTTAACTAAAAGTGGAATGGGCTAAAGTGCTAAACGGATTGAAAACCATCCGGAGGGCTTTTTTGATGTGTATTTGTGTACAACCTACTAAATCAACGTATTCAAGGATCTAGTTTATTACTGTAATATTATTTTTCAAAAAGAATTATGTGAACAAAACAAGGATCTAGTCATTTTACATTATTTCATTACTTTTGACCATATCTGGCACGAACAAAACAAGATGCATCCTATAAGGTAGTTTCAATAATTCAATGTATGGGTGGCTTTAACAAAAAGGTAATAATTTAAGTGGCCTCCACACACAATCATACATTATCCGCTTTTCAGTCACTTTAAGCATTCATTATTTATATTAAAAAAAGATAAAAATGGACAAAAAAAGGTTCATAGGTCAACACAACCTAACCTGGCCCATTTAGAATCCCTTTTGACCCATTACCCAACCCACCCATAGCAAAAAGGAAAAGTAGGTACCTTCTCTAGTGAGAACAGAGGAATCAGGAGAAGAAGGCAAAACGTTTGACCGAGGTCTTTTTTGTCTTTGCACTGGAAGTGTATTAATTGCAGGAGGCATGAGGGCGGGTTCTATTTTCCAAGGGGACACTCTATCTGGACGAGGAATGGAAGATGTTTCATCCCAGCGTACCTACAATACATACGATATATTTTAGGATCTGTGATAGCCATCGTAAAGTAAGGTACAATTTCACAGGATTAGTAGCAGATTAATACCTTCAGACATCTCCATTTAGATTCGGAAGAGCTTTTTGGATCGCGTTCTTCAATCCCAACAATAGTTCCCGTAAATCTACGATATTAAACAAATTATAACGCTGGACATAAGAGATGCAATCAAGAAGATGAGTAATTCGTGACAACTGTACCTTTGATCTGCAGCCTCTTCACCCTCGAACCTCATGTTAAATCTCATCCCTATAGAGTAACTATTCTTGAGAGATTCCATGTACTGATCAAATGGAACGATAAACTCTGCAGGACTAGTCCTGTGAAATTTAAGCAAAATGTTATCAGATAACGGGATAACAAGATAACAATGTTGGGTAGCCTCTGAAAACAACATACAGAAAGTATATTTTATATTCTGTCATGCAACATACCTAGGTTTGTAATAAACTGTAAAAATTGTTCCTGTTTGAATGGCGTGCCAAGCTGTCGCAAGGACACCAAGGTGCATGCTATGGCTGGAGATGACAGATGAAGGAATGTTTGCTTGCTGCCTCATTGCACGTCTTACCCCTACTCGAAGATCACCATTCTCGCCTCTACAAATTATTTACATATCAATGGTCAAGAAAGAGAACGTGAAATGACAAACATAGAGATTATAAAAAGGTTGAAACTAACTATTACCTGAGAAAGATAAAAGCATCACCAGCAACAAGTTTTTTAGAACTAACAAAAACACTCCAACCACTTTGAAGCAGATGCCGTCGTGGTTGACCTGCCATTTACAAACAATTATTAATACATGAAGGTTGAGGCGTACAAGATTCACGCATCTTTTAATCTTTATTACAACCCAAATAAGAATCCGCTTGATCAGTAATAAAGTTTTCAGCAATTACCACGGAATATATGCCTAAAACGCCATTCGTTTCTGTGTAAATCCTTAGCCACCAATTCCTGTGTTGGGGGTTGCTTAGACATGTCCTGCCGAAAATGAACAAAAAACACGATCACAATCATTACAAATTAAACTAACACAGGAAAGAAATAGAAGGCAATTTTTTTATGGAAACTGCCTAACCAATGGAGGAAGGCATTCATCAGCATGTCTTCTAAAAACCGAAAATCCACCATGTGTACTAGTATCCGAAGCAGTCAACGTCTTGCAAAAAGAATGCACACGAAACTTCGATTCTGAAGGCGGCGGTGTTTCCTTCTTAACTGCATTTTCGTCTTGCTGTCATCACAAAAAAATGTCGGCAAAACGATCAACAATCCAACCACTAAATAAAACAGATCATTTCGACTCGTCAAGTTCATAATACTCACATTCTGTTCAGGCATCAGAGTGATCTGTGCAAACACCTCATCTGTATCCGGTTCGGCCTACACTCACACATCCATACAAAATTAATTAAACCAACCAACAAAACAAAACACGACACAAAACATCCAGCTATACATCTTCAATAGCTATACCTTCAATTGGACGTTAAAAACACGGCAAAGTATCTTCGCCGGAAGGTTATAAACCGGCATCTGTTGATCCGCCACCTGATTGGTAGATGCCTCAACCTATTCAACATCAATCAACAAAAAGTACTTAAACACTTAACATCACAAACATATAACACAAAATTAACCGTAACATATCGTCTAAACCAAACCAGATTTACAAAACTTTACAAAATGATTCGAAATAAAACCTGTTCTATGTGTCCTTGAGGAAAGTAAAACACTAGTTCCCCTTCACGTGGCACCGTAACAAGCGGACCAGCACAAGCTCGCCATAGATGCTTGTAAAGCGCCATATCCGCATCAACTAAACATTTAATGTATACAAAAATTAAAAACACAATCAATTACAACAAAACCTAATCCTAATTTCATAAAATCACTCAACGGTGATAAAAACTCGCCGGAATATACCTTTACCGTGACCGGATACCGGAACGCCGTTAACCGAATCAGCAACTCCGTCATTTCTACACGAAGAAGAAAGCGTGTCTCTGTTACCTTTGCTTGAAACTTCAGATGACGTCATTTTAGTTAACGAAGGTCGATCAAATCATGTACAAGACGATATACACATATATTGTCAACAAAAACCCTAAATATCGACCTTGAAAGGTGTAAATCGGGTCAAATCAGAGCTAAAACATGAACAATCTTCAATAGTTCAATCTAGCAACAGAATTGAACGAATTAGCTCCAGAAAAAGCAACGAAACAGGTGATTTTTGTGTTGTTGAATCGCACAGAAAGGCAGTTGGTGAATCTGTTGTTATGAGAAGATAATCTGTGTGGTTATGAGGTATGAAGATGTTCAGGAAGTTAATGAGAGAGAGAGAGAGAGAGAATGAGGGGCTTTTGGAGAGACAGAGGGGTCAAAACTGGTAGTGCAATCATTTTATTCATTCTTACACAACAACTGCGTGTTGTTACCGGCTGTTTCCGGTTACTAGCCTTTTTTCACCGGCTCTTTTTGCACCCAATTAGCATTACAATCACCCAGAAAACATTTAATTATTATATAAAAAATTATTATTATTGTTTATTTAACGTAAGATCCCTTCTCTCTTAAGATAAAATGCGTAGTGCTTTATGCCCTTATTCTAGGGTGGTTTTTTTGTCATGTGACAGATTGGGCATTTTTGTAAAAGTGGCGTAGTGGAATAATGCTCAATAACGCCACATCCAATCATTACACAATTTATTTATTTTAAACTAAAACCTTAAAATACTTCATTAAATTAAAAAAAAAAAAATACATTGCAAAATTTTAAGTTTTACAAAATATCCAAATGAGACATTTAATAAACAAAACTTTAGGGACTGATGTAGCATTTTTTAAACTTGAAATATTAAAGATATTGAAGTTTAAAACCACAGGGGCCTAATGTGACAAGTGAGCAAAGTTTTAAATCAAACCACCAGCCTCCATCCCTTCTTCTTCTTCTTCTTCGTTTGACCTGCAACATCTCCGTCTAAAACCACAAAACCCAAACCCAAAAACTCCGGCGAACCCAAACCCAAAAATTCCATCTCTATCTCTTTAAACCCACATGGTCTTATTTGATTGGCCAACAAATTGCCCAAATAGTGTGATATAAAACACGCCAAAACCAAAAAAAAAATCGATCAAACACGCCCAAACACGCCATGGGGGGCAGTTGAGGGGCGATTTCCAGAGTGATTGGGGTGAAATTTTGAAAAAAACACGCCCGTTACGGGTGGTCTTATGGTTTCATAGATTGTGTGTACAAAGTATTTTATGATTGTGTGTACAAAGGGATAAAGGTGGAGAATAACACGTCCAGGCTAAATGGTAAATGGTATTGGTGGACAGCAACCACTACGGTATGTGCAACAAAAGGCTCCTGGCTAAATCCAATGAAAAGTTCTATAGGGTTACAGTTAGACCTAATATGTTGTACAATACAGATTGGGCCATAAAGAAGGCACATACACGTAAACTGGAGGTAACAGAGATAACGATGCTGAGATGGATGTGTAGGCACAATAGGTTGGATAAGTTAAGAGAAAGGAGGTTGAGATGGTATGGGCAGGTTAAGAGGAGACAAGTGACAGACACGGTTAGAAATGTGGAGGGGATGAGGAGTAAAGGCAGACTGAAAAATGACTTGGAATGGGCGGATTAGACAAGATTGTTACACTTGCATTTGTATGATGACATGGGCGAATTTAGAAGTTTGTGGGGAAGTAAAATTAAGGTTAAAGGCTTTTACGAGTAAGGTACGTGTTGTTTTTTATTCTTACCTTACGAGCTTTGTTCCTTAGTGTGTTTTGGGTCGTCTTTGCATGTTATCGCTTGTTTGTGTGTCTATTTGATATGGTACTTGTTCATATTATAGGTTTTGGTAAAGGTACATTTTTTGAGTGGTTATGCACATCCTAATTTGATTTCTATGTGGTTATGACTTTGGATGTGGATGTCTCACTGGAACCAGTCTCTCTATCTTTTGTGATAGAGATAAGGCTTGTCTACATCATACCCTCCCTAAATCCCACTAATAGCTATGCTATGGTTTAATTGAATTCTTAAAATTTAATTATACAAACAATTCTAATAAACACCAAGACTCTTTTAACTTAAAACTTTCTCTATAACTGTAAAAGCGTTTTCGTTCTAATATTATTCAAGTTTTTTTTTTTTTAACGGCAAATTTGGATCACTGATAGATCAGTGGAGTATTATCGTGCCACAATCAGAACCCCGATCATTTCGATCTCCACTAGGCTATAATGTTGATGCAGGGATATCAGATATTATTTTATATTTATTTGAATTTTAATTTCATAATATTTTGTTATTTAGTTTCCTATTTGAATTGTAATGCCCAACTATAAAATGGGATCTAGGGTTTATTGTTTACTCAGTTTTTGGTTGATTATTAATATAAGGAACACTGTTCTTGGAACCTTTGGTTCGATTTATCGTCTTTGGTTATCAATTGTTCTTGAGCCATTTGAGTACGCTTCCGATCCGTATCATTTATTTGATATCCCTGCATCAAATGTCAACCACCCGATCATATCCATCTCCACTAGGTTACAATGCTTATACACCAATTCAGGATGAAACCCAATAAATCTGGAACCCCTCCCCCCTCCCTTGTGGGAATCGAACACAGGACTTCATCGTCTCAAAGTCTTATCACACCCCCAGGATGCCACTAGTCTTTTTAAGTTTTACGATTTTATATAAATAATTAAAAAAATAAACTGAGTTGCCTAAATCGATTATCATAAAACTCAACTTACTACTTATTTACTTTTTTCATATTTACTTAGTATTCCAAGTTTAATTAGAAAAAAAAAAACAAAGTAATCAAGTTGTATAATTGTTTTACTTATCATTTTTGTTTTTAATGTTTACATCAACAGAACAGAACGATATTGAAACTTTGATGTTAGTAATTGGTATAATACATTCATAGTGTGGTTTTCATCTATTTGAATTATATATCCCTTTAGCAAAGTGTTTTACAATTTATGGCATAAGTTATATGAGACCGAGTCGTGTATACCTTTTGTAAAGTGTTTTACATTTTAAATCCGCGTGTTATTATAAAAGAGGTCTACAAAATATAAGTGGCACATATCATATCACGTGTTTCTTATAAAGAGGGAAAAGGACTTCGATTAGATAACATTGATGGTATTACGATAAGATTTAGTTAGATAACATTGATGGTATTACGATAAGATTTAGGTAAGTCTCAGGGTTTGTGTAAATAGTTCTTGTTTATGAATAGAATAATCAATATCATGAATGCCATCGTTGATTTCTTTGGGTTGTGACAACGTTTAGTAACAAAATGATCACTCTTATTATAATGTATAACGTTTTATTGTAGTTAGCATAATGGTCACAACTCGTTTATCAATTATATTGTCACTGGTGATAGATTTGCCATAGGATCAATTCAATGGTGTTGTAAATCCAAGTATTGATTTGGGAGTAATTGAAGTATCAATACTCAACTGTAATAAATGTTAACTAAGCTATTATGCCGAAAACATCGGGTGCATTGATATTCAACTTATAATCAAAGGTAGGCAAAAGGTTGTTAAAAGAACGCCTGATTATATGTTAGAAGAAGGAGCATCATGTGTAAGGCTATGGTAGGGGTGTGCATGGGTCGGTTTGGGTCGGTTTTTACTATTATCCATAACCATAACCACTAGTTCGGTTATGGAGTTTTGGTAACCATAACCATAACCAAACTTTGGTTATGGTTAATCGGTTATGAAGTCGGTTATGGTTCGGTTTTGGTTAATTTCGGTTAAGTAACCAAGCAAGGTTTGAAATAAATAGGGTTGTGCACGATTTGAACTTAGTTTGAGCCTATTTTATAAGATAATGAAGACTAAACTTTTTGGTTAAACTATCGATTTAGAGTTTTTTTTAATAAGGTAATTCTCAAACAAAAACATTTATGGCCATAACACCTTAGTTCTTTATCAAAATAAATGACATCTATATTAAGATCATTTTGTTACTAACATAATTTTATCTTAGTAAAAACCATCTATATGGTTTTGTAAAACACAAATCTATTATATAAAGTTAACATCACAACTTCGGTTCGGTTTCGGTTATATTCGGTTAACCAAAGCTTTATAACCATAACCATAACCGATTGAGCGGTTATACAAAGTTTCATAACCATAACCATTGGTTATATTGGTTATCGGTTATTAGTGGTTCGGTTATGTCGGTTATGGTTCGGTTATCGGTTATGGTGGTTAATTTGCTCACCCCTAGGCTATGGGGATGGTGGTTTGGGTCATGGTTTGTCACGTAAGACCATGGAACCATCGCTACCCCCCCCCCCCCTGTGCAAATCATGGTGGTTCGCATGGTTTCATCCATGACAACCATGACCCTCTTTCAATTAATTCGAGAATTTGATTGGTGGAGGAGGATAGTGGATGATAGCGGGGGTCATGGTCCACGCCATATAGCGTGGTGGATTAGGTTGGTGGATGAGGGTGGAATGATATAACGCTGACGTGGAGGATGGTGGTGGTCATGACCACACCACATAATCTAATACTAAAGGCGACCTAGGACATTTAGATTTTGATCAAATTAAATTTAGCGACTGTTTCACAATAGTTGTTCGATAAGTCGATAGGAACATTAGAAATCGACTCGTGATAAGTTGGATAGATTTATCCCTTCCAATATGTGTCGGAACTAATACAACATATTGCACCATCTAGTTGTTAATATAAAACTAGTGTAACATGGAAGGAATATAATGTGAAGATCCGGTTATGATTCACATTCACACATGGTATATAAACAAATGTAGGGGGCATTTTGTAATTTAATTAATTGGCCAATAATAATAGTGATCCCTGCTTTGCAACCGCAATGTTGTGCCCATTTAGAAGGACCAGGAGTGCCACTTGCAATTAATGTGACATAAATTAAATGGGATATTCGTATTCTTATCAGTGGCGGATCTATTTTTTTTATAGAGGTAACGTTTAAAAAAAAGGCAATGAAATCGAAAAAACGTTAAGAAAATGTCAATTTTTTCCAAAATTTACACTACCGCCGGAGTGCCAAGTGGTAGCTGAGTCTACCCCTTATCATAAGATAGATCCGTCCCTGATTCTTATGATCTTTGTAATCAAACACGTAGGATCACAAATTATTAAAATTTATTTTCTTTGAACCTAGCGTGTTCAAAATCTTAGGAAAGTTTTGGGTTATTTGAATATGAAAATACTAGAATTTGAATTCAAACCGATTTCAAATCAAAATTCGGAAAACCAGTGCATATTCAAACGTTTTGCTTCAATATTCAGGTTTAATTGGTTCAAAATAATAATTCAATTGTGATTCAGAAAACGGTATTCGAGAATTTGGTTCGGTCAAGTTTTTGAAAAGCCGAATTTGAATTTGTAACCTATATAGTAACAAATTAGTAGAGAAAAACAAATTAAATGATAAGTGATTTATTATAATAATAATAATAATAATAATAATAATAATAATAATAATAATAACTTAAAGCATGAGATGGTAAATTTCAGGGTCGGCCCTGAGAATTATTGTACCCTGTTCGAGCTCGAAAAAACGTGTCCTTAGGCCTTAACGAAATAAATAATTTAAACTAGTTTTGCATACAACTGTGAACCGTTGACAAAAATATAGCATTCGATGAACAATACAATTAACAAAATACAAAATATAGTATTCGAATTAGTGACATACCGTAAAAACTAATAAGATAATAGTTAACCAATGGATCGTGAAGCTCTTCTTGCATTCTTGATCGACAAAAAAAGATCCTAAATCATAAATCAACTAATCATATAATCGTAAATCATAACTTAATTCGACAAAAAAAAAAAAAAATACGGGCCTGAATTCCACAATCGTTTATGTATAAATTACCAACAATTTAGTCTTCAACACAACAGAAAAAGGCCATGAATTCGACAATAACTAATCGCCTAAACAAGGGTCTGAATTCGATAAAAAGAAACATAATACTTAATAACTAATAAAGGCCTGAATGAGTGAATTCGACAAAAAACAAAACATACAACTGAAGTACTGAACGAGGGCCGATTGATGATTTGATGTTTACCTGAATACGTGATCCGTGATCGTGAGACTAAGTTTGTCAATCAGGCTCGTGGCTGCGTACAAGACTGAAATCGAAGAACAAAAGAGTGCAGCCTTTGTGCGTGCAGACTCTGTGAGTTCTTCATCGAACCAGGTCTCCTAGTTTCCTGCTATAGACGATGTTTCAATATCTAGGGCACTAGTTGCCGCTCAACACGGACGTATTGTTTTTTATTAGTTTTTAAAATAATTTGGGTATTGGGCTGACTAATGTAATCCCAACGCACTAACTAATCTAAGTCATAATTTGGGTATTGAGCTCAATAACCTAAAATCAATGGGCTAACTAATCTAAGCCATATGATTTTTTTTTTTTGTAAGTGGGCCTATGTTAGTATTTGTTTGGCTATACCCTAATCCCTATTAAAAATTTACATATATAATATCGGATTCTTTAAAAAACTTATATGTCCTACGAAATCACGGGCCATGGCCGGTGATCCTCCCCGCCCACCTCCAGGGCCGGCCCTGGTAAATTTCTATCGTAGAGTTATTATTCATGCCTTGTATATTGTTGTATATAAAGTTTGCCAACACACACACACACATATATATATATATATATATATATAGTGAAAGTGTAAAATACACTATCCCTTAACGAGTTAACGTACAATACGTACGGGATGAAATTATAACATGCGTAATTAGTTTTATAACATACGTAATTAGGTATTTACCCTATGCGTGATTTATGATTTTGTACATGCGTGATTATGTTCATGCCTGATTTATGATTTTGTACATGCGTGATTATGTTCATGCGTTATTTCTGATTTTGTACATCTGTGATTATGGTTTGTTAACATCCGTGATTAGGGTTTTTGAGTTTTATAACATGTGTAATCTCATCTCGTACACATCGTACATTAAGGAATATTGTACGTTAACCCACCCATGTATATATAATATTTTAATAATACATATATATTATTCTTGCTAATTGATACAATGACTCAGTGAGTTTATATTCGGTTTAACATAACAAGTAACATTAAATTTCTAATTTATGATTTTTAGTCAGATATATGATTGTCACAAATACATATATGTATAACTTATACATACATACATACATATATATACCATGTTAACTAATATTGAATGTTTACCCACAAGTACATCAAGATTTTTCTTGTACGAAAGTTGAAAACTTCTCTTTCTTAGTCATACGAAAACTTCGTAGAAGATCATTAATCATTGATTGCTCTCACTCAAGCAAGCGTAAATGTGGAGCTCTCTTTTTACTCGTAGTTAATACGACTAAAACACACTTATAATATTTTAAGACGAGACATTTCCTAGATCTCAGTATCAATTATCCAGATGCAACAGAACTAGATATCATTTTCCTAAAGTGTCGCACGCTAACACATGTCAACAAATCAAAAGGCGATATATGTAATAGGTAACATCATGCACAATCATTTTCATGCCAGTTAAACTTAAACTGATCAGACATGTCTAACCGATAAAACAACCAGTTTAGTGTCCAATTTAGTGGTTAAAAGAATCCGTTTTAAAGCCGATTTCGACGTAAGGAATAATTTGTATTTTTTTTAACTATAAATCTATAATTAATAACAAAAACTAGACCATGTCTACATGTAACGCGTTCAATGAATTGGATACAACTTTAAATTTCAAGTCAATATATTTGGTTTCATATGATGTTTTGAACGTTACAAAACCCCAAAGAGATGACCACGTGACAGAAAGGAAGTGTCACGTGTTTGATGGATGGGTTACACAAATGTGGGGACCGAAGCCATGATTTGTCTATAGGAGTTTGTGTGTGGCTACAACCACAAGTTAAAAACACAGGAATCTTTGTCCTGAGTCCGACAAATGGGTTTTTGCTCCATGAGATAAGGTGCATTTTAACTTGTCATGCACCCTCTTCACACCTTCTTATCTTCTAGTCACCTTTCTTGTATCTAGGGGGTGTTTGGGGTTCCTTATTTTTCTGACTTATGACTTATTTTGAGGGAAAAGGACTTTTGAAAGTGTTTGGGTTTTCTTTGTTTGTGAGGGGAATTTGCCAGAAGTTAGAAATTCTGACTTATTTTGGAGGAAAAGGACTTTTCAAAAGTTGAAAATAAGCTAAGCCAAACATGCCCCAAATCTTCCCACTTGTTCGAAAAAGCACAAGTCTCCTTTTCCTCGTTTTCCCCAACATTTAGGGGCCGTTTGGTAGCCTCTAAATGGTCATTAAGAGGCTACCTCTTAATGGAACCATTAAAATTTTTACCAATGAGAAGGTAGAAGAATGTGACATGTGATGATTTACCATTCAGATATTACCTCTTAACCATTCAGACTTGAGGTTACCTCTTATTCATTCAGAGGTTTTAAACCATTAAGAGGTAGCATCTGAATGGTCATTAAGAGGCTACCAAACAGCCCCTTAGTCTAGCTTGATATTTTATCATATAATGTCATAAATCAGTGGAAAATTAGGGTGATTGTACTTAATAAAAACCATTACATAATTACAAAAACATAGAACAAAAAATTAAAAAATAAATAATTAAAATAAAACCTAATAACTAAAAATTACTACCTAAAACATCTAATAATCTGCCAAGCCAAAATGTGACAGAATTCACGGTTGTGTTCGTGCCTGAAGTTGATAGGGGCGACTTGTATGATGTTGTCCTCCCCAAAGTCACCACACGCGTTTTCCACCACGGTGTGCATCGTCTCGAATCTTTCGCAATCCAAACGGCTAACCCTAAAACGAGAAGAAAGCGAGTCCACGGTTCGGGTGGTCTCACTCCTATGGACGTAAAAGTGTTGTAAAATTCTCCCCCAAAATGGACCGCTCGAACGGTTATGCGGCGTGTAGTGGCTCAAGGCTTCGACCCATGACTCGCACGATACGATATACTCTTCTTCGGTCCAAGGAATGGTTGACATTTTCGGTTTTGTGAAGTGGAAATGGGAGATATGTTGTAAAAATTTGGGTGAAATATGAGAGTTTGTAAAAAAATGGAAGAAGAGGGTGGTTTATATAGGGTAAAATTTTGTTTTTTTTTAAATTAAGTTTTTTAAATTTAAAAAAAATAACCGTTGTTGTCAAACGGCTAATACCCATGATGCGTGTGAAGTGTGTATGGTTTTTAATATATATTTTAAGCCCTTTTTACACTTTTTAGCCAAGTTTAAAATTTATAAAACACGATATTTACTAACACTAAACACACATATGGGCAAGTGCACCCATCGTGAGCGTAATATAGTGTTGGCAAGATACCGAGGTCGTCCAAGGACACAAGAGCTTTTAGTACCGGTTTATCCTCAACGTCTAATCAAATCAAAAGTTTAGAAAAATGTTTTAAACTAGAAAAATAAAACTAACTAAAATGATGAAAAAAAAAACAGATAGACAAAATGAATCACTTGGATCCGACTCGTGTGTAGTGTAACCTTTGATTATTTCCGCAATTTTGCACTTTTTAAGAGATTATCTTAGTTATTGTAGTAGGCCCCTCTTTTGGAGGTGACGTTACCCTCAACCCAGTAGTTTGAGTCAGCAAGGATACAATCCTAAAGGGTCGGATTATTGAAAGATAATTAATTAAGTTATTAATTCATAATGTGGTAGGCCCCTCTTTTGAAGGTGACGTTACCATCGGCTAAGTAGTCTGAGTCAGCAGGGATACAGTCCTAAGTAGTCGGGTTAAAGTATTAATAGTAGCTTACATATGAGGGGATCAAAGAGTTTGGACCCCTGCCATCCAATACCAGTGGGTATTGAAGGAGTTCCTACTAAATTTGACCCAGGTCCTTGCAGGATCTATACACTGCACAAGGCAAGACTCTTAACAAACCGTTCCCTTAACCCCCGACCAGGTAGCCAACATATCTCCATATAGACTGTGGAGATATGAATGGTGAAAATCTTTTATTTTATATAGACAGTAAAATAATGCCAAGACACCACGGACAAACGATAAGGAAGAATCACCTTCAACATAAGAAACTAGTTATTAAAGTCATTAATACAAAACCAAATAAAAAGTGCGAAAAGATTAAAAATAAAAAGTATTACACTAAACACTTGTCTTCACCAAGTGATGTAAGAGACTTAGGCAAACATGGCATTTGATTGTCAAGAACTCTTACGATCAATCTTGGATCCCGAGACTACTACACACACTCTATGATGGATGATGGATGATGGTGGTGGATGTAGGTTGTGATGGTGGTGGAGGGTGGGTGTAGTGTGAGAGAGGTGGTTTGCCAAGGGATGGTTTGCAAATGAGCCAAGCACCCCTATTTATAGCCTGAACAGCAGCTCGGGCACGGCCCCGTGTCCATTGGGCACGGCCCCGTGTCCATTGGGCACGGCCCCGTGTCCATCTTCCTTCTCTTTCTTCATTAATTGCAGTTTGTCTGCATTAGTTGACCACGCCCCCGTGTCCGCTGGGCACGACCCCGTGTGCAGAAGCGTATCTGTACTATCAGGATTTCCTCAGATTCTGCGAATCTTAGAGTTGACCATGGCCCCGTGTCCGCTGGGCACGCCCCCGTGATGGGTGATAGAAGCTTCTACAGCTTTGTCTTTTCTGCAGACACTCGGGCACGCCCCCGTGCTCACTGAGCACGGGGCGTGTTCAGCCTTCTGTTTTCTTGTTTTGCTTGGGAAGATGCTGTCGGGGGGGTCGGGCATGCCACGTTTATCCCTTTTCTTGTATTTTTGTTAGATTTAGCTGCCTTTTTGCTTCTTTTGTCAATTTGAGCTCATTTAATCCTGAAAATACAAAAGGAAGACAAAAACACACTTTTCCAACATTAGTACTAAAAAGGGTTAGTTTTATGCCTCATTTGATGAAATTTATATGTTGCATTTTGCACACATCAAATACCCCCACACTTGAATCTTTGCTTGTCCTCAAGCAAAACTCTTTATAATGTGGCTTAACACTCCCAAATGGAATGGGTAGAAGAGAAGGTTTTTTGGGCTTGTCATAGAGTGTCGGGATTTCCAAGATTCTTTATTGAGTTTTATTTTTATTTATTTACAATCCTATTCGTCATGATTTATTTAAAACATTACATAAGATAAATTACTTATTAGGGCATAACATGCCTTTTTTTTTTAAATTCCATTTATATACAAGTTCACATACCTCACGGGGGATCACTCAACACTCGGCCGAAGATGTATTTTTGTGAAACACTCGAGAGCGGCATGGAACTTACTTCTACCATAAGCTTGCCAAGCAATCAATCCTCCTTCTTTTTAACTATATACCTTTGTAAATATCAAGAGAACTTTTGGGGGTGAAGGGTTAGGCTTGGGTTAAAGGTAGGTGGTTGGGTTAGTGGTTAGTAGAAAGGGGCGAAAAGGCGTAAAAAGCGTCGGTTTTTGCAAAACATATTGTTTTTGTGACTTTTTATTCCAATGAAGTATTATTCAAACAAGCTTACTTTTTTTTTTCAACAAAAGAAAGTCACACAAAAACCGAGCTTTGTTACTAAAATAAAGGGTTTAAAATGAAAAATGGTTTTGTTGGGTGAAAAGGGTGTTTGTTTTGGGTTAAGAAATGAAAAGGTTTAGGCTCAAAGGGGTTAACTAGGGGGATTTTGGGTAGGTGGTAAAAAAAAGAAAAATAATGGTGTAGAAATAAAAAGGGTTAGTCCTAATGCCTCCATCATTTACTTACTCGGGTTTAAGTTGGTAAGGACCGGGAATGTATCGTCGTGGCAAGTTCTAGAGTCGTAAGAACCAAGCGGCTATTCACACAAGAAACGAAAAATGAGCATTTAGTTTAAAGATGTGTATTTGTATGCTCAATAAAGGCTCAAAACTCAATTTTTGTGGGAATGGGTTTTTATGTGATCAAGTATATATAATCAAATTTTAACTAGGTTTGTCATGTCGTTTCATAATTTTCTTATGTTGGTTCTTTTTATCACGACGCCATCGGTTGTAAATTAAAAAAATATCACCTTTTTAGAACTTTGAAATTCCCAATTTAAACCTAGACAAGTAAGAAAAATGAAAGATTTTTGAAAAAAATTGGGGTGTTTAGCGGTTTTAATAGAGTTTTGTGTAAGGCTTGTAATTAGGACTTGCAAAATTCAAGGTTTTAGCACCCCCCCCCCCCCCACTTAAATTACACATTGTCCTCAATGTGTCCCAAAAATAAGTTTTTATGTTACTGAGCGTCTGGACACGGCCCCGTGGTGTCCGGGCACGACCCCGTGTTCAGATCGCCAATAACAGAAATTGAGTAAAAGAAACAAAAGCCTGGACACGGGGGCGTGCTGGGTGAGCACGGCCCGTGTCCAGTTACCTGAACTGTGCAATTTTCTGCAGATGGTTGAGCACGGGCCGTGTTGGGTGAACACGGCCCCGTGCTGAACTTGCTGTAATGAAGAAAAATTAGTCGGATGGCCCTGTTTTTGTGCATGGGGTGCTGGTGCAAGTTTCCCTTAGTATCCTTCACCATCCCGAGTGTGTTTTACCCATTACAACATCATCCAAACATCAAATTAAAACCATCATTCATTAAAACTAACACATTACATAAGATCCTAGAAAATTTAAAGACGAGGCAGAAAAAAAAAACTAAAGGTCCTAAGATAGATGGGTCAAATGGTACATAAAATCATCCTAAGGAGTTCTACTTTTATCAGTATTTCCGAAAATAATTTTCCGGTTCTTAAAAGATTTGTAGAACTTTGGACCGAGGGGTATTCCATAGATGTTATTAAAGCCACTCTTCTATTTCCCTTGGGAGAAAGAAGGCGGGATCGTTTTCTTCAACATCTTGTGGAGGGGGAGTGACACCTAAGGGAACCCCTTGTAGTATGTCCTGAGGGGGCTCCGGATGTATGGCATACCATTCGGCCGATATGATGACTTCGGGAACCACATTCCATGCCTTTTGGGTAATGATTGGAACCAAAGGAGGAGAAACGAGAATGTTCAACCTTTGGTGCAAAAGGTTGACCTCTCGAAGACATCCCTCTAGTCCCACCGTTAAAGGATTGATACGGTCGACCAATGCTTCTTCTACTCTCGTCATCTCGTCAATGGCTTCTCTTAAAGCGTAAGCATAGTTTACAAGAGAATCTTCAACCGTTGATGACCTTCTCCCTTGTCGGTTGTTCCTGGAGTGCGATGAAGATGTTCCGCTAGTTCTGCTCGCCATTCTGAGAAAACATATCGAAAAGAGCTCAATTTTATGTAAACAATACCTCGTACACGGCCACGTGCTCAATGAGCACGGCCCCGTGTTCAGATATCTGCAGATTTTTAGAACAAGGAATCTTTGTGTTTTAATTTGTTTTCATGATTTTTAAAACGTTTTCAAGCAGAAACAACTTAAAACATTGTTATAGAACTTATTTTTAACAAGATTCCTTGGATAAAAATCTAACAAACATCTCAATAAGGCTTGGAATTATGAAGATTTCAAGCTCTAATGGAGGTGTCAAGAAAAATTGAAGAAGAAGGTAATGGACAAAAGTGGAAAAGACAAGATGGTTGTTAAGAAACTTCTTTTAAAACATACCTAGGATGGTATGTGAGAAGATCCACCAGATCTTTGTCTTTGGAGTGGTCCTTATGTGCAGGAATCTTGCTGCATTTATAGAAAATGACAGCACGCTGCACACGGCCCCGTGGTGGCTGGACACGGCCCCGTGTGCAGATGAAGTCCTGACACATTTTATCCGTATTCTGACACGAAATCAGACGGGAATCTTTGGGTGGACACGGGGGCGTGCTGACCTGGACACGGCCCCGTGTCTAGAGGCTGTTTATGAAGTTTCGTCTAGTTCTAAGGAATTCATCCGGATCGGGTGGTTCCTTACTGGATGGAACAACCCCAAAGTGCCTGAGATACCTTAATTGCTCTAGACTAAGACGAGAACGCAAGAGGTTGTCGGTGAGGGTGGTTCCTATGCTAAATGTAGGTGGACAAGTCCAACCCTTTCCCGGGCTCTCGTTAAAGAAGGTGTATGCCGAATCGCTCAGGTCTATGTATGCACCGAACGAAGTCGATGGAGAGTCCTTCACGGCACAATCGACACAAGGACGACTATCGCTCAAGTCCTCGCTAGAGTTAGAGGTGATTTCGGGAACAACGAAGTTGTTTTTATTCGAATGCGATCCCAATAATTCTTCTTGGGCTTCGTCTTGAGGTGAATTATTGAAATCCAATTCAAGTTCTTTCACCCAATTAAGAATTAAATCTTCTAATTGAAATAGTTCGTCAAGAAGCATTTCTCCTAGAAGATCCGATTGGGAGCTTTCGAGAGAGAGATAGGGATTATTTTTACTTTCGCCCCTCTTAAGGCTACAGGAAAACGATGGGTCTATATAATGGGGCTTATAATTTAGAAAATAACATTCTAATTCTATATGAGGGCCACCACATATTTGACACCACATACCATAAGAGTGCCGAAAGTAAAAAATATCAGTATCACTCATATTTGTGTCAGAAATTACCAACCGTCGGGATCTTACGGTTCTGTTTTCAGCAGTGTTGCAGAAGTCGCTAGGCGCTCTCTAGTCGGCCGAGTGGGGAGTTGGGAGTACTCGGAGTACTCGGGGAGTACTCGGAGAGTACTCGGACATGTTAAATATAAAGAAATTAATTATTGGATATTTTATATGTGTCAAAATAAGTGTAATTCATGTCAAAACTATCATTATTCATGTCAAAATTAGCATAGCTCATGTCAAAATTAGCATAATCCCGAGTAGTTGCCGAGTAGGCCGAGTAGTCGGCCGAGTAATCCGAGTAGTCGGTGAGTATTCCAAGGTTCCCACCAAGTATTTGACCGAGTATTACGAGTAGTTGGCCGAGTATTCCGAGTAGTCGCCGAGTAGGCCGAGTCTGACCGCCTCCGACTTATAAGGCCGACTTGTAGTAACTCTCCAAGGTATGGTTTCGAGTACCGAGTAGTCGCCGAGTACTCGGCCTTGGAATCCGACTTTTACAACACTGGTTTTCAGTAACTGAAACTTGGGCATGGGGGCGTGTTGAGTGGGCACGGCCCCGTGTTCAGCTTACTGTCTGACTTAAAACAGGATTGCCAGTACCAAAGATTAGGCACGGGGGCGTGTTCAGCGGGCACGCCCCGTGCTAAGTTCTGCAGAATCTGAAAAATTAAGAAAATCCTAAAAAAACAGAAAAATTTAGAAAAAACGATTAGGCCGTTGATTCCTAAGTTTCTTAAAATCCTTGTGTCCCCGGCAGCGGCGCCAAAAACTTGATGCGTGTGAAGTGTGTATGGTTTTTAATATATATTTTAAGCCATTTTTACACTTTTTAGCCAAGTTTTAAATTTATAAAACACGATATTTACTAACACTAAACACACATATGGGCAAGTGCACCCATCGTGAGCGTAGTATAGTGTTGGCCAGATACCGAGGTCGTCCAAGGACACAAGAGCTTTTAGTACCGGTTTATCCTCAACGTCTAATCAAATCAAAAGTTTAGAAAAAGGTTTTAAACTAGAAAAATAAAACTAACTAAAATGCTGGAAAAAAAAACAGATAGACAAGATGAATCACTTGGATCCGACTCATGTGTAGTGTAACCTTTGATTATTTCCGCACTTTTGCACTTTTTAAGAGATTATCTTAGTTATTGTAGTAGGCCCCTCTTTTGGAGGTGACGTTACCCTCAACCCAGTAGTTTGAGTCAGCAAGGATACAATCCTAAAGGGTCGGATTATTGAAAGATAATTAATTAAGTTATTAATGCATAATGTGGTAGGCCCCTCTTTTGAAGGTGACGTTACCCTCGGCTAAGTAGTCTGAGTCAGCAGGGATACAGTCCTAAGTAGCCGGGTTAAAGTATTAATAGTAGCTTACATATGAGGGGATCAAAGAGTTTGGACCCCCGCCATCCAATACCAGTGGGTATTGAAGGAGGTCCTACTAAATTTGACCCAGGTCCTTGCAGGATCTATACACTGAACAAGGCAAGACTCTTACCAAACCGTTCCCTTAACCCCCGACCAGGTAGCCAACATATCTTCATATAGACCGTGGAGATATGAATGGTGAAAATCTTTTATTTTATATAGACAGTAAAATAATGCCAAGACACCACGGACAAACGATAAGGAAGAATCACCTTCAACATAAAAAACTAGTTATTAAAGTCATTAATACAAAACAAAGTAAAAAGTACGAAAATATTAAAAATAAAAAGTATTACACTAAACACTTGTCTTCACCAAGTGATGTAAGAGACTTAGGCAAACATGTCATTTATTTGTCAAGAACTCTTACTATCAATCTTGGATCCCGAGACTACTACACACACTCTATGATGGATGATGGTGGTGGATGTGGGTTGTGATGGTGGTGGAGGGTGGGTGTAGTGTGAGAGAGGTGGTTTGCCAAGGGATGGTTTGCAAATGAGCCAAGCACCCCTATTTATAGCCTGAACAGCAGCTCGGGCACGGCCCCGTGTCCATCTTCCTTCTCTTTCTTCATTAATTGCAGTTTGTCTGCATTAGTTGACCACGCCCCCGTGTCCGCTGGGCACGACCCCGTGTGCAGAAGCGTATCTGTACTATCAAGATTTCCTCAGATTCTGCGAATCTTAGAGTTGACCATGGCCCCGTGTCCGCTGGGCATGCCCCCGTGATGGGTGATAGAAGCTTCTACAGCTTTGTCGTTTCTGCAGACACTCGGGCACGCCCCCGTACTCACTGAGCACGGGGCGTGTTCAACCTTCTGTTTTCTTGTTTTGCTTGGGAAGATGCTGTCGGGGGGGGGGGGGGGTCGGGCATGCCACGTTTATCCCTTTTCTTGTATTTTTGTTAGATTTAGCTGCCTTTTTGCTTCTTTTGTCAATTTGAGCTCATTTAATCCTGAAAATACAAAAGGAAGACAAAAACACACTTTTTCCAACACTAGTACTAAAAAGGGTTAGTTTTATGTCTCATTTGATGAAATTTATATGTTACATTTTGCACACATCAAATACCCCCACACTTGAATCTTTGCTTGTCCTCAAGCAAAACTCTTTATAATGTGGCTTAACACTCCCAAATGGAATGGGTAGAAGAGAAGGTTTTTTGGGCTTGTCACAGAGTGTCGGGATTTCCAAGATTCTTTATTGAGTTTTATTTTTATTTATTTACAATCCTATTCGTCATGATTTATTTAAAACATTACATAAGATAAATTACTTATTAGGGCATAACATGCTTTTTTTTTTACAAAAATTCCATTTATATACAAGTTCACATACCTCACGGGGGCGTGCCCAGCGGACACGGGGCCGTGGCCATTTACATAAGTTTTATTTTTATCTCGTAGGAATGTGAAGCACACGAATAGATCCACGTTGAACCAAATCACGAACAAAATGAATGTCCAGTTCAATATGTTTAGTACGTTGATGCTGAACAGGATTCCTGGACAAGTAGATAACACTAATATTGTCACAGTACACAAGGCTAGCGGTGGTCAACGGTTTGTGTAATTCCAAAAGTAAATTGCGTAGCCAACGGATTTCAGCGACCACATTTGCAACACCCTTGTACTCGGCTTCAGCACTAGATCGAGAGATCACAGACTGGCATTTAGAGGACCATGAGATAATATTGGGGCCTAGATAAACACAATAACCAAAAGTAGAACGTCGCATATCCGGACACCCTGCCCAGTCGGCATCGGTATACGCACGTAAAGAGAAATCCACGGATGCACCAATAGTTAGGCCATGCGAAGAGGTACCTTGAAGGTATCAGATGATACGTTTAAGCGCATTCCAATGATCTACTTTGGGTGCATGCATGTGCATGCAAACCTGCTGAACCGCGTAGCAAATATCGGGACGTGTGAACGTTAAATATTGAAGGGCACCCGCAAGACTACGGTATAATGTCGAATCGTCGTAATCAGAACCCGAGTTCGAACCAAGATTTGATTTGGTATCGACTGGTGTGGCAACGGGTTACACGAAGACATGCCAGCTCGATCAATGATTTCTTTCGCATAGACCTGTTGAGAGAGGAACATTTTGTCACCTTTCCGTTGAACATGAATACCCTAAAAATGACTTAGCGGACCAAGATCTTTCATTGCAAACTCAGCGGCAAGACGGGACATAAGGTGCACACGAAGAGAGTCTGTCGATGTCGTTAGAATGATGTCATCAACGTAAATGAAAAGATACGCAGTGGTTCCATTTTGACGAAAGGTGAAAAGAGAGTTATCACATTTACTCTGTTGGAATCCCAAAGAGAGAACAAAGTCTGTAAATCTTTGGTACCACGCCCGAGGAGCCTGTTTCAAACCATAGAGCGATTTCTTGAGTAAGCACACATGGTCTGGATAGTGTTGATGACGAAAGCCCATAGGTTGATACATATACACTGTCTCGTTGAGGTTGCCGTGAAGGAACGCATTAGTAACATCCAATTGATGAATCGGCCACGATTGTGACAACGCAAGCGATAACATTGTACGAATATTAGTGGGCTTCACAACAGGACTAAACGTTTAACCACAGTCCACCCCAATTTGTTGATTGCTTCCATCACATACAAGACGTGCTTTATATCGTTCCAATGTACCATCCGACCGAAATTTATGTCGAAAAAGCCACATACTACGTAACACATGCATATTTGGTTGCCTCGGAACTAGAACCCAAGTCTTATTTTTAATAAGAGCATTGAATTCGGTGGTCATGGCATTATGCCAGTCCGTGCTAGACAAGGCGTCCTTTGGGTTTTTGGGAATAGGAGTGACGGTCGAGGAGTGAAGATTAAAAAGGTGTTTCGGTTTAATGATTCCATCCATAGATCGGGTACGGATGGTTCGAGTAGGGGGTGGGGGAGGCGGAGGTGATGGTGATGTGGTAGTGGACTGAGAAGATGAGCTTAAGTGAGTAGGTGATGGTGGGCCGAATGTGGAGTGGAGTGGCAGGTTATTGGGAGTTGAGTGTGGGCCGAAAAGGGAGTTAACAGGTGGGCTGGAAGTGTTGGAGGGTGGGACGTGAAAGGGTGAGGATGTAGGATTGGGGGATGGGCCATGAGAGGGTGGGCTCGTAGGAGTTGGTAGTGGGCTGTGAGGTGGTGACGGTGTCAATATAGTGGAGGGTGGGCTGTTAACATGGATCGAATTAGGTGGGGTAGGGATATCAGTTTGGGTTGGGGCATAGGTGGAAGGAGTGGGAGAAGCAGAAGGAGTGGACGGGTGAGATGCAAGATGGTGTATATGTAATGGATGTAGTGTATCAGAAAGAAAATCATAAGATTGTGGGGGCGGCTTCGGATTATTTGCAAAAGGGAAGGTTGTCTCGTCAAAGATAACGTGATGGTTGATTAGGATTTGACGGGTGTTAAGATCGAGACATTTATAACCTCGATGGTTGGAGGGATAGCCAAGAAAAACGCATGGCATGGAGCGATACTGAAGTTTGTGGACGTTGGTGTGAGGAATGAGAGGGTAACATAGGCAACCAAAGACTCGTAGATATGAGTACGATTGTATTCGATGATATAGCTTTTGGGTGGGAGAAAGGTTGTGAAGAATTTTGGTATTGAAGATATGTTGCTACTTCCAAGGCATGATGCCAATATGTGTTTGGTAAGGATGAGTGGGCTAAGAGAGTGCAGATGATGTTATTAATGGAGCGTATTTTACGTTCGGCTTTACCGTTTTGAGATGAGGTATATGGGCAGGAGAAACGAAAATGCATGCCATTGAGTTTGCAAAATTGTTGGAACATATGATTGTTGTATTCTTTACCATTATCACATTGAAATTGTTTGATTTTGCGTTCAAATTGGGTGTGAATCATGTTATAGAAGGTGGTAAAAATTGAGAAAACTTGAGATTTGTGTGTGAGAGGATAAGTCCATAAAAATTGGTAAAATCATCAAGAAAGAGGATGTAATAACAGTAACCCCCCGTACTAAGAATTGGGGAAGTCCAAAGATCACTATGAATGATATCAAATGGCATTTTCGTAGTATTATTAGAATCAAGAAAAGGCAATCTAATATGTTTACCAAACACACATGATTGACAAACATTAGTTTTCAATGGTCCACAATTGATAAAACTAGAATGTTTAAGAGAACGCAATAAAGAAGATCCCGGGTGACCGAGACGTTGATGACATGTATCTTGCGAAATAGCGGCGAGAGCGGTGGGAGAAGTAATCTTGGTGACTTGGGATGGATCAAAAGTGTATAAATCTCTGGAGCTATTGCATCGTAGGATAGGGGTCCGAGTCTTGAGATCCTTCACCAAAAAACCATACGGGTCAAATTCAATAGATAGTTGATTATCGGTAGTAAAACGACGAATAGAAAGTAAATTTTTAATTAGGGATGGTGCGTAAAGAACTTGGTTTAATTTGAAAGGTGGGAGGGGAGGGGGTAGGGTAAGGTCGCCTTGTCCATACACGGGAATGGTTTGACCATTTCCCACAATGATGTTTCGAATAATGCTATTATTAAAAAAAAGACGAGAGTTTAGAGTTAGAAGTCATATGACCTGTGGCACCCGTATCCATAGCCCAAGAGGGGTCATTGAGCGACATTGCATACATGGCTTGATTAATGTCCGTTGGTGTGTGAGTAGCAGCAAAGGATTGAGTCGGACGAGGTCCTAGAATACCCGCGACATTATGATTTTGCTTATTCACAGTTGGATAGGGGTAAGGTGGTAAGTGGGTCCACGAAGCCCACTGAGGTTGTTGAGTAGCCCCATTGGGTGGGCCGGCCCAAGCAGGAACATATGGCCACAGGTAATAACTTCCAAATGGAATGTTGGCCTGTGAAGAAGATGTGCCGTCGCTGCCAAAAGATGGAGTGTCGCCGTTACCACCCGGACCACCATAACCGCCGCTGCCATAACTGCCCCTGCCACGTCCGCCGTTTCGTCCTCGTCCACGGCCTCTTCCACGGCCACGACCGCGACCCCGGTCAGAAGGATCCCGCTGTTTGGCCCTGTCCCTTTTGTCACGTTGCTGTGGATCAACTGTGGCGGTAAGAGCCGTTCCAGCCGACTGAGCCGAATGGCGGGCTTGACTGAGCTTTCTTGATTCTGCCATACACAGCCGCGACCGGGTGTCGTAGAAGTCCGGAAGGGGTTTCATTTGTTGTATGACTGAAGTAGTGTTCTCGTACTGTTCAGTAAGACCCGAGAGGAGTTGTAACACAAGTTTTCATCCGTGACAGGAGATCCCAGGTTGGATAGCTGGTCGAAAATTACTTTAAGGGCTTGACAATACACCGACATATTCGGAAATTGATCCAAGTGGGTGTTGGCGAACTTGTTGTTGAGTTCGATCGTGCGGGTAGCTTTGTTATCTTGAAAGATGTTGGCGATTGTGGTCCAGGCATCGTATGCAGTGGTATCGGGTTTGAGAACCGTGTGCAGGAAATCGGTTGAGATGGTGCTGTAAATCCATTGTAGGACAATGGAATCGAGACGTTCCCATGTCTCGGTCGGTGCAGACTTTTCTTCCTCCTTTTCTTTGTTCGGGCCGAATGATGAAGAAGTAGCCGTAGCCGTAGCCGGTTTGGGTTGTAAGTGGTCGAATACGAGATGAGCCTTACATTGGATTTTGAACATCTCGGACCATGTGGTATAGTGGCCGGTTTCAATGTCAAGAGTAACGGGAATGAGATTTTTAATAGAAGTGACAGTGACTGCAGGGTGTACAGAAGAAGATGAGGAAGACATGGTTGAGAAGGGGGAATCGGCATAGGAAGGAAGGTGGGAGAAGTAGGATCGGCTAGGGTTTTAGGTATGATACCATGAAGGAATGTAAAGTTCTTGCCCTTCTCATTGATATTCACATAATATATAGAGTACAATCAATCTCCTATCCTAGAAGAGATATTTACATGACAAATATAGCAAATATTGTTTCCTAAATTACATAATTGTCTATTACACACAACATATTATAAAAGAAAGTCTAAAAACAAGCAAATTCGGAATATAATCTTACACACAAACACAAAGTTCAAATTTCAAGTTCAAACACAATGATCATAGAAATTTAATATTTTGGCTAATAAATATTATATCGTTTAATAAATATTATTATTATTTAATAATTAATTAGTTAAACAGGTTTTTTCAGATAACTAAATAAACCAAATAAAACAAGTGGAATCAAACATCAAATTCACAATTCGATTCGGTTAAAAACCAAACCAGACACCGAATTCATTATTCAGATCGGGGTTTTTTCAATTACAATTCGGTTTATGGTTCTTTTAAACACGCCTACCAACTTGAATGATGTTCGATGCATATATTTTATTATTAAGATAAGATTCTAACAATACAAAGAAAAGTATTATATATAATATTTCAGGTTTTTTAGGGAAACGATCCACTAAAAAGTGAGTTTTGCCTATATAGTCTAAGAAAGACTGTGATGATTACATATGACACTCCTTATAAATAGGAAAGACACTTTTGTACTATAACATTCTGGTCTTTATAAGTACGAGTGTGAAAATGACATGTTACACCCCTTTTGTTTTCTAAAAAATACAACAAAAAAATCTAGTATGAAAAATCTAGCACAAAAAATCCAGTACAAAGCCGCTAAACAGGTCAAGGCGTGGCGTAAAGTGAACATTGGGGGAAGTAGAGAAAAATTCCCTTCTGGGGTATTCCGAAGAGAACCATCGACACAACTAAATAAAGCCGCTAAGAAACTTTGTTGAGTTTCTCTTCTCTATTAATAAGGGTTTCATCGACGATGTTTCTTTAGGCAACTGATATGAGACAAAATGTAATGAGATAAATCTAATATATAGATTAAGCAGAAGGACAGATGGGTAATTTCACCTTCATTTTAAGATACTAAACTACCATAAGTTTGTTAAAATTGTGATAAAATTACTTTTTGCCAAAATAAGTTTATTCATAAAATAGTATAAATAATAGTTTTATGTGTTTTATAAAGAAAAATGCATAGTTTAGTTGTGTCATAAAGGGTTAATGGATTTAAACACCCCCAACTATTGCCATTTGGCCGCTGGCACTCTCAACTTTGACTTTGGCTTATACCACTCCCAACTTAACACATTATTTGTCATGGCACCCCCTCGTTAAATAATCACTAACCTGATTAGTAAAATTAGCCTACGTGTCAATTTAAGCTGATGTGGCATGTCCTACGTGTCATTTAAACTGATTCATCATCTTTAAAACCCCAATCCCTAACAACAGAAACTTCATATCAAAACCCTGTGCTCTTCCTTCTATCCACCCACACCACCGTCCTGCCTTCCACCCCACCATAACCCTACGCTGCCATACACCCTATCCTGACTAACCACCAAAGATTATCCCTGCAACTCGCCGGAACCACCAATCGCAGCCGATGAAATCCGCCGGCCACCTGCAACTCACCGGAACCGCCAATCGCAGCCGTTTAACCCCTTTTTTTCTTGCTTTATCTCTTATCTCTACCTCTATCCTGACTAACCACCAAAGATTATCCCGTATTTGGCTCGATTACATGCTTATCGGTTAACCCGCATCTAAATCCTATTACACCTCTACTACATGAACCACCATTAGTATATATAGAGACTCACCGATGCCATTCCAACCTGCTGCAACCAAACTTCCATTTTCAATTTCTTCGATTTCTTGCATCTGCAACTCGCCGGAGCCGTCCTACCTCCGGCCACCTGCAAATCGTGAAATCCGCCGTTTCACCTCCACACTTTCTCTCTCACACACTACCACAAACCTGTTTTCACCGCAAAATCGCCGGTGAAATCCGCCGTTGATAAGCATTTTCTCACTCGATCGGTTGCGGTTAGGAAACAGAGGACTTGCAGTGTGAAATCGCTATTGAAGATGTACGGAAGGATAACGTGTTGTTATGTGCTGAGAAGGATGAATCTGGATCGATTGTAGGTTTTCATTTGATTCCGCAATTAGGTAACGAGTTTTAGCAGTTTGATTTTGTAATTTTTGTTCGTGTTCGAATAATTTTTGTTTGATTTGTTCGATTTCATTGAATGATATGTTTTGAGATTATGAGTTGAGTTGTATCGGTTTTGTTGTTCATATGGAATGTGTTTGGAGATTTGATCATTTGATGTTGAATTTGTGGCAGTTTAAGTGAAATTTTGTGATTAGGTTAGATTGAAGGTTGGGGGGGGGGGGGGGGGGTAAATAACTTTGATTTGTTTAAAAAAATATAAGTTTTCATCAACATGCCACCTCATTAAAAACAAGCCACGTCATCTAAAATTAGCGCCACGTAGGACAACAAAACTAACCAAGTTAGTGTTTGGTTAACGACGGGGTGACACAGCAACCCAAGTGTTTAGTTGGGAGTGGTGGGAGCCAAAGTCAAAGTTGAGAGTGCCAGCGGCCAAATGGCAATAGTTTGGGGTGTTTAAATCCATTAACCATGTCATAAAAAATACCTTTAGACTACTTGGTGTGGAGGGCGTGAAGAGGCAAGGCAAGCCCATCATGACGAGAACACCACCCCGCCATAAACACCACAAGGGTGTTGCCCCTCTCCAAGACAGAATTCCTATGCACGTTGGGGCTCTTGAAAGTTTGACCCACTTGATTTTTTACGACTTTGCCCTTACTCCTCTTGCATTTAACCACCCCTTCCCTTTTTTGTGATGTGTAGGACAAAACCCTTTTAGTGATGTGACGCCTAGATAGCATGCTCTTACCACCTTGCACTTGCCCATCATATCATGTAGTCTTAAACAACATAAAAAATGAGTCGTAATATTTTATATATTTAATTGTTTGCATATTTGGATTTCCTAAATTAGATCAAAGTGATAAAAGTAAGTACCAAAACGTTAATTTAAAAATAATGATAGTTGAGAACAACTATAAATTATATAAGGCTATGGGTTGCGGGAAGGGGAAGAGAATCGGGGAGCCCCTGTGGCGCATTCCCCCATGGGGAACACCGCCCCCCTCAATCACATTTCGGGGCAATCAGTGAGAATTCCCTTACTCCCCGAGTTTGTTTGTTTGAAATCCTTGATGATGATTGGCTGAAGGGGAAAGGGAAAGGGTACCCCCTTCCCCTCCCCCCCCCCCCCCCCCCCCCCCGATAGGGATGAAGGGAATCCACACCTCATAGTCTAATAAGAGCTGATATATTAAAATCATTATGCAAAACAACAAATTTCTCTTTTTCCATAAATAATAAGGGCTGAAAACAACAAATTTCTCTTTTTCCATAAATAATAAGGGCTGATATAATAATAAAAATCATTAAAAAACAACACATTTCTCTGTTTTCATAAATAATCTCTAACCCAATTTGAATATGTTAAAGTCATTAAGCTTGTTTAATATACATTTTCTTGTGAAATTCTTGAAAATAGTAGCTTAGTAACACTCATTAGTCATTACCATGTTAGACAACTTCTTATTGACGTAAATACGATGTATACAATTTATATACTCTACTAATATAAAACTTTACACCACCCTGTCTCGTAAATGAAACAATATGAGGAACTTGATTATTTTCTAAATAAATAAAAAAAAATTATAGTTTAGAACATGATTACGTATAAGATAAACAATCATCTTATAAGAAACGTGCATTCCATTGAAGGCTAAAAACATGTGAATGGACATTGTTTGACATGCTCATGTTGTTGAATATGTTTTAGGACAATATATAATATTAAGAAAAACGTGCGAAATTTAAGTGTGAGCAGCTTTGAGAGTTTTATTTAAAAATAATCCAATAATATAAAATAACTACTATATATTCTTCTATACAAGTGCTAATTCTCTCCCTTTCCAATCATTTCACAACTTACGTTTCTTTCGATCTCCAACCAATTTATATATATGTTATGCTTATATAGGCACGATCGACGTCTATTTGTGTATGTGTGTGCTGATTTCAATGCAAATCAAAAGTAACCTTGTCACACGATGGATCAATGTTTCTGTGTGCGCGATGGTGGTCATCCGTGTTACATTTAGTGGGTTCACGTCCATTGTGGGATAGTGTATGTGTATGTGCTTGATTTACGCCATAAGTGCAAATTAAATTGTGGATTGAATAGGTGTCTGCAATATGTTTGTATTTGTTACGCTTAATTGTGGAAAGTGAATACTCTTAAATCTCTTATGTCGGTTTTTAAAATATTTTAGTAGCAGAAGTAAAAAAGATGCAACGATTTAAAAACATCTTTAGAAGTCTCCTACCATCGAGCCATTTGCAAGTGACAAGAAAACAACACAATCATAGGAGTACAAAACCAACATTTAACAATAGTGATATCTCATTGATGTTGTGAAAAAGAATCAAATGTCTCCCTTTAGAAGTATTTACACAAAAGCAATCGAGCTCAAGAATGTGCTAGCCACGAACGACCAAGTTAAAATCCAATTTTTCTTATTAACTAGAAGAATTCGAACCACTTATAAAATTTACCTACGAATCTTAAAATTATAGGAATATTGGATTTTAATAATCTTAACTATTCGCCGTTGGCCGCAAACATTTCCAACTTTAAAAATAACGACTGGCAGTCCTAACTTTTAACATATTGGCCTCAAATGGACTCTGACTAACAGAACCCTAACGCCGTTAGTCTCTGATCGCCGGAAAAACGATTTTTGGCCGGAAAACTCATTTTTTGCTAGAAAACTCAACATTTTCGTCCTGAACCTCTTTATAACCTTATTATGGACCTTTGTGAACTTTTTTTCTAGTAAAAACCCCAATTATTAAAGTCGCCGGAAAACTCTTTTTTTTTCGGAAAACTCAACTTTTTGCCCGGAAAACTCAACATTTTCGTCCCAAACCTCTTTGTAACCTTAGATCGGACCTTTAGAAACCTTTTTCTGGACAAAAACGGTTTTCCGGCGACTAGAGACTAACGGCGTTTAGGGTTCTGTTAGTCAGGGTCCATTGATGGCCAATATGTCAATAGTTAGAACTGTCAGTGGTTATTTTTGAAGTTGGTACTGTTGGCGACCAACGACGAATAGTTGTGATTATTAAAATCCAATATTCCAAAATTATATGGATGTATTTTTTTCATACAGCTTGAATAAACACGCATGAAATTGTATTGTATTTGATCCATATGTGTGCGTGTAAAGAAACCTATTCACGTATAAGGATTGTGAATCAACATATTCAAATGGGACAACAAAATACCATAATTAATACAAATTTTATTTACAAAAAGTTATTTATAATGTGGATTTTATCGCCAACAAAATATTTTTTTGTTAATCCAGATTACACAAGATAAAACAACATTGTTATGGTATTCTAGTCCTTTATGAACTCATTAATACCTGTTTGTGGGTGTGCTACGTATTTGAAACCATACATCACACCCACTTAGCAAAGCACTAAGGCTGAAGAGTGTGGGATGGAGCCCCTAGGGGCTTTATCAGGACACGTCAGCGCCGCATAGGATCCACGTCAGCCAGGGGGCTTTATCACGCCCCCCCTCCCCCCCCCCTTTAACTTGCAGGGTGTGGGATGGAGCCCCCGTCATCATTACGTAATTATTTTTTTTAATTTAAAAATTATTTAATTTTGATATATTACTTTATAACTCATAATTTAAATAATAAAAATAAAATGCCATAATTGAAATAATATAAATAAAATGCCATAATTTAAATAAAAACCATACAATGTCATAATTAAAAAAAATACAAAGTCACTCGTCGTCTTCGTCGACGCCTCCTTGTTCACGATAAAACCATAGGTGCTCGGTCAGATCAGCTCGAAGGTTATGGTGTGTGTTCCTGGCTCGTACCTTCGATCGGATAGCTTCTTTTTCAGCGTATGTTAGTATTGGGTTCGTCGGTTGGTTACTTTCATCATAACTTTCTCCACAAAACGCTTTACCCGAGTCCTCCAATATCATGTTATACAAAATGATGCACGTATACATGATGTTTCTCATTTTACCTTTTTCAAGTATCCTCGACGGCTGGGCGATGATAGACCATCTCTTCTTTAACACACCAAAAGCCTGCTCGATATTTTTTTTGCTGACTCTTGTTTTTTCTTGAAATACAATCTTTTTTCGTCATCTGGACACGAAAGAGTTTTTACCAACGTCGCCCACTCGGGATAAATACCGTCTGTGAGATAGTACCCATACTTATACTCCATGTCGTTTGCATAGAATGAAGTATCTGGTGCAACACCGTCTATAACATCGTCGAAAAGATTCGAGGATATTAAAACTGCGATGTCATTGTTCGCACCGACCATGCCAAAGTACGCATGCCAAATCCATAAATCTTGAGAAGCGACCGCTTGTAATATTAGAGTAGGACCATCGTGGTCACCACGATGGTGTTGCCCTTTCCAAGCGGTTGGACAAGCCGCCCAATCCTAGTGCGTGCAATAAAGACTACCCAACATCCCAGGAAACCCGTGTATGCGCTGATGGGCCTCGTATAGAAGTGGAACGTCGGCGGCGGTTGGCATCCTCAAATATCGTCTCCCGTTCGTCTCCCGTACAGAAAGATAATACCTAATAAAATAATGTTAATAAAAAAGTAATAACAATGTAAATAAAAATAATAACAATAAGAATAAAGGATAAAAATTACCTTCACAGAATTTTTCAAGAGAATCACGACACATTCTTGACGACATCCTTAAACATTCATCCCACGCATCACTCGCTGTGTCGTAGGCTAGTTGCCTAATTGCTGTTGTACGCTTTTGTATTCCAGAGAAACCAACTTTATGACTAGCACTTTCTCTTTGCGTGAAAAAAGGGAATTCGTTGGCAAGATCATTAGAAATTTTAACGAAAAGAGGACGGCTCATAAGAAACCTACGTTTAAACTGACCATCATCGTACAACGGATTTTCACAAAAATAATCTTGCACTAGACGTTCATGAGCACCTAACCGATCCCGTTCAAGAGCCGGTTGCCTGGTATGCGATGTAGAGGATTGGGCTTCTTCTCGCAAATAATTAATCGCCTCCTGCGTAATTACGATAACCATATCGTCAAGAACACCGTCGGATGAAGAGCTCGAAGAATCGGATGACATTTTTTAGTTTTGATTGATGTGTGTTTGAGTTGTGATTGGTGTGTTATTTAGTTTGAGATATGTTTGTATTTATATTTGAATAAAAAAATTGTTTTTAAAAAAACGAACGTTTGGCAACGGATATATTTGACCACCCACCTCGATCCTCTCAATTTTACACCGTTAACATGTTGGCGAGGACACTATAGCGCCCCTAGTTAAATTCGAGGGTGTGCGTGTATGGCGCCGGGTGGCACTATAGATGATGAGGTGGCCTTGGTGGCGCCTCCATACCCTCCGGCCTAAGTGAATACACGAAAGTGTTATATACACATGTGTATTCCAAAACCAACAATATAACTATATGGTTTCTTAAATTAGGGTGAACATATGAACTAATAAATGATTTAGCTTTTCAAAAGATTAGCATACACACGATTATGTGAATGCACATTACATAGTCACATGTTTATGAAAATCTTTATTTCCTCAATTACGAAAATAAATGGTTATGTGAATGTACATTAAATAGCCAAGTCACCAAAAATCCATTTTTAGAACGTCACACAACTAAGTGGTTAGATATACATAGATGTGTCTTATACGAGCTTTAAACCCTTTCACTTTTTTTAACGGCAAATTTCTTCTTTTTATGAGACTTGAACTCAAGTACTGTACAAAAGTGTTTTAAAATGTCTTGTCTTTCACTTGTTTACCCATGACCATATGTTTTCCATAGTTTAAATCTTCTAACTACCACAAAAATACGAATCTATACTATATAATAAAAGAAACCATTTTTGGGACACTTGTCATCATATTAGGTCATGTCTTATTGATAATTATTATTTTAGTTTAATTTTTTCTAATTAATTATAGATAATCCTCCTACTAAATATCTTTTAGTTTAATTATTACTTTTATATTTATCTATTTACTTCAAATTCAAACTTAGTTATCTAATTTGATATTAGAGAAAATTACGATTTTGGCCCATGTGGTTTTATCACTTTTACCCTTTTAGCCTAAAAATGAATTTTTTAACATTCTGAGCACACAACGTCTTTTTTTCTAACCCTTTTGGACCCCAACGTCATTTTTTATAACCCTTTTGGCCCCTAAAAGTAAATGGATGGGGTTAGTGTTTGTGGCCAAAAGGATTAGAAAAAAAGACGTTGGAGACTCAGATGTTAAAAGATTCATTTTTTGGCTACAAGGGTAAAAGTGATATAACCACAGACGCCAAAATCGTAACTTACTCTTGATATTAACTATATATTTGAACGTTTTGTTTAGTTTGGTATCAAATAGATTTTACGAAACTTAAAATAAAATTAACTAATATTATTTATCATTTCTACATTTACAAGTTTTAAATAAATGGTTAGATTTATTGAGACTTCGTTAACGAATTTTACTACAATATAATAATCTATCTATATCAATCTAATATATATATATATATATATATATATATATATATATACTCTATATAATAAAACATTAATGTGTGACACCTATCATTCATTGTAAGCATTTATTTTATAATTTTCTCGGTTCACTTCCAAACTTATCTTAAATTAATTAAATAAATAAATGAATAATGAGTTAATATTAAATTTCATCCTACTTTAAATTTTGAATACCATTCTTATATTTTTCTAATAAAATTTTATTCTAAAGTTTAAATTGTTAATTTAAGATATTTTTAAATAAAACAAATTATTTATCACAAAAACCAAACTTTGTATTAATATATGAAATATTTTTATTTTCATATCTAAAAAAATTATTATATCAATTTTATTACATAATTTATAAATCAATTTGTCGGAATTGGTACCAACATTTTATCACTCAAATAGATGCTGATTTGCTTCTTGAATAACATATCTTCTTTTCAAGAACCATCTTCACAATCACCATAGCGTATCGAGTATTATCCATTAGTATATTGAAAGATATGACTTTTTATTATTGGTATATAAAATTAGATTTATTAAACCCGTGTAATACACGTAGTTTTTTGTATTAATATATTAAATATTTTTATTTTCACTATACAGCATTACATATACTCGACCCATGTAACACATGAGGTTTTTTAAGATATAATTTTTTTATTATTTGATATATAAAATTAGATTTATTCAATTCATACAATACACTGAGTTTTTTAAGGATATATATTTTTTATTATTTGGTATAGAAAATTACATTTATTCAACCCGTGTAATACACATATTTTTAAAGATGTAATTTTTTTATTCTTTGTTATATAAAATTACATTTATTCAACCCGTGTAATAAATGAGGTTTTTTAAAGACGTATTATTTTATTATTTGTTAAACAATATTACATTTATTTAACCCGTGTAATACACGTGATTTTAAAGATACTTTTTTATTTGGTATATAAAATTATATTTATTCAACTTGTACAATATGGTTCTTATAGATATAACTTTTTATTATTTAATATATAAAATTATATTTATTCAACCAGTACGATAAAGGAGGTTTTTAAAGATATATTATTTTATTATTATTTAGTATATAAAATTTATTTATTCAACCCGTGTAATACACGGGGTTATAACCTAGTCGATATATATATAAACATACAAATGTGTTAGTTCTAAAACATGGCAGTTAGACTACAGGGTGTGGTTTGGCTAGCATGAGCTAGTTACAGCACCACGTCACAGTCATGTATGCAGTGGGGCTTTACCTACCCCATCCTTTAACCAACCCGGTTGGGTTAACTAATAATTTTTCTTTAAAAAAAGAGAAAAAAAATTAGAAAATCTATGATTGGTTCTGTAACACCCCAACCCGGAAGGGCTGACGTGTCACAATAACAGTGATATCATAAACAAAAGTCATAATTCCATTTATTTATTTGACAAGGATATAACAACTGAACTTAAGTTTAATATACAAACGGACACATCAACTTGATTTCTAACATCTTCGGATTTATTCCTAGGCTTTATTCTTCTCTCTTTTCCCCGCCCAAAGTAACATGCAGACCTGTATATACAAAAATTTACGGAATGAGCCGAATGCTCAGTACGGAATATTAGGCTCAAATAACAAATAACGCTTTATTTGGATGAAACTTGATGCAATTAACGAATTTTCATAATCATATCTTACGGATGTACCCATGAGCAAACTTAAAACGTGACAATACACAGGTAGCTACTCCTGCATAATTATCACATGAAATGGCGAATTGGCATACCCGTTATCCACCTCCTTATACTTAAATCCTAGGATCGATCCATACGCCTCCTAATAGCCTTATGTACCACACTTGTACTTAAGAGACGCCGTGAAGTAATCTCTCTGTCACGGTTGGAGCACATGATGTCGATGCCGCAACAACATGCTCTTGGGACACTCCACGAGAAGCGATACTCAGGGTAACAGAATACAAATGGTCTTATTCACATAACTTATAAAACTTATTTTCATAACAAAACGGAACATATATTGGAACATGCGATAATGAGTATAACAACATAATACTATCACATGACATAAAAGCTAAATCAAATGATTTGAATAGAAATCGAACGGACTGTCAAATGAATCGATAATCAAAGACGTAAGGAGTTTGAAAAACTATACGAACTTAACGATTTTATATCAATTGAATATCAAATAACAAGGAGTGGGGTAAGGATCCGTACCTTAATAACTCCAAAGTGAAGCTACCTTGTGCTAATATTTTAGATTTATACGGGCAGAGTTTTAGACTACTGATTAGTCTTTTAACCTAATTTAAATAACATGCACACAAACTAGGTTAGTAACTTAATACAGCATTTACGATAACTCACGAGATCAAATTCTCACAACGAACGACAAAGTGTGATACTTAAACTCATTCATCGAATTAATGACGAACGACAAAGTATGATACTTAAACTCATCCATCGAATTAACGGCGAACGACAAAGTACAATACTTAAACTCATTCATCGAATTAATGACGAACGACAAAGTATAACCCTAATGTGGGCAGCACTTAAACATCCATTGGATATATTGATCGATCGGACAATGAATCGTAATAGCGATCGAGTTATTACCCTGTTCTGCAGCACCCCGCTACACTTAATTAGTGTTTCGTGTGTGTTTTGAAAGTAATTGGACGATATCTCAGAGTAAATTTGAAGTTTGAACGTCGTTTTTGTGCCCAGAATCAAGTGCCAATGTCCTCTATTTATAGTCGAATTTTGACCTTGTCGCGGCCCGCGTGACATATAACCTATCCTTACGCGGCCCGCGAGACAACTTATTTTATGTATAGGGTTGCCACGTGTGGGACTAGCCTAGCTGAGTCGACAGATTTTTAAATTTCAACTTTCTCCGCAAGTTATTAAGATAATCATCAAGTAGGGAATACCCCCCCCCCCCCCCTGAGTTTTAGGGGCCCTGATCCTGATTCTGAAAATTCTAGGGTTTGTACAGAATTACTTGGGTGTCTTAATTAGGGTTTTCTAGTGGTTAATTTATAAATTATTATTACTCTTTTTATTTCTAGAATAATGATTTTAAATTTATGGTTATTACAACTATTACCCCCTTAAAAGAAATTTCGTCCTCGAAAATTTTCAAATAAGAATATAACCTATCGCATAAGTAACAGAAACGGAACTTTCATAGCAGAGTTACTAACTTATATAACCAGAATCTCCTAAACACACATGTGTATCTGAAATTCATAACTAAGGTCATGACTATAATTGCCAATTACCTTACATATGTGCCCTAATGGTCCTCCTATAACGCATCTTAATAAAATATCTTACCGTAAGAAAAGTCAATGGAGACTTACAGATACTAGAGTGACTATTGGTACTGATATTTCCTACATAGATATGCTTAATCATAGCTAAGATATATTCACATAAGGTAAAGCATGAATGACCGTAAACAGAAACAAATAAACATATATCAAAGAGCAAGATTTACCGTTACTCGACTAAAATTCTATTACTAGAATAGATTAGGGTATAGAGAACGAATTGATTCTTCAGATTCCCATGTTGCTTCGCGTTCAGGGTGATTTTTCCAGAGGATTTTAACAAACGGAATTACTTTCCTATGCAAAACCCTTTCTTGTCGATCTAAAATGGCTTCTGGTTCCTCTTCGTATGGCAAATCTTCGTGAAGTGTAAGTAACGGATAACTAATGACATGAAGTGGATGATAATTATATCCTCTTAACGAGGAGACATGAAAAACGTTATGAACGTGAGAGAGTTGAGGCGGTAAAGCCAGTCGATATGACACTTCTCCAATTCTTTCAAGGATTTCAAACGGACCGATGAAACGGGGACTAAGCTTCCCTTTAATTCCAAATCTACGAACGCCACGCCAAGGTGATACCTTTAAGAAAACGTGGTCGCCAATTTTAAATTCGAGTGGTCGTCTATCTTGATCTGCATAGCTCTTTTGTCTGCTCTGAGCTTCTTTCAGTTTTTCTCGTGCCATGGTGACTTTTTCATTTGTAATCTGAACTAGTTCTGGCCCTTCAATAATCTTTTCTCCAACTTCATCCCAGCATATCGGTGCACGACATTTCCGACCGTATAAAAGCTCAAAAGGTGCCATGCTAATACTTGCTTGCCAACTATTGTTGTAAGCGAACTCAACAAGGCATATATATTCATCCCAGTTTCCAGACCATTCAAGTGCACATGCTCGGAGCATGTCTTCCAAGGTCTGAATCGTACGTTCTGACTGCCCATCTGTTTGTGGATGGAAAGCCGTACTAAACTTCAGTCGTGTACCCCAAGCTGCCTGAAAACCTTTCCAAAATCGTGAGGTGAAACGTGGATCTCTATCGGAAATAATGGAAGATGGTGTGCCATGTAGTCGAATAATTTCTTGAAGAAATATTTCGGATAACTTATTAACCGAAAATCCTTGCTGAATTGGTAGAAAATGTGCTGACTTCGACAATCTATCGACAACAACCCATATAACATCATTCTTCTTGAATGTCTTAGGCAAACCAGTAACAAAATACATTGTGATCTCATCCCACTTCCATATGGGAATATCCAATGGCTGCAACAGACCGCTTGCTCGTTTGTGTTCAATTTTCACTTGTTGGCAAGTGAGGCATTTACTTACGTATCGAGCAACGTCTTCCTTCATGCCATTCCACCAGAAGTTCTGTCTTAAATCTCTATACATCTTGGTAGATCCTGGGTGAATCGAAAATGGTGAGCTGTGAGCTTCGGCTAATAATGACTCACGAAGGGTGGAGTCATTGGATACACAAAGTCTTTTACCGCACCAAATCACCCCATGATGGTCTATACGAAATTCAGATTGCTTACCCACCTCGAGATTTTGCACATTTGCCCAAAGTTCTCCATCTTGCTTTTGTGCATCTTTAATCCGTGATATGAGGTCGGGTTCAATCTGCATTCTAGCTAGATATCCATCAGATTTACTAACCTGAAGCCAAATGTTCATCCTTTCGAGATCCCTCATAATACGAGGCTGAATTTGTAAGCAAGATATAGTCCCGAAATTCTTTCGGCTCAACGCGTCAGCTACAACATTGGCTTTGCCTGGATGGTATTGAATATTTGCGTCGTAATCTTTTAAAAGTTCTAACCACCTTCTTTGCCTCATATTCAGCTCTTTTTGGGTGAATATGTACTTGAGGCTCTTATGGTCGGTAAAAATGTCACAACTTTCACCATACAGGTAGTGTCGCCAAATCTGTAGTGCAAAAACGACTGCGGCTAGTTCTAAATCATGTGTAGGGTAGTTAACTTCATAAGGCTTCAACTGACGGGAGGCATAAGCGATAACCTTCCCATGTTGCATTAGCACACAACCTAATCCTTTCTTTGAGGCATCACTATAGACTTGGTAACCTCCTGATCCAGAAGGGAGAGCGAGTATCGGAGAGGATACGAGTCGCTTCTTCAATTCTTCAAAACTTTTCTCTTGTTCCTCATTCCATGAGTACATCACCCCTTTCCTTAGGAGTTTTGTGAGTGGTAAAGCAATTACCGAGAATCTTTCAACAAATCTTCGGTAATAGCCAGCAAGACCTAAGAAACTTCGTATTTCGGTAACAGAAGTAGGTCTTGGCCATTTTATAATAGCTTCAACCTTTGTTGGGTCTACCATAATTCCCTCTGCTGATATGACATGACCTAGAAATGCAACTTGGCTAAGCCAAAAGTCACATTCGGAAAACTTCGCGTACAACTTCTCATGCCGCAAGGTTCCAAATACTGCATGTAGATGTGCTTTATGCTCTTCGCGACTCTTAGAATACACCAGAATGTCATCGATAAAGACAATAACGAATTTCTCTAGGAATTGGTGAAATACGCGATTCATCAAATCCATGAAGACTGCGGGTGCATTAGTTAGCCCAAAGGGCATAACCAAAAATTCGTAATGACCATAACGAGTACGAAAGGCGGTATTAGGAACATCATCATTTTTGATCTTTAGCTGATGGTACCCAGACCTCAGGTCGATTTTTGAGAAAAACTGAGCCCCCTGAAGTTGATCAAAGAGATCATCAATGCGAGGCAGAGGATACTGATTACGAATAGTAATCTTGTTCAGCTCTCGGTAGTCAATACATAAGCGCATACTATCGTCTTTCTTCTTCACAAATAAGACCGGAGCACCCCAAGGTGAAACACTGGGTCGTATGAATCCTAGATCTAACAATTCTTGCAATTGTTCCTTCAACTCCTTCAGTTCCATTGGAGCCATACGGTATGGAGCTTTAGAAATAGGTTCGGCACCAGGGATTAAGTCGATGGTGAATTCTACCTGACGGTCGGGTGGTAATCCCGGAAGTTCATCCGGAAATACGTCAGGATATTCACGAACAATAGAGTGGCTATCGATACTCTTAACACTAGCAGAAGTATCCTTAATCGATGCTAGGAATCCAGCACAACCGTTTGCTAAGAATTTTTGAGCCTTAAGCGCAGAGATAATCTTAAGAGATTTATGAGCTTGAGTTCCCTGATATATAATATCAGGATGATGAAGATCACCGAAAATAACACGGCGAGAATGACAATCTATAGTTACACGATGTCTAGACAACCAATCTATTCCTAGAATAACATCAAAGTCACACATATGTATTGGAAATAGGTCTGCCTTACACACAATAGATTCAATACGGATCGGGCAATCCTTATATACGTAAGTGATTACGGATGAATTTTCCATGGGAGTGGAAATGGTTAAGGTATGATTTAAGAGAGTTGGTCTTATCGGAAGGTACTTAGTAAACGAGTGGGATACTAAAGAATGAGTCGCTCCTGTATCGAATAACACATAGATACTATGTTTACCAAGCTGAAGGGTTCCCGACACAGTACCTGGGACATTAGCAGCATCAGTAGCAGAAAGTGCGAAAGCTCTTCCTCCAACATTGGGTGGTGCAACGTTTGGTCGGTTATTCTTCTTAGTATCTTTCTTCGTACACTCCTTAATCATGTGTCTAGTTTGGCCACATCTAAAGCATGCTCCTGTACTTCGGTGACATATTCCCTGATGTCGCTTACCACAAGTATTACATAGAGGATATGTAATTTGATTCGGGTTCACATGTTGATTCAGTGTTTGAGCTCTAATAGGTTCTGCATACAACTGAATCTGGTTTTGAGCAGGCCTCGGGTTTTGCAGTCTAGGTTGCCATGGACGTGCCTGATTTCCAGAGTTTTGATTTCCTTGCACTTTGCGATCTTGATGCTGTGGCGTAGTGGATGATTGACCGTTTTCCTGCTTAAATTGTCCTTCCCTATTTCTCTTCTTATTATCCCCAGTTCGAGATAAAAATTCTTTCCTTTCGAATTCAAAAGTTTTGATTGCATCAGCAACTTCGGTGATATCCTTAAATTTCATGTACATGATCGACTTCCGAATTCGATCATTAACTGCCCACTTGCATTTTTCTGCCTGGACTTCTGCTGATCCTGCAACGTCTCCTACAATACTAGCCAACCTTGAAAATCGAGTAATGAACTCAGAGGCTGGTTCATCACTTCCCTGTCGAATCACTGCATACTCCCTGATATAAGCTTCTTTATCAGCGGTCGAAAAATACTTGTCGTAAAAGATATTACGAAAGTCGACCCATGAAAGATTAGCGTCAAAATCATCCCCTCCTTTGACATGCTTATATCCTTCCCACCAAGTTTGTGCGTCATCTTCAAATTTGTAGGTAGCCAATCTAACTTTGTATTGCTCCGGAACTCCAAGAACTCCGAAGATCTTTTCAACATGAGCTATCCAGTTCCTTGCTTCGACTGGATTATTAGTGTGACTAAAGGATTTCGGCTTTTGTTTTTGGAATTTACTAATCCATATGTCTATACTATAGGTAGTATGGTTCGTGGTATTCTCACGAATTTCTTCACCAGAGATTGGATTCGTGTTATTACGTTCTGGATGATGAGTTTGTTGAATAACGGCCTCAGCTGTTTGAGCAACAAGGTTTGGAAGCAACCCGGCAACAGCCTGGTTGATAGCATTAATTACGTTTGGATCAACTGGAGTCTCATTCGAAGAAGTGTTGTTACGTATATGGTTAGTACGAGTACTCCTACGTAGCGGACGACGAGGAGGCATATCTATACGAATAAACATAGGAATTAAACCAAATAAGAGACCAATTTGAATCCTATCATAGATATCTACCCATTCCTCACAGGTTTTTATTACTATCTTCAAGTTTTCTACAGGAAAGAGCCTTTGCTCTGATACCATAGCTGTAACACCCCAACCCGGAAGGGCTGACGTGTCACAATAACAGTGATATCATAAACAAAAGTCATAATTCCATTTATTTATTTGACAAGGATATAACAACTGAACTTAAGTTTAATATACAAACGGACACATCAACTTGATTTCTAACATCTTCGGATTTATTCCTAGGCTTTATTCTTCTCTCTTTTCCCCGCCCAAAGTAACATGCAGACCTGTATATACAAAAATTTACGGAATGAGCCGAATGCTCAGTACGGAATATTAGGCTCAAATAACAAATAACGCTTTATTTGGATGAAACTTGATGCAATTAATGAATTTTCATAATCATATCTTACGGATGTACCCATGAGCAAACTTAAAACGTGACAATACACAGGTAGCTACTCCTGCATAATTATCACATGAGATGGCGAATTGGCATACCCGTTATCCACCTCCTTATACTTAAATCCTAGGATCGATCCATACGCCTCCTAATAGCCTTATGTACCACACTTGTACTTAAGAGACGCCGTGAACTAATCTCTCCGTCACGGTTGGAGCACATGATGTCGATGCCGCAACAACATGCTCGTGGGACACTCCACGAGAAGCGATACTCAGGGTAACAGAGTACAAATGGTCTTATTCACATAACTTATAAAACTTATTTTCATAACAAAACGGAACATATATTGGAACATGCGATAATGAGTATAACAACATAATACTATCACATGACATAAAAGCTAAATCAAATGATTTGAATAGAAATCGAACGGACTGTCAAATGAATCGATAATCAAAGACGTAAGGAGTTTGAAAAACTATACGAACTTAACGATTTTATATCAATTGAATATCAAATAACAAGGAGTGGGGTAAGGATCCGTACCTTAATAACTCCAAAGTGAAGCTACCTTGTGCTAATATTTTAGATTTATACGGGCAGAGTTTTAGACTACTGATTAGTCTTTTAACCTAATTTAAATAACATGCACACAAACTAGGTTAGTAACTTAATACAGCATTTACGATAACTCACGAGATCAAATTCTCACAACGAACGACAAAGTGTGATACTTAAACTCATTCATCGAATTAATGACGAACGACAAAGTATGATACTTAAACTCATCCATCGAATTAACGGCGAACGACAAAGTACAATACTTAAACTCATTCATCGAATTAATGACGAACGACAAAGTATAATCCTAATGTGGGCAGCACTTAAACATCCATTGGATATATTGATCGATCGGACAATGAATCGTAATAGCGATCGAGTTATTACCCTGTTCTGCAGCACCCCGCTACACTTAATTAGTGTTTCGTGTGTGTTTTGAAAGTAATTGGACGATATCTCAGAGTGAATTTGAAGTTTGAACGTCGTTTTTGTGCCCAGAATCAAGTGCCAATATCCTTACGCGGCCCGCGAGACAACTTATTTTATGTATAGGGTTGCCACGTGTGGGACTAGCCTAGCTGAGTTGACAGATTTTTAAATTTCAACTTTCTCCGCAAGTTATTAAGATAATCATCAAGTAGGGAATACCCCCCCCTGAGTTTTAGGGGCCCTGATCCTGATTCTGAAAATTCTAAGGTTTGTACAGAATTACTTGGGTGTCTTAATTAGGGTTTTCTAGTGGTTAATTTATAAATTATTATTACTCTTTTTATTTCTAGAATAATGATTTTAAATTTATGGTTATTACAGGTTCTTTGCACATGGGCCCCACTCTTTCTCCCTCTCCTGTCTGTTAAGGGCTTGGTGGAACCCTCTTTGCCCCCCCCCCCCCTGTTAGCATGTGCCGGTATTGGGAGCTTTAAAATGTTGAGGTGGAAGGAGGCGTTACCTCACACCACCCAACCTTATGGTGGTGCGGTGTGTAACAACTGTCAAAGTGTCGAGGGAGGTGCACTTTAATCGAGATAAGCGAATATGGGTGGAGCATTCAAAGATGTAAAACATCTTTAGGTCGAACAATGTGTTCATTGAGAATATATTATGTGTTTTATGTCGTGCTTTGCTTGTTTACGCGCGTGTAGTAGGAGAAGATGTGACCCTAAAACCTTTATGTTTGTAGCGGGTTGCAATTGATGACCTTTAACTTTAATAATTACAGTCACAATCCTTTATATGCAAAACCTGTTACGCATTAGGTCCTTTGACCCTAACCTGGTTAAAACCTTCAGTTAAGTGAGGTCATATGCAATCCATGTGAGGGCAAAACAGTCATTTAATAAAAAAAAGAATGTCAAAATTTAAAAACTTATATAAAAATTATAAACCTAAACCATCATCATCATCTTCCCCTTACTCTCTCTCTGTGATCACCACCAAACAACGACGAATAACTTCTATACGCACCGGTTTTCGAACTTTTCGAACTCGTACTCAAATCATCCGTACTAAAACCATTACAATAACTACTCCTCTGTTACTCGAACTCGCAGCAACATTATACGTCTCATTGAAAAGTAATAACTCTTAACAAATTCAAGGTCAAAATGTAGCTATACAAAACAATCACAAAACCTTTCTTCACGGAATTTAGAACATAATCAACACTAACTTGATCTAGATCCACATCATCCAATGAAACAGCACCAGGTGGCATTACAACTTTCTTAATCAAACTACCAGACAACAAGTAATTAAGAAGTATCCGCCTATCTCTTCGATACCTCTGCAAAAGTTCCACTTCGTTTTCCATGTCACAAATTCATACATATCAGTACTGGAAACATCTAGAAACGTTATTAAACTAACATTATTATTGTTGAATTGGAATTAGAACTAACATTATTCGTCTCAACCGCTCCATAACTAGTCCGCCGATAACCGTCGTTGCCGGAATTGCCATTGCCGGAATTCGTACGAACAAATCTAGATTCATGTTCAGATCTCGTACCTCTAGCCTTAACCCTAGCAGCATCGGAATCTGGATGAACTGGTGGCTTCGTCGATTGAATTAGGGTTCTGGATTCGGTTCTCTAACCGTCGCTCTAATATTAATTTGAAGCAGACACTGTATAATTTGACAGCAATGCTTGGCATTTGAAGGACAGTCTGTATTTGAAACCCTAATTTTGTATTTTGAGATGAATTTGTGAGAAACTGAAGAATGTGAAAAGATTTATCAAATTGAAAATGTTTCGGATTGTTGAGTGATGAATGTTGTCACATATCGAATGTGTTTACTTGAATGGAGAATGAAGATGGTGAAAAGAAATGGAGGATGAAGATGAATGTTTTTTATTAAATGACTGTTTTGCCCTCACGTGTGTTGCATATGACCTCACTTAACTGAAAGTTTTAACAAGGTTAGGGTCAAAGGACCTAAGGTGTAACAGGTTTTGAAAATAAAGGACTGTGACTGTAATTATTAAAGTTAAAGGTCATCCATTGCAACCCGCTACAAACATAAAGGACGAAAAGTGTAATTTACCCAAATTTATATATCTTAGATTTACGAATAAAACGATGCTAGAGATGATAATATTAGAAAAAGGACTCCATATGAAAATTTTACAAGTTATGACTTTTCTTATCAACTATTATTTTAATTGTAATAATAAAATAAAAGTCATTTTATTTGGTAACAAGTAACAACTTAACAACAAACACTGAATTAAGTAGCAACAAAGAATCATCATCAACCATGCGTGTTGCTCGTGGGGAAGGTCCCCCTGATTGCCGCCCTTCTACTACGCCACGTTTTTGGACGGCTTATTTCTTCTCCAAATTAATCACAAGGCTTTATGTTTAACTAGTATTAAGCCCCCGTTCCAGCGGTGTAAAACTGTGTCAAGTAGTATCAATGCTATACAACTATAAGCAATCACCAACGTTGGAAAAACTCGTAAAAACAAAATAAATAAAAACTGAAAAAAATAAAGCCGAGCGAAAAGCAGACGTAAAATCTTTGAATCACGCACGCTCGTTACAGAGAAATTAAACCGAAACGTAAAACATAGAAAAAAAATAACTAAGTCAATCCAGGACCCGTGTGTTGCGACAAACTTATCAAATGGAGAAATATTGATGTGTTGCGACGGGCCAAATGGGAAAAATACACGAAAAATGTTGAACCCTACATGCACGTTGCGGTGCGTTGACTCGCAAAATTTAGAACGAAACGAAAAACTTGGGAATGATGAAAAGTATGGTGGATCAAAATTGAAAAAAAAAGAGTTGGTGTTAAATTGCAAAAGATGAAAAGCTTTAGGTTAAAAGTAAAAAACAAAGGGTCTAAATAAAAGAGTAAAAGTTCGGGTTAGAAATGAAAAAAGAAAAAAAAAACCCTATTATACATGAGGTATAACACCATAAATTACAAAAAAAGTTAAAATTTTATTTTTGTAAAACTTGAATAAACTATTATATTAAAAGAGTAAACTCTAGTTAATGGTTAAATACTTATTTATTATCTGCATAATACACGATATGATTTCAAATTATTTGTTATTTTTTGATTAGTTTAATATTTGTGAATTAATTATTTTCACATTAGTTAAAGAGATATTAATAATTTATTAGATATTAAATTTAGATATTTATATATTATTATTTGAATTTATTAATATCAAAATAAAGATAAGGATAAAGATAAAGATAAGTGATATCTATATATTGGTTATTAATATTAAAAGAAATATATTAAACAAATATAAATAAAATTTATTAGGTTGGAGGAGGGAATGCCATGTGGCATTATTTGTAGTCTTTTATTAATATTTAGATTCTAATATTATTAAATATTTTATTGTTCTTTATGAATAAATATGGGTATCCTTCCTACTGCTACGAATGAGTATTTGGTATCGAATACCGGTACTGAATCTGTCTGTACTGAATCATTTTTTGTAACAATTCGGTATCCATTTTTTGTGTTTTTTAAAATTAATACTTTCGATTCGGTACGTTACGGTACAATATTTTGGGTTGATTTACCTTTAAATACCGATACCGGTACTAAACCATACTATACCGAACACTTTTGGTACCAATGCCAATTTTTACATTTTCGGGTTCGATGCTTTCGGTTTGGTACTCATCCATACCTATTACCACTTTTTTTTCTAGCAATTCATTACTTTCTATAAGTTCTTAAGTTCCATTATAACACCAATGATAATGATAGTATTTTTAACAACCATTACTATATATTTAGGATGAATACACCATACTTAAACTATGTATTATTTGAACTCTCAACATTTTAGTTGTGACCACTAGAATGACCCCTTGAAAACGATTATGATACTAATAACAAACTGTTTTTTTCATAAGTGGACATGTCACTTAACTGACGGTCTGTCGGTCTTACCGGTCCACCAATTAGATGTGTGAATTTACAATGTTAACAAAACATAAAGTTTGAAATAAACAAAATACGAGTTATGAAACAATAATTATGTTGTGAATGAGACTTTAAAAGGAAAAGAATAAAATGGATCCAACCATGTGGTCCAATGCTCATGTTCAAGCGGTCTGACTAATGCAAATGAAGGTGGTTCAAAAAGACTCAGTCGCACAAATTATACACTCGGATCTCACACTAATTAAGTGTGTGTTCGTAAGATAGAGAGAGGATGCACACGCTACATGTGTATTTTTATACGAGTAAATTATATCGAGACTCATGTGCCAATTCCAAATTACATGATAGTCACTTAAAATAAATAACCAGATTTGTTCTCTTAAATGTTTGTCATATTGTAATGTGTTTGGCTAAGAAAATCAATTATATATATTATTATTATATTATATTATATTATATTATATTATATTATATTATACATTATAGATATAAATTTGAACTCCCCATGAATAGTAAAACAAAATTTTCATGTTATTATATGTAAATTATATAAATTTGAACTCCCCATGAATAGTAAAACAAAATTTTCATGTTATTATATGTAAATGTTTTTAATATTTAATTTAAACCCTTATACTTTAAATAATATACGTATTTAACCCATCTAATTTTTATTTAATTTGATTTTCCTTTGATAACCTTCGTTTATTATCTTTTTTTAAAAGTTGAATACATGATTGTGTTTAAATTTTTTTATCGATGTTTACGTATATACTTTGTTGAACAAAGAGTTTTATTCATGATAGTATAACGATGAACCGAACTGATACCGACATTGGTACCGGTACTGTTTGTTATTATCGGAACTGATACCGACATTCGTTTTTATGGTTTTTATCGACATCGGTACCAGGATTGTTATTCTCAGAACCGGTACCCGTATTCGCTTTTTTGGTTTTCAGTGTAAAACGCATTTATTTGTCCATATCATTGACTTTAAACCGGATGCCGGTAGCATAATGATACCGTTACGAAACTGAACTGACACAGACCGAATTCCTGCCATATCGTGCGCGGAATATATAAATTTAGAACCCTGACGAATAGTAACATTAAGTTTTTTTTTTTTTATGTTTGTGCTTTAAACAATATACATTTTTAACCAATTTAGTTTTTCATTAATTTGATTTTTCCTCGGATAACTCGCGTTTATTATCTTTTTTTAAGATGAATACGCGACTGTGTTTGATATTTTTTTCATGGCGTTCTTGTATGAACTTTGTTAAAAAAAGAGTTTTATTCAAATTAGTATGGTGACGAATCGAACCTATACCGACATTGTACCGGCATTGTTGTTATTTGTTTTTATGGTTATTTTTATCAACATCGATACCAGTATTGTTATTAACAGAATCGAAACCGGTATTCAATTTTATGGTTTTCAATGTAAAATGCATTCTTTTAGACGTATCATGACTTTAAACCAAGTGTCGGCACCATACTGATACCGTTACGAACCCAACCGATAACGGCCGAGTTCTCGCCGCAACCAAAATTTTCATATTATTATATGTAAATGTTTTTAATATTTAATTTAAACCCTTATACTTTAAATAATATACGTATTTAACCCATCTAATTTTTATTTAATTTGATTTTCCTTTGATAACCTGCGTTTATTATCTTTTTTAAAAGTTGAATACATGATTGTGTTTAAATTTTTTTTATCGATGTTTACGTATATACTTTGTTGAACAAAGAGTTTTATTCATGATAGTATAACGATGAACCGAACCGATACCGGCATTGGTACCGGTACTGTTTGTTATTATCGGAACTGATACCGACATTCGTTTTTATGGTTTTTATCGACATCGGTACCAGGATTGTTATTCTCAGAACCGGTACCCGTATTCGCTTTTTTGGTTTTCAGTGTAAAACGCATTTATTTGTCCATATCATTGACTTTAAACCGGATGCCGGTAGCATAATGATACCGTTACGAAACTGAACCAACACAGACCGAATTCCTGCCATATCGTGCGCGGAATATATAAATTTAGAACCCTGACGAATAGTAATATAAGTTTTTTTATGTTTGTGCTTTAAACAATATACATTTTTAACCAATTTAGTTTTTCTTTAATTTGATTTTTCCTCGGATAACTCGCGTTTATTATCTTTTTTTAAGATGAATACGCGATTGTGTTTGATATTTTTTCATGGCGTTCTTGTATGAACTTTGTTAAAAAAAGAGTTTTATTCAAATTAGTATGGTGACGAATCGAACCTATACCGACATTGTACCGGCATTGTTATTATTTGTTTTTATGGTTTTTTTATCAACATCGATACCAGTATTGTTATTAACAGAATCGAAACCGGTATTCAATTTTTTGGTTTTCAATGTAAAATGCATTCTTTTGTACGTATCATGACTTTAAACCAAGTGCCGGCACCATACTGATACCGTTACGAACCCAACCGATAACGGCTGAGTTCTCGCCGCAACGCGCGGGGAAATCTTGCTAGTATATATTGTTGTTAAAGAAACATGAATAGTAATTTTAAATCTAAAATAATATATAGTTTTTTTAATATTATAATACCTTATTATTATACTAGGTTATAACCCGTGGTACCCACGGGTCGCTCTATTTTAATGATAAATAAACGTATTATTATTATTATTATTTTTTTGCTGCGGGTTACAATAGAAAAGTAATAACAATATAACAAAATTCAAAAGATCATAATTATTCTTAATGGTGAGACAAATAATTAATACTAAATAGGTGAGACAACGGTCTCTTCAAACGATTCTACATTGTATAGTCCTTGAAATTTCTCTGCGTCTCGTAAGTATTGAGAATCCTTCATTCTAATTTGTATATCCATAATACCACACCGATCGATCTGCACAGTCCAAGTGTCACCTTTGTTCTCAGCTAATTTGTTACGCCATGAATCAACTGAATAAAATAACTTTACGTTTGTAAAAGATGACACTTCTGACCATAGTTCATCTTCAAATTTATATAGCTTCACGATTGTTTCAGGGGTCTCTACAACAATAAACATATGAAGTGTGTTGCGGATTTTGAGAAAACTGGTTTGGCGACCAATAACATCAGTAGATTGGGGTATGGAAACCTTCGAGAAAGTTTCAGATTCCACATCAAAAGCAATCGTATAACTTTTAGCAGGCGTCCAATAGTGTGGAGATGGAAAATATAAAACATTATTGCATAAAGTTCCGGAAGACCACCAATATAAACTTGAAGCATAATCCGCTCCTTTCAAGAAAGTTAAAGTTTTCCATTCACATGTGTTCCGAGAATACAAACGCGGTATAACATCATCCTTACGACGTTGGAGAAGTAATATTTTTAGATCGTTAGATGAATCCATATAAATCCCAACTGCATCTTGCCTTAAATCAAAAAAAATTTTAGGTTTCTTATCACACAAATTCAAAAATTAGTTAGTTGTTGGATTCCAAAGAATCAATTCGTTCGGAAGCCACTGAATGCACATCAGTAAAATACCATACTGAGAAGCAAGAATGATTAGATTGGAAAGATGGGTGTCAACGGGGAAGGAAATAATCTTCCTTGAAGAAATGTCTAACTTTCCTCCAATCAAGTTATGAATATCAATTGATGACTTGGTCAACATGATAACCTTACGATAAGGGTTATTAGCCATACGGCAATAGTGTATAATCGCAAACAAATGTGACGACAATTCGTAACGCCATTTTTTAGAAACACATCTTAATCGAGCAACACACTTTGTTGGTAGCCTTGGTAGGATTTCGTTAGCAAACATTTCAAATTCAAGACGTTGCATCCTACAAAAAAAATTCATAAGAAACCTTTGATGAGAATTATGTAATGCAATGTTAGAAGTAAGCAACAAAGTTGGATGAATCATGTACAAAGCATATAATAATCCAAAATTGAATCGTATGAACATCAATGTCAAATTAAAAATCAAAACCTAAAGAAACATAAAAACCAAGCACAAATTCCGAGTTAGTGTAAATTACCTGTTATCTCAACACAAATAATCTAACCAATTTCGCTTTTCTTTATTTATAATTGCAATGTAAGGTAAAATTCTATATCGTTAATACGGATATTCTATTTTAAGAATGTATTATATAATTCCGGATATAATGCATTAAATAATAAAATGAATGAAAATATTGTCTTCAAAATTAAATTGAATTAAAAATATAAATATGTTAAATAGTTAGATTGAATAAAGGATATTCTATTTTAAGAATGTATTATACAAATCGGTTGAATTAAAAATATAAATATGTGATTTTTATATTTTAAATAGTTGTGAATTGAATAATTCAGATTTAATAATTAGGTTACCTTTATTCATTATTTATAAAAAAATATCATTAACAAAATTCAGTTGAATTATAATTTATTTCACAGATCTTAAGATAAATTTGGAAAATTTTCAAATGTAAATTAAGGATTTTTTTGATTAGAAATTTCCTTAAATAACAAATAAATTTAAAGAAAAAATCATTTCTATTCATAAAATAAAAATCTCGGATGACTTTAGTTAAATATGCTTGTTCAACAAACCTAACATTACGGGATAAAATATTAACTTTAATTAGACAAATGTTTAAATAAATTTGAATTATAAAAAAAACATAAAACATTGACATTTATAAATAGAGTTACCATTTTGAATTATAAATCGTTTTTTTTTTGTTTATAAAATTAGGCCCAAGTTAATCTATTATCTATCTATTATATTATATAAAGGATATATACATAGGCTCTTCACAATATAGGTTTTGAAGTTTTTTGTCATGGTTTATATTCCTTTTGATATTATACTCTTTGAAATCTTAATTAGGCTCAATGGTAAATCCATTGATCAGTACAAATGTGTGTGTAAACAATGGAATGAAGGGCTATCATCATGGCCGTTTGAGTGGTTACAGGTCAACTATGCTAAAGAATACCTGGTAATCTATTATAGTTGTGTTTTAATTACATTTAAAATGTAAAATAATTTTATCAACATTGTTCTTTTGTACATCAAATTTATTTGAAATTTATGAACGCAGGAAAGTTTTTGGGAAGATTGCCCATCGCTATATGGCGATCTATATAAAGAATTTCTTCCTCCTGAATCAAGTGGCAACAAAATAGAAGAATATGCGGCAATGGAAGAAGATAAAACGATTTGTGAAAAAAAGAATTAGTGTTTTGGAAAATTTGAAAATTTGTGATATGGATCGTTTGTTCTTTATAATAAGTGTTTCATGAGTTTAAATAATATTTTCAGTTTTAATTGTTCTTGGATTTAAAAAAAAATTGTGATATGCAAGTCAATGTTTTTTGGTTATTATAATGTGTTACATAATATACGTATAATATGGATATGTTAATTATGTGATTTATAATAAAAACATCAAAAAAAAAAAAGAAATCATAACACAAAAAAAAAAAATATATATAAAAAATAAACAAAAACAGCGATAAATACATTATCATGAAAATATGTTTATTATTACGACAACCTAACTTATATTTCATTTTTGTAGTAAGAACATTGTAAATATCGGAGAAATAAAAAATAATAATAATAAATGTAAATTAACCTTATAAAAGTTTTATAATAAAAAAGAAATAGTTACTTATTATATTATCTATGACAATCAAACATCATATCACCTATACTTACCATACCATTGAGCAGACCTAAACTCACATTGTTCAAGAAATCTAGAAAACGCCGGATGAAGCTTTAGTAAAGGTAATTTTCCGGCAAAACTTCCGATCACTTCTACAACGATGTCTTTGTTGATTTGCTAAGTAAAAATGTGTTTAAAACTACAAATAACTCATGGGAAGTTTGTTTTCAGCGATTAATCACTACATAAACGTGAAAATTGGTGTTTATATATTTCAACAGTTGAGATTTAGTATGTTATGCATATATAAAATGGATTACATGTATTGCATGTGTTTGTATATATAGATTTCTGTCTTGATTTTGTGTTTTAGTTGATACATTTTGTTGATATTCTTATGAAATTATGTTTTGATGGTTGATAGATTTGGAAGACTGATTCACTTATGAACATGGAATAAACTTTATGATTTAGGCAATTTCGATTCACCTGCATTGAAATACAATTCCATTATATTTGTTGATTTTTTTTTCTCTGCTTATGAAGTACAAAATAGTAATAGTTTAAAGTAGCTATAAAAACCATGTATCTAAGTGTAAATTTATTGACGAAAACGATTCTTTCTTCTCTTGTAAACAAATATAATGATGAGATAATGCTCCCTTTAAACTTGTGTACAAGTAAATTCTAAATTGTAATCTTGAAATCCTACATAAAAGCATATTACTAATATCAGTTTGTCTAATATTGGTTAATAGGTAGTTTTCATATTATTGTCAAAATATATGAATTACTTAAGGTTCAATAGTAAATATTTCTAATAGATGTTGTTATATTACAGGTATCTAAAAATGAGTAGATCATGTGTCGCTTTGTTAGAAAAGACTTCATCGTTAAAACTGGTATGCTACAATGGTTACAAATAATTTTATATATTTCTATTAAGTAACATTTACAACATAAATTTACACCCAGGTACTACCGATTGACTTTGTTAAGAACATATATGGAGTTTATTGGCAAAGAAAAACAATAATGATACATCATATAAGTGGGAAAACTTGGCCAGTTTCGTTGAGAAGTGTAAGTGGTGAATGCGTTATAACTGACGAATGGAGTAATGTGGTAAGGGACCTTCAGTTGCCAAATAGCACGTTATTGCGCCTAAGGATAATGGAAGACAAAAACATTGAAATTGATTGTTTCATCCAGAACATATGTGGTGAATCTTTTGTGACAGTAAACCGTTACGGAATTTTAAAGATTATAGTAAGCATACTAACATGTGTGAATATATATTTATTCTATTATAGATTTACAATAATTGTTACCAAACTTTTCAGGTGATTCCGGATGTTTATGTAACAACATGTTACTCTTACTCCCCAGTGAACGATTATTATAACATATATGCAGAAGGTAAGATTTGGAAAGTTGAGACCGAAAGAATCAACGATAATTATGTTCTTACAAAAGGTTGTCCAAAGCTATTTCATGATATTGGAATCGAAGACGATGATATACTTTTGTTGATGAAGATGGACAGCGTCACATTTGAGTTGAAAATTTATCGTAATGGAGTTGAAATAGCGTGTAACAACAAAGAAGAAAGTGAAGATGCTTCTCTGCTGGAAATACCTAGGGATACATACTACAAAAGCGTTGACTTCGTAAGTATTATGAACTAACGTATAACATTCTTTATAAAAATGTACTTATTTTTTGTATTTGATTGAATAACAGAACTTCTGTCAAGATAATGATTCAATAGATCAGGAAATAGCTGAGGTAATAACCACTCTTTTATACATAATTCAATACATTATACTAATATTTGATATATTTTCTTAATTATAATACATAGATGGATGAAGGTGAAAAAGAAATTTCAAAAGAAGGACCAAACAGTATGAAGAAAAAAGAGGCAAAAGAAACAAAAAAAGAAGATGTACTTATTTTAAACATAATAATAGATAAGTCTTTTCATTCATATATGTACATATATTAATTTAATTATTGTTGGCTATTATTAATTGAAGTTGTTCATTGTCTTAACAGCTTAAAAAGAAAAGAAAACAGATTGCAGAGTATTGTAACCAGGACAACAAAAAAAAGCCGATAGAGGGAACAGAAGTGGAAATGCCAGACGTATCAACAGTTGGACGAAAAACCCGCAGCCGATTGGTACGTATAGCATACATTATTCTATTTAGTGATCAATATATTACTTAAAGTTAGGGATTAAATATATAACTCTAATACTAAAATGTGTGACTGAACATATATAATTCATTGAAGACATTGCATGTGGAACAAAAACGTGTTGCAAGGATAAAAGATGTTGACAAAACTGTTTGTTATGAGTTCACAATGAAGGGAGAAAATCGAATGGTATGATTTTTTTATAATACTCACTGACAATAACAAATAATATAACATCAATAAGGATATTTTACTTACAAATTTCTTTTTTTGTTATACAGAGAATGCCTGCAAATGTTGTAAGAAATGCAGGATTAAAAAATAAAGTCTATGAGATAAAAGTGACAAACATGAATGGAGAAACAATAGACATGAATCTTAGGCGGAAAAAGAATGGAAATGGTGTAAGGTATGCTATCGAAGGGTGGCCGATGTTCATGCAGGAGAATGGCATTCGATTCGGTGACAAATTGCATTTCAGATTTTTATGTGAAGGAAATGTTCTGATCTTAACACAAGTCGATGCCGTTAATGAAGGTTAACAGTTAAAAAGAAACCATATTGCTTTTGGTGTTTGGATAGATGAAATTATGACTCTATTTTGTTAGAATTTCATGTTTGGATCTTTTTTTTTTTGGGACATGAAAGTAGACATTAACATGTTTTATGTTGTTCCTTGGTAAACTATAAAAACAGATACCATATTTTTGCTAATATATAAACGTTGGTATCTTTTATAATTAGAAATCATTTATAATATGTTGTTGACTATCAATATGAAATCCTAAATTTTTTTTTGAAACTTAATACAGTAGTGTAGACTTTATTCACCTTGTTGCCAAACAACACTATTACCCTTCAAGTGGAGAAACTTAGTGAATTAATCAAATTTTAATAGAATAGATATGAGATATGTATATGATAGATGTCTATAAATATTAATTAATCAAATTTTAATAGAATCAGAAGATTTGAAGATTCTGAATTTTGGGCTTCCTCTTTCTCATCACCAAGACGCCTTTTTGTTGAAGAACATTCAATCATGTCATCAACATCATACATTTCGTGTAGGTTACGCTTCACTTCACCTGAAGAAGAAGATTTGTGATCATTTTGCAACAGGTTAGACATTGGCGTTTCATTATCTCCACTGAACGATACGTCATCCTGAAAATAATAGGTGAATGCATCAATTCAGTATGTCTATCTTATTGTTTATTGACATCATCTAATTCAATAAATAAAACTACATAAACATATATAAAATATGAATATTTATAAAAAAAAAATATACCTTGGAAACATCACAAGGAATAGATTGAATGTCTGACACTTGCACACTGGATGATTCAGATTTCTCATACTAACAAAATACAAAAATTAATTAATTAAAGTTCTAATACGTTATAGGGAAACTATACAAAATACATGTATTGAAAATAAGATATTTTATACCTCATGAATTTTGAATTTCTCATACAAAGCAGAAAGAATCTTAGGATCAGATGTAAGCATGGAAATTCCATAATTTTCGACATGATACTTAAGGTTAAAATCTGAAACACTAATGATAAAAGCCATTTTTTGACCGATCAAAATATTAAAAACATCCGGATATTCCTTGGAAAAATCACCAGAGGACAACTCCTACAAAGTTATCACAATAGATAAGGATTAACATGTATTTAGTATAAATAGTAAGAACAAAAAAATATAATTTAAATTTACCTCGTCCTGCACCTCAAGCAGTTCTTTAGCAGTTTTCTTAAAAATCTTGTACGCCTCGTAGTCAAAGAGAGTCAACGTAACCGTACCAGATGAATCTTGTACGCGAATAGGAATTTTGAAACTGATAATAATTTAAATATCACAAAATGTAAATTTTTAAATGTACTAATAATATATTTATTATAAAAATGTGGTCATTGTAAGGTGAGTTAACAAACCGAGGGAGAGACACAATATCAACTCCTTTACACTTAGTGTTGGTGCATAATACCGTCTTCCTATCTTCAACATCACCTGAACCATCGTCTTTATCAACTGTAATAAACGACTCTTCAACCCCGGACTTGCAATAGTTGCAAGCGTTGTAGTACCAATTTTTTTCTGAGCAAATAGCAAGTATGGTGCCAACCAAAATAACTTTCTTCTTCTAAGTAAAGAAAAAAGATTAATAAACAATTGCACAAACATCAATCTTTTATCATAATAATGTATAAATAATTACAAATACATACATAAAATAAACTACGTACCTTCTCGATGGTACTCAGAAAAGCAGTGAGAACAAATGAATTATTCATAAAAGAATCCTCAACCGTTGATATAATATAAGATCCGACGTTATCACTCGATGACGGTGTGGATGCAAACTTCTCTATAAAACTATATGAATTTGAATATTGATATAATTTTCATTAATTAATTGATAATATATATAACAAAAAATTATTAATGTCATTTGAAATAATAGAAAATAAAATAAATATACCTATTCTTGAAAGAAGAAATTTCTTCAAGTTCAGCATTGATCCACATTCTACTTATATCAAATGAAGTAGACAAACCAGGTTGATCTACACAATAAAATAAAAGACGTATTTAAAATATAATATATGATGCAATATATTGAGGTAAAAAATTGAATGCTTAATGTGTTATAATATAACTTATAAATTAGGGAAAAAAAAATAGTAACTTCGCAAATTGGTACCTTTATACATATTAACAACACCAAAATGAACCAACACCACAACATGCTTTTCACGATTGGGATTGTTAAAGTATCCATGCATCTCAATTGCACAATCGTCCCAAAGAGTAGCAGTAACTTGTTGACCACTATGTATATAGACAATAAGACATATATATAAAAGTTGTAACATAAATACGGTATAAAATATTACGAAAAGACAATTTAAATACTTACTCAATATCTTTAAGCTTCAAATTCAATCGTTTGCCTATTGTTCCATCTTTCTTATTAGTGTCTTCCAGATTGAAGCACACTTCAACATATCCTATGAAGTCTATAAATTAAAAAAAAAAAAGAAAAAGAAAGTAATATGTAAGATATATATATAAAAAAAAGGATGTACACGGATTAAACAAAAATGACAAAAAAAATGACAAAACATACCAACAGGTGAATTAATGGCAACAATATTTTCAAGAACGTCTCGGAATTTCACAAATGAGAAGCAATACTTTGGACCTTTCCAATCAACGGCTCTTTGAATTTGTGTGTACATATTAAATGTCAGCTTCTGGTTATTTTTCGTATGATTGATACTTGTATTGTAAGGAGCAAGAGAAGGTCTGCTAATTACAATACATTGATCGAGCTTGAAGAACTGGTCAAACTTTGGCAAAATACGGTGAAGACAACTTGCTTGAATAGTATGCCCCTGTAAGTGCACAATAATAATAAATTGAATTGTCAACATTATAAAATACAAACTTAAATAAAATTATATACTAAATGAAACAATGTGAATATATAAAAAAATATTTTTCATACTTCTTCGTCCACGCATATCATATCAACCCGGAATATCTCGTTCTTACATGCATGCATCATTTTTCTCCAAATAGATATGATTTTCAACTTCAATGTGTAGTTATTTGACAATGCAGTAAGCTTAGACAACATTGTAATATTGTGTTCTTCCATTACAATAATTGTAATAGAAAATCGGAAAAAAGAAGACAAAACAAAGACGAACAATGTTTGAAAAAATATGATAATCTATTACATATATATATTAAGACTAAATCATTGGTATTTTTAGATGATAGATATGTGATTGATATGTAATTATTATAAAAAAGTTTCCATCTATACATTGTCTTCTAATTCGAATTTAAAGTTTAAATTTACAGTTCACTATTAATTGTTGTCGTTAATTAGTGATAACATCTTTCCATCTTTTGAAATTAGGAATTTAAGAAATAAAATTAGTATTTCCATTTCCATTCAATTATATAACATTCAAATCACAGTTCACAAATTAATGTTGTCGTTAATTGGTGATATATAATTTCCATCTTTTGAAATTAGGTTAACAAAAATAAATTAGTATTTCCATTCAATGGGGATATTTTATACTTGATAAATTCATATTAAATAATAATTTAAACAAAAATGATTATATGTGTGAGACAAATATAAAATCGTATTCTGATTGTCTGCATAAAAAAAAATCATGATGACAACTTACAAAAACACGTCAAATCAATGATTGATCATATCGATATATACAATATTTTATTAATACACTAATCTATTAATAAAAAAGTAAACTATAATTTAATATACATATCAATCTATTCAACGGATAATTTAAACGATTTCCAAATCTATTATAATATTAGTTCCATTAATTTAGAAATTACCATCTTCTTTAAAATCTATTACGATAATCAATAACAAACCATCATCATTTTTTGTTTAATATATCAGTTACAAAACTAATATGTACAAGTTACACAACTGTAATATTGATATCATTTACATATTTACATATTTAATATACATATCAAACTATTCAACGGACAATTAAAACGATTTCCAAATATATAATAAGATTGGTTCCATTAATTTAGAAATTACCATCTTCTTTAAAACCTATTAAGATAATCAATAACAAACAATAATCATTTTTGTTTAATAAATCAGTTACACAACTAATATGTAGAAGTTACACAACTGTAATTTTGATATCAGTTACAAAAATAATATTTTTACATTCAAAAAATGTGATTAAAGACAAAATTGATATAACAAACACAATATAACTTATATAATATAATTATATAGCATTTAGTATTCCAAAAAAAAGGTTACATTTTTATAAGATAAAGATCCAAAATCAAACTTCTAAAGCAGCCAAAAAACAAAAAATAACGGAAAAGCAAATTATATTTATATTGTTTAGAACGTGCAAACGGTACTACTGGACAACCTTCTTGAGAATCAACTTCTTTTGAACTTGACAATAAACAAACGTGCACTTTGCAGGATGATTTATACCATTTGGTTTCGTAAACTTGGTACGCCATTGCAAAGCCTCATATCGAAAACCACTACCGTGTGCTTCAGCACGAAATGAAATCATCGTATCGTCTCCAGCCAAGTTCTGAACACACATCTCCATAGTCATGTCAATTCTGGATGCTTCAGCAACATCGGAATTAAGACGCTACAAACAACAAATAAAAGAAAAATATTATTACTTGATATATATACAAAGGCTACATCAATTACTAAAAACAGTTTTTTTATAAAAATTGTTGATAAAAATAACAGGGATATAAACGTCACTTACAAAATGCCTGTCGTACTTCCATTGAAACTCGATAGGATGGTAGTCCGGATCAAACTTACTATCTTCTTCATAATCCGAAACTTCAACATCCTCCTCGTCATTGTCCATCCCATCGCTATCAGAGTTAGTTATAATGGAAGAAGCATCATCTGAATCATATCCAATGGACTCATTATAATCAGGATCAGATTCATCAACATCAGTTTCATCATCAGTGTCAGCGTCATAGTCTTGTATTTCAATAATTGAAGGAACGGGTTTAGGTATGTTTACAGCAGATGGCGTGTATACACGCTTCGGCGCGAGAACCTCACAACCATTCAAGTCATAAACAACCACCTGAAAATTTTTCTCAAAAATGTACCTCATCACAACGTAATAATCAGGGTATATAGGTACGTACGAAACAACAGTGTCCCATCCATCGTAAATCAAATAAACGTTAATATTAGGGTCTTTAGCAATCAACACATTAAAACTATCCCACCAATTAACATGAACCTTGAATGTTAACTTGCGAATAGATGGTAAACGTATTGTTCCTTCAACAAAATCAGATGGAATGACCTGCATATATATTCTGTTTGGTTAATAACTTAAATTTGATATCTAAAAAAATAAATAACTAAAATTTATATAATAACCAGATTATCATTGGAGTCTTGTGTGAAGCGTTGGCAGAAGTACTCAACATTGCTTACATTTTCCTCCGTATTCATGGACATAAATAAAGGAACATTAGAACCAAATATCGGATGTGGTTGCATCTTCATAAAGGGTGTTAACAAATAAGAATATAACTCGATTTGCTTAAACATGAGGAAACACCCGTCGGTAAATGATAGTTTAGCAACAATGTCTTGCCACCCATCCATGAACACAAACCCACCTCTATGCTTAGTCAATAAAACTTCAAATTCTTTACCATTCACACACTTGATAACAGCTTGATTGTTTGGCTCAGCATACATTAGGAACCTGTTGCTATATTCATATGGTATTTCCTTGAAAAAAAGAAAACATATTAAAAACAATATGAAGAAAAAACAGTAACATAATTATAAAACTGATAAACATACCAAATATTCAGGAAAGTCCGATGAAAAAATTGTATAAAAAGACGTCATACTAATCTGCATGTGAACAAAAAAAAGGAATATATTTAACAAAAATTGTCTGTTACAAAATAAAGAACATAATCCATGGTAAGTATTCTTAAATTTTTCAGTATGTATTACTGCAAAAAACCAAAATAAAAAAACATTTTGACATTAAACCAATAAAAACCTCCACAAAACAAAATATGATATAAAAGCAATATAATAGAAAACTAATAATTATGCATAACAATTTTACCATCAATAGATCAAGGAATTTTGAAAAAAAAACTAACACATACAGACATAAATACCGATCTGGGTTTTTTATTTCGAAAAAAACATACTAACATGCAGTAAGTTTTAACAAAGACAAAAAATTCAGTGAGGAATATAACTTCATCAATAAGCTTATTAGATAGAAATTTAGAGAGATAAACAGATAAAAAAAATGTAAACATCAAATACATAAAAGATTTCAAGGATACCATAAAATACCATAAATCTGTTAAAATCACATATAATAAAACTCAGCCGACTCTACAAAATATAATTATAATACAACTTACAGTCGGTGCTACACTAACGAAAATCGGTTCTTCGGGAAAAAAAATAACAAAAAATAGAAGATACACAACGGATTATTACAGATCAAGATTCACGGAAGTTATTAATACATACATTCAAGCTCCGATTATCTGATATAGATGAATATGGATGGATTGATATTGAATCGGATGAAGAAGAAAGGGTTTATGGGGAGATGTGAGAGAAATACTTGAAGAAAGATAATATAGAATGATTAATGAAGATTTGGTAAGAGAATAAAAGATATTATAAAGGATCCATGATTGCGGGTCGGATTCGATAAAAACGGGTAATACATAAGTAAAAAAACTCACGCATGTTTTCCCGCCAAAATGCACAATCTAGAGGGGCTAATAGCTTGACACATCAACCAAATTTATCACATTTATTATATATAATAGATTTACCACTTCAACATATTTCCTTTTTTTTTATTTTTTAAACCAGATTCCCTTTTTTCATTTACTTTTTGTTTTTCATAATTTTTAATGATAGCTTTATCAATCAATTTAATATCTTTTTAATAAATGTTGTTTGTTAATTAAAAAAAACTTAAGTACGCAATTGTGTTTACCTCCCTCCCCCCTGAGATTCCGATACAGGTGTTGTTAAAAATAAAGTTGTAATCAAACTAGAGTATTTATTTGATATCGTTTTACAATACGATAATAAACTAATCTACCGTTTGGCTTTCGAACCAACATTCTTCATTTTCAAATATCATTTGTTTAATATTATCATTTGCTCCGTTTCGCCGCAAAGCGCGACGCCAATAAAAACTAATGTACATTAAAAATGTTTGTCATGTCAACATTAACCATCATTTTATCCCTTGAGAAAAATTTTGCACATGTACGTTTATTCTTTATCGATGCCCCGACTCTAGTTGACCTATATCGTCTACATGTTTTGTTGGACCTTCATCCTCTTCTCTATCATTATTTGTTTCATCCACAACAACAAAGGCTCCTACAAACGCCTGCTTACAAACTGGAGAACAAATCTTAGCCACTCATGTTTGGATTAATTTCCACAAAAGGTCGTCCTTGGGAAAACTTAATTTGCTCCAAGGGATATGATCAGCGAAAAAGGAAACACCGTTAGTCTTACCCCAGGTTGAGATTCTTCCTTGTGATCCACCTCGGCGTTAGAATAAGAATCAAAATTAATCCGAATTGATGGGTTTTTGTAATTGTGTGGAAGAGAACGAACCTGAGAGACGTACTCCTATTTATAGTAGATTTCGGTAGTTGTCACTATCGCCATGGTGGTGTGGTCCCTACAACGATAACCGTTTGGGTGACACTAACCATGCTCCTCTAAGTGGAAAACATTCCATTCCTAAGGTGTGGATGAGCGAGTGACATGACTTCTATTATGATTGGTGGATACAATTCCTTTATCAAACTTTTGTGCCTTCCGTTAGGGAAATGATCTACTGCGTGCGAGACCACCAAATGGGAGAGAGTGCATTGCTTCTTTGCTGATGAGCCTATGATTTGTTGCCACGTATATGGAGGCCTAGCCCATTTGAGGAATCCGGTATATTCTTCAACACAAACCTTCGTTCTCGATCAACATTTTCCTGATATCGGTCTCACTTCTCCTACCACTTGTCAGAATAAACAAAATTAACCAAATATATCCTCATCTCTCACTTATCTTCAAAGATAAATATATGTGTAGAGGCGGTAGAGATCTCTAAAAATGGATATATCTTTCAAAACATTAGTTTCATATAACTCAATGGCTTCTTCAAAGGTAGATTTCTTGAATCTGACTTTTCTATTTTTCGATTATGCTGCATTTGTCATACGTCTCAAAAATAAACCAATTTTAAATAGGAATTGTAATTGTTATATTTCAATTACGTTTATGAAGTTGGTACTAGTATCCAAGCTTCTGGTACCAACTTCTACAAGAAAGTGTTATATGTTGTGTTACCTTATTATAAAGTATTTATATCAGGCGAATTAGAGTTTGATATCGCAATTGTGTTGTGACGGGCTCGGGAAAATACATAATTGTTTTGACAATGACATTTCATTTTATTGAAATAGGTGTGATCATTTCGTTTGTGATATTGTATCCTTTTGCTACATACGCGTAATTGAATTTTGGTCCACTTAGCCAGAAATTATTAGGTCGGTTTTGATAACGTGGTTCATGGGTCGAATTCGGGACATACATGTTAGGAATATTATTATTCCAATAAAAGGTAAAACGGTTGTCCAAACTGCGGTATGGTGTATATGGCATGCGCGTAATGAGGCAGTTTTCAATAATAAAAGGGTGGTTGTGGCAAACGTGGTGGATGAGATTAATGTTTTATGCTTTCTATGGCTGAAACATCGGGCGAAGGCAGTTTCGCTTACCTGGAAGAACTGATGCATGTTTGATTTAGTTTGTATGAAGGTGTAAAAAACTTTTGGTGGATGTAATGTTTGGTTAACTGATGTTAACCTTCGTGATTTATATAATAAATATCTTTTGTTGCCCGTTCAAACAAAAAAAAATATATTATATATTTTTTTATTTTTGGTGTTATTATTACAATATAATCTAAGTGGTAGGTAACGTGGGTGAAAGTGGGTACACGAAATGATGTATTTGAGAATTGGGACACAATTAACCTCATTGTCTCCCTTAACTTGTGTTCAAACAATAATTTCAAATTAATTATTATTCGTTTTGAGATTAATAGAAATTGCAACGAAGCTAATGTGGTGCTAGCCTACTTAGTAGAGGCATATGTCTCTTAGATGAGAGTTTCCATGTTCAAATCCGGACAATTATTTAAATACTTGATGTAAAGTAGGGTAGAAGTAACCTTTGACGTTCAAAAGAATGATTCATTTAACTTGGTTAAACATTGGTTAAGACTTTGCGTGAATATGAATTTAAGTTAATGTCGATTAATAAATCTAATTATATATTCGGCCAAATAAAATACTAACAATCCATTGATTTATAAAGAATAATAAACGACAATTAATATGTTATTATTCCATATATAAGTTAGTAAGTTTTTTGTGCATTAGCACTTGTAACTTGTGCTTAGAGAGTTTTCCAAAAAAAAAAACTTACTTTTCCACTTTCTACCCAAAAGTTTTATCTTTTACGTTTTAACCCCTTTTAATTTTTTTTACTTTTAACTCAAAGTTTCCATCTTTTATAATTTAACACAACACTTTGTTATTTACAACTTTGGTCCCCCTATACTTTTTTTCTTTCGCAAGTTTTTCGTTTTACGTTTCGTTCTAAATTTTGCGAGTTAACATGTCGTAGCGTGCATGTGAGGTTCAACGTTTTTGCTCTATTTTTTCATATTTGACAGACCCATCGTAACGCATCCATTTTTCCTCTTTTGAAAAGTTCGCCGCAACGGGCGGGTCGTAGATCAACTAAGTTATTATTTTCTATGTTTTACGTTTCTGCTTAATTTCTTCGCATTAAGACACTGTAACGGGTGTGCGTGGTTCAACGATTTTAGTCTACTTTTCGTTCTGTGTAATTTTTACCATTTTATCTATTTTATTTTTACGATGTTGAGAGTCGATGTCATTGTGGCATTGGTGCAACTTGGCACGGTTTACGAACGTTTTTAACTTACTAAATTTTTTACTAATATTTTCTTTCGGTTTACCCCTATTCTTCCTTTACTTAAAAACTATTTTTATGTGCATATTTTATGTACGGGTGTGTATAAATATGACCTGTTCTATATTCCGACGTAAACTTTTTTTATAGACGAGTCAGTTCAAATATATTACGTTTTCGTTTAAAGAAACCATTTTTACGTGCATATTTTTACGTACGTTTTGGTATAAATTCAAGTTGTTCTACGTTTTGATGTAAACTTTTTTGGGAAATGATTTAGGTCAAATATAATATGTTTTCGTGTTTATTTTATGTATGTTTCGTAAAGTTTGTTTCGAACCGAGTGGAGTCAAATTATGGTTTCTTTTTCTCCCTTTTTCCGAAAGCTCTAATTAATCCCTTTCGATTACATGTGCATATTTTCCTTCATACCTGTTACGTTTTCTATATATGAGTTGGGTCACATATAATACGTTATGATTGTTCGATATGAATTCCATTTACTTTACGTTTGATCCAATCACAATGTTTATACAGGTTAGACTGAATTCAATTGGATACGTCGAAATGTGTGTTTTCATATGGTTAATGCATCATATAACGTTTGGACTAATCCATTCAATATTTACGATGTACCCGCACCGCAACGCGGGCGGGTCTTAACCCTAGTTAATAATATAAATATACATTAAGGATTGATGATAAAAACGTTTTTATAATACGCTAACTAATTAACTATATAATTCAGTAACAAGTTAAAGTTGAGCATTCACATCCAACCCACCATATTTTCACCCTAAATTACACTAAAAAAAACTACATTTTATCTCTCAATTTCAATTAAATAATATTTTTTTATACCTTTATCATCACATTTTCTCTTTCCTCCACTCACAAACAATTTTAAAATATATTAAAATATTATAGGGGGTGAACAGTGTCCACCCAAATAAACAGTAACATTTTCTCTCTTCTCCACTCACAACCACTTTTTATACTCTTTATATTTTAAAAACAACACACACATATTTAGATTCCTTGGATGTGAATGCTATTTCAGATGCAATTTCTTATCTACTATTCAACTTCACTAAAAGTAGATATAAATATAGTTTTAAAAGGTTTACAATAACTAAGAACATCAATATTATTTTGGGAGAACTATGCAATTCATAATATAAATTTACATTAAGGATTGATGTTAAAACCATTTACTATTATTAATTTGCAACAAGTTATTGCATAATAGTGTTGTACCTCATGCTTTGTGGGTTTTCAAAACAAAAAAAAATTAACATTACACTTTTAACCCATAATTCCTTGATTTTTTTACTTTCAACCAAAAGTTTTCAACCTTTTCAATTACAACTTTTTTACTTCCAACTTTGGTCCCCTATACTTTACATACTCATCAAAACTTTCGTTTTACGTTTCATTCTAAATTTTACGAGTTAACACGGCGCAACGTACGTGTGTGGTTCAACGTTTTTTACGTTTTGTTTTCCACTACGCTCTAAATTTTGCGAGTTAACATAGTGCAACGGTGCATGTGTGGTTCAAAGTTTTACATCGTCAACTTTTTCTGTTTCATAGGTTTTGTCGCAACATGCGGGTCCTAAATCGACTTAGTTATAATTTTCTATGTTTTACGTTTCGGTTTAATTTCTCCGCATTAACACGCCGCAATTTTAGTGTTGGTGGTTGCTGGTGGTGGTGTGGCATTAATGCTATTTGTCACGGTTTTACGCCCCCGCCGCAACGCGGGGGGACTTAATACTAGTTTATAAGAGTTGATAACAAAAAAAATTGTCATAAGAGTATATAGCACCTTACAAATAAAAAAAAATATTAAAGTTGATTTTAATAAAAGTGTGTTTTGGTTATTTCGATTAGTTATACACATATAAGTTATAACCATAACTGAACCATACAATTTTATAAAAAAAAATCATAATTTCAGGTTATTTTAATTATTCAATATTCTTATCTCTCCTATAATGAAGTAATTGTTTATGTTAGTTATGTTAAAATCGGTACAAAACAAATGTGTTTTACCGATAATATATGCCGATTTAATCGAATTATAAGCCTTGACTTGGCTTGAAGATGATATTATAGGGTATGGTTATAACTCTCATGATAACCATGGCCTTTCACATAGACGTCATGTCACTCATCTTTGATCTACCATCCAAAACCAATACCTTGAGGGTGTGGTTATGGCCCAAACCACTCTACCCTTTATTTTTTAATTTATTTTTGTCTCAAAATTATCAAATAGGAGGGTCGTGGTAAACGTGGTTTAATCCATGAAAACCGCCATCAATCAAGAAGGGAGATGGTGTACCATTTAATTAATGGTCATATGTGGAAATAATGTTCCAACCCATGCAAGGGCGTAGCTTTGTGGGGGCGGAAGGGGGTGGCCGACCCCCCGAACTTTTCGCTCAGTAGTGGAGGGTATGTAATTTTCGTATAGAAATTTTTGGGTATATACGTTTTTGACCCCCCGGTTTTATAGAAATTTTTGGTATATACGTTTTCGATCCCCCGGTTGAAAATCTCAAGCTTCGCCACTGAACCCATGCCTGATGCCCCCCCACAACCGATAGCCTAAGTCTTGGCTTTATCCAAATGCAAGGTTTGATTTTACTCTCATATTTCAATCTGTCAATATCGACACGAGTTCAAGATATGTCTAGACTTTAGATGTATTATTTTTCTTTCATAGTTGTTAAATAAAGTTCTTGAAACCAATCAATTGTGAAACCTTAGCTTACATAAAAAGGTAAACAATTATTCATTTTCTGATGAATTTAATATTTGCTTCCACTATTTTCACACCCCTAAATATTATTTTTACATTCTTTTTCATTCTATCTCTCTCTCTATATATATATGTATAGATAGAAATAGAAGGGAGAAGTATGTAAATATTCACTCTCTTTAATATTATACTAGGATGGTGCCAGATGTCGCGCGTTACGGCGGCAACCTTTAGGTTGTTTATAGTCGGCGGAAATATGGTTGTTGACGGTTTTAATGCATACACTATATATAGTTATATGATTTTAAGTGAGAGAATTATAAAACTACATACTGGGATTATATTAAATTCATTAGGCGGCGTTAAAGTTGTTACAAAAGGCCGTCTTTGTGTCATATTTTCCCCATAGGATGTACTACCTAACAGCTACAAACTGGGGTTATACTACATACGTTAGTTGACACTAAAGTTTTTACAAAAGGCAATCTTCTTGTCTTGTTTTCCCCATAGAAGGCAGGTATTGTATTACTGTACTTTAGGACCTGTATTTTTGTACGTTAGCAAAAGTCATTTTTTAGTCTTCGGTTTTCCAAAAAGTTGTTCCGAAAGCTTGTTGTTCTTTTACATGCGTTGGTTATGCTGTGAGCTTTGCCTTCTTGTCAGAGTCTATTAATGAAATGAAACCCTTTTGGTTAGTATTAGTTGAAACATAATAATTGAAAATCCAAAAAAATAAAAACTAAAATAAAAAAATAGAGCCCACATTGTAAATGCAGATTGAAACCCTTGAAAATCTTATTTGTAAACTTTGGGTCCAAATTAACATTGAAGGGGTCCAATAAAAAAACATACAAACGTAAATCATCAAATATAACATTCGATTTGAAATTTTATGTTCGACTGAACGGTATGATGTATAGTTTTTGTTGTTTATTCACAGATCATAAGAATTTAAGGTATGTTTTTGGGCAAAAGGAGTTGAATATGAGGCAAAGACGCTGGTTGGAGATGCTTAGTGACTATGATTGTGATATCCAGTATCATGAAGGAAAAGCAAATGTAGTGGCAGATGCTTTAAGCCGGAAGTATCATGAAAAGCCAAAAAGGGTACGTTCTCTTAAATTAAATCTACAAGTAGATTTAAATGATCAGATAAGAGAAGCACAAGAATCAGTAATCAAGGATGATACTGAAAAACTAAAAGGTATGATAAAAGAATTAGAATAAGGAACGGATGGAATTTGGAGATTCCATAAAAAGAGAATGTGGATACCTAAATTAGGAAACCTACGTCGTCGTATATTAGAAGAAGCCCATAAGTCTAAGTATACGATGCATCCAGGAAGTAATAAGATGTATCAAGATTTACGAAAGAATTTCTGGTGGATAGGAATGAAAAAGGATATAGCAGCCTATGTTTCTAAATGTTTAGCCTGTTCACAAGTCAAAGCTGAACACCAGAAACCCTCAGGATTACTACAACAATTAGAAATGCCAGTGTGGAAATGGGAATTTATAACAATGGATTTTGTTACCAAATTATCCAAAACAAAGAAAGGCAACGATACAATTTGGGTGATTGTAGATAGGCTAACCAAGTCAGTTCATTTCCTACCAATGAAGGAAACTTTCAGTATGGAACAGCTAGCCAAATTATATGTAAATGAAATTGTTTCTTTACATGGAATACCTTTATCAATCGTTTCTGATTGGGATAGCCGATTTACCTCTCATTTTTTGTCAAGTTTCCAAAAGGCAATGGGAACCAAGTTAAATCTGAGCACAACTTATCATCCTCAAACAGACGGACAAAGCGAAAGGACAATCCAGACAATGGAGGACATGCTTAGAGCCTGTGTAATTGATTTCGGAGGTAATTGGGATGATCACTTACCTTTAATAGAATTTTCTTATAATAACAGTTATCACACAAGTATAAATGTTGCACCATTCGAAGCACTTTATGGACGAAAGTGCCGAACCCCAGTCTGTTGGGCAGAAATTGGGGAAAAGCAACTATCTGGACCTGAGATAGTGCAAGAGACAACTGACAAGATTATTCAAGTCAAGGAACGACTGAAAGTAGCACGTGATCGACAAAAGAGCTATGCTGATAACCGACGCAAACCATTGGAATTTCAAGTAGGAGATAACGTATTGTTAAAAGTCTCTCCTTGGAAAGGAGTGGTAAGATTCATCAAACGGGGAAAGCTAAGTCCCAGGTATGTTGGACCTTTTGAGATTATTAGAAGAATATGACCTGTAGTCTATCAGCTACAACTGCCAGAGGAAATGGCAGGAATACATGATGTATTTCATGTATCAAATCTCTAGAAATGCTTAGCAGATGAATCGTTAATAGTACCTCTTAAGGATATAGAGGTAAATGAACAACTCAAATTTGTAGAGAGGCCTCTACAAATTGAAGACAGGAAAGTCAAGAATCTCAAGCACAAAAGACTAGTTCTGGTCAAAGTAAAGTGGGACTCCAAAAGAGGACCTGAGTACACATGGGAGCTTGAATCAGAAATGCAAAGGAAATATCCACACTTGTTCCAGTAGATCTCGAGGACGAGCTCTAAAACAAGGTGGGGAGGATGTAACAATCCTCAAGTAAACCGACACCCTTGAATATTTTCCGACGCCCTAAATATATTTTAAAATACCCTTATATGTCTTTAAATACACCCCGTATGTGAAAACCGAGCCCGAAATACGTTATAACATTTAAAATAAATAAAAAACAAAGAAATATAAGTTTAGGCGGGCCGCGTAAAGGATCCTTAACCCTTACCCGGGCCGCATCAACTTAAAACTCAGGCGGACTCCGGTGAGGACACGTGTGTGTGCGCGTGTTGGACCTACCCCATGACCTGGACAAGCTAGTCCGTTGACCAGCTTTGACGCGGGCCGCGTAGCCCTTAGGCTACTCTTACGCGGGCCGCGTGAGAACCAGATATCAGCATTATAAATAGAATGCATCGGCTTTCAACTCAATTCGTTCAAAATCTTTTTTGTATCTCGACTTCTGATGTTATAGGCATAATATTCGAGTAGTATACCCCCTAATTAGCAAAGTTCTGCTCCGTTGTAAGTATTATAACCCCAGTTTCGTTTTAGATACGCTGCCCGATTGATTTAGGGTTCCGTAACAACTGTCGTGGTTCTGCCCGACGTGGTTGTTGGAATACCGTCTCGGGGAGGGTATCATTAATATAATCAAAGGGTTATTATACTAACCTATGTACATTTGTGTAAATTATAGATCAATCCCAGGAAACCCTTACGTGAAGTCTAAGATAGCAATGTGAGTTTATCCTCTTTTTGTAAACCTTTTTATCAACTGCTTTACAAAACCTTAAATGTTTTACAATGTGATTAAGTGGTGATTGAGTCTTTGTAGTTCTTCAATTATCGTCGGTATGTTGGGGTTTTGTATACAAAATTCACTACACTGTGAGTAGTAAGTCGGGACGACAACACGTTACCATTGGACAACGAGTTAGCCAATGTGTAATATGACCCACCAGTCAGGATTGACAGTACTGAATGAGTAATTGTCTAGAAATAAACAATGTGATCGCTCTCAATATTGTGTTAATTGATAAAATGTTTCTTGATTAAACTGGGATTCACTCACCAGTATTTCCCACTGACAAATGTTTTTAAAACGCGTTTCAGGTAACACAATGTGACAGCCAATTAGTAAAAAGCCAGCTGGAGAGCACTGAAGGCTTGGGAAAAATGTGGCTATAAAAGTTATCTAAAAGACGATGTTTTAAATTTAATAAAATAGGGTTTATCCCTATAAACATGTTGTAATAAGAAACTTAGGTTTTACCCATGTGATTATTAATTATGGTGGTTTTACTCTGATAAACATTTCCTAACTACGGTCCTGATATAATTTCCGCTGCCAAATTAACAAACTGATACCACCAAAATCTGAGTTCGCGTCCGCCCGTTCCCGGGACAGATAAGGGATCGGGGGTTGCGACACAGAGCCACTTAACCTAAGGAATTGGAATCTCCGAGTCGCTCACTTTCATCTTTATAGTTTTTTCGCTTATATTTTTAATGATACAAACCTTTCATTTTGCGTATAAATATAAATGGTGTATCAAATAAAAATATGCTACTCCGTAATAGTTAATGTTTTATCTAGTTTTACTGATATATATTTAACGTTATATTATATATAATTAAATAATACTGTAGTTTCTAACTAAATAAATAGGAAATAAGAAAATCTTAAAGTCACTTTCAAGTATTAAAGAAACACTCAATAATTCGAAATATTCATGCAAGTCAACTGGAAAAAAATCAAGTTAATTGGAAATGCTTTTTATGATATTTGGTTTGAATATATATGATATCTAGCAATTCTTTAGGTAAGAATGTCATTCTGTGCATCACTAAAATGACATTTCTTCATCATTTTATTAAAATTATAAACTATCTTTATAATCAAAAGGTTGCAATGACAGTAGGTAAATGTTGCGTTTCGACTTTCCGAACTAAATTGTGGTTGTGGTTGAGATGGTCAGAAATCGTCGTACATTGGTTGTATCGGACAGTAGTGTTGTAAAAACATCGGGTTAAATGGTGTTTGGGCTTGACATTGAAACTGTTTGGGGTTAAATGGGTTCAATTATTTAGCTGTGCACAATTCGGTTTTGACGAAAACTTTAAACTGAGCCACTAATTACAACTTCAGAAAACGACAAACCAAACCAAACCAGCTAGGTCAGGTTGGTCAGCCGGACCGACCAAATTTACCAGTTATTGCTTAACCGTTTCATTTGGGCGTATTGAACTTTTAAAATTTTTATTCAAAATCTTTAATTTTTACTAAGTTTTGAAATGAATTAGATGGGTGATGATTATAATAAGTTCACATAGCCTAACTTATTGTTTTTTTTATCAGTAACCATCAGCTAGCAAAACAGATATTTTGCCATGTTCTACCCATCCATACACTTTATTAGATTCAAATAAACCTTGATTATCTTTCTTATTAGAAGTTTATAAAAGTATTTTTAAGTTAAATTAACATTATCAGAAACTTTAAAAGTTACATCCAAATATGAAAATGACACATTATTTTCATCAAGTAATCTAACTAAAAGAACAAAATTAACCTATAAATTATTATTTGTGGGTCAAAAAAATGTTTAAACATAAGGGTCCAGTAATCTAAGCCCAACAACATCAGCCCGAATCTAACTAAACATCCCCCACTTTTCTCAAGCCATTTTTTTTTTATGAAACTATGGTTTTTAACTCACATAAAATATGTGTGATATAAGCATTTTCATGTAGGTCTCATGCTGTTCTTCAAAACAAAAGGCTCTTTTTACAAAGGAATGTATAAAAATTATCTCAAGTAACGACTGAATTCAAATATATCCCAAAAGTGGAAAAAACTATGATGCTCAACCAAAACAGGGGTGGTAAGAACTACCGAATATATAATGGTTCACAATTGTCACGCTAGCGTTATTCTTTTGAAGGAATATGAACATGTATAAACGAAGTTGTTCTTTTTTTGAAAAAACTATGATGCTCAACCAAAACAGGGGTGGTAAGAACTACCGAATATATAATGGTTCACAATTGTCACGCTAGCGTTATTCTTTTGAAGGAATATGAACATGTATAAACGAAGTTGTTCTTTTTTTTTCTGCTTCACTATAAAACTTCTTATGAAATTAAGTTCAAATAGCCTAAAGTTGTAACTTTACATGCGGCTTTGGAGAAACGAAAGCGATCATTTGTATAATCAAGTAATTATTAGCATCTTGAACCAAACTGTTATACAACACTTTTGAAAACACTAACCAATACCATATTATAAAGAAATATAAGCGAGAATTGATATCTTATTATTTCTCATAATCCAATAAAAAGCAAATATATACAGTTTTAACACAGAAACAAATTAACAAAGAATGCCATTGAATTAACAAATTGTGATAGCTATGAAATACTTACATGTAGCTTATGTATTAGTCGTGTACATTCCTCTAGGTTTGTCTATTTGGGCTGTGGAAAAGAGTTTAATAAAAACCATGTACAGAATAAACATTATGTAGTCACACTTAATTTGGGGAATTTAAAAATAAGATCAACAGGTTGAGTGTTAGTAATATAACTTTTGGGTCGAGTTATTCGACTCATAGGCTGACTGTTACTAATATAACTCGCCAACATAACCACTTGACAAACTTTTGTATATAACTTAGCTACGCAACATACCCATCGGAGAAACTTTTGTATAACATAAGCGAGAATTGATATCTTATTATTTCTCATAATCAAATAAAAAGCAAATATATACAGTTTTAACACAGAAACAAATTAACAAAGAATGCCATTGAATATCATAACTTGTATAGATATACAACTGACATTCAAATACAAAAGACGAAATCAAAAACCTTATTCTTAAAGGTAAATGTCGGTGCACCACTCAAAAGACAATAATACCCAGCTTCAATTTGCTTAAGAATGCCAATGAATATCATAACTTGTATAGATATACAACTGACATTCAAATACAAAAGATGAAATCAAAAACCTAATACCCAGCTTCAATTTGCTTAAGAAAATTGAGCCAGTATTATTCATGAAAATGCGGCTAAACTTATGTAACGCACAAACGCCCGAGTCAAAGGGTAACGTCTAAATAAAGGTGTGACGCCTATATGAAGGATATGGGTGTATTTTTTTCTTCATTAACTTTGAGACATTTAAACAAACACTTGGCGTGAACTAAATTGTATTACAAAGAAACAAAATCTATTAACTCAATTTACCTTTCCTATCATTATTAATGGTGAAGCTATTTATCCCAAAAAAAAAAACAGAGAAAGAAAGAAAGAGAACCATTTAACCCAGATATATCAGTCACATTACCATCTTCTATATCACAACCATTCTTGCATATTGATGATAGTTTTGATCCCGTTTCACAGACCCACCATCACCAATTTCTTTTTTAGCCACAAACCCGTCTTTTGGTTGGCCAATTTGTACTTTTAGATTTTCTTGTTTCGGGGTTTTTGTTAAAGATCTGCCATAGTTTCTTTTGTCAAACACACTCTACAAACCCTAATTCAGTTTCTCTCAAACCTAATACCCAGCTTCAACAGAAAACCTAGAAGATGAAAGAGAAGAAAAGTAATTTGATACTAACCTGACAGCAGCAATGGTTGCAAGAGGCGAGAGCAAGCAAGATGGAGATAGTGAGAGCAGAATGATGAAAGATCTGGAAGAAATCCCTGGCCACACACTTTTGTAAAGAGTACGACTTCTCTGTTGAGGGGCATTATTGTCTTTTGAGTGGTGCACCGACATTTAAGTTTAAGAATAAGGGTAATGTTGCAAAAAGGGACATACAACTCTGAAGGGGTATGGTCCCAGATCTCAAGTCAGGACGACCGCGAGTGACCATTACCCTTATAAAAAACCCCCACCAGCAAGAACTTATCTGTGTCCGTGCGGGCACGCGCGAACACAGCGGTAGAATCCAATCGGTCAAGGGATGAGAAGACTTACCTTAAGTACGAAAACGGATGTTACGCATAGCGATGCGGCCTGGCACCGCATCCTATGAACATTTTCGTCACGACAAGGGATCTGGACAACAGTAACAGTCACCAAGCGGCGATGCGGCACGGCACCGCATCCCGCATCCATCTTGGCCAGAACAAGAACGCAGGAACAACATCAGTTACCGCAAGCAGCGATTCGGCCCGGCACCGCATCCTGCCTACAAGGCAAGTGGGTCTGACACCACAGTGCAAGTGGCACTGAGAACATTCACTTGTCAGCCCACATGTATCCAATAGTCTGACACCACAGCAGGACGTGGCATCACCACCGTAACCGACAGGCCTGACACACCTACAGAAGGCTGTGCGATGTCAGGCTAGCTACTCAACTACCCTTCTTCACTCCTCGGCTATAAATACCCATTCCAAACCAAGTTTGAGGTATCTCTTCACAACTCTCTCACTACTACTACTATCACACTTTGCTTCCCAAGCAAATTACTGATTCTCACGCCAGAGAGTGGTAACAAGGAGCACCCCCCACCCAATCCTCCTTGTTACAAGTCACGGTTTGTTTCCTTGTGCAGGAGATCAACCAGCGGACGATCCAGCCGGCGATCCTCGGAAAGAAGGGATTAACCCTACTTGACGAGACCAGTGAATTAACCACCTCGGTTAATCATTGTTTCATCATTGGCGCCCACCGCTACTCTTAGCACTTTTTTCCACATTCCTTTTTCTTTCCAAAGATCATGTCGGATCGTCTAAACAACACTGTCGGGGATAGTCCAAACCCCGCAAACCCAGGGCCCGCGGGTACAACTCCTCCAGCCCTAAATCCTGGCCACATTGGCACATCAACACAAGGGGCGCATCCCTTACGTTCGGACACGATCTGTCATAGTACGCTTCTGTGATACCTCCAGGCATGAACCTCCATGCCTGGTATGACCAACAACAAGCTCTGCTGGCCGCAGCATACAACAGAGCTTGCGCAGAAGCGCAAGTACCTGTCGGGCCTACCCCGGCACCGCATACACCTGCGGGTCGTATTTTACAATACGACAGCAGGGCCCCCACACATCCAGCCTCCCGAAGTAGGCATGAAGACCGCGGCTCCTCTTACTGTGAGGTCCGCACAATTAATGAGGATGATTCCTCATACGGGTCCCGCAGCAGGGGCCCAATACATAGTCGCCTGGGCCCTCATGGCGAAAACAGGCGGCAATCCACAGCCCACCGCGGCCCCGGCATCCACAGCCAGCTGGGACCTCAGTCCCACCATGAAGGATATAGCCGTACCGATCCGGACGACCATACATATGGCGGGGAGTCTCATGCTACTAGCAGTAGACCGGGAGGACGCAATTATGTTCCTCCTACTCAACCCCGCACCACATACCTCCGCGCTGCAAAGCGCCACCAGAGCCAACCCTACAGGCCGAAATCCGCGGCCGAAAACTCCAAGTATTCCCCGGAGATTGCCCACGCCGATGTCACCACCATTAAATTCCCATTAAACATTGGGAAATACAATGGTTCGTCTGACCCGGACGATCACATGAACATCTTCACCGGCGCAGGGTGCAACGGTAGGTGGGATGAGCCCACCTGGTGTCATTTTTTCCCCCAGACCCTCACGGGTCTGGCGAGGGCTTGGTTCGATTCTTTGCCAGTGGGATCACTGCCTCATTTGAGGACTTGCAAGCAAAGTTCCTCGCACATTTTAGCCAGCAGGGACGCCACGAACGTGATTCTATGGACGTCATGAACATCTGGCGCGGAGACAACGAATCTCTCGAGTCGTTTGTCATCCGTTACAACAAAGAGTGCCTGGAGATAGGCGGCGTTGCAGACCAAATGGCACGCAACCATTTCATTCGAGCCGTCAAGGACGAAGAGATGGTTATGACCATCTCCGGCAAGGAAGGCTTGCCAAAGAAATGGGAAGACGTCATGGTAGCGGTCAAGACGTACGCCCAGACTCAGCGGTCCCTCAAGCCGCACGTCACAAAGGCACAGCACCAAGCGGAAGGCCATTCCTCCCGCCAAGAGCCCAAGCGCAACAACAAGCGAAACCTGGACACATGGAATCGCGGCAGCGATCCCAAACCATATGTCCCGCGTAATAACCAGCCCGACGCAAGGGCAACAATCAACGCCCAACGTGAAAACCGGGCATCGAAGAAGGAATCTCGGGACCGTAACTGGACCGAGATTAACCAGTCGCTAAGCGACGTCCTCCTTACAGACGCACAATTCCTGTGACCGGCCCAACCGATGAAGTCCTAGAAGAAGCAGGACCTCACACTCTATTGTGAGTATCACAAGGACTCGGGCCACACAACAAACAACTGCATCAGTCTCCGACTGGATATTGAGCGAGCCCTAAAGGAGGGGAAGCTGCAACATCTGTTGCCAGCCGCGCAAAAGCAAACCAAGCGCATCACCCCCCACAACGAGGGCACCTCCACGGGTAAGAGTACCATGTACGTGGCCTCAACCCACATAATCAATGGAGGATGAGGAAAGCCGCACAAGGCGGAAAGAAGACCGGACAATGACTGGAAAGACGAACAAGTTGTCTTTCCAAAAGTCCGAGGCAGACCGCGCGACAGGCGCACCATCATTATCGCAGGCTACCTGGCTCACTACTGCTCCGAGCGACTATTCATCGACCCGGGCAGTACATCTGACATCATATACGAGCAGTGCTTCAACCAGTTCGATCAAGAAGACAAGGATTGGTTGCAGCCAGTAGACTACCCTTTGGCCGGATTTGCGGGGGAAACCGTATTCCCCCTGGGCCAAATCACTTTTCCTGTGCGCCTCACCAACGGAAGGCACACACGAACGGAGGAGGTAAACTTCATGGTTTTACCTCACACCTCCAAATACGACGTGCTTCTTGGGAGGGAGTCCCAAGGCGACTTCAACATGATTACGTCCGTACCCCACTCTGTTGTCAGTTTCCCAACCGAAACGGGGGTCGCGATAATCTACACACGCAGAGAGGTCATGTCGTCGGACGAACTGCGTTCGACCAAGATAGCAAGGCCTACCCCCAACACCCAACCAGAAAAATGGGTTCTTAACGCAAGACACCCAGAGCAAACGGTCACGTTGGGCCACGCCTTGTCCCACAACATCAGAGCGCGCCTGAAGCAGCTCCTCTTCAGGAACCAGGATATTTTTGCGTGGGCACCCGCAGACATGACAGGGGTGCCACGCGAAATTGCGCAGCATTTCTTGAATACCTTGCCAGGTATCAAGCCAGTGATCCAAGGCCAACGCCAGCTTGGATCTGCAAAGAACGCGGCGATGCATGAGCAGGTCCAAGAACTGCTCTCCGCAGGCATCCTGCGGGAAGTCAAGTACCAGACTTGGTTATCCAACCCAGTCATGGTAGAAAAACCAACCGGGGGCTGGCGCATGTGCGTCGATTATAAAGATCTCAACAAAGCTTGCCCCAAGGATTGTTACGCACTTCCGGAGATCGACGAGAAAGTCGATAACCTCGCACCATTTCGATGGAAGTGTTTCCTCGATTGTTACAAAGGCTATCACCAGGTACAGATGGCAATCGAGGACGAAGATAAAATGGCATTCCGCACACCTACCGGGAATTACTGTTATACAAAAATGTCGTTCGGGTTGCACAACGCGGGTGCAACCTATCAAAAGTTGATGAACGACACCTTTCGCGGCCAAATCAGCAAAAGTGTCGAAATCTATATGGATGACCTGGTCGTCATGAGCATGGAAGAGGATACCATGCTCACCGATATTGAAAGAACATTCCAAACTCTGCGAAGCGTCAATATGAAGCTCAACCCAGGGAAATGCTCGTTTAGAATGGAAGAAGGCAAGTTCCTTGGATTCATCGTAACCAAAAATGGATTCAAGGTGAATCCGGAAAAAGTTCAGGCGATCGAACGCATGCCATCGCCTTCCACGATGAAAGAAATGCAACGACTAGCCGGCAGGCTAGCCGCACTGAATAGATTCTTAGCCAACCATGTAGCTAAGTCTTATCCCTTCATCAAGACCCTGCGGAACTGCTTAAAAAAGGAGCAATTCCAATGGACCGCAGAGGCCGAAAAAGCTTTCCGGGAGATGAAAGAATGTTTGATTCAACTCCCAACTCTAACCGCACCACGCAAGGGTGAACCACTTATTTTGTACCTATCTGCCGCAGACAACGCAGTAGGCGCGGTACTCATAGTAGAGCGAGAGGGAGTCCAAACACCCATCTACTATATCAGCAAAATGCTCAACGACCCTGAGACAAGATACTCCATCATGGAGAAGTTGGTACTGGCACTAGTGCACGCATCGAGACGGTTACGACGTTACTTCGCAAACCATGTCATCACGGTGTTAACCAACTATAGGATCGGCCCGATCCTATCAAAACCCGACATCTCTGGGAGATTAGCAAAATGGGCAATTGAGTTGGGCGCGCACACGCTGAATTATAAGCCGCGCCCCGCCATCAAAGGCCAAGTTCTAGCTGATTTCGTTGCCGAGGTACCGGCAAATCGCATTCAGGAATGCGAGGAAGAGCAAAATCCTACACCACCACCATCCTCCTCAGAAACCTGGGCACTATATACCGATGGTGCATCCAACGAGGATGGTGCAGGTGCGGGTCTGCGACTCGTCAGCCCTGATGGCCAAGAGCTTACCTATGCAATCCATCTCGATTTCAAAAGCACAAACAACGAGGCAGAGTATGAGGCTCTACTGGCAGGGCTACGTCTGGCAGTCAAACTCGGCGTCCAACATGTGGATGCACACGTCGACTCACTGTTGGTTGCAGGACAGGTGCGCGGTGACTATGCCGCAAAAGGGGATATCATGATCCTCTACCTTGAACAAGCCTTGCAACTAAAATCAAAGTTCACTTCCTTCAATATCCGCCATATCAACAGAAGTGAAAACAAGCCAGCGGATGCATTGTCAAAACTCGCATCCACTAGCTTCCAGCATCTGGAAAAGGAGGTATGCATCGAGGTTCTGCAAAATCCCTCAGTACCCCTGCGCCAAGTCAATGTCATCCAGTACGGTACAACATCCTGGATGACACCAATCATTGCATACTTGCAATCAGGGGTTACTCCCGAAAACAAAGCAGAGGCACGTAAGTTACAATACAAAGCGTGCCATTATCAAATGGGAGACGGTATTTTATACCGTAAATCATACCTGAGACCACTCCTACGATGCGTCAGCCCCCAAGATGCCACGTACCTTATCATAGACATACACGAGGTAATATGTGGCATACACGCAGGCCCACGCATGGTAGTGGCCAAAATTATGAACGTCGGGTACTACAGGCCAGGTATGCATCTGGATGCGATCAAAGTCTTGTGCAAGTGTTTCAATTGTCAACGACATGCTCCCAAAACCTTGCGAACCAAGAATAACCTGATTCCCGTCACCACTGCATGGCCATTTCAAAAATGGGCAATCGATGTGGTGGGACGATTTCCAGATGCACCAGGTGCGGTGAAGTTTATCATAGTGGCTGTTGATTACTTTACAAAATGGGTAGAGGCAAAACCGCTCGCCTCAACCACCGCTATGATAACAAGGAAAATCATCTGGGAACGTATCATCTGTCATTTCGGTCTACTGATGTGCATAGTTACCGACAACGGCACCAACTTCGCTGCCGACGACTTTCAAAAATGGCTAAAGGAACTACACATTGAACACATATTCTCCTCAGTGGCGCATCCGCAAGGGAATGGCCAAGTAGAGAGTATCAATAAAAGTTTAGTCGAAGGCATCAAGGCACGGTTGGGAACAGCCAGACGAGGCTGGGTCGATGAACTCCCTAGTATCCTATGGGCACACAGGACAAGCCCAAAGACAAGTCACGGTGAGACACCCTTCAGCCTGGTCTATGGCACTGAAGCGGTGATCCCTGCTGAAGTAGGTCTCCCTTCACCACGTATGTTAGCTATCAACAGGATAGACAATAGCGTGGAACGCAGGGTTGACTTGGACCTCCTAGAGGAAAGGCGTGAAAATGCAGTAATCAACGAGGCCAAGTACAAAACCAAACTTGAAAAGTACTACAATGCACGCATCCACATTTGTACCTTCAACCCGGGAGACTATGTCCTTCGTGACAATGAAGCATCTAACGCAGAACGCCCAGGGAAACTTGCCCCCAAGTGGGAAGGACCCTACCTCATCCAAGAGGTCCTGGGCAAAGGCGCGTATAAACTACAAACGTTAGAAGGCGAACCTATCTCGCGCACATGGAATGCACAACAGCTCCGACGTTGTTACATGTAAGCCATGTTTTTACATTTGACATGTAACCTATCGGGCCGCAGGCCATTTGCAAATAAATAAATGAACGATTGAATACAATATTGTTTATTTCCTTCTATTACAAATGCGTGTTCCACTTTGCGGTATCTGCAAAAACAGATTGGCAAAATCTTCATTCGCGATACCCACACAAAGTGGTAACCACACACAAATATTGTAATAGGCCAGCAAAGGCAAAACGTTAAATGTCTATCTAGCTGGATACGCACATACGGTTTTCACAAAGCCTACACAATTCCCAAACCCTAACGGGATAAAAACAGGAATTGACTAATGCTCATACGACAAAGGTATAGAGTATACTTAACCGCGCTTTACAGCGGGTAGAGTTCTTCATTCTTGCATATCACCTAGATATGCAAAAGGCAAATACAGACTTAGTGTTATTCACAATAACATTAACTCATACAAGTTCAAACATGTAAGTAGTAAAAACAGTTGTACAAGTTGAACAAAACGGTTAAAACTTTATATTCAGAAAAATTTCTACACCTATGCGGTGCACAAGAGATTTACATAAAGTTTCTAACATTTACATCGAGGAAACAAAAAAGGGCACGCAGGCCAACCTAGTCCTTCTTTGTACCGCTGGAACCCGCACCACCCTTGCCATCACCAGCGGTCTCTTCCTCCTCTTCCTCATCAGCATATAACAACCGCAAGCGGTCCACGTAGTCTTCCGCATCCAAGCATTTATCAAGTTCCTCAAGGGCGGAAATGGACATGTCGTTGTACACCGCAAGAGCGGCAGCAAGACGCGCTTCAGTATCCACGCCATGGAACCCAGACCTTTCATCGGTATATTGGCCTTGGGACAAAACGTTCATATGACTGATGAAACGGTTGTAGCCAGCTTTAAAACCTGCCTCCCACGTGCGCAGCCTAATCTCCTCTACACCAGCTACATTCTCAGGTGCGTCGAGGATAGCCCTAACAATCTGCAAAGCACAAGCAATAAGGTTATCACAGGAAAACCTAAACAAAAACAAAGGCACCGGATACTTACATGCCCAATACCATGATCACGCATCCAATCGCGATCGTCCTTGAGCTGATCAAATGAAGAAACAAGGTTATCCCTAGCCTCGGAAGCCTCCCTTGCCCGCGCTTCAGCTTCAGCAGCACGGGCAGTGACCTCCTCAATAATGGCCACCCGGCTCCGCACGTCAGCCTTTTAACAAGGAAAACACAAGTATACAAAGATAATAAATCATACATGTGGAATATATATACAAATTCAAGAGCAAAAGAAACTCATACCTGGAGGTCCTTAACAGTCTTGTTTAAGTTGGTGCGGTCAGCATTTGCCTCTTCAAGATCCTTGGAAGCACGGGCCCCCACCTCCTTGGCCTCTTTGGCCACCTCCTCGGCCTCTTTGGTAACCGCCTAAGCTGCGGTTTTCTCCTTTACCAAAGCGGCTTTCTCCTTGCCCAAAGCAGCGTTCGTTGCTTTGACATTTTTCAGCTCCTGACAAACACGAAACAGGGTTTCATTCTGTTTGGCCCAAGATTCTTTTCAAGTCTTGCGCTCATTAGAAAGTGTTTCTTTCCAACTCTTGCGCTCATCAGAAAGCAGTTTGGCGAGGGTACGAACCTGTTTAAGGCCAGCAGTTGCAGCCCACTCCTCAGTCTGCTTATACTGCTCAAAGTCAGCCTTGTCCCTTTTAAGCTGCTCCGCACCCTCACGAGCAGCCTTCACCAACTCTTCAGCCTCAGCCCGCAAGCGAGCAGTTTCCTCCTCCGTGCGTCCCAGCACCTTGAAGTCTTCCATAATGGCATTCGCCATTATGGAACTCCCCACTAGCATGGAGGAAAGTTGATTGATCCGGTGCCCGCGGGGCAAAGCGCGGGCCCGATTAACTTCAAACGGGGTGCCCAAACCACCCAAAATCTCCTTACAAGCAGAATGATCACTTGAAATGTCATCCCCTTGCATAATGCTCCAAGGGGGACGGTGATAGTTCACAGCCCGATCTTCCGTATAGGTGCGGTAGTAGAACTCCAATTCAGACTCTTCAGGCTGAATAGGAGGTCCTTCAAAACCCCCACCCCCAGAAGCGGAACCGGAAGCCTTCTCAGCAGCAGGAGATTTTTTCTTTTCTGCATCCGCAAACTTCAGGTTCAGATCATCAATATCCTGCGGAGAGATCAGGTTATCATGGGAATCCACCGTATCAAAGATCTGAGCCGCGGGTTTCTTCCCAATATCCTCCACATGCGCAGAGGGCTCAGTCACCACTTTGGTGGAAGGGCTTCTGGTAAATTCTTTATTAACCCCCGCATCCGCAGCCGTGTCATGCGGGGGGGGGGGGGGGAAGAGGAGCATCAAATAAAGAGAACCCTTCATCTTGCGGTTCTGCAAACAAAGAAAAAATAACCATCAAATACAAGTTACAATGACAAACACTTACAAGGTTATACGTCACTTACCAGCCGCAACCGCAGGCTTCACCTGAGAAACAGCAGTTGTCCGTTTGGTCTGAATCCTCGGACGCTTCTTCCCACCGGCACCGGCAGCCTTCACCTCTGCCTTTCTTTTCTTCTTCTCATCAGCAGGCTTGGAACCCGCAGGGGATCCACCTGCCGCACCACCACCACCTGGAACACCCAAACCCTCAAGGGTGTCAGATACTACCACGTAATCGGTATATCTGCGAAAACGAGAACGAGGGATACCTGCCGCGTGCGGAACCAAAGGAGGAACAACAACGGTTTCAGGTTTTTTCTTGCCGCGGCCCCGCACAGCTTTCTCCACATGTTTCTTCGGAGCACCCTTCACCTCAAAATCACCCAGGGCCCCAAGAGTACCTGCGTTTACATCACCAAACAAGCAAGTCAGAATGGTGAACTTCTTTATAAAGCAAGTAAGAAGATTGCAGACTATACCTTTGCCTTGCGGCAGGGGTGCCTGCAGCCCCTCGCGATCAGGAACGCGGAAGTTATCGACAATGATCAAGTTAAAACCTTTTTCACCTTCCGCACACCGAAGTATCTCAACCTTGCCCGTGAAGTTCGGATCAAATATCCTCCACAGCGCAGCATCTTCTGATAGTACACTTACAAATCAGTAATACAAAAGCGAGCAAGGAAACCGCACAAGAGTAAAAATACTTACCACCACTCTTCTCTCGCACAACGGGCCTTGCTTTCCTATCAGGCCTGGTCAACATCATCCGCAGCACCCACAACTGCGAGTTGTCCAGCATCTTAAAGTCAATGGTTTTCAACCTTGGGAACCACTCCACCGTCTTCGCACTTGGAAGCTCAATATCCTCCGCAAGGATCGTCTCGTTCACATTGCGGAAGGTCATCCTGGCAACGATCGCGGCTGCCTTAACGTAAAAAAAACTTCGTCTTCCACTTTGTGATACCTTTGGGTGGGGTCATCAGCTTAGGGCTCCCGTACCGTTGGCCAAAAGAAAAAAAACCCAGTATTTACGGTCAACTGGTAAAACCGCCGGAAGTTTTCAACGGAAATTTCCAGACCAAGAGCACGAAAGGTGTACTCAAAATGACGAACCCGTATCATCCCAAATGGTCTCATCTGGGAAGTATGGAGTTTATACCACTCCAAGACTTCGGCAACAAACACCGTCAGCGGCAGTCGGAGGTTGCCATCGAAAAAGAAATCAACCCACATGGTGACGTATCCTGCCGGAGCATCAGCACCGGTGTCACCCTCCTGAGGATAAACAACCCCATACCCCTGGGCATCTGAATGGTGGTCATCAGGTTGTCAAACTGACCCTTCGACCACTTCAGCACTGGTAGGCCCCCGCCGGGGGCACTACCACCTTCTTCTTCCTCTTCCGCCGCCACCGGCGAAGAAGGATCTGTGTTTTCACCCTCAACATTGTGTGGATTAGATGGTTCAGCCATCAGGGAATATAATGAAGAAGACAGAAGATGAGTTCACAAGAGACTCACACCTCACCGGAAAATGAAACGAATGATCGGAGAAGACGAAGGAGTTCTCTCTTTCTTTCACCGGAGAATTTTTGAAATTTCGAGCAACTGAGAGGAAACTACAAACGGTTTCCCCTTATATACCCATCGCAATTAATGCGATGCAGTAACCGACTCATCACGTTCAAAAAGGGCGAATTATGCGACGCCACGTGTTCAGCGACGGTTCCGCTGACGGTTACCACGCGCGAGTGGCCGCCCACGCGCCTGACAAAAAGAGATTTTTACACTCCCTGCTACAGTGCATTTAAGGCATTGGGCAGTGCAATCGTCCCTTCATTTCAGCACATGCCAGGAAATCCTACCAACTTTCACCAACTCACACGTGCGTTCAGCCACGTATGCAGCACAAAAGCGACAACAATATCCAAACATAAGCGGCATGCGGTTCCTCTAGTTTATCGCACCATAACCTATACCGCATGTCGTTTTTTACATACCCCTCAAAAAAGGCAAAAATAAATATCTCTACATTATGTAAAGGGGTATAACCAATATCCTCATATACCTACGAGCACACGTGGAATATGCGGAGATGACACACACGAGCCCGTACAGGTGTGTCAGATACTCAGAACCAGCGTGGTTCTTTGGACTACGAAAACCGCTTCTCAAGATGCGGCAAACCGCATTCCATGCAAGCTTCTTCAGGTTTCAAATCCCTCGTGTCCGGTTCACAACCATAGAGGGGACGCAAACAGCTTCTCCTTAGGATAAAGGACAAGTATGATGAGCAACCGCACATCAGCAACCCTGACTCCTGGTCCTTCAAGAGCCACATACAAGCTTCAAGCTCTTTAGAAGCGAGTTCTTTGCTGCAAACCGCAGACACTCATGAGTAGTTGCGGCGAACTACAAGTACGCAAACGGTAGCTACGGAAGAGCCACGACTAAACCGCCACGCGGTTGATCAAAGCTACTTCCAGGAAAACTGCTTTCCAACTAAGCGTGAAGGAAAGTGGTTACAGAACGAATGCGGACGAGTTTCACCCAAATTCCCAACTATCTAAGGTGATCTCCTTCAGCAACACTACTTCAAGGAAAACTACTTTCCACCAAAGCGTGAAGGAAAGTAGCTAAGGAACAGTGGTAACAAGTCTGCTTATGACTCTGTTTGCCCACCTATGGACCGCATAGAATAAACAATGGTGGGCACTACCATGCCTATGACCATGTTTATTTGCCCATAGTCCAGATTCACATTGTTCAACCAAACCCGGCCAACAATGACGCAAGTACCCCACGTAGCTCGAACACACATGGCCAACGATGTGCAGCAACGAGGTAACCGCAAAGGACGTGCGGTTACTTGAGAGCTAAACCGCAAAGGACGTGCGGTTACTAGAGAGCTAAACCGCAAAAGACGTGCGGTTACTTGAGAGTTAAACTGGAAGAACACGAACATCCCACAAAGCAAGGATCGTCGTTGAATGTCTAGTTGATAAACATAGAGCTTGAGCAAAGTACTTACAACATTGCATCAGCTGACGCAGCGGTTACAACTAGAGTGGCGATCACGGACATCTTCCGTCCCCATCTCAAAGGTTGGTTCGAACCCTGCTAACATCTTCAGTCACCGTCTCAAAGGTTGGTTCGAAACACCAACAGGTGGCTGATGACATCAGAGAAAGGTAGACCATATTACCGGATCAAATTCATTGGCTGAGAATTCCGCATCAGACGGAACTTGCTCACCGGTACGGAAGAGACGTCACACGACTCTACCGGACCCCCAGCTTGATTTACATGAAGAAGGAGCCATCCGCATGGCCCTTATTCTACCTTCTAGACACCATAGTCCAGTATTCCTCCCACATGCAACTTGCATAAGGAAGAAACACTAGACTGGGGGGACTTGAAGGGGTATGGTCCCAGATCTCGCGTTAGCACGACCGCGAGTGACCATTACCCTTATCAAAAACCCCCACCAGCAAGAACTTATCTGTGTCCGTGCGGGCACGCGCGAACACAGCGGTCGAATCCAATCGGTCAAGGGATGAGAAGACTTACCTTAAGTACGAAAACGGATGTTACGCATAGCGATGCGGCCTGGCACCGCATCCTATGAACATTTTCGTCACGACAAGGGATCTGGAAAACAGTAACAGTCACCAAGCGGCGATGTGGCACGGCACCGCATCCCGCATCCATCTTGGCCAGAACAAGAACGCGGGAACAACATCAGTTACCGCAAGCAGCGATGCGGCCCGACACCGCATCCTGCCTACAAGGCAAGTGGGTCTGACACCACAGTGCAAGTGGCACTGAGAACAGTCACTTGTCAGCCCACATGTATCCAACAGTCTGACACCACAACAGGACGTGGCATCACCACCGTAACCGACAGGCCTGATACACCTACAGAAGGCTGTGCGATGTCAGGCTAGCTACTCAACTATCCTCCTTCACTCCTCGGCTATAAATACCCATCCCAAACCAGGTTTGAGGTATCTCTTCACAACCCTCTCACTACTACTACTATCACACTTTGCTTCCCAAGCAAATTACTGATTCGCACGCCGGAGAGTGGTAACAAGGAGCACCCCCCACCCCATCCTCCTTGTTACGAGTCACGGTTTGTTTCCTTGTGCAGGAGATCAACCAGCGGACGATCCAGCCAGCGATCCTCGGAAAGAAGGGATTGACCCTACTTGACGAGACCAGTAAATTAACCACCTCGGTTAATCATTATTTCATCAAACTCCAACCATTTACTATTTTTAAATAATTTGTATAAGAGTAAATCAATAGCTAGAATGTGAATCACTATTCACTGGTTGGTGTGAACCTAAGAAAGGAAAAAAATATGTTTATGTTTTTTAGTTTTATTTAAGGAAGAAAAAATTAAGAAAAATAAAATATGTTGTGTTCCTAAATCCTGAGTTTCACTAAAGGTCACTAAAGGAAGGAAAAGAAAAGAAATGGAAGGAAAAATAATTTAAATTCTTTAGTTTTTCTTTCCTTTCGATTTGGGAGGAACCGAAAGAAAATACATCATTTTTTTTCTTTTCTCTTCTCTTCCTTTCCTTTCTTCCCTTTTACTTTCTTTTCTTTTTTCCTTCCCTCTTTAAGTGAACTCGGGAACACAAGGGTTGGAGGATGGCCGCCCCTTATAAAAATAAGTTAATGTATTTTTTTAGAGAAAAATCGTCTCCCTTAAAAGAAACAAACGACAATTAATAATAGTATTCTTTTAGAGGGCTGTCGCCCCTTATAAAAAAGTTAATTTCTAGGTAAAAATCTTCTTTCTTAAATAAATAATAAAGACAGCTAATATTTTATATATATATTATATAATAAAGTAAATCATATGGGGGATATATGGCGCTCTATAAGGTGATCTCAATTATTTTTTTCGCTTATGTAAATAGATATAGATAATATTTATTAACAAGATTCAAATAAAAATATATTATTTTTATCCATGAATTTTATCTTTTACCCTGAATAAAGAGATATAGATAATCTTTGTGAATAAGATTCAAATAAAAAATATATTATTTCAATCCATGAATTTTATCTTTTACTATTTTGTTTTCCATTTATAATTATCATGTCTTAACTTTGTAATAGAGATCAGTTAAATTGAATTATAACAAAATAAGCATAAATAACTTATGGCTTTACTAACATTTTAGACTTTTAATGTAAAAATATAAATGAAAATACAAGTAATAATAAAATACATAAATAATAACCTATAACAAAATAGTTTATGTTAACACTAAACAATCTATAATATATAATCTTTTAGGTTGGGTGGTGTAGCTCAGCGCCCCCTGCCACCTCACCATCTTTGGCGCCCCATGGCGCCCCTACCCCTAATCGTAAAACCAACGATAAACAAAATTGCCGTCAAATGTTTAGAATTAACCAACATTTCTCCAAACATTATACAACAAAAACTAACGCATACCTTAAAACCCTAAAGGGTTAGCAATAGCCTTAACCAAATAGAATGAGCAAAAAGAAACACACCTCAGCGTAACAATGGTTGTCCGAAGAAGAGGCCCGTCTAGAATCGTCGGAGGATTGACAAGTGAAGAGGCAAGCGGTGAAAAGACCAAATGAGGGGATGGTGGAGCTTTTCTACAGGGGAAACAAACGTACAATACCACAAACAAAACGTATAGCACCAAGAGGCACAAAAAGAAGTCAAACATAAAGTACAACACCATAATGTACATCCATGTTGCAAACTAATACTATATAAATTTGCATACAAGTAAATCAATAGCTAGAATATGAATCACCGGATACATTGATGCTTATATATGAGGGATTGCGGCCTAGGGGTATCAATGTCTATGTTGTAAAACGTTCCTTTCTACAAGTTGAAGGTTTTAGTCCCATGCTAATGTAGATTTAAAAGTATGTATACATTGTGTTTGAGTTAACCGTCTAAAAAAATGCATAAATACTATTCTTTTCAAATTCATTAGGGTTTTAACTTATTTTTTAAAATTAAAGAAACGATTTTTAACATATAAATTTTAATTTATGTTAGTATCAAACGCGTTACACTAGAACCTAACATTTGACTAAATTCATAATTTAAATCTACCGTTGAACCATCTTGTAACCAATTTTTATATGGAATAAAAATCAAGAAATAAAGTATAAGAAAATATTATATTTGTAAATTTTGGTGTTAATAATTCAATAGTTAAGTGGTAGGTGTCTAGGTGACGTGGGTGAAGGTGGGTACACGAAATTATGTATTGGAGAATTGGGACACAATTAACCTCGCTGTCTCCCTTAACTTTTGTTTAATTTCGATTAACTAGTGAGATGCCTTTGCGTTTCACGGCGGGTTTTAAACAGTAACGGTATGATTCGTTATGGTATATTGGTATTGGTAATAAATTTGACATTTCTAACTATATCCCCATTTATATATTTAAAATTTGGTCACTAGTATACCACTAAAGAAATAATTAGAAGAGATGGGTAGTGGTGAATTTGGACCATCGGGGTCATAGACCAGAGGCTGATTGCAACCATCCACCAAAAACCAACGAATCTTGGTTAACCCCTCCACCAGCCTACCGTGCACCGCCACCAGCCTACTGTGCACCGCTACCAGGCTGTCGTGCACCGACACCAGCCTACCGTGCACCGCCATCAACCTACCGTGCACCGCCACCAGGCTACCGTGCTTACCAAACACCGGTTATTAGACCTCGACGCTCACCCCATTTAAATCCTAATTTATTCAACCCGGTGCCTCGGAATACTTATGATGAATGGGACGGTATCACCGATGAAGAAGCAAGTTTTGCTTACGACTGCGCCATGGTAGAACTCTAGTTTTCTTGTTTGCGAGTTGGTGGTAGTCAGTCAAACTACATGAATTCTGGGGAGGCCAAGAAAAGTGACCAGCGTTAGGCTTGGTTATTAATTATTAATGTTATGTTTATGTTTGTAATTCGTTAAAGGCGTATACTATATAAATAATATTATGTCTTAATTAAATTTTGTAATGGGTGGTACTACATATTTAATGGTAAAATGTATGTTAATATGTTATCAAAGAAATCCAAATTTTAGGTGTATTAAAAACAAATTGTATAGAAGCTGCCCGGTCAGAAATGATTGCCAAATCTGGATGCTCGCCGATGCATTCTTTCAGTTTTGAAAGGAACCACGTCCACGACTCACCGTCTTCAGATTTACCAATGCCATAACCAATAGGCAAAATCTGATTGTTTCCGTCCATGCCAACAGCCAAAAACATTGTTCCTTTAAATTCACCCTTCAAGTGGGCCGCATCTATGATAATAAGCGGTCTTAAATTTCTGAGAAAGCTCCGAATCTGAAAGCAATACGATATTGTTAAATTTTTGTGGTAAAATTTATTTATTTATATTTTAGTGTAACATTTAATATAGTGTTTGACTTACAACCGCACCTATGGCGACAAATAACATTTCAAAACGACTTTCAGAATCAGTGTGTCACTGTTCCTGGATTAGCCTTCTCCAAGTTATAACAATAGACGAGAAGTTTGGCAAAAGAACTTGACGAACTACCTTGCAAAAGTTCTAATGCGTTACATTTCCCACGCCATGCTTTCATGTATGATAAATTAACTTTTTCTTTAATCCTAAAATCCTTTACAATTTCTGTCGAACGGTATATTCGTCCACAATCTTTGAATTGTTCTTTTAATAAGCTACCCACCACCATTGGGTTTGCTTGACGCATATGTGGATATGTTTGCGTCTTAGAACATGTATGTTTGTTGTTAAAATGTTTAACGTAAAAAACATCACAAGATTCCCGACTCGCTGCCTTGAAATTCCACTGGCAATTCTCATCAGTACAAGATACTTTGTAACGAGTTTTGGATGATCTGTCTACTTTATTTGAAAAACTTGTGGAAAGACACATTTTTCCTAATTCCATTTTCATTTTCTGCTTGTTACGGAAAATATAACCTATGTAAAACTGGCTTTTATTTTCAAGAGGACAATTAACATTATCAGTAACTCCAGATTTATCTGTTGCGTTACATTCATCTTCAGGAAAAACATGTACGTTAAGATCGGGACATTTAAAATAATTGGAAGAACCCGCAGATGAACCAACACCAAGTTCTTGCACTACATATAATTTAAACAACTCATGAGGGTTTCTTTCGGCAATATTGAAAAAAAAGTAAGATCGGAATCATCAATTATATCAATGGGATCGCTAAAACTTGACATTTTGTAAGATAAACGTGTGATGTTTTGAAGACCTGTTGACTCACTAAGATTTTTTAAAAACGTGTTATAAGAAATTGTAGTAGAAGTTTCAAAACCACGTCTAACAGAATCTGGTTGGAGCACGTACTCAAGCCTCCCATCAACGACTTCCCACTTGCCACCACGGTAAACAACAAATCTGACTGCCATATCAATAGAGAAAAAAAATATGAAGATAGACATTTTTTGTAAAAATTTGGAGATCAAATTTTGTAAAATGTTTTGAATAATGGTACTGGTACCTACAATCTAAAAACGTGTAATACATAAAATAAATAAAAACAAAAACTCATTTTTTCTCTAAAGCGTCTCGAGACTCCTCACAATGCGTCTGTGTAACACCCCGAAAACGGGTTTGGTAATCAAACCACCTTAATATTAATGAACGGGTAAAATACCGTTAGTGGTAAAAATTAACCCGGTAAATATTAGGATTTAAATAATTAAACCTAATATTAAATAAAACGTTAATAAAAGCTTTTAAGGAAGTAAAGTTTATAAGAGGCCCGAGTTAACGAGACTTAAAATAAACTGAATCATAATTTCCCCGAACCCACTAAGATAACTTGGAATACCAAACCTAGTTAATAAGTGGGAATATTGTTAAAAATAATTAGGTTGTGATCTAATTAATAACTAACCAAACATGAGGGACCAAAGTAGTATAACTTGAAAATGGTTTATAAACTTAAAAACATCACACAACACACACAAGAGTGTGTGTGTGCGTGCGTGAAAATGGCCAGGAGACAAGCTCCATGAGTGCTAACCCTAAACTCAACAAAACCTTCAAATTGAAAGATCAATCGAAGGCCAAATTCGGAATTGAATACATAGAAAAGATCACCAAGTCAAGGGGATCGTAAGGTATGTTGAATTTTTAACATTCATGAAGTTGTGAAAATTAGTTAACTTTGTATGATGCGATCTATGCATGAATCGTAGAGGCTATGGCCGAATTAATGAAGTGTGATTGCTTAGGAACAAACCCTAAGTATAAATTTGAAGTAAAAATGCTATGATTCGAATAATTTGAGGATTTACCACACTTAGACAAATGGGTATTGATTATATAGTGAAGATGATGATAAGTTTGTGTTTAAAATCATCATAGTTGATAGTAGAAACAAGGTACTTGAACAAATTACATGATTAGGTATTTGTTCATACATGATTGAAATGGGTTTTTATGATATGATGATGTTAGTGTTAAACTTGCGATTAGAATCATCATGTTAGTTAGTAAAGACAAGGTACTTAAACAAATTAGGTGTTTGAGTACGTGTATCATAATTACCATGAATTGGGTTTAGTATAAAAAGGATGGAAATGATGATAAATTCATGTTAAAAATGATGTTTGATATCATCATGTGTTAAGAAAGATTAATGTTGTGTTAATTCGATGGATTATGGTTATAAAACTTGGTTAATAAAGCGGATAAGCGGTAGCCTAAGAATGATGCTACCGGGTAATTGACCAAGTAATAAAACGAGTAGTTGAATTACATTATGTACCTACTTTCGTCAATAGGCACTTTGACTTTTAAAAAGTCAAAATGACCAAAGATATGATCAAATGATAAATTCGACATAAAACCCGTAGGATGGAATAGTCGTAAATGATTATGACTAATCTAACCATCTCGCGGATTATGATGATAGTTTGACGCTTGACGAGCTAGGTGAAAACTTGGGAAGAAAACGGGTCAAACGAATCAAGAATGAAGAAAAAGCATGATCCGGGTGCAAGGTAAGTATATCTTACACTACTCTTGAATTATAGAATATTCTCTCATCGTATTAACTACGAATAAGATAAGTTAACAATCGTGATATAATGTTCCGACGTGTAGTCGTACGGAACAAGATAACCGAAGATGATAATAAACCATGTTTAATGGTTAAAAAGGACTAATATGGTTACTTAGTCAAGCAATGACTAATAAATATAGAATTCTTGATGGATACCTTATATGGTAAACCAAAACAAACGATAAGGGTAAAACGGTAATTTTGGTCATACGTTGACCGTAACCGTTAGTTTTGAAAGACACTTATAATGTAAGCCATAATAGGCCAAAAGTGTTAAGAAATGAATTATAAGTAAAATGACCGCACGGTGTAAACCGGAGCGAGCCATATAGACGAGAATCGGTCACCTAGACCAAACGGGTCAAAAGGTCAAGATACCACCTTTTGACAATATCGACTAATGTCTACCGCCGAGTTATATGATTTCAGGAGTAAATATCGAATGGATATTAGCATCGCCATGACTTAGCGGAAATTAAAGCAAGATATTAAACGGGTCAATATATTGATCCGAGCCAGGTATGTGTAATAGAATAAACACTCAATTAGAACGTATGGTTCAATGGGTGTTAAACTAAGTGTAATAGACAATGGGTTATTTTAATGAGTAAACCGAATGTTTTAAATGATGGTCGTCGTGTTTTGGAAAGCACAATGACTTTTCAAACAAGATCATAACTAGAACGAATGATTATGGGTCAAACATGCTTTTAAAAGACTTCATCGTAAATGAAAGGCTAAAAGGGACCAAAACGCCCTTCCAAGCTAAATTGAGCTAACTACCTTTAAAGGTTGTTTGGAAACGGGTTTTATGATAAAATGAATACTTAGAATAAGTATAAGAAGCGAAAAATGTAAATCTTTGGTCAAATGACTCTATATGAGCCTTTGCCGTAAAATAACAATCCGAGGAGTAAGACTCGGATTATATAGATCACCACATTAAATCCACCACAAATATAGTTGTGGTGGAAGATCATTTGATAAGAAATGTGGAAATATGAATCTAGAAACGAATGAAAACAATTCGTGCTTAAAATATGCTTAAATACCCTTAACGGGTCAAAATAAGCATATGAGCGAAAATGGGTTTAAGAAGGTATATAAACTCGTGATTTGAACATAATATGTTAGACAATAATGAATTTAATAGGTTCATGAGAAATAGGGGTCAAACAAACTGGTTTGTCTAATAAATACATGAACGGGTAAAAAATTTAGTGATTTTATTTTAAGCCGAAAGCTTAAAAGTCTAAAATTTTGTTAATCCGGATGTCGGATTTTAACTCCATGTGATGGAGAATTAAATTACGATCACGTAGGAAAAAGAATCGTGTAAATCGGATCAATAACGAAAGAGTTATGCTCGTTTTCGTAAAATCAAGCTTGGCTGGGAATATGCAGCACCAGCATCGCACATTCTGTCAAAATGGGACCGTGGTGTCGCGCCACGACCAAGGCCTTTTGTTTATTTCGATTATTTGACCCAATTAACTTGTTGTACTTGTTATTTAACTATAAAAACTGATTTCTAAGTTGGTTTTGATCATAGGTGAATGTCGAGAGCTCCGGATGAAGATCAAACAACGAGCAAGAACCGAACACACGTTAAATGAAGCTTTCGCGTCAAATCTTGATTTGTTTTGTTATAAGTGAATCATGTAAACACTTATAAATATGTTATTGAATTGTTGTAAACATATGGGAATGTTGGTATGACAAGTTTTTGTAAAGTCACATTTTAGCATTAAATTGTGTATTTTATTTTTAAAATCTTGATTAATTGAGACGGTCGTAACAGTCTGTCAGTACTAAAGAGTCAAATGTGTACTTTTCTGATTACCGACGCATTAGATGCGTCTGAACAGGTCTTCGGTTGACACGTGTAGCGTCTAATGCCGCATAAGTAGAGGCGTCTCTGGACGCATAAGAAAACGTGTCAGGACGCATCCGAAATCTGACAAGGGAAGCGTCTTTAGACGCATTACAAGACTCCTAAGGATGCATTAAATTCTGACACGGGAGACGCATAGGAAGCAGCCACAGACGCATGCAAAAGCTGACAAGGGAAGCGTCTTTGGACGCATTAGAAGAGTCTGAAGAGGCATCCAAAAGCTGACACGTGATACCTTGGCGGACGCTTCCAAAGACTCTCAACGACGCATCGAAAATTGGACCCAGCCAGATGCATAACACTAAGCCAGACGCAAGCTAAAGTGGATGCTTCTCGTAGATGCCTTGGAAGCGTCTTCACTTTTCAAACCCAATCATTGAGACACGTGTCGCTTGATTTTTGGCTGACGCATCTTTAAGCCCTGCAGACGCATTAGGTCCATCGTAATCTATGATGCCCTGCTCCAAAGACGCATCAAGTGGCCATTTTCGTAAGTCAACGTTTTTCTTGGCTCTTTTGGTAATTTTCTCTTTATTTTTTGCTACATCGGTGGAAACTTTTCAATAACTCACCAATATATGAATTACCCCACCAAACATATTTAACCGTTAAGCTCTTTGGCTATCCACATTCAATGCACCCAAAATATGTTGATAGAGTATATATTTTTTATAAGCCCCAACAATATTTCTTCTGTTCAAATTCAATGTAAGATTTGCATTCAATGTAATTATATTTTTAGTGTTTTACCTTTTAGGAATAAATATTTTTATAAATAGTTTACATTGATATTTGAGTTTTTAATAGTTGCACTGAATTAATTTATTGCAAACTATGTTGAAGCTATACCTCCTCCCAGCCCAGCTGGGTAATCCCATGGGGTTTGGTTGGGCCGGTCTCCGGTTCGATCCCCGGTTGTGGCATTAGGGGGGGGGGGGGGGGAGGGTGGTCTCAATGATAGATCGTATCCTACCGTGGCATGGTCGGTCTTGAGGGCAACCCGGTTTTACCCAGCTGTTACCCCAGCGAGTCTCTCGTGTGGGGGCAGTATGGTTTCCGGGCGGAAGTCAGCTTACGCACCGGCCGGGGCCCGATCGAACATCGCGTCCGAGAGCGCGGGGCTGACGGGGGATTGTCTTAGACATGAACCCGGTGACCACTGGTCCAGTACATAGAAAGTGACCTTCCAAAAAAAAAAAAAAAAAAAAACTATGTTGAAGCTGCTTTCGGTATCTGTAGATAACATAAATTATTAACCAAACATTATTTTAATTTGGATATTAAATTAAACGTGTCCTTAAATCAAGTTAATTAAGAATGTTTCCGCTTTTGTTGCATGTTCTACTCTCGTTGTACAGTATTATTAACTTTTTAATTTTAAATATTATCCCAATTAAGCTAAGTTATCATCTTAGCTGGCACATATAGTTTAATCTATTTATATAAACATAATTATAACATAAATAAACAATATTAAAAATAAAATGTAGTTTTCAAGTACAGTGATCGTGGATTTGACCCAATCTGCAGTTGACTTTTAAATTTCAGTCGGCTTCCAAGAAACATAAATTGGAATGTAATTGAGATCGTAACACAATGATAACAACTTGATTTTGTAAAAATAAAAAATAAAAAAATTATGGTTTTTGTAAAATCAAAACCAATTAAAAGGTAAGTCTTCAGTTTTGATCTTACATGTGATTTTTTACTTGTAATAAACCTAAGTCTACATTGTCCGTTTGTCTCGTTATGTTCGTTACGTTCAGGTCTGGTAAACGAGTATATCACCAAATCCCAAACCCACAAAAATAATAAAAACTAATCCAAAATTTGGTCCTGGACTCCATAATGTGTCGAATTTTAGGTTTAACTATTGAGTTTAGGTTCAATTGTAATCCCAATATTTGATCTCATACATGGGGTATGCCAAAAAATCCATCTTTTATATAATTATTATATTATCAGTCATCCCATTGATTAATATTAACAAATTTATAAGTAGGTTACTTGCCAAAATAGCTTAGATCTGATTTAACATCAACAATTAAACTATGATTATTATTTTTCAAACATTTGACAAACAATATTATTTTTTTTAAACTACAAATCTTTTTAACACCTAGATTTCACCTTTATCTTGCGCTTACAAGGATTTAAATCCACAACCTCATATTTATAAGAAGAGACATTATACCACATTACCACTAAACCAATAGATCATGGGTTGACAAACATTATTTCATAAGATAAGTTTTCATAAATCCAATAAGTTTGTGCTAACAATTCTTGGTAAATTATGAGCCGTAAAAATATGATTGCCAATTTTTAGAATATAATATAAGGGTGGTGATCAAATAGTAAGTTTATTTTGGCTAGGAAGGATAAGAAGCAATAAGATTATGACATGTGGCAAAATTTAAAATAAAAAGGAAGAGTATTTTAGTCAATTTTATCCAATCTTCTTCCTTCTTCTCCCCCACAATTTTCAAAACCCACCATCTTCGACCTTTTCTTCACTTTCTATCTCAATAATCACTACATTATAGTGCGATTTTCGTCACCATTCAATGATTCAAACACTCAATCAACGTGTTATTCAACTTTTTTGAAGAAACCCAGTATAACTTCATACAATATCTCATTTTTCCCGTGATTTTGAAGCGAATCACTCGATCCGTTCGATTCGATCGCTGATAAGTGTTTCTAACATTCAAATTTCGTCAATCGTTGTAGAAATCGACTTCGATCCATGTAAGAAATTCTTGAATTGCATTTTTACGATCTAGGTTTTTCAATTGAGTCATTGCGTTCTACGGGGGTTCTAAGGGGGCAACGCCCCTGGGAGCCGGGTCCAAGGGGTAGAGCCCATGGTTGGGGTCGAGCTGGTTCAATGCGTTTTAGAGAGAACGTTTTTTTTTTTTGTGTTTTTAGGCCATTGCGTTTAAAAAAAACATTTTTAAGTGTTTTTTGTCCATTGCGTTTTAGAAAAACACATTTTGAAGTGTTTTTAGTCCATTGCGTTTTAGGTAAACACATTTTTATGTGTTTTCATTGTGTTTTAGAAAGAACACCTTCTTTTGTGTTTTTGAGATATTGCGTTTTAGAAATAAGACATTTTTAAGTGTTTTTTGGTCCATTGCGTTTTAGAAAGAACACATTTTTGAAGTGTTTTTAATCCATTGCGTTTTATGTAAACACATTTTTATGTGTTTTAAGTCCATTGCGTTCTAGAAAGAACACATTCTTTTGTGTTTTTAGGCCATTGCGTTTTAGAAATAAGACATTTTATGTGTTTTCTGGCCATTGCGTTTTAGAAAAACACATTTTTGAAGTGTTTTTAGTCCATTGCGTTTTAGGTAAACACATTTTTATGTGTTTTCAGTCCATTGTGTTTTAGAAATAACACTTTCTTTTGTGTTTTAAGCTATTGCGTTTTAGAAAAAAAAACATTTTAAATGTTTGTTGGTCCATTGCGTTTTAGAAAAACACATTTTGAAGTGTTTTTAGTCCATCGCGTTTTAGGTAAAACACATTTTTATGTGTTTTCAGTCCATTGGGTTTTAGAAAGAACACTTTCTTTTGTGTTTTCTGGCCAATGCGTTTTAGGTTAAAAACTTTCTTTTGTGTTTTTAGACCATTGCGTTTTAGAAATAAGACATTTCTTTATGTTTTCTGGCCATTGTGTTTTAGAAATAAGACATTTATTTGTGTTTTTTGTACATTGCGTTTTAGAAAGAAAAAAAATCATTTTTTACGTTTTTTGTCCATTGCGTTTTACGCAACTGGGTTTTCGATTTTTTTTTTCGAAAATATAGCAATAATATACTCGTTTTAAAGATAAAAAACGCTCGTATTATATCCTAACCCTATAATATAATTTGATAAAGTTAATTACACTGGTATTCTCTACTCAAATTTTGGTTTTTTATGTTTGTCAAATTTCATGGATCAAGAACTCTGAACTTTGATTATTACAACCGATTATATAAAAACTCTTAACAAATTCAGCAACAAATCTTCTCATAGCCTCACATACAGAACATCCACATGATGATCTGTATAAAACTCTCAAAAGATTTAACATACAACAGAATCTATATCTACAAAGATCTGAAACGCCCTAAGGCCTAAATCAAGATTTCAATACGAAACCCTAGAGAAAGTGTAAAGTGAAGACTTTATATAGCAGCCGCGTACAAGTGGCCCTAAGCCCATCCAGTCACTAGCTATTCTGAACTCGGCCCAATATGTCTTAGCCCAACAGCATCTTATATTAATCCAGCCCACTCACGAAAGTCATGAAATATAAAATAACAAAAACATAGTATGAGACGTAAAGTATAAAAATGAAGTAATATGATCAAATGAAATAACACGGCTATTAATTTTATCATTTTAACAATGTTCTTATTTTTATTTTTTATTTTGTTGGCCATTCTAACACCAACGTTTTCATTGTTTTGTTATGATTAGATAAACTATATTATTTAGCATTTGTTGTTTGGATAATCTTCATTGTAATTATCGTTATCGAGTTATGCTTTGATTAACTTTATACTCGATAAACGATATATACTCTGCCACTACCACCATCATATGCGGGTTTCCTTGGCACCAGTAAGATTAAGTGTAACTCAACGAGTAAAATGATTAAAAGAAACTGTGTGTATTTAAGAACCAACTTTTACCTACTTAGGTTTCAGTTAGTTTTAATTTTATTCATTTTGTTTGATAATAATAACTCAAGATAATCGTCGAAATTTTCAAATCTACCTTTTCAATACCACAGACTATGAAGGTTGAGATCTATTTTATTAGCGGAATGAAATGCAAATGTACGGATCATATCAGGCCCATTAATGATGGATGGAAGCCCAATAAACCAAATCTGGTCCATATTAAAGCAACCACCTCGAAGATGCATGTTGTTGTCAACAGAAAATATAGGGGTATAGCATATAGGCTTTCATTATTGACCCAACTATTCTCACATACCCCATATCTTATTTTCACATCCCCTATTGTATACGGGCCGTATACAATTATACGGCTCGTATAGAATGTTTTTTAATAGGAAAATGCGCAGAGAATGTTTTTTTTTGTTTTATTATATACGGCCCGTATACAGTTATACGAGTCGTATACATGTGTATACGATTTGTAAAACGTATACGGCTCAATTGATTTATTTTTGTGGGTTTTTGATGTTAGCACATGTATACGGGCCGTATAACTATATACGGGCCGTATATATTGGCGTTTTTTCAAGTATCACGTTTTATTCCCGTAAAAACACAATCATTCTAGGGTTTCTAAACTCTTCATCACCTTTAACAATGTCGATAAACGTTGATCGGAACATGCCGCTTAAATCGGAGCACAGGTAGAGTAACGTTACCGATCAGTCCGTTGATGAAAACCTTAGCGATCGCAGAGATCTTCGTGTTGGTTATTTATCGATTCCGAGTAACTAGCAGAAGAACCTGCCACAAACAAGTTCTCCACAGTTTGTTATTCAGATCTATGTTCGGTCATCTTTCCAAACTACAACACACGATACTTTTAATAAGTTGTCATAGTTGTCAAATTCGATTTCAACAAATCTTTTCATTTTCCTTCAAGTTCTAAAACATTCTCTGTTACATGAAGACGTGTCGGGTTCTTCTACTAGTGGTATTTTACTGAAGTATTGAAGATTGAGGCGGGCATTGTTTAAATCTGAATATAACTAGATGTTACGTGTATCAGCGCTGTTTATCACCCTGTGTGAGCATTGGAAACCCGACAAACAGTCTTGACAACTGTGACATTTTATCTATCTATGTGTGTCACATCCATCCTGTTATTGCAATCGATATGATTAATTTTTTCAGATTTTTTTCTAATTAGCGTTGTTAACTACCAAAAGAATGCATACACAAATAGTTCTAGTGGACGAAGCAAAGAGACCGTTGTGTATCTGAATCAGGTTCTCAAACAAACACTACCAAAGATGGGTTGGTGAAAAATACCGGAGCTGTTATCTCGGTTGTTCAGTACTCTCCTATATCAACTTGAACGGTTGATGGTTACAAGGATCGTTCTAATAGATTAAAGAGAATAAACCATTTTTTACCAATTTTCACTCCAGTAGTTGAAGCTTGAGCGCAGGAATCAATTCAAAACCCTCACCCTCAAAAATCAACCAGAAACCAAAGGAAAAAAGGGCTGATAATGGCTGATGGTTCTTCGTTGAGGAAACCAAACGTAGACGGAGATGATAGGCCTGGTAACCGGAAGAGAAATCAATTGTATTTTTTTAGTTGCTTCTCTTGTTAAGTTTCTGAACCAACCGAAATCCACAAATTCCAACAGTTTCTTCATAGATTCCGTCCGGTTTCCAAACTCTTTCACACAAAGTTAATATTCACTGTGGTGGATGCAAGCATAAAGTTAGAAAAATACTCAAGTTGAACGGACGATATGTATCAACAAATTGTGAGTGGGAATATGGCTATGAAGAATAGTATGGATAAACAATCACCGGTACGGGTTTTTCTGCTAGTTATTCGGAATGTTTCGAATCATCACAGAAGACGTGTCGGGTTCTACTGCTAGTAGTATGAGTCTGAGTCCATTGTGGTTCGTGAATGTTTCGAATCATCACGACAAGGATCGTTCTAATAGATTAAAGAGAATAACCCCTTTTTTACCATTTTTTACCCATAGTATACGATCGGTAAAAATATTTTTTACCAATGGTATACGGCCGTATAAACCGTATACGACTCGTATACATATGGTAAAAAATGGTAAAAACCTCTTTAATCTATTAGAACGATCCAATAAACGAAGAACAAAGCCTATTTTCAAAACGCAGGTTCATACAGTGCTGTAATAGGTTGTGGTTCAGTTTGTTACCGTATACTGTTACTGTAGTTGAGGAAACCAAACGTAGACGGAGATGATAGGCCTGGTAACCGCAAGAGAAATCAATTGTCTCAAACACTACTAAACATCTGCTTTCTGAATCTGAATCAGAATGTTAACTTTTTAGTTGCTTATCTTGTTAAGTTGTGTATTGACGAAGCTGACAAACACATTGGTATTTTCTCAAAATGTGCAAACTTGAAGAATCTCACATTAAAGGAGTTTGCAACAACGGGATCAGATGGTTTGAGTATCTTTCATCCTCGTTTGGCTAATCTCACACTTGAAAATGACAACATTGGTATTTTCACAAAATGTGCAAACTTGAAAATGACAACTTGCGAGATCTGACCCAACCGAAATCCACAATTATTTTACTCATAAACCCTTGAATCCCAACGCTTCATTTGTAACCGTAAGGATGATGCAAATTTGTACGTAAAGATCTCTACACAAACTCTTCTACATCTTTTAACCAGTTGTCCATTACTTAAGACCTTGAAAGATTTGTTGAAATCGAAGCATTCACGAACCACAATGGACTCAGACTCATGTTCAAGTAAGTGTCTAAAAATCTAAAAATTCAGGTTTACCTTGTAAATTTATCAAAACAAACTCTCGTTTCTTCATCTTCATCTTCAAGAACAATGATGAACAGATGATGTCAGATAATACTTCATTTGTTGAGAAACCATTATCTTATGATACATGAACGTTGTATTCTTGTCTTTCAGAAGAGTTTGTATTGAACCAAGAATACTACAAACATTCTATACCTTGCAACGTATACAGGTGCAAGAGAATGGCGAGTTATTTTCAGTTATTTCTGTTGATTCACAAATTCCATTGTTTAAACCAGAATCAGGTTCTCAATACAAGGATCGTTCTAATAGATTAAAGAGAATAAACCATTTTTTTTACCATTTTTTACCATAGTATACGAGCCGTATCAGAATATACGGCCCGTATACAATCATCGTATACATTGTATACGATCGGTAAATTTGTTTTTTACCGAGAGTATACGGCCGTATAAACGGTATACTGCCCGTATACATATGGTAAAAATGGTAAAAAAAAATTCTTTCTTTCCTTTTTTTAGTTGCTTCTCTTGTTAAGTTTCTGAACCAACCGAAATCCACAAATTCCAACAGTTTCTTCGTGGATTCCGTCCGGTTTCCAAACTCGGTCATTCCTTGTGATACATGAACGTTGTATTCTTGTCTTTCAGAAGAGTGCTGTAATAGAGAAATCATCCTATGTCTTTTATCAACCGAAGAGGCAGCAAGGACAGATAATACTTCATTTGTCGAGAAACCATACTGTCAAGAAACTAACATCTTTTAATACTTCATTGCGTATGTGCTTGTGCTGTAGAAACCGGTGATGAATTTGTGTATCTAAATCAGGTTCTCTGCCTTAGATCGGTCATTCCTTGTGATACATGAACGTTGTATTCTTGTCTTTCAAGACAAGGATCGTTGGAAGAATTGTAGTAGCAGGACATTGGTACCACTGTGAAAATTGCATCAGGATGGGAGAGAGTCTGATACAATAAGGATGCTGGGAATTAAACGCATGTACGTGACAAAATAAGGATGTTCGCATAAACATATATTCGTTTCATAACCTCCTCCTATAAATCAACCACAACTGACAAAGAGCATGTATTAGAAGCCATCCTATGTCTTTTACCAACCGAAGAGGCAGCAGAAGACATGTCGGGTTCTTCCAACATTCACGAACCACAATGGACTCATACTACTCACCCTCCCCTGAGGAAAAGTTTTCCCGACGACTCAACAAAATCCCGATAGAGAAAAAACATCAACAATCATTTTTTCTTTTCCTTCAATTTCGAGAACATTCTCCCTGTGTATGTGCTTGTGCTGTAGAAACCGGTGATGAATTTGTATACACAACTGAACGTTAATTGATATTGTTTTAGACAACAACAGATAATGAACGGATTGTTGGTGGATAACGCAAACAACTTCTCCACAGTTTGTTATTCAGATCTCTATTCGGTCATCTTTCCAAACTACAACACACGATAAGTTTAAACTTTTATAGTGTGTGATTTGACCAGGAAATGATTGGAGGTGAAGGTTCAGTGCACGAAAAGTTTCTTACGAAATGTACGTGACGAAACAAATATGTTGGGAATTAAACGCATGTCCGTAATCCCGCGTTGATAGCTTCCGTTTTATTCAGACTCCTTACAACTCTCATCAAATGCCTCACCCTTCCTTTTATTCTATAAATATTAAATAAAGAATAACACCATGCCCGTAATCCCGCGTTGATAGCTTCCGTTTTATTACAGTCATACGACACGTTTTCTTGTTCTTCAATCTTTGTTACTTGTTAATGTTTTATTTTTTTTCTACTTTTAGAAAGTTTTGAGCACCTCACCACTCTAAAATATTTGAAAAATCAAAATTTCGTTCCATACGGGCCGTATAACAGTATACGGCCCGTATACACGTTCGTATACATTGTATACGACCAGGCAAACTTATTTACACATGGTGTATACGGGCCGTATACTGTTATACGCCCGTATAGAATAAAAACAACTGACAAAGTCTGCTGGCACAGACTTTGTCAAGTTGTTTTTATTCTATACGGGCCGTATAACAGTATACGGCCCGTATACACCATGTGTAAATAAGTTTTCCCATGTGTTAATATTAGGACCCTATATTTTTAGTGAAACCATAGAGATTAGACAGGGTCACAGTCACAGGTAAGAGATTCCCATCATTGCTTTATTTTTTTAACGGCCAACGAATCCTTTAAACGAAATTTACCACATCAGGATATACCCGCATTCCAAACCAGGGAAAACCCTAACCTAGGGCCGAAGCCCGTGAACACTCGCACGAAGGCACGACAATGCGGTGAGGTAACACCCGCTCAGTTCAAGGATCGGACTAGCGATCGCTGCCTACTCGCTTAGTCTCTCATCATCACCAGGTGCCACAACAACTAAATGCTGAAGGCAGGAATTGAACTTGAGTCACTTCGAACACTAGGTCTCTCCTTTATCACTGCCCATTGGGCCATCATTGCTTTATTAAGCCAGATGAAGTGAAATTGAGTTTTTATTTTTTAAAATGATACTATTATATACTATAAATTTGCAACAACATGTTGCAATAGAAGTTGTACCTTTTGCATAAACTTTTTTTTTGACAAATGTATGTTATACTTGGGTGTACAAGTTGCTAATGTGGATGATTAAAAGTGAAGTATGGTATAAAATGTATCACTCAACATTTACATAATATAAATTAGCAACAAGTTGAGGCATTGAGGTGTTGTACGTCATCTTTTAGGGTTTTTTTCAAAAAAAAAAGATATTTTGCTTTAAACCCAAAACTACTTGATTTTGTAGTTTTAACTCAAAAGTTTTTTAGTTTTTTCAGTTTAACCTCACAACTCTTATCTTTCAACTTTGATCCCCTATGTTTTTCATATTTTGCAAAAATTTTCGTTTTACGCTTAGTTCTAAATTTTGCGAGTTAACACGGCACAATGTGTGTGTGTGGTTCAGTGTATTTACGTCGTCTATTTTTTTCCCGTTTAATAAGTTCATTACAACACGCGAGTCGTAAATCGAGTTAGTTATTATTTTCTGTGTTTTATATGTTGGTTTAATTTATGCACGTTAAGACACCGCAACTTTAATGTTGGTGGTCGTTGCCTATAGTGTGGCATTGGAGCTATTTGTCACGGTTTTACACCCCCGTCGCAACGCGGGGGGCTTAATACGATAGGTTATTTATATTGATACAAGTCATGTAACGTAGTAATTATGATACCATTAATTGTATTGAGTTTATTTGGTGAATTACTTATTTGTATAAGATAGTAATACAAACTTAACCGACAAAAAACATATTTAACACATTGTAAATCTGAATCTGATCAACAACATGTCAATTTCGTTGGCCGTGGCGCAAAGCGCGCGGGTCCATCTTCTAGTTGTAATTAATAATGATTATGTAAAGTTTAAGAATTGTGATTTGTTAAGATTGTTAGTTTTTTTTTATTATTTTTTTTTATTTTTTATTTTTTTGTGATAAACTTGTCGTTTTGGTTACAAACTCATTGGAGCTACGAGACAAGATGGATTTAAGAGGTTTAGGATTAAGTCAAAATTGGCAACATAACACTAAAGTAACGTAGAAGTTTTGAAGTGTAACTTTTTTTTTTGGCTAACTTAACGTGTAATATATGATTACAGGGTCAGACCTACATTACAGGTTCTGGGTTCCCAGGAACCCCTTCGGTTTTGAATTATTAGTAGAAAGCGTCTATAAAAATATAAAGTGAACCCATACATAAATTATAAGGTGAACCCATAACAAAAAAACTGAAGTTATACAATGGTTAGGCGCCCCCTTTTACTTTCACTATTGGGCTTTTTATTCATCGGTTCTCTATCCTCTCCATGGTAGAATCAGAAGCAGTAGATATTTTAGAACAATGGAACCATTAGATGTTTCCGGCAAGTGTAATTTAGTATGGAATTTTTATATTGTAAAAAAATAACCATTAGATGTCTTCTTAACTTATGAAATTAAAAATTCATAAAAGAACAACTCGTAGCATTATATTCAAAAACTGCTAGAGGATTGAATAGGAATCGTCAACTTTTTATTAGTTTATTTTGAATGCTAAACTGGAGCTTTCAATCAACAAGAAATTCCTTCTTAGCATTATATACCAATCTCTACATGAAAACAACATTAAATTGCATCCGTCACTAGTTAAAGTTAAACAATATCACACAGATGAGTTACAGATTTAGGTTTATTTTTTATTTAACGACGAAACTTCTATATAAAAATATAGACACAACGCCAATAAGAAAGTGAGACCCGACAATTAAGGAACTACACTTATAATATTAAAATCATACCATCTAGGCCAACTAACGTTACAAAATTTCGACCTACTCAGGGGCACAACTTTTAAGGGGCCAGGGGGTGTACACGTCCCCGCCAATGTTTCAGTTAGTAGTGTAATTTTTTTGATTTTCTGTCCGAAATTTTTTAAATTATATAGGTCCACCTCTGCTAATTATTTTGCCTAAAAATTACCTTTCTCTACCAAGTTTATTGTCCAAAAAAATTAATACATATTTTCGTATTGAGTTACATAAAAACGTGAAGAACATGGCTATTATTAAATTTTTATAATTGTTTTTAAACCAGAAGTGAGTTTACATCAAGTTTGAAGCTAGTTTTTTTTTTTTTTTTTTTTTTAAATTGAGGGTTCATTTTTGTCTTAAGTGAAAGATGTTTAAAAATGTTTAAAAAAAAGAACAATACGATTTGAGCGCCAATCTATCGACTTTAATTGAAGAAAAAAAAAGTTATATGTTCATGGTTCTTGAAGTCTTGAGTCCTTTATCCTTCATCAAATTCGCGGAAACATGGAAGACATAGAGCTGGATAGAGGCGTTTAATCATGAATTTAAACAAGATAATCACTTATTTTATTTTCTCATTCATAATTGTTTAGTTCTTGCAGAGTAGATTGTGAACAAGGGTTAATATTGAATCAAAATTTTGGGCATTATTAGTGTTTTAAATCTTAATCGTATCATTTAATATGAGATTAACCTATGCATTGCATCCATTGTGATTATTGTTCAATGATTCCAAAATTTGGGTCTATAATGGTAGAACTGGGGTTTTGGGAAAAAGATCAATTAAGGAAGAAGCTTCACCAGATACTTACCATTTATCTCGCATCATTATAAATATTTTGGTCTTTTGTTTGTTAAACTATATTTAGTTTTTTTTATGTAAGAACAGGTCCTTTGAATGAATGATTATTTAGTTTTATTTGGAGTTATTATTGTTTGACTTGACCCGAATCGAATAGCCGACCTGAACATATAACCTTAACATAGCGATAGATTTTTTTTGGGTCCAATGACTTTTTGCCTTTGCGGAACTTTTGGTTAAGCTCCACCACTGGACATACTCGTAATCCACAAAAAGGAATTCTCTGTGACAATATCTGCCATTCTATTGAAGTGTATATGGTTATTGTTGAACGTCTTTTCATTCCTTGCTTTTCAAATTTCCCAAACCGTCACCATCAAAACCGCACTAACCGTTTCCTTCTAATCTTTTGATCCATTGAAATCCTTGATCACTCCTATCATCTGAGAAATAGATCGATCGCCATCCGAGAAAGGATTTTTTTTTCCATATATTACATGTGTATGTGTATTTGGCCCAAATGAACAAATTCATAATGATCCAAACAAATAAATGGTCTACACCCAAAACTTGAAGGATTATTGGCCGAATCCCTTTTTTCTTGAATCCATAAGTTAGCAGGTCCCCATTTTTCTTGAATGCAATTATGCATCCTCTGCCGATGGTGCGATTTGCGATCGATCAATAACAAAAAAAAAAGTGATTTTCGCGATTTTACGACTTGATATTGTGATTTGTTATTGCCGTTTGATATTTTTTTAGGTTCAAGTCTCACAAGGGCCCCTACTTTGTACTTCGCTTAGTGCCTCCAAAAACGTTGGACCGGCCCTACTCAATCGGCTTAGAATTATAAACTCCAACTTAAGGTTGTTAAAACTTTATCTCGACCTTGGTTTAAAAAAGCGTGAGGCGCTTGCAGGCATTTAGGTCCTAAAAGCCAAAGCACTAGGCACGGCGCACACCCGTTATGTAAGTGAGGCGTTGCTCTATGACAACCAATAATTCTACCACTACTAACTTTTGAAAACTTGTCCTCAATATGGGTCTGCGACCAGAGCTATATTAAAGCTTATTGACGTGTCTTGTAACAGTCAGTCACTTAATGGGTACCATGTATGTAACTGTGATCATTCATTCCCTCTAGCAAGGTACTACGCAAGCTGCATTTTACCTGGTCCCATTGGTTAAATATCGTATTGTTATTGTTGAGACCTGTGAGTTTTTCAGAGTGACTGGTTATAAAAAGAAAACAAATAATTGCACACCAAAAGTCTAGAACATTATGTCTTACAACTGCCAAATCATAGTTTTTTTTTCCAAAGAACATTGAACAGAAAACGGAAGTTTGATACTACTAAAATCCACTAATATATATTATTTCAAACAGTCATAGTTTATCAGCAATTTTTGTTAAGGCGTCTGAAATCTTGTTAAGAGCTGACACCAAGCTGTCATTGTAGTCTCTTCTCTGGTCTCTCTCCAACTGACAGTTTGTGTTTTCCGCTTCCATTCGTGCATTTAACATGTTGGCATTCTTCTCAAGAACGTCGATTAATCGATCGTTAAAGTTGTTCTCTCGGCATTCTTCTGTTGACACTCTTCTCCTCTTATATCCCTCTTGAGACATGCTTTCTTTCATATTACCTGCTAGATTTTATAAAAAGTTTATTGGCTGTTTTATATGGACGGGCTCGGTAATGGGTCAAAAGGGGCCGGGTCTTGTTGACCCGACAACACTTTGTTGTCCATATTATTAGATATTTTTTTAACATAATGATTTTAAAAAGTTTGTGCTTCTTTCAACCTCTTCGACCCGTTTCATTTTTAGCTGAGTTTCTAAATTTTACCTGTTTAACCCGTTGCAGATGAAAATAGCCCAAATCGACCCGTTTTAGGTAAATGGGTCAAATTTGACACATATGATATTGAAAATGGAACCTAACCTTGGGTGTAATCCTGGTGAAATGGCTGATACCTCTTCTCTGTTAGTCAAAGTCAAATGTTAGCTTTAGGAGTTTCTAATGACAAATATTTGAGGGGTGTTTGGATGTGTGTTCTGGAATATATTATGTACCAATAATTTCCAGAACGTACATCTAAACACCCATCACTTGACACTAAAAAAACTACACAAAAATGTATCAAGACGTATGAAAAGTCACCTGAAATAGGCACCGCATCAGGGATCGGATTATCATGACCTTTCCCATTTCCGACCTCCACCTCCTCCATTCTATCAGAATCGGGAAAAAGGCCGTCGTCTGAGGTGGCACGACGACCACTATCAAACATGACATCAGCGTCCACCTCAGCATAACCGTCCTCCTCCTCCACAGCCACCTCATTATCATCTTTTGCATCCGCACTAACCGTCACCAAAGCCAGTTTATAAGCTTCCTTAGTAACCGCTTTCCCATCCAACACATCAAACACTTCCCTGTCGAAAAAACCGGGCATTTTATTCTCTTTCCTTAAATCATTTCTCATCACCCAATAAGAATCAGACTCTTGTTTCACTTGTGATTCCCATGCTTTTATTTTCTTGAAATCACCAACCATATTACTCCATCTTTTCCTGCATTGAACCGGGCCTCGGTTCACGGCCCGTTGTTTACAATACGATGAAACCGAGTCCCATTTCGGCTCAACCTGGTCCGACCCAAAAACCGAACTTGACCTCCGCCCCCTACGACCCCTATTCTCTGCCACTTTCTTGCCTTCTATTAGTGTAAGTGTTTCTTGTCTTGTCCAACGCGGGTGTCTTGGTGATTTGTTCTTGTCATCCACCACTTCGACCATCGTCAATGGCGGTGGTTGTTGCCCATCAACCACCTTGCATGGTGTACTACTACCATCATCACACACTTCTTCTGTTTCTGATGCCATGAAATGTGAACACTTATAAGGTTCTTGAATGTTTGTAAGGCTAATTTGTGTAGGTTCTTTTATAGGTGGTGCATTATATGTTACATTAAAGGATTTGATCATGTAATATACTACCCAAATAAGGGCATTACTTTCTTTGTTTTGTCATCAAATTAAATGGGCTTTTAACCACATATTAAATACTTAAATAAGCACTAATTGTATTTTTAAGGCATATATCTATCTATATCTATACTACTATATAATACATATTGAAAGGATACAATTGGAATTTTACAACCTCAATCCAACATCTTCATTCAATAATCTCTATTTATTAAACTTCATTTAATAAAACATAAGACATTGAGTTGTCTGCCACTTTAAAGTTGTATAAATGAGCTATAATCCCCAAATATCTACATCAGTTTCTTCACCTGAAGAGTTCTTTTCAATCTACCTTTATGATTGAATCTCTACAGCCACGAATCTCTACAGCCACAACATCAATTGTTACTGGAAGAATTTAATTCCCAGATACGTTTCATACCAGCAATATTTAACATCAAACTCCAATCATCAAATTCCCACCGCTTCACCGATCAATATTTGTGTCAGCACCACCAGTTCATCTTCTTCACTCCCAAAGATGGTGGTACTGGTTTTGACGAAAACCTAAATACTTGTGGTGGCGATTCGTGACAGGAAAGTGAAGAGACAAAAAGAGAGAACCACGAGCAAGAGTGTGGGCAGTGACCAAAGAAGGGTTCGATTAGGGTTTCCCAAGGAGGAAGAAGGTGACATGTTCTTGTTCGATTGGCGTTCTGACCTGGTAAGATTACTGAATTTGCGGCTTTTAATTCCTGATTGAATGCCAAGATTGAAGCGTCTTGTGTATCGTCTTGTGTTTACGGTTTATGGGGCATTGGTGGTTCAGATGATCGGATTATAGAATTCATGTGATGTGCTGGGACATTGGTGACCCTCTCATAATGTTGTCACATATTTGGACCAATTAATGTTGAACATGAATATTTGTCACATATACGAAGCAATTGTCCAATGAAGATACTCAGTAATGAATTCTATGTTTTAATGTTCTATCATTTCTGTCTTTTTTTTTTTAAATTTCAGTTTAGTATGTATATTGATTACTTTTACACTGTTTTGAAGACTGTATAAAAGGAGGAAGAAGAGAAGTATTGATTATCTTGCACTTAAGAGCGATGATAAATCTCACAAAAGCAAGGTTTTGCTGGAAGTAAGCTTCTTTCTTTGTTCATATACTTTGTTTCCTTCTTTTCTTTATCTTATACCGACTATATTGTTGATATTCTTCCTGTTTTATTTTATTTTCAGTTCTCAACTTAATTATTTTGGTTTGGAATTTAAACTTCAGGTGAGAATTTGAATTTATGGCCCCTTTGCTTCTCAGGTTTCTGATGGAGAGGGGTTGCCTTTAGCAGTCAGTCAAAGAGTTGGGAACATGTGATATGTACCCCATAAGTAAGTTATTCTTGTTTTTTCATATAGCTTTCTCTTAAGTTTAAAGTAGGTTTCAACATGTAAAAGTCTCAACTTTGATAGCCTCTAATGTGGCAGGAGTGGCCCTAGAAAAACTGTTGAAGTAAAGATCTAAGATCTGTAAATTTGTCGAAGTTACAATATCAGTAGGGATAAATTCCCTACACATTATTATTATAAGTACTTTTTTTGTTAGGTTTTTAAAGCTTAGGGATTTAATGATACAAAGCTAAAGTACACAGACTTACATATGAATTCAGCAAAATTCACAAATGTCATATAATTAGTTTTGGACAAAAGGATTTGCCTGGTTGTAATATACATGCTAGAGGGCTTTTAACACACAAAACAAGCATAAACCATCCAAAAGAGCATCTGGCACTGACTCACCACTTCCTAAATGTAAATACCAAAGATAGTATTGCCTTGATCAGTTTTCCGCTTCAACCATCATAATCATCTAAGACATATCAGCACGAGCATAGATCTCTATATTCTGAATTTGCTTGCCTTCTTATGGTCAATAGATGTTCTACTATACGAGGAAAAAACTTATAGGTTTAAGACAAAAGAATCAGTTATTGTATTAAAGAATGAAAATATGACTTTAACTTTTTTCCTCTTACCATTGTTCTTCTTGATGCTAACAACCATATCCATAGACATCCTTTGGTGCTCACGTGTTTGACCATGCAAATCCAGACTTTCTACGCTTTCACCGTCAACTTTACAAATGCGACACCAGCCCATGCTAAACGTGTAAACCTTCTTGGCAGCTTCTTCACTCAGGTAACGATCATGTGGTATATATACACATGCCATTTTTCTCCCTCATGGCATGAAAAAACCATAAAGTTGGGCAATAATTAAATCTCAACTAACTGTCTAGGCCATAGATTTCTGATTATATCTTTATACTCAGAAGGTGGGGATGTTGAAATTGCTACAAAAAGTTACAAATATGTCGACTATGTTCTTAAGTTAAATATATAAATAACTAACCGCTACAGTTAACTTTTGCTCTTTTTTTTAGTTCTGGTGATATCGGACGGGTAGCAAAACGAACCGAAATGATAGACATAATAGAAATTCGCCGCAACGCGCGGGCATTCCCACTATTGTTATATAGGGAGATGGAGTGTGAGTTGTGAATCAATGGCTTATTTTGTTCGATTTAAGGATTTCAATGCAGGTCAAAACAAGTCCAGTCAGTTAAAGTAAGTAGTGTACAATTAGATGATGATTTATGATAAAGTGGGGAACATCTTACGATTGGTTATTTTCAGGTTCTTTGGCCCGAATTTGGTCGGCAGCTCGTTTCATTAATTAATTTACTCACTGGTGCAAGTGTCGAAAAGTATACACAAAGGCTATCTGATGGATTATGGACAAGCCTGGTACGAAAGTAGGTGTGGTTGGTCTCGGTGGGCTTGGTCATGTTGCTGTGAAGATGGCTAAGGATTTTGGAGCTGAAGTTACTGTTTTAGTACTTCCCCTGCTAAGGAAAAAGAAGCCATTGAGGGACTTAAAGCTGGCCATTTTATAAACAGTAAAGATGAACATCAGATGCAGGTGAGATTTTATATTAAATAATACTGATAATTGGTGTATTATTCATGATTCATTTGCTATGACTTGTAGTTTACGTTGGGTTTTGTTTTATCGTGTTAATAGGCTGTTAGGGGTACACTCGATGGCATCATTGACACAGTGTCCGCAAATCATCCAATTGCGCCATTACTTAATGCACTTACACCCCATGGAAAGCTTGTTCCTGTTGGTGCACCCAAGAAACCACTTGAACTAGCAGCATTTGCTAAGGTTCGGTCCTTTAGAACTTGTTTTACATTCATATAATTTGATTATTGTAGAATATTAAAAAAACGAGAGAAGGGTGATGATTATCTATATATCTATACTACTATATAAAGCAAATCTAATGGACATAAAAGTATATTTACATCGTGTCCAACTCTTAAAACAACCAAACCGACCTATTCATAAGTTAACGCAACAAATTTTCCATCTATGGTCTAAATAAATAATATGAACAATAGAAACTTAGTCTGATCTTCTTGGCAATTGTTTGCTAACATTTGGGAACACTTCTACAGTCACTACAGTTCTTTGTGGATTTAATGTGTTGACCGGAGAAGCTCTCATTTCTTGAATTGCACTATATACATGTATACTAGAAACAACCATCTGCACAAAATCAAAACTAAAAAAGATTGAAAAAAAAATAATTAGTTGTTTGCAATATAAAAGGGCCAATGAATAAATGCAAGATGACAAATTTGGACCCGTGCCTTCATTCTTAGTTAAAGTTTCTTTATCTTGATTAAAAAGTATATATAGTGTATTCTGATATATAGTCAAATGTATGTTGTATGTGACATTTTTAAAGCAGTTTTTCTTTTTATTACGTCACTGGGTCTAATATCTCCGGTCCTCTTGAGTTATTTATTAAGTGACACATACTTCTTATTGCCAAGTACATCAAGTAAAATTGCCAAAGATAAGGCACCCATATAATCTAATTGACAATTTGAGCATGAGTAATTTTCTCTCTCATCAAAAAGGAGTAAAAGTTCAATTTTGAAAAAAAATATAACAAATATTTTTCAAAATTAAAATAAATCCGGGTCCCTAAATTTGTCAAAAATCGATCTTCGGCTCCCATATTTGTTAAACTTAGTCTGTCACCAAAAATTGTCAACAGTTAAACTTTTGGTGACAAGAGAAAATCATTCATACCCAACATCTATGTAGTTAAAGGTGCCAAAGGCACGCGTCTAGGTGCTCATGCGCTAGGCGAGGCACAACAAAATCGGAAAAAAAAAAGTTGGCCTAAACTGGCCCAAAAATAGTTGTCTAATGATGACTATTCCATGTTTTTGCAGTGAAACACACTGTGAGGTGGGACTTTAAGCTATATGGATTGTGTTTTTTTTTTAATTTTATGTTTCTAGCTTTCAGGTATGATAACCATCATAAAGTTATAAACTTTTCTTTGAAGATGCATGATATATAACATGAATTACCAGGCATATGTATCAGGTTCTTTGTGGTACTCAAAAGACACAAAAACCTCAACTTATGTATGATTTTTTTTAATCATTTTAAGGTTTGGATTATGTTCCGTTTCACATTATCGACTCCGCTGCAACGCGCGGGTTTCCCACTAGTACTACTATATAATACATATTGAAAGGATACAATTGGAATTTTACAACCTCAATCCAACATCTTCATTCAATAATCTCTATTTATTAAACTTCATTTAATAAAACATAAGACATTGAGTTGTCTGCCACTTTAAAGTTGTATAAATGAGCTATAATCCCCAAATATCTACATCAGTTTCTTCACCTGAAGAGTTCTTTTCAATCTACCTTTATGATTGAATCTCTACAGCCACGAATCTCTACAGCCACAACATCAATTGTTACTGGAAGAATTTAATTCCCAGATACGTTTCATACCAGCAATATTTAACATCAAACTCCAATCATCAAATTCCCACCGCTTCACCGATCAATATTTGTGTCAGCACCACCAGTTCATCTTCTTCACTCCCAAAGATGGTGGTACTGGTTTTGACGAAAACCTAAATACTTGTGGTGGCGATTCGTGACAGGAAAGTGAAGAGACAAAAAGAGAGAACCACGAGCAAGAGTGTGGGCAGTGACCAAAGAAGGGTTCGATTAGGGTTTCCCAAGGAGGAAGAAGGTGACATGTTCTTGTTCGATTGGCGTTCTGACCTGGTAAGATTACTGAATTTGCGGCTTTTAATTCCTGATTGAATGCCAAGATTGAAGCGTCTTGTGTATCGTCTTGTGTTTACGGTTTATGGGGCATTGGTGGTTCAGATGATCGGATTATAGAATTCATGTGATGTGCTGGGACATTGGTGACCCTCTCATAATGTTGTCACATATTTGGACCAATTAATGTTGAACATGAATATTTGTCACATATACGAAGCAATTGTCCAATGAAGATACTCAGTAATGAATTCTATGTTTTAATGTTCTATCATTTCTGTCTTTTTTTTTTTAAATTTCAGTTTAGTATGTATATTGATTACTTTTACACTGTTTTGAAGACTGTATAAAAGGAGGAAGAAGAGAAGTATTGATTATCTTGCACTTAAGAGCGATGATAAATCTCACAAAAGCAAGGTTTTGCTGGAAGTAAGCTTCTTTCTTTGTTCATATACTTTGTTTCCTTCTTTTCTTTATCTTATACCGACTATATTGTTGATATTCTTCCTGTTTTATTTTATTTTCAGTTCTCAACTTAATTATTTTGGTTTGGAATTTAAACTTCAGGTGAGAATTTGAATTTATGGCCCCTTTGCTTCTCAGGTTTCTGATGGAGAGGGGTTGCCTTTAGCAGTCAGTCAAAGAGTTGGGAACATGTGATATGTACCCCATAAGTAAGTTATTCTTGTTTTTTCATATAGCTTTCTCTTAAGTTTAAAGTAGGTTTCAACATGTAAAAGTCTCAACTTTGATAGCCTCTAATGTGGCAGGAGTGGCCCTAGAAAAACTGTTGAAGTAAAGATCTAAGATCTGTAAATTTGTCGAAGTTACAATATCAGTAGGGATAAATTCCCTACACATTATTATTATAAGTACTTTTTTTGTTAGGTTTTTAAAGCTTAGGGATTTAATGATACAAAGCTAAAGTACACAGACTTACATATGAATTCAGCAAAATTCACAAATGTCATATAATTAGTTTTGGACAAAAGGATTTGCCTGGTTGTAATATACATGCTAGAGGGCTTTTAACACACAAAACAAGCATAAACCATCCAAAAGAGCATCTGGCACTGACTCACCACTTCCTAAATGTAAATACCAAAGATAGTATTGCCTTGATCAGTTTTCCGCTTCAACCATCATAATCATCTAAGACATATCAGCACGAGCATAGATCTCTATATTCTGAATTTGCTTGCCTTCTTATGGTCAATAGATGTTCTACTATACGAGGAAAAAACTTATAGGTTTAAGACAAAAGAATCAGTTATTGTATTAAAGAATGAAAATATGACTTTAACTTTTTTCCTCTTACCATTGTTCTTCTTGATGCTAACAACCATATCCATAGACATCCTTTGGTGCTCACGTGTTTGACCATGCAAATCCAGACTTTCTACGCTTTCACCGTCAACTTTACAAATGCGACACCAGCCCATGCTAAACGTGTAAACCTTCTTGGCAGCTTCTTCACTCAGGTAACGATCATGTGGTATATATACACATGCCATTTTTCTCCCTCATGGCATGAAAAAACCATAAAGTTGGGCAATAATTAAATCTCAACTAACTGTCTAGGCCATAGATTTCTGATTATATCTTTATACTCAGAAGGTGGGGATGTTGAAATTGCTACAAAAAGTTACAAATATGTCGACTATGTTCTTAAGTTAAATATATAAATAACTAACCGCTACAGTTAACTTTTGCTCTTTTTTTTAGTTCTGGTGATATCGGACGGGTAGCAAAACGAACCGAAATGATAGACATAATAGAAATTCGCCGCAACGCGCGGGCATTCCCACTATTGTTATATAGGGAGATGGAGTGTGAGTTGTGAATCAATGGCTTATTTTGTTCGATTTAAGGATTTCAATGCAGGTCAAAACAAGTCCAGTCAGTTAAAGTAAGTAGTGTACAATTAGATGATGATTTATGATAAAGTGGGGAACATCTTACGATTGGTTATTTTCAGGTTCTTTGGCCCGAATTTGGTCGGCAGCTCGTTTCATTAATTAATTTACTCACTGGTGCAAGTGTCGAAAAGTATACACAAAGGCTATCTGATGGATTATGGACAAGCCTGGTACGAAAGTAGGTGTGGTTGGTCTCGGTGGGCTTGGTCATGTTGCTGTGAAGATGGCTAAGGATTTTGGAGCTGAAGTTACTGTTTTAGTACTTCCCCTGCTAAGGAAAAAGAAGCCATTGAGGGACTTAAAGCTGGCCATTTTATAAACAGTAAAGATGAACATCAGATGCAGGTGAGATTTTATATTAAATAATACTGATAATTGGTGTATTATTCATGATTCATTTGCTATGACTTGTAGTTTACGTTGGGTTTTGTTTTATCGTGTTAATAGGCTGTTAGGGGTACACTCGATGGCATCATTGACACAGTGTCCGCAAATCATCCAATTGCGCCATTACTTAATGCACTTACACCCCATGGAAAGCTTGTTCCTGTTGGTGCACCCAAGAAACCACTTGAACTAGCAGCATTTGCTAAGGTTCGGTCCTTTAGAACTTGTTTTACATTCATATAATTTGATTATTGTAGAATATTAAAAAAACGAGAGAAGGGTGATGATTATCTATATATCTATACTACTATATAAAGCAAATCTAATGGACATAAAAGTATATTTACATCGTGTCCAACTCTTAAAACAACCAAACCGACCTATTCATAAGTTAACGCAACAAATTTTCCATCTATGGTCTAAATAAATAATATGAACAATAGAAACTTAGTCTGATCTTCTTGGCAATTGTTTGCTAACATTTGGGAACACTTCTACAGTCACTACAGTTCTTTGTGGATTTAATGTGTTGACCGGAGAAGCTCTCATTTCTTGAATTGCACTATATACATGTATACTAGAAACAACCATCTGCACAAAATCAAAACTAAAAAAGATTGAAAAAAAAATAATTAGTTGTTTGCAATATAAAAGGGCCAATGAATAAATGCAAGATGACAAATTTGGACCCGTGCCTTCATTCTTAGTTAAAGTTTCTTTATCTTGATTAAAAAGTATATATAGTGTATTCTGATATATAGTCAAATGTATGTTGTATGTGACATTTTTAAAGCAGTTTTTCTTTTTATTACGTCACTGGGTCTAATATCTCCGGTCCTCTTGAGTTATTTATTAAGTGACACATACTTCTTATTGCCAAGTACATCAAGTAAAATTGCCAAAGATAAGGCACCCATATAATCTAATTGACAATTTGAGCATGAGTAATTTTCTCTCTCATCAAAAAGGAGTAAAAGTTCAATTTTGAAAAAAAATATAACAAATATTTTTCAAAATTAAAATAAATCCGGGTCCCTAAATTTGTCAAAAATCGATCTTCGGCTCCCATATTTGTTAAACTTAGTCTGTCACCAAAAATTGTCAACAGTTAAACTTTTGGTGACAAGAGAAAATCATTCATACCCAACATCTATGTAGTTAAAGGTGCCAAAGGCACGCGTCTAGGTGCTCATGCGCTAGGCGAGGCACAACAAAATCGGAAAAAAAAAAGTTGGCCTAAACTGGCCCAAAAATAGTTGTCTAATGATGACTATTCCATGTTTTTGCAGTGAAACACACTGTGAGGTGGGACTTTAAGCTATATGGATTGTGTTTTTTTTTAATTTTATGTTTCTAGCTTTCAGGTATGATAACCATCATAAAGTTATAAACTTTTCTTTGAAGATGCATGATATATAACATGAATTACCAGGCATATGTATCAGGTTCTTTGTGGTACTCAAAAGACACAAAAACCTCAACTTATGTATGATTTTTTTTAATCATTTTAAGGTTTGGATTATGTTCCGTTTCACATTATCGACTCCGCTGCAACGCGCGGGTTTCCCACTAGTTACCTTTATTATACCTTTTCCCCTTTGTTGCCTTTGCATTTTGGGGAGTTGAGGTTTGGCTTTTTTGGACAATATTTTCTGGTCAAACTTGTGATTGTAGATATGTTGACCTTCATTTTCTTACCATTTTGGTTGTAATTAGGACTAAGATTAGGTTTCACACAATGTTTGATATATTTGACTATAGGTTAATTTTATAAAATGCCCTTCAAACAAAATCAACGAATAATTTTCTAATGAAATCACAATTAGGAATTTATTATAAAAAGTAAGTTATATTGTAAAGGTATGTGAATCAAAGAATATAAATGATGGGGAGAGTACGTGTTTTATTTGATGATATGGATTTCAAAATAGGATTCCTATACTTAATATTGGATATTCAACCTTTAGGAATCCTACTATAGTATTAAGTTACTAATGCTACATGGAATAGAATGGAGCCCTTAGGAACTTCATTGTGTTATATCAACGACATTTAAGCACATTAGTGCCACATAAATAATAGCGCTCTCCCATCCCCTTTTAACACGCTCTCCCCTCCCCCTTTAACACCCAAGAAATTGGGTTAAACCCCCTCCCCCCTCCCAATTATTCTTTTGGTTTTAAAGGGTTAGAGTGAAGTGGGTTCACATTTCAGTCGTTGCTCCTCGTTATTGTGCTGGTGAGTTAGAGTGAAGTGGGTCCACATTTCAGTCGCTGCTCCTCGTTATTGTGATGGTGATCCTTCAATGGCGCCTAGGCAATAGGGGGGGGGGGGGGGGGGGTATTGGTTGAGACTGAGCTAGGCCTACAGTGAAGATCGCTTAATAAACGAGCCCAGGCCCAGTCATCATATCGCGAGCTTAACTAGTCTTGTGAACCTAAAGGAGCCTATTATTTATACAAAAATATAAGATCTGTATATTATATATACATATTATTATATATAGTTGTGATAAAAATAGTTAAATGATAAATATGTGTATACATATATATATACACACAATCATAATTATACATGTATATAGAATTATTGAATAACTAATAAGCAATAAACAAGCTAGGCCTAGACAAGCTCGAGCTTTTGCCTTTAAAATTGACAGATTTTTTACTTAATGTTTCAAAATCTTACCCTTATTTTATTTACATACTTAATTTTGAAACTTTAAGTATAAAATCGGCAATTTTAAAGGCAAAGGATACGGCCTAAAATTGAATATAAATATAAATAACAAAACTTGTAATTTACCCTTATTTTATTTACATACTTAATTTCATCAAAAATATTTGCAATAATTTATGTGTGTTATCTATAAACAAGTATAAAGTTTCTAGATAATATTTAGGTTAAACTTACTTATTTGTTATGCTACAACTCATGAATCTTATCTGGTTTCACAAAAGTGTATTTTATATTAATTATAGGACCTTTAATACATCAAATATTAATAAAATAATTATACTAGATTATGTATAAAGTTAAAATTTTAATTTTATTAATTCTAAAGTACTAAATTTTGTCTTGAAATATAACATAATTAAAATTTGAATATATAAAAACAAATTCTAAGAGTTAATTACACCGTTAGTCTCTGTAGTTTGTAGAAAGTAACAACCTCAGATACTAATAGTTTAAAGTAACAATCTAAAGCTTTAACGTTTGATTTTGTAACATCCTGGGGCCTTAAGGCTAACTGTCGTTGAAAACTAACTAAAAACTTAATACCCTACCTTAAACTTGGAGAAACCATAGGGACTATCCATGTTATTAAGCATAAGATTAACTCTTGTAATATTTAAAACATAATTTTTCTTTTTCTCTTATTATTTAACTAAACTTTTTAATTATTTAATTAAAACATTTTTTAAATGGTTAAACGTAATTAACATAATTAACGTAATTAAAACTAATTTGAATTTTTGAAGTCACTTCCGTAATTAGCTTATATGTAAATTAGCAAGTTTATACGTAAAGTAACTGTTTTTTGATCATTGAAAACCAAAACCGAACCGTCAAAAAATATAACAAAACTGAACCGCTATTACAGTTTGGTTCCGGTTCCGGTACAATTTCACGGTTTGAGTCTTTTAGGCCCAACCCCTTTATTCAAGTTTTCAAACATATACACACCAAAATAAATTCAAGAAGCTACAACCAAATAAATACATGATGCACAAGGGAAAAAATAAAAGCTACATCATATAATTATAACTAAAAAATAGTTGCTGTAAAAGTGTCATTTCACATTAGAGGTGTCCAAAATAAATTGCTAGTCTCCAGTTCACAAAAAGCAAAAAGTTGTCCAAAATATTCTTAAAACAAGTTGTCCAAAACTAAATCAAAATAGCTAAACATAGTACTTCTATCATAGCAAAATGAAAACTAGCTGTGTTGAAATAATATTTTTACGACCATTTTTTATGCGTGTATATATGCATATTTATTTATTTATTTATATATTAAAAAGGTAAGTTATGGCCCGGTTCGATTTTTTACGATCTTTTTTTTTATAAATTGTAAACCAAACCGTTCAATACGGTTTCAAACTTTTGAAACCGACCGACCGAAAGTTTTGAAAAAAAAATCGAGCGTAAAATCAAATCGAATGTGAACACCCCTATTATTTTATATTCAAACATTATTTAAAGCTAGTTTTATATAATTAGAACTAGATAATCTTTTAGAATATATAACATTTTTCACCATTTTAAAAATTATTTAGTTCAATAATTTAAAAAAATTAGTTAAATAAAAATAGAAAAAATAACAATTGTGTTTTAAATATTATAAGAGTTAATTGCGAGGTAAGTCCCTGTGGTCTTCCAAATTAACAAGATTGGGTACTAAGTTCTGAAATGACGAAAATACCCTAAGTTTTTAGTTAGTATTTAACAACTGTTAGTCTTAAGGCCCTAGAATGTTACAAAATCAAACGTGAAAACCTCAACCTGTTTCTTTAAACTATTAGTACACAAGATTGTTACTTTCCACAAACCATATGAAGGGATTAACAGTGTATTTAACTCAAGGCATGAGATCAAATACAAACTCTTATGTTTGTAAGAACCATAAGAACCAATACATAATTGACAAGTGTTATTCAATTAAAAATTAGTTTTGGGGTAATTTAGACATTTTGACCCTATTTATTTATAATAATTAAAATTAATTATCAAAATATCCCTAAATCCATTCAGATTAATTCAAACCAAAATTTGAATTTTTGTAACATATTCAGATCAAACCAACCTGCAGGAACCACCAATACAAAAAACATAAGCACACCCACATAAACGACATTAGCACAATCAAAAAAGGAACTTCCATTATTAGCACTCTCGATTCAATAAAAAAAAAGGAACTTCCATTATCAACGACCTTAACACAATCAAAAAACGACATTAGCATAACGTAAGACCATCCACATTATCAGCATTCTCGTTTCAATCAAAAAAGGAACTTCCATTATCAACAACATTAGCACAATAAAAAAACGACATTAGCACAATCAAATAACGATATTAGCACAATCAAAAAACGACATTAGCACAATCAAATAACGACATTAGTACAATAAAAAAACGACATTAGCACTCTCTTAACACCACCGTCTGGGCATCCGACGATAACACCAACAAAACAACATTAGCACAATAAAAAGACGACATTCCAACGAATTTATTTCTAAATAGGCTCCCAATAACAACACAAAAGGAAGAAAAAATAACAATAGATACTATTACATAACTAACACAATTTCATTTTTTTTTAATTTTATAAACAACACATATTGTTCTATACAAGCACAATTTCATTTTTTTATTTTATAAACAACACATACTGTTACATACTAGCACATTTTGTTTTTATTTTATAAACACATACTAGCACAATTTCATAATTATTACATAATTAGCACAATTTCATTTTTTTTTTATTTTATAAACAACACTTACGGTTACATACTAGCACAATTTCATATTTTTGTTTTAATTTTGTAAATAACACATACTATTAGACCATCCGTAGTGGGGCGTTATTTTAAAAAAAAAATGAAAAAAAAACGCCTAAAAACGCCCCCCACCCATTACACCGGGCGTTTTCCGGCGTTATAATTGAAAAAAAGGCATCCCGGCGTTTTAAAAAAAAAAAACGCTGCATAGTTTACATGGGGTTTGCATGTGGCCAATGAGATTGTTCCAAGTAAGTTTGACTAAATCCTTTTCTCTGACATACTTTACTTTCCTCTTTCTTTTTTTCTTTTTTTAATCCTTTTCTAGCCAATGGGAGGCTTCCAAGTAGTTTCCTTTTCTTTTTAAACATGCACAGGGACCGAAATATCACATGACCATTTTTTTTTCTAATTGGAAGGGGCGTTATTGGAATAATGCCCCACTACGCCACTTTTAGAATAATGCCCCATGCTGACTGGGATGACACGTGTCGAATAATGCCCCATGGTGGGGGTATTATTTTTCTAAACCACTACGGGTGGTCTTACATAACTAGTAGAAAACAAATTTATTTATAAATAGGCTCCCAATAACAACACAAAATGAAAAAAAATAACAACACATAAGAATTACATAATAAAATAAGAACATACGTATAGATTTAAAATTAACACAATACATTTTCATATTAGCACATTCCAACTACGTAACTAGCACAATTATAAAACATCTTTTTGTAACTTTTTAAAAGTCATTTTTATAAATAAAAAAGTATAGCAATATGGTACTCATATTAAAGATAAAAAAAATACTTGATTTTATGGTATAATTTTTTTCCAAAATTAATTAAATATATAAAAGATATTTTAGTTTATAAAACTTGGTGGAATTAGTATTTTATGGGAAATGACTAAATTACCCTAACTTGATAATATTAATTATTAATTATAGGGGTTTTATTTGTAATCAATATCAACCCTTAATTTAAACTATCAATGGCTCAGATCTGTTCTTACGGTTCTTACAGTTAACACTGTTTGTACAGGATATCAACCCTTTAACTCAAAACTAACATACTTTTATACACAGATAAAAACCAAATAAAAGACTTAAACAGTGAAATGTCACGGTTCCTTTTGTTTACTCCAATAGCATCAAATTTTAATTATTTTAATAGTTACCAAATGTTAATTCGTTTGAAAAAAAAAATCCTACAAAGCACAAACAAAACGCTATCACTATGTGTTAGTCGACATAGGATTTAAAAAAAAAAAACTATATGTTATATATCTTGAATATCAAATTTTTATCTAAGAAAATTACACAGAATTATTGATTACGAATAGTAAATGTAAAAGGGCACAATAAGTATGAAAATCTTTATTTTGATAAATCAATCTTTATATTCAATGCTATTCATATTTCCCTTGGGACCTCTTATGACCAAAAGATTGTTGGTACATTTGGTGGCGTTAGATTACTTTGCTGGGTCATTTATTTTGGTCTTCCTTACAAATATGGTAGCATTAGTTTATTGGAAATGATATCGTTATATAATGGCTTTTATCTCAAATCAAGTATGTGATTAATATAATTTAACTACCTGAGATTAAAAAAATCAAATAAAAACAAAAATACTATAAAACAAACAAAAACAAAAAAAAAACTATAAAAATTAACTTGTGCCACACGATTAAAAAAATCAAATAGAGTAAACTTCTATTTTGCTCCTTTTGGTTTGATCGCTTTAACGGTTCTGCTCAAATCATTTAAAAACGGTCATTTTCCTCCGATAGTTTAGTATGTTTTTCCCATTTTGCTCCTCGCCTCTAACTCCATCCAAATTGTTTGTTAACTGAAAGGGTATTTTGGTAACTTCAATTATAAAACCAATGGTATTTTAGTAATTTTAAAGATAAAGATTTAATTATTTATTAGATTTATATACATACATGTATATAAAATATAAAAGAAAGAGTATCTCCATCTCTCTCATCCCTTTCACTACCACCACCACCACCATGTGACATCACAACCATAAGTCACTGCCTCACCACCACCCAAAATCACCACCATTACCCAAACCATACAAATACAAATACTCCCTCTCATCTCTCTTTCTCTCTCTCTCTCTCTACATGTTTCCCTCTATCTTCACCATCACCCAAACCAGCACCACCATCAGCCACCGCCTCACCACCACTTGTCAGTGACCGCCTCGCCAACCACCACCACCACCACAATCCTTCGCAACACCAGATCCAGAACTTGACACCTCAACTCAACCAGATTAGTACCTGCCGCTCCATCTCAACCACCACAACCCTTAACCTTCTTTTACCAACCAAATCTAGAACCTATCAGATCTGAAACCCCAACTAGGCAACCAAAAAGAGAAACGACTACATACGACCAAACCCTAACCACCAAATATGGTTTCAGTTCTAGTTTCAGAAAATTCAATGGGTTCGGTGAGGTGAAGGCCGCCAAAGATGATGGTAATGGTTGAGGTGCGGTGATAGAGGTGGTGGTGGGTGTTTAGAGGCGATGCGACAATCGCGATGGGGGAGAGAGATGAAACAAAGTGTGTTGGGTGGGTGGGTTGTGGTTCCGGTGGTCGATAGGAGGTGGTTGTGGTGGCAGTGGAAATGGGAGGGGCGGTGGTGATGGTCTGCAGGTTGAGGAGAGAAAAGAGTTAGAGAGATATGTTAATGTGTGTGTATAGTAATAATAAATACTTATGTTTTTTTATTTTTCATTTTCAATAAAAGAAGGATTTTGGAGTTGATAATAAACAAATTAAAACTTATATGTAAATTTACTTAAATACCCTTACTTTTAACTAAATTTTTTAATCTGGTTAGATCTGTGGAGCAAAGTGGCGACAAGATCGAAACATCAAGGAGGAAAATGGACGTTTTTAAATGATTGGGGCAAAACCGTTAAAGTAATCAAACCACAGGGAGCAAAACGAAAGTTTACTCAATCAAATAAAAACAAAAAACTATAAAAATTAGCTTGTGTCACACATTCACATTCACATGTAGGAGAAGGATGGAATTTGGATGCAAATGCATCTCAATTCATTCAAACTCACCCAAATTTCCTAATTGTATATGAAATTATGGATTTTAAATCAATTTTATAGTTCTTATTGTGACCCTCCCCAACAATTCATTACCCCTAAACAGATTCAAAGCTCGTATCGATTTTGATGTTATATGTGTCAACTTTTAAGTTTTTTGTAAAATGTGAAGTATTCCTCATACGTCGCTTACAGTACATACCTTCATGAGATGACACAAAAATTACTTTTCTAGGTAAGATCTAATCAACTCTTAACCCAATTTTCAAAGTCACAAATCAAGTAGATCTAATCAGTTCTAAAACCAATTTCACAATCACAAATCAAGTTGATATAATCAATTCATAGAATTTAGAAGTGATCGCCAAAACACAAAGTGATTCGAAACATAAATAGCAAATCAAGTAATTTATGTGCATCTTAAACCAAAATCAAGGACATATAAGAGAATCACGGAACATTCATTCATATGCTTATATAATCAACCGACATAAACTTTTAACGATCCTAAAAGCAATTACTAAATCGAAGCATATAAATCAACTCAAACAAATTAAGTATTAAATAGGCACATATAGCAAATCGGCATCGACTTACTTTGTAGAGGCAAAAACCAAGCCAATTTGTAAAGATTCACGAGGTTATAGAAAAAATGATGAGAAAATTTATAATTACCGTAAGCCATGTATCGCCAATTTGAGCTTTTTGCACTTGTGTTCAGAGAGACTTTGTCTTACGAATGAACGCCCAAAATCAACCCTTAAAATATATGTGTAACATGTGCTAGGTGGCTTATGAATCAACGCCCAAAATCAACCCTTAAAATTTATCTATACGCTTGTAGTATTTTGCCAAGTAAACTAAGTAAATCCTTGACGATGTCGTTTTGTGTTCACGTGTTCCATTACTATAATACCTTTTATTTAGAGTTAATTGCTTGGATAGTCCCTGTGGTTTCACGTTTTTTCACGTTTAGTCCCCACATTTTGGAAATAGCAGGGATGCTCCCTATGGTTTGTTATTATGTTACTCGGATAGTCCCCTAAGTAATTATCAGTTAGTTTGGTATGAAATTACTAAATTGTCCTCCTCCTTCTCCACACCACCACCACCACTCACTAAACCTTATCCTCCACCCAACCCACACCTGCAAACACTTCATATTCCTCCCCTGCAAACGCCTTCTTCTTCGTTGATATGCCCAGCCCGATCCGGTTATGTCACACCCCGATATTTCCACATATTTCTGGTGGGCCCGGTGGGGAGTATCGTGACGTAGTTGATATCATCATAGACAATTAACACAATTATAGCACAGCGGAAGGCTTGGAAGTTTAAATACTATTACAATCCATAGTGTCCAAAGTTCAAAACAAAAGAATAAACAGACTGATTGTAATAGAGATCCAAAGGCGGATCATAAAATCAAATACATAAAACTGAGTTTAACATACTTCAGGCATCTAGGGATTTGCAAGATCCTCTTATTATATGCCAAGTAGCTCCAGCCTAGTTTCGAGAGGTACATGTCACTTAGTCTTTGGAAAATACGTCAGTTTTCACTGGTAAATACAATTAACTGACTCATTTGAAAAGAGTTTATGAAAATTAGTTTAGGCGCACAAGGCACAAAATCATTTATAACTTGGGACAATTTATATTAAAATCTTGTATACAGATTTACACGTTTGTCATACAATTGGGGCCGGTTTGGAAGCCGGTCATGATTAACCGACTCACCACTTATAAAACCCACAAATGAGTTATCCCTAACTTGTGGGTAATTTAATATTTAGCATTTGCATCTGTCAGGTGTATGCCTACACCCCGTGCATAAGTCATGGCCATTAATAATTTTTAATGAGCCGAGGATATCCAGGACACGGTTGTTAACCCCCAATGTTTATGTTATCAAACAAAACAGATTAAAACGGGTTATGCGGATTTATTAAATCACAATCCGACTAAATAATCCCATACCCGACCAAGCGGTGATAATTTACCGTATCCCAAGCCTGTATAGGGAAAATAAGTTAAAAGTATTTACCTGAGTTAGTATGCAAGAAAATGCTACTCAGTCGTATATTCTTAAGACCTTATGCAAATATCTTCTACCAAGCTACTTAATATGTAAGGAAGGTTTTATTAACCTATTAGGATACTAACGGGTCTTATTTAAGTCAAAGACTTAGACCGGTTAGTTATAAAGATATTTTACGGTTCGAAACGCTAGATTAAGCGGAGACCGGAATGGAATGTAATTTAGACCCAACAAGTATGAATACTTGTATAATATGGGTAAACTAAATACATTCTGGATTGTGAAGTTTGAATGACAAGGTTAAACCCGTTTCGGCTAATTTATGCAAACTAGTTACATAAACCGAATCGAACGCGTATAAGCATAACGTGTCACACCCCGACCACGTAGAACATACAAAACGTGGCGGAAACGTCGGGGAGTGTTGTAACAGAATTAATTGTTTCAAATCCATGGCAATTAAAGTTTCGTTTTATTAATCAAACAAGAGAGTTACATTGTTTTAAACAAGAAACAAAGAGTATATAACAAAAATTAACTAGTTCTTGTCTCGTTTTAAGTCAGTAAGGCACAGGTCCGCCTAAGTATGTCTTGATAAGTCCTATGCATCATCTCCTGAAAACACATGTGAAAATAGGTACGTCAGCATAAAAATGCCTGTGAGATACATAGGTTTTGAGAAAATAGGATTCATGACTTATGTTTGAGAAAGTGTTTAGTCATGAACCTTGTAATTTGCTTTGTCTTGTAAATCATTTGAAAAACGATAAGATCAGATGATATGTATAAATAAGAGACAAATGTATGGTTAAATGATTAACCATGTAAAATGAGTTTGTATAAGATAAGTTGTTTGTAAATCAATGTCTTGTGAAAAGTATGTTATTTGTATAAAATGTTATATGTCTCAAACTGAAATGATTCAAATAACGCTACCATATGTAATACCATACAAGCACTTATATATAGGAAGTACCAGCGGCGTATCCACCATACTTGTATCATATTACACACGCCTCGTTACTTAATCACTTAATCAAACCAAACTACCAAAGTAAAATGTTCATGTTTAATGTAAATCATGTAATGTGTATCCAAAATGTAAGCATGTGATGAATAACAAATGTACTAAGTATGCAACAAAGAACATACATAGCATAAAGTGTAATGTATAACAATGTACTAAGTATGCAACAAAGAACATACATAGCATAAGTGTAATGTAAAACAATGTACTAAGTATGCACACAATGGACATACATAGCATGAAATGAAATGTAGGACGATGTACTAAGTACGCACCCAATGGGCATACATAGCATGTAATGTAAAACGATGTACTAAGTACGCACACAATGGGCATACATAGCATGAAATGTAATGAAATCATGTACTATAATGTACTAACGAACATAGCAGGTATATGATGTGAAAACATGGAAAGCATGAAAGTAACAAGTAGGCACATGTGATTCCACCCCAAAACGTTTGGAAAACAGTAAAAGAGGGGTCTATGTACTCACTTGAGATTGCTCAGAAGTCCTAAGATAACCACCAAGCAATGCTAGAGATCACGGATATCAAACGGCACCTAATATAGGTAACTATGTTAATAAACCGGACCTAAACCGGAGGATCGGATAGAATGAGGGTTTGTAAACCAAACGAGTATGGAGACTCGTGTAGTATGGTTTAACAAAGCCTACATACTAAATGAAACTTAACCTAAGTGTTTGTGACCCATTACGACCCGTTTAGGTAGCTTATGCTACTTTAACGCGTCGTTCGCGTAAAACGCGTCCGGAGCGCCTAACTAGTCCTATGACAAGTAAAATATGCCTTAACATGTCTAATATGGTTGTCAAATCAGTTTAGATGTCAAAAGTTATGTTACATATGTTTAAAACAAATTTTGGCATCAAAGGGGTATTTTGGTAATTTACCTAAGGCATATAAACTACCTATCATACAACTACTTAAACGAAGCGACCATAAGGTATAACCTCGGAAGGTTATTCCCTATATACTATGGTCACCTAATGTGTTTGGTCGGATCCTAAAGATCGACCAAATGGGTCGGGTTCGAAAGTATAAGCGATTGTTTAGATCGCTTACCTTACGACCCTAGACAACGTGGTAATCAGTAGGCATAGTCATAAGGGACTATAACCATCGTGATTACAATCACGTTGCGAAGTTCAAACGAACTTCGCATTGACCATACATTGGTCAACGCAGAAAATCAAACAAAGTTTGACTTTCGGACTCGAAAAGCAATAAAAGAACGAAGGAATACTTACGAAGGGTCCCCGAATGCTAATCTTGATTCAAGTAGCTCAGGTATGAAACAAAGGTTTCAACTTAGAGCTCCTCAAATCAGATTCTAGTGAGGAATGAGTGAAGTGGGTGTTGGGTATTTATAGATTTTCCCGAACCGTTAGGATCGTTTCTTGGAGAAGAGGGAATGATCACATCCCTACACTTGTTGGAATGTTGTGGTTACTGAATTTGGCCACCATAAGAGTTTAACATGTGGCACTTGACCTTTGGGAAGTGTTATGGGCTGCTAACTTGTGTTAAAAATGACCTTTGCTGATCAGAAGGGGCCTAGCGTGACGCTAGGGGGGCTAGGCGTCGCGCTAGGGGTCCCCTGATCAGCAAACACTTTCAAATGCTCACCTTTCAGTCCCCGTTGCGTATTCAGGCCATTTCCGACGTGTTTAAGGCTCGTTAAATCATTTTCAAGGCTCCACAAGGATTCCTAAACATTGTGGACATGAAACATGCTCAAAAATATGCCGGATGTTGGTTCGTTTGGTCGTACGATCGCGATGTTCGGTTAATTACGACGGAATGCGCATAAGCGCGAGAAACGATCTAAATTGCGTGACGAATGGATTTTTCTTATGCCAAACACTAAAATAAAATATTTTAGTGCTTACATAAATTTTTGGATGTCCAGATGTATTCAGAACGAAAGTTATGCGCGAAAGTGCAAACTTGTGCACTTTTTGACACTTTTAGTCCCTGAATGACCCAAAAGTTTATTTTAGCATACCGAACCCCTCAAAGCCTATTTCTAAGCTATGTAAAGGATATTTATGGTATGTTTAACTTATGGTCATGTTCCGGAATGTTCGTTACAGTTCAAATTGGCATACTTTCGTAGTTTGTCAAGTTTAGTCCCTGTAAGCGAATTAACTTGTTTTTGCCATACCAAAGCCTTCAAAACTTATTTCTAAGTTATGTAAAGGTTATTTAAGGTATGTTAAGCCTATGTCACTATTCCGGAGTGTTTGTTGCATTAAACTGGTTATATTTACGCATTAGTGCGCGTATAACCTTCCAGAAAGCGATTTAGAGCTTGAAATCGAACAAGAGTTGATATGTGCAAAAGATACACATATTTATACAAGTCCAAAGTATGAAATACAATATTTCATTGGTTTGGTATTTGTTTGATGGTCGCAGTGACACAGGTGTCACAGTCTCCCCTACTTTAGGAAATTTCGTCCCGAAATTAATTCGTAGGAGTCTGTCTATGACTTTGTGTTAAGTAACAATCAAAGATAAGCAAGGCATAATCCTGTTATTTCTCTTTAACGGACATTTTTCAGAAATGAAAAATGAACGGAGTTATTTTCAACAGGCATTCTTCAGAAACGAGAAAGAACAGAATGAGTCATTATCCACAACCTCTTCAGAAACGAAAATGAACGGAACGAGTCATTTTCCACAACCTCTTCAGAAACGAAAATGAACGGAACGAGTCATTTTCCACCACTTCTTCAGAAACGAAAATGAACGGAACGAGTCATTTTCCACAATTTCATCAGAAACGAAAATGAACGGAACGAGTCATTTTCCACCACTTCTTCAGAAACGAAAATGAACGGAACGAGTCATTTTCCACAACCTCTTCAGAAACGAAAATGAACGGAACGAGTCATTTTCCACAATTTCATCAGAAACGAAAATGAACGGAACGAGTCATTTTCCACCACTTCTTCAGAAACGAAAATGAACTGAACGAGTCATTTTCCACAACCTCTTCAGAAACGAAAATGAACGGAACGAGTCATTTTCCACCACTTCTTCAGAAACGAAAATGAACGGAACGAGTCATCTTCCACGATTTCTTCAGAAACGAAAATGAACAGAATGAGTCATTTTCCACAAATTCTTCAGAAATGAAAATGAACAGAATGAGTCATTTTCCACAATTTCTTCAGAAATGAAAATGCACGGAATGAGTCATTTCTAGACACACGACCAAACTTGCTGTGGTTTCTGTGCACTGAATTTCATAATTATGTATGCATCCATAATTACGCAATTCCTTGCACAGTCCGCACAATTTGTCTTGTAATATGAAGGGGAGGAAAATCAAACCTGTGATGAGTGTGACTAGGCTACCATAGGGTCCTTTTAATTAGATCGACAAATGATCTTTTTAATTAGGCCACCAAGGAGTCCTTTCAGCTATATCATCACCTGATATTCCTAACCAGATTTTTGGATCAATCTGTTTAACTAGACCACTCAAGGGTCTAATTATGGAATAGTACAATATAATCCAAGGGTCTTTACTATTACGTAAAAGCCCATTGAGGATTTAATATAGTACCTTTGGATATCCTACTATGAATCCCTCATACGAAGATATGGAAGATTCTACTAGGATTTGGATAACAAAACTTGGATTACACAAAAACATAAAAGGAAACACATAAGCACATAATCACATAGTTGTTTAATTGTTATTAACTTGTTATCGTTTGAAAATGGATATGGAAACCAGTCAATGGACTTCAATGTCCTTTGGGATCTATCTGAAAAGATAGGAAGATCTCCCAAAATTCGATTTTGTTTTCAAAGAAACGTAATATTCGAATTACGGAACACAAAAATTTTAGGATTTACGGAAATACCCTTAGGTACCCTATTAAAGATTTATAGTGGTACTTTGGGTATTCGTCCAGTGTTGTAACTTGCGTTTTGTACTTCGTTTCCTTGGAAGAAACGGGTACTTAGGAATTTCGTGGAAAACGCAAGAGATCATAAAATAGAAAACTTTGGGTGGGTAGTTTGCTTTTCAAGGAATACGATTCCTTAATTGTCGGTATTGTAAGGGATATGTTTATACATGCAACCACATAAACATATTAAAAATGTAAATGAAAGATTTATTTATAACAACAATAACAACAACTGTTTCATAGATCGTGATAACAAAAGAAAATAATACACAAGGCTCGATTATTTTCTAAACAGCGTTATCTTCTGTCGGTCAGATACTCATCCCTGTGCTGGATTTGCATTAGCAAGCTTTGGGCAATTTCTTCGGAAATGACCCATCTCGCCACAATTGTAGCAAGAACCTGGTGGAAAGCGAGCTTGAGCAGGATTGTTGTCAGCTTGATTTGGTGCAATTGCTGCTACGCAAACCTTTGCTGTATGACCTTTACGTCCGCAAATTTGGCATTCGCGGCACTTCACATTAGCATGATGATGAAGGTTACATTGGTTGCACAAGGGTGAAGTTCCATTGTATGGCTTCCTAGTAGGGGGTTGAGCAGGTTGATTGGGGACGGCTTGATCATTGTGAGTAACCATGGCGAAGTTCTGAGAAGCCTTTCGCTTCTTTGACTTCTTAGGGGATCCAGTCTGTTCATCCATGGTCTTTGATTCCTCGATTTGTTTCGATTCCTCAACCGGTTTCTTGTCACCCTTTCGGAAAAGCTTACGTTTCCTGATCTGAGATTTAGTCAAGGTTGCAGCTAGCTCAATGGCCTGCCTAACCGTAGTGGGGTTACTACCAGTAACAATGTCTTGAACTGAGTCAGGGAGACCATCATTGTATTTTTCGATCGCCTTATCCAGAGGCGTAACCATGGTAGGACACAACAGGCTCAGCTCCTCATATCGATCAGTGTAGGCTCGATGTTCACCGCTGTCTTGTTTAAGATCGTCGAATTCCCTTTCCAAGGCCCTGATCTCGTGACGAGGGCAGAATTCCTTCATCATCAGTGCTCGAAGTTCTTCCCACGTTTGAGCCAGTGCCACTTCGGCACCCCTATCTCTCACCACACCGTTCCACCACGTCAAAGCTCGTTTCTTGAAGACACTAGATGCGAAATCTACCTTTCGCTCGTTTGGACATTGAACATGCCTGAAGGTGCTCTCTAGACTCTCGAACCATTGCAGAAGTGCAGTCGCTCCTTGAGACCCAGAAAACTTTGATGGCTTAGCCGAGTTGAACGTCTTGAAGTTGCAGAGGGCATTAATGTTGTTGAGGGCTTGGTTACATTGGGCAACGATGTTCGGGATTGCAGCAGTTATTTGCTGTGTAATGACAACTGCCAGATCTTCAATAGATACCGGATTTTCGCGTCGAGGAGGCATTCTAAAAGGGGAAACATGAAATGAAACGAGTGAGAGAATTAGACGAAAAGAATGAGATGAACAAATCTGATGAAAGCAAGGTTAGTGGTCATTTGTTTGTTACTACAAAGCAACAAACGACCCCGGTGATTTATCAAAGTAAATAGGTCAAAAGTAATGTATCGCGAAGACATGCTCGCCTATAAGTGAACACTCATCCCAAGAATTCCCAGGTAAGCACAACTGGTCTCGCGTCTGATGAGATATATACGAAGTGCTTGCCTAGACAGAAAACCCAGAATACAGGCATTCACCCTTCCAGTTTGCACGTGTTCACATTATTTAAAACCCAAAACCTTGACGAGATTTTGAAAACTCAAAGGGGTTCAAAACCTTGCAATAGAGGGTTCAAAACCTAGTAATCAATCATCCTAGAACAGATGATTAGTTTTCAAAGCGGTTTTGAAATTTATGTTCTTGTTGTGGTCGTCACCCAAGGATAGGTGACAGTATTGTTTTATGACTAAACGCAAGTAAACTCGCGTTAGGGTCCTAAGAAGGTTATAGACTAGGTCAAAGTATTACTAATAACCTAATTCCCTATAACCATTGGCTCTGATACCAACTTTTCTGTCACACCCCGACCACGTAGAACATACAAAACGTGGCGGAAACGTCGGGGAGTGTTGTAACAGAATTAATTGTTTCAAATCCATGGCAATTAAAGTTTCGTTTTATTAATCAAACAAGAGAGTTACATTGTTTTAAACAAGAAACAAAGAGTATATAACAAAAATTAACTAGTTCTTGTCTCGTTTTAAGTCAGTAAGGCACAGGTCCGCCTAAGTATGTCTTGATAAGTCCTATGCATCATCTCCTGAAAACACATGTGAAAATAGGTACGTCAGCATAAAAATGCCTGTGAGATACATAGGTTTTGAGAAAATAGGATTCATGACTTATGTTTGAGAAAGTGTTTAGTCATGAACCTTGTAATTTGCTTTGTCTTGTAAATCATTTGAAAAACGATAAGATCAGATGATATGTATAAATAAGAGAAAAATGTATGGTTAAATGATTAACCATGTAAAATGAGTTTGTATAAGATAAGTTGTTTGTAAATCAATGTCTTGTGAAAAGTATGTTATTTGTATAAAATGTTATATGTCTCAAACTGAAATGATTCAAATAACGCTACCATATGTAATACCATACAAGCACTTATATATAGGAAGTACCAGCGGCGTATCCACCATACTTGTATCATATTACACATGCCCCGTTACTTAATCACTTAATCAAACCAAACTACCAAAGTAAAATGTTCATGTTTAATGTAAATCATGTAATGTGTATCCAAAATGTAAGCATGTGATGAATAACAAATGTACTAAGTATGCAACAAAGAACATACATAGCATAAAGTGTAATGTATAACAATGTACTAAGTATGCAACAAAGAACATACATAGCATAAGTGTAATGTAAAACAATGTACTAAGTATGCACACAATGGACATACATAGCATGAAATGAAATGTAGGACGATGTACTAAGTACGCACCCAATGGGCATACATAGCATGTAATGTAAAACGATGTACTAAGTACGCACACAATGGGCATACATAGCATGAAATGTAATGAAATCATGTACTATAATGTACTAACGAACATAACAGGTATATGATGTGAAAACATGGAAAGCATGAAAGTAACAAGTAGGCACATGTGATTCCACCCCAAAACGTTTGGAAAACAGTAAAAGAGGGGTCTATGTACTCACTTGAGATTGCTCAGAAGTCCTAAGATAACCACCAAGCAATGCTAGAGATCACGGATATCAAACGGCACCTAATATATGTAACTATGTTAATAAACCGGACCTAAACCGGAGGATCGGATAGAATGAGGGTTTGTAAACCAAACGAGTATGGAGACTCGTGTAGTATGGTTTAACAAAGCCTACATACTAAATGAAACTTAACCTAAGTGTTTGTGACCCATTACGACCCGTTTAGGTAGCTTATGCTACTTTAACGCGTCGTTCGCGTAAAACGCGTCCGGAGCGCCTAACTAGTCCTATGACAAGTAAAATATGCCTTAACATGTCTAATATGGTTGTCAAATCAGTTTAGATGTCAAAAGTTATGTTACATATGTTTAAAACAAATTTTGGCATCAAAGGGGTATTTTGGTAATTTACCTAAGGCATATAAACTACCTATCATACAACTACTTAAACGAAGCGACCATAAGGTATAACCTCGGAAGGTTATTCCCTATATACTATGGTCACCTAATGTGTTTGGTCGGATCCTAAAGATCGACCAAATGGGTCGGGTTCGAAAGTATAAGCGATTGTTTAGATCGCTTACCTTACGACCCTAGACAACGTGGTAATCAGTAGGCATAGTCACAAGGGACTATAACCATCGTGATTACAATCACGTTGCGAAGTTCAAACGAACTTCGCATTGACCATACATTGGTCAACGCAGAAAGTCAAACAAAGTTTGACTTTCGGACTCGAAAAGCAATAAAAGAACGAAGGAATACTTACGAAGGGTCCCCGAATGCTAATCTTGATTCAAGTAGCTCAGGTATGAAACAAAGGTTTCAACTTAGAGCTCCTCAAATCAGATTCTAGTGAGGAATGAGTGAAGTGGGTGTTGGGTATTTATAGATTTTCCCGAACCGTTAGGATCGTTTCTTGGAGAAGAGGGAATGATCACATCCCTACACTTGTTGGAATGTTGTGGTTACTGAATTTGGCCACCATAAGAGTTTAACATGTGGCACTTGACCTTTGGGAAGTGTTAGGGGCTGCTAACTTGTGTTAAAAATGACCTTTGCTGATCAGAAGGGGCCTAGCGTGACGCTAGGGGGGCTAGGCGTCGCGCTAGGGGTCCCCTGATCAGCAAACACTTTCAAATGCTCACCTTTCAGTCCCCGTTGCGTATTCAGGCCATTTCCGACGTGTTTAAGGCTCGTTAAATCATTTTCAAGGCTCCACAAGGATGCCTAAACATTGTGGACATGAAACATGCTCAAAAATATGCCGGATGTTGGTTCGTTTGGTCGTACGATCGCGATGTTCGGTTAATTACGACGGAATGCGCATAAGCGCGAGAAACGATCTAAATTGCGTGACGAATGGATTTTTCTTATGCCAAACACTAAAATAAAATATTTTAGTGCTTACATAAAATTTTGGATGTCCAGATGTATTCAGAACGAAAGTTATGCGCCAAAGTGCAAACTTGTGCACTTTTTGACACTTTTAGTCCCTGAATGACCCAAAAGTTTATTTTAGCATACCGAACCCCTCAAAGCATATTTCTAAGCTATGTAAAGGATATTTATGGTATGTTTAACTTATGGTCATGTTCCGGAATGTTCGTTATAGTTCAAATTGGCATACTTTCGTAGTTTGTCAAGTTTAGTCCCTGTAAGCGAATTAACTTGTTTTTGCCATACCAAAGCCTTCAAAACTTATTTCTAAGTTATGTAAAGGTTATTTAAGGTATGTTAAGCCTATGTCACTATTCCGGAGTGTTTGTTGCATTAAACTGGTTATATTTACGCATTAGTGCGCGTATAACCTTCCAGAAAGCGATTTAGAGCTTGAAATCGAACAAGAGTTGATATGTGCAAAAGATACACATATTTATACAAGTCCAAAGTATGAAATACAATATTTCATTGGTTTTGTATTTGTTTGATGGTCGCAGTGACACAGGTGTCACATAACGGGTAACCGAATGAACCATATACAAGTTCCATATATTATTATGCTTAAAATATGTTAAGACATCAGTAGGATGTCAACATATATGCCCAAAAAGAATTTAAAACAGAATTAAGCCTTATAAGGGCGTTTTGGTCATTTTAGGATTTATAAAAGAGGTTTATAAGTAAATTGATGTTCTGGTAAAAAACATTCTGTAAAAATATTTATTTTATGATGTTATAACAGTAAGGTATCATACATATGTATGGTTTACCATTTATGGCCAAACTATGCCCCGAAAGGGTATTTTGGTCATTTCACATATGCTTTTAAGGACAAAATTGGAAGTTTGAGTTCATGACTTATACCTACTATAAAAATATTAAAAATTCTTTACAAATTCAGTAGGTAATAAGTCTTGGTTTTAAACCATACTATGCACTTAATTAGCATAAAAGTCGATAATTGACGATATTTGCAAAGTTTATGTGATTCTGAGATTTTAACCAGCCTTGGATGGTCAAAACATTTTTATTTTTCATAATAAATCAGTAGGAAAAGGTTTTGCATGTTAATCATATGTAAAACACATTTTATTTGCAAAAAGGGCATTATCATCAATTATAGAATTTATACAAGAACTCAATGTTAAGGTTAGTATATAATTTGACTCTTCATTCCAAAAATTCCTAAAAGTGATATCATAACAGTAGGTTAAGAGTTTTGTGTCAAAATTTATGTTTAAGCATGATTCATGCATTAAAGGGTAATTTAGTCTTTATAAAAGCTAAATTTACGATCTTTTGCATAACATCACTTTAAGACCAGAATGTAAGTGCCAAAACAATTTAAATATGTTTACTAATCAGTACCTAATCCATTTGCATGTTTATTTATTCAAAAATCTCATTTTTAGATCATAAGGGCATTTTAGTCAACAATGAGCATAATAACGGAAACATGCATATAATTCATTTTAATAAGTGACCATGTAATATAACCTCAGAGGATTATACTACAATATTATATGGTCACAATGGAAGCTTAAATCATAAAGGAATTAAGCTAATTCGGGTCAGAACTGAAAGTCAAAGCAAAAGTCAACTTTTTGCGACTTTCGGTTGCGAACCGAGCTTAGACTTAGAATTGTCGGGTTGAACATGTTTAGACATATTCTAATAATAATTACCAAGTTATTTAAGTGACAATATATGATTCTTAACCTCTATATTATCAGTTTTGATTATTATTTGAAAATCTGACTAGTTTGACTTTTTGACTAATTACTCCGACAATTAACTAAGTAAACGTGATAATTAGGAGGTGACCTTTTGAGGGATTAACACCTACCTAATTACAATCACATAGCCATATTCGCCTCGAACAATAGCTGGACCGTTTAGGTCTAAACCGAAAGTCAAATCCGTTTTGCGGCAACTTTGACTTTCGGTCTTTAAACATATAAAAACGGAACTAGAGTGGCTAAGGAAACTTACAAAGGGTCCTATCTCGAACTTTAAACTCAGGGGAGCTTCCTTTTTGATCAGGAACCTCAAGAAAATGCTCAAGAAAGCTTAAGCAATAAGAAAGATGAGAATTTTTTAGTGAGCAAGGAAATGAGGCTGCACAAAGCCCCTCTTTATAGTTGAAGGAGCTTGTTTAGGATCATTCCAAGTGTTCTAGGATGCTCTAAGATGTCCCCATGTGTCCAAGAGGTTTTAAAAATCCGTTTGCATGCTGCTGGTTTCGAATTCAGAGTTGCAGAATGGTTTGTGTGGGGAGCAAGGTTGCATGCTGACAGCTGGCAGTTTCTGTTGTAATTTGGTCTCCGTCACGCCACGGGCCAGGTAGGTTAGGCTCTTGCGCGCCACGTGGGGCAACCCAAAATCCAAACTTGTTTGATTGTTTACAAGTTTAGTCCCTGCACTTTTGTAACTTCAATTTCTCTCATAATTAGCACTATGGGCTCTTCCACATGGGTTTTAAGTATTCTTGGAAGTATGATCCAGTACCGTTAGGTTCCGAGTTCGTTAAAAAGTCTCTCGGAGGTAGAATTATCATATTGACACTTTCAACCCCTCTTCTTGGAATTTTGCAGATTTGATTATATAATGGTACCGAAACCTCGTGAATTCATTATCAGGTATTCTTGAGAGTATAATCAAACATTACGAAGCCCCGGGTTCGTTAAAAGGTCACTCAGAGGTAAGAATTAACATGTTGACACGTTTAACCCCTTTATCTTGTAAACTTTCGATTTCTTTCACAGACGGCTTCTAACGTCCGATAGTTTACTCATTCAAGAATACGAACATTGTGTAAGGTCATTCAGAGGCATAAGATTAGCATGTTGACACTTTTAGTCCCTCCGCATACGTATTTTCATTGTTTGTCAACTTTAGTCCTTCTAACTCAAAGTTTTACATGTTTAGGGTTTAGGACACGTGTCTTCACATAATTGGACACGATTTTACGAGGTGTTACAGGTTAACCATGTCACCTGACCTGATCGAAGACATGACCGTTACATGACGATTTAACTCCATTTTAATCCCATTCTTTTCTTATGTTCGGCGAATCAAAAAATGTACCGCTGAATCGTTCCAATCAACATTTGTAACCCAGTCAATTAATTTGGAATAAGCACCCACGCTGTAACGTCTGCGTCCCTAGACTTTTAGCATTTGTCACTTTTAGCCCCTAAACTATGAGATACTTGATACTATTAATGCTTGATGAATCTTATGCTATAAAACTAAGGAAACTATGATGCTTGATACTTGGATACTATGATACTATGACACTATGGAAACTATGATTCTATGATACTATGATTCTATGAGACTTGATTCTATGATTCTTGATGCTTGGAAACTAGATTCTTGACTCTTGATACTTTGGTGCTTGACTCTTGAGGCTCGTGAAACTTGAGACTTGGTTGAACGAGGGACTAGAGTCTTGTCACTGGCGGAAACTACGGAAACTATGGAAACTTTTGTGTTAATGTTATAAACTAGTTATACTAATACCCAATAATACGCAACGCAACGCTTAATCTAACTAGCAAAACGAATCAAAGACGGTTAAACGGAAAAGATGGGATTGACCGAATGGCAATCCGATCGGATGGCCATTCGACCGAGTTGCCATCCGACCGTGCACACCGCCTTCACTCACTCTGACACTATAAATAGGCCTGTCACATCATCATTCTCACTGATGTGACAGCCTCACTAGATCCAGACGCACGAACTCCCCTTTTCTTCAATTTCTCGGTGATTTCGGTACGTTTTACACTAGATTCTTGTACAACTTTAATCTACACGACATTCTCTACATGATTCTCCTTTGAAATCTCACTTTTCACCATGAAATCTCTAAGATTTGAGCTCTTGAAGGTGATGTCATCATGGCGGTTGTACCAAACTGTTGTGTGATGTCATTCTAGTCAAGATCTAGCTCGGATCTAAGGAATTTCATATATCTTACACTAAATCTTAACTAAATCTAGACTTTTCGGCTAAAACTTATGTTTACCTCCTTCATTTCTTAACTTTTCACTCAAAACGGTGGAATCCGGATCTGAACGGACTGAAGACTTGATGATTAGTCTCAGGTCGGCTTGGAAATGGATTGTTGCCGGAAAAGATGACCGGAGTACGGATTCTGACATAAGCACCGTCACGAACAGACGACTGAACGTACTGGGGTGATTCCCATCCCACCAGATCGGCTGAACACTGATGTGCTTACCGTTGACTCAATACGTACCATGTCGTCGTCGCTGAAACAGAAACTTAGAAATTTTACATGGTTTTGAACGGGACAAGGACGACTCGATCGAGTGGCAATCCAATCGGATAGCCATCCGATCGAACTGCCATCCGATCAGGTGACACTTGCCTCATAACTTTAAACATTTTAGAAACTTTGGAGCTTTGATCGTCGAACGGTAATCCGATCAGATAGCCATCCGATCGGACAGCCATCCGATCGAGGTAACAATGTGTTTTGGAACCTTTCAACACTTAGAAACTTTTTCTGAAACTTAAACACTTGGTAACTATTTGGAATCTTGACACTTGACCATTCGGTCGAATGGCCATCCGAGCGGATGACCATCCTATCAGATGGCAATCCGTTCCACTCACACTTATGTCACCTCAATCGAATGACAATCCGATCGGATAGCCATCCGACCGGACAGCCATCCGATCCGGTGACTGATCCGACACTTTGCTTAAATCTCGTATTCTGTCCAACACTTAACTGTTGTAATCTAATCAGGCTAAACCCAAAGAGCTCCCTTTGATCCAATAACAGTCTTAACTGTTAAGCAATCACTGTGAGTATATTCCAATCCCTTTTTGTTCTAAACTTTGGGATGCAACATGTATTCTATTAAACTATGATACTTGAAACTTTTGGAAACTAAACTCTATCCTATGTGCATGTGAAACTTGTGATTCTTGTATTCTATTTGTGTTATGTGGACGTTTAATCCAGGGTGTGTAGTTCCGCCTTAACAATAGTAGCGCTATAGGAGATGCACCTCCCCATTATTCTCGAGGGTATTGTTAGGAGGATTCTAGTTTTCCTTGAGACTTGGGAAAACAACAAAGCATCGGGGTACTTGGGCTATCACTTGTTGGACTGCGAACACTAGCATGGCTGAAACTACTTTTGTTAACATATACATATGGATGTGAGTCTTTTAATCTACTATGCTATTACTCAAACTTGTATACTTGTCGGTACATTTTTGTACTGACTCTATTTTAATGCATGTTGCAGGCTGACAGGATGCTAGGATCTATGAAACAAGCTAGGTTGAAGCTTAGATACTCCACGTAGCTAAATCTAGAAACTATGAAACAATGATTATGTTTGTTTTGATACTATGTTCTGGGTGGTTGATGTTTGTTTTAGACAATTGCTTGAAATCAATCTAATTTATAATGAAACTATTTAGTGTTATGGAATCTCATGAGCAATCTGAACGCTTAGTGCTCGAACCCCGATGTTTTCGCCATCGGTTGGGGTGTGACAGATTGGTATCAGAGCCATAACTGTAGGGAATTAGGATAAGTAGAAATACTTACCCTAGTCTATAGTTCTAGGAATCTTGACTCTTATTTGTTGTTTAAGACTTATGCATTCTACCGTATCCGCTTCCTAGCAGCACATTTTCCTGCTAAACTTACATGCCTTTCCTAAGGCTGTCACAATATACACTTGATACTTTGAAAACGCTGTAAATCAGTGTTTGTATTTTGCACGAGATTTACCCTCAAGTAAGGAGTGACATCTGAACCTTGATGGAAAATCTCCATATTATTCTAGTAGGTCTTGTCTGCGGATAAGTACCGATGCTATTAGGGTACGATGTTGTCAAGTTAGAGGTGAAACTCAGACCTTGATAACTAGTCCTACTCTTTGATGTTTTTATGTCTCGCCAAAGTCTCGAAACTTCCATTCAATTAGGAACGTGAAATCACCAAAAGGACGAATATCGTAGGCCTAACATCGATGACGTATTTGTCTAAGTAAGTCAAGACACGCTGCCTCAATTCGAAAGGGGCTCGATTCACCTTGGTTGGTCACCGTTCCTCTACCCGGAACAATCCTATGTTTTATAAGCCTATCTTTTATGTTATCTCGATTTTGCATGTGGTTTTAAACTTGATTCTTCGTTTATCTCTAATTCTTCGTTTATTTGGAGGCTTTTTATACAAATCGCACGTATATCCGCAATCTAAAACATTAACTCTAATCTCAGGATCGAACTAAATTTATGATGCTTTATTCTATGTGGGAATCTTGATCGACTATGATACTATGTGAAGCTATCTAATGAATCTATGTGAAACTGTGGTTGTAAGACACTAAATGTAACATGGCATAGAAATACGAGGGAAAAGTGACATGTCTGAAACATGGTGGATACGCCGCTGGTACTTCCTATATATAAGTGTTTCCGACATGTTACCAACTTTCGTACTAAGTGCCATGCAAAACTTAGTGTTTGCAGACCGGTGATGAGGTGATTGAAATCTAGGCTATGGGAAACTACTTGAGTAACCTATGTGTAAACTATGTGAAATCTGTGTGTAATCTATGCGTAGTCTAGCGTAATCTATGTGTGTGTTTTTTTGAGAAACAAAATACGAAACGTAGCCTAGCGCCGAAGACGAGGCAGACGAGGCATGTCCGAAACATGGTGGATACGCCGCTGGTACTTCCTATATATAAGTGTTTATGGCATGTTACCGAATCTTCGTACCACGCGCTAAGTGAAGTTCGTAATTTTGGTAGGCTCGGGTTGAAGTTGTGGAATCTATTTGGTTAATCTATGATTGAATCTATTTGGCTAATCTATGTGGTGAGAAGTGGTGAAATCTAATGTTGTGGTTAACGAAGCATGACACCGATGACGAGACGGACGTGGCATGATTGAAGCATGGTGGATACGCCACTCGTACTTCCTATATATAAGTGTTTCCGTCATGTTGCCTGTCACACCCCGACCGCGTAAAACAACAAATCGCAGCGGAATCGTCGGGGAGTGTTGTAACAGAATCATTGATTCATAACACATGGAAATTGAAGTTTTGTTTTATTGAATTAAAAGAGGTTACAATGTCTTAAAAACAAAGAAACATAACATAATTAACTAGTCTTGCATCTTTTATTTTCACTAAGGCCCAAGTCCGCCTAAGTGTATATGATAAATCCTATGCATCAGCTCCTGAAAACACATGTGAAAATCGGTACGTCAGCATAAAAATGCCTGTGAGATACATAGGTTTTATTAAAATAGGATTCATGACTTGTAAGTTTAAAGAAAATATTTAACAAAAGTTAGTCATGAACCTTGTAAAATGTTTTCTTTTATAAATCATACAAAAAGTGATAAGAAATCAGATGATATAAAAGAAAGATGCATAGATGAATAAATAACCAAGTAAAATGAGTTTGTGTAATATATGTTGTTTGTAAAACAATGTTTCATGAAGATATGATATAGGTATAAAATGTAATATGTCTAACTTGAAATGGTTTAAATAACGCTACGATATGTAATATCATAAAAGCACTTATATATAGGAAGTACCAGCGGCGTATCCACCATGCTTTTATCATATTACACACGCCTCGTTATTTAAATCATTTACCAAACAAACCACCAATGTAAAAATGTTCATGTATAATCAAATGTTATGTATGGTAAAATAAATAAGAATATCTATTCTAACCATATGCACAAAACAATGTATGTGAATAAATAAAAAGTTATGTTTTGTAAAATCCATGCTTTATTGATACAAACATCTACGCGGTAATGTTAAACGCCTACATTCAAGCCTTACGACTGTGGCGACAAACCCCTAACAAGTTAAAGGTTCATCTAAATTCTGAGTATCGAATTCGGTCATTCCTTCCACCCAAACAAACCTAGGATTTCAGGAATGGGAGTTGTCAATTCCTATGGTACCACTACCTACTAACGAACGGCATGATCGGTGTTAATGAATGTATTTATGACCCGTTAAACAAACCAAATGTCATACCAAATGTAAGCATTTTATATGAAAACAATGTACTAAGTATGCAAAAATGAACATACATAGCATGAATATGATGTAAATCAATGTGTACACATGCTGAAATGAACATATGCAACAAAAATGTAATATATGAAAATCAATTTGCTAGCATGTTAATAAAACATACATAGCAAAAACATGGAAGAAATCATGTACTATATGTGTACTAATGAACATAGCAAGTATATCATATAAAAGCATGAAAAGCACGAAAGTAACAAGTAGGCACATGTGTATCACCCCAAAACATTTGAAAACGTAAAAGAGGGGACTATGTACTCACTTGAGGATGCTTAGAAGTCTTGAATAACAACCAAGCAAAGCTAGATGTATCACGGAATCAAACGGCACCTAATATATGTAACTATGTTAATATACCGAACCTAAATCGGAAGATCGGATAGAATGAGGTTTCGTAAACCAAATGAGTATAGGAACTCATGTAATATGGTTTAACAAAGCCTACATTCTAAATCAAAACCTATCCTAAGTGCTTACGACCCATTACGACCCGTTTAGGTAGCTTACGCTACTTTAACGCATCGTTCTCGTAAAACACGTTCGGACCGCCTAACTAGTCCTATGACAAGTATTATGTGCCTTAACATGTCTAATAATGTTACCTAATCAGTTTAGATGTAAAAATTTAGGTTACATATGCTTAAAATGAATTTATGCGTAAAAAGGGCATTTTGGTCATTTTCCTAAGGCATATAAATTACCTATCATACAACTAACTAAACGAAGTGACCATAAGGTATAACCTCGGAATGTTATTCCCTATACAACTATGGTCAAAAAACATGTTTGGTCGGATCCTAATGATCGACCAAACGGGTCGGGTTCGAAAGTCTAAGCGGTTGTTTAGACCGCTTATCTTACGACCCTATATAAGCACTAAATTAAAAGTGACGAGTTAAACATGTTAAAACATGTTTAACGAAGTTAGAAAACAAGTTTGATATCAAAACAAAGGGTTTTGATACCCAAGAATAGTTTGGTTGCAAAATACGCATAAACACGTATTTTGACCGAAACTATGACTCGTCACTACATCTAATCAACGTGGTAATCAGTAATTATAGTCACAAGGGACTATGACCATCGTGATTACGCTCACGTTGCGAAGTTCAAACGAACTTCGTGTTGACCAAATCAAGGTCAAAGCAGAAAGTCAAACACTGTTTGACTTTCATGCTTGAAATACATGAACACACATGAAGGAAACTTACAAAAGGTCCAAGCTATGAAGATTTGAACTCAAACTACTCAGGTATGAAGCTTGAGAGCTTCAACTTAGAGCAAAATGAGAACAAGTGTGAGGAATGAAAGAAATTTAAGTGGGTTTATATAGAGTTTAAAGAACTGTTAGGATCGTTCCTCGATAATTGAGCTTCGATCTAGACCGTACATGTAAGGCACATGGTTTTGGAATACTATGGGTGTCCAAAACCATCACACGGTATTGAAAAAGTTACACTTAGGCCCCTGAAATTCAACCTGGGTGCCAAAATTGAAGTTTCTGTACCAGATGAGGCTGTGGCGTCACGCCACAGCAACACCATATAGTGGTGGCGCAGCGTCACCACCTACCAGTAACCAGAAACTTTACTAAATTGTCAGGTTTGGTCCCTGCAACTTGTTTAGGCCATTTTTTGACGCGTTTAAACCCCGTTAACCCATTTTCAAGGCTCAATAATGAAGTTAAAGTATAGGGAACATGAAACATGCTCAAAAACATCTCGGATGTCAGTTCGTTTGGCCGTACGATTGCGTTGTTCGGTTAATTACGACGAAACACGAATGGACGCGAAAAACGATCCAAATTGCGCGACGAATGGAAATTGAGCATTCCAATCACTAAAATAAAATATTTTAATGATTAAATAAATTTTTGGATGTCCGGATATATTCAGAATGTAAGATATGCGCGAAAATGCAAACTTATGCACTTTTTGTCGCTTTTAGTCCCTGTTGATCAAATAAGTTTATTTTTGCGCACCAAACACCTCAAAGCCTATCTCTAAGCTATGTAAAGGATATTTAGGGCATGTTTAACTTATGATCAAGTTCAGGAATGTTCAATACCATACGAATCGGCAGACTTTCGCATTTTGACGCAAATAGTCCCTGCGATCGAATAAACTTAATTTCGACACACCAAACCCCCCCCCCCTAAAAAAAACTTATTTATAAGTTATGTAAAGGTTATTTAAGGTATGTTAAGCCTATGTCACTGTTTCATAGTGATTGTCGCGTTAAACTGATTACGTTTACGCATCAGTTCGCGTATAACTTTCCAAAAAGCGATTCAGAGCTCGAAATTGAACGAGAATTGATATGTGCAAATGATACACATATTTATACAAATCCCAAGTATGAAACACAATATTTTATTGGTTTGGTATTTGTTTGATGGTCATAGAGACACAGATGTTACATTGCCAAACTTTCGTAGCACGTGCCATGCGGGGTTTCGTTGTTTGTGGATTGTTAACACTAATCTACGGGAATCTATGTGAAACTATTGAATCTATTGGCATCTATTGGAATCTATTGGAATCTATCGGAATCTATGTGAAACTATTGAATCTATTGGAATCTACGTGAATCTATTGTAATCTATGTGAATCTATGATGAGTGTGTTTTGCGACACGTAACATGACACCGAGTACGAGGTGGAAGTGATGTGCCCGAAGCGTGGTGGATACGCCGCTGGTACTTCCTATATATAAGCGTTTCTGACGTGTTTCCAAACTTCGTACAACGTGCCATGCGAAGGTTGTGGGTTTTGCGGTGTTGAATCTATTGAAATCTATGTGAAACTTGAATCTTAATCTATGTGAATCTTGTTGAACCTTGAGTCTTAATTTATCGTGTGTGAATCTATATTGTGAGGCTTGTGAATCTAGACTTATACGATCCTCTTGTTGGATCTTTAGATGTCTTCTCGTAAGCTATCTGACACTCTCAAGAGATCCAGGGAGAAGTCTCAGAAAAAGATGATGTCATTCATGGCCGATCAGATTGCTCGAGTCATGCCAAAGATCGTCTCTGAGATCCAAGGATCAAACACTCCTCCATCCTCTGTGGACTCAAAGGCCGAGAAGCTAAAGCCTACAAAGTTCAGTTACAAACATTTCATCTCTTGCAACCCTAAGCCTTTCACGGGCAGTGATGGAGTGACCGTAATGCTCGAGTGGTTTGACAGCATCGAGATTACTTTCATCAACAGCGAGTGCCCAGATCACTTAAAGACTAGGAGTGTGACTGGCATGTTTCAAGGCAGAGCGTTGGAGTGGTGGTTAAATGAGAGAAACATCCGTTCGAACGAAGAGGCCTATGTTTTTCCATGGGCTGAGGTGCGTGAACTAATGATGCTTGAGTTCTGCCCTCCCCATGAGCAGTTGAAACTTTAAGAAGAGTTCTGGAACTTGAAGCAGATTGGTGATGATAATCTTGCTTATACTACTCATTTCAAGCAGCTCAGCTTGATCGTACCTCACTTGGTTTCTACTCCTAAGCGCATGATAACCAAGTACATCAATGGTCTATCTCCTGCTATGCGTGATTCTATCGAAGCAGCTCAACTCGACACTATTGAGGAAGTCTACCGTCTTGCAGCTAGTCTCAACAACAACCATGTTCGTGATAAGCAGTTTTCTAACACTGCTCCTTCCAAGTCTGCACATCAAGTTACTCAGCAGCCAAGTGGCAGCAAGAACAAGAGGCGAAAGTCTCAGGGGTCAGGATGCAATGCTACTGTTCCTGCTGCAAACCCTGTTACTAAACCTGCTCCTGCTGCTGTTCAAAACCCTGCTGCACCTGAAGTCAAGAAGCAGTACTCTGGGTCTTACCCCAAGTGTGCAACTTGCAACTTTCATCATCCTGTTGCTTCTGCATGTCATTTGTGTACCAACTGCAATCTCTATGGGCATACGACTCCCTACTGTCGTCAAGCTAACCCTGCCCAACCAGCTCAGGCAGCCCTACCAGCTCTCCCAGCTCCTCAACAGAACCCAAGGCCAGTCAACGATGTTCGTGCATGCTACAAGTGTGGAGATACTACTCATCTTCGTAACCAGTGTCCTCAGCTGAACCAGGACCAACAGCCAGCCGCTCATGGACGAGCGTTCAAACCAGGCTCGTAACGATAATGATGTCGTTAATGGTACGTTTCTCGTGAATAACCTTTATGCTTCGATTCTATTTGATACTGGTGCAGACAGAAGCTTTGTGTCCGTTGAATTTGAATCTTTGTTAAATTGTGCACGCTCTATGTTACCTAAGTCGTTTTCGGTAGAGATTGCCGATGGGAAGTCTATTCTAGTTGATTCTATTCTCTGTGGTTGTTCCTTGACTCTTAACGACCACGTGTTTACTATTGATCTAATACCCATGGAATTGGGTAGTTTTGATGTCATTATCGGTATGGATTGGCTACGTAAGAATCATGCCGAGATTGCTTGTCACGAGAAGTTTGTTCATCTACCTCTACCGTAAGGTGATATTTTCCTTGTCTATGGAGACCGACCTTCGAAAGAACTGAGGTTGATGTCATGCACACAAGCGAACAGATGCTTACGTAAACAGAACCTTGCCTTCTTGGCCCACGTGGTGGAACAAAAGGGCAAGGGGAAGGTCATAAGCGACGTTCCAGTAGTGCATGATTTCCCCGATGTCTTTCCTGAAGATCTTCCTGGTCTTCCTCCTCCTAGATCCGTCGACTTTTGTATTGATCTCATACCTGGTGCGACTCCTGTCACCAAGGCTCCTTATCGACTTGCACATTTTGAGATGAAAGAATTATCCAGCCAACTGCAAGAACTACTCGACAAAGGATTCATTCGCCCAAGTAGCTCACTGTGGGGTGCTCCCGTGCTATTCGTCAAGAAGAAAGATGGTTCGCTTCGTATGTGTATCGACTACCATGAACTTAATAAGCTTACCGTTAAGAATCGTTACCCTTTACCTCGTATTGATGATCTATTTGACCAACTACAAGGCGCGTCCTGTTTTTTGAAAATCGATCTTCGTTCTGGCTATCATCAGCTTCGTGTGCTCGAGGATGATGTACCCAAAACCGCATTTCGTACCCGTTATGGGCACTACGAGTTCGTGGTCATGCCTTTTGGATTGACCAACGCACCCGCTGTGTTCATGGATCTCATGAATCGTGTGTGTAAACCTTATCTTGATCATTTTGTGATAGTCTTTATTGATGATATTCTCATTTATTCTAAATCTAAAGTCGACCATGCTCGTCATTTACGCTTAATGCTTGAACTTTTACGTGGTGAATTCTTGTATGCTAAATTTTCTAAGTGTGAGTTTTGGATTGATGAAGTGCAATTTCTTGGTCATGTCGTTAGTCAGCAAGGTATTCATGTTGATCCGTCTAAAATCGAAGCAGTAAAGAATTTGAGTACGCCTAAGTCTGCATCTGAGATTCGTTCATTTCTAGGATTGGCGGGTTATTACCTTCAATTCATCACGGACTTTTCTAAGATCGCTGTCCCTCTCACCTCATTGACCCAAAAAGAGAGACCTTTTGTTTAGGGTCCCGAGTAGGAGGAATCCTATCGGACTCTTAAGACCCTTTTGTGTAACGCTCCTGTTCTTACTCTACCTGATGGGAATGACGACTTTGTGGTATACTGTGATGCCTCGAACCATGGCTTGGGCTGTGTGCTCATGCAGCGGGACAAGGTTATAGCTTATGCCTCTCGTCAACTCAAAGTACATGAGAAAAACTACACTACTCACGATCTGGAGCTTGGTGCAGTTTTATTTGCGTTAAAGATCTGGCGGCACTACCTGTATGGTACAAAGTGTGTGGTTTTCACTGACCATAAGAGCCTTCAACATATCTTCGAGCAAAAGGAACTGAACATGCGACAGAGACGTTGGGTGGAATTGCATAACGACTACGACTGCGAAATTCGCTATCATCCTGGCAAGGCGAATGTGGTGGCCGACGCTCTTAGTCGTAAAACTCATTTTAAGGCGATTCGTATCTCTAGTGATCTGCATGCTTGTATTCGTGAAGCTTAGTATTCGTCAGCTAATGAAGGTAGTCTATCTGTTGAAGTTCATCGTGCTAACGTGAATCAACTCGAAACTAAATCTGATGGTCTTTAGTACTATCTCAATCGCATCTGGGTTCCAGATCGTGATAACCTTCGTGACCTCATTATGAACGAGGCTCACAAGTCCCGTTACTCTATTCATCCAGGCGCTGATAAGATGTACCATGACCTGCGTATGACGTATTGGTGGCCCGATATGAAGAAGGACATTGCCGTATATGTTTCTAAATGCCTTACTTGCTCGAAGGTTAATGTAACTCCTCGAAAATTTGTGATCAATGAAATAACGACACGTGTCATGTAAGACAAAAGTGTTATAAACCTGGATCTAGTTAAAGATGTATGGCAGGATTTAAAAGTGTTGACATGTTAATTAATACCTCTGAATGACCTCATTATGAATCCCAAGACCCTAACATATATTACAAACATCTGATTTACATTCAATCCGGTAAATGCTAGCAATGATTGATTCAAATTACACAAGAATGGGATTCTACGGGGAAATGCACGACAACCTTCATTTACGGCACTTTCAAAAGGATTCAAGGAAACTTTATATCATATCAAGGTGGTGTAAACTATTCATGACCCAATCAAGAGGCCCCATACTGAAAATAATGGCCCAAAATCATATTACCTAAGTTGCCCTTTCAAAGCTCGAAAGATTAAAATTTTTTGCCCCTGATAAAGGTCTTACGGACCGTAAAGGACCCCCTTACGGTCCGTAAGCCTTTGCCAGCAACAGTAATTTAGACAACAGCCTGTATAAACGCTATAACCGACTTAAAAATATATTTTCACATCCATGGGCGACCCCTAACAGTTCCTAGGGACTAGGGACACTTGTGGATGATCCATGATCAGTTGTAGCATTTGTTGTCATGATCTAATGAGATCAAAAGCACTTAAAATGGCTTAAAATGGCTTTTTACGCGTATTAAAATGAATTAAAGTATATTTATCCATTGTTGACATTCTGAACCCTTAAAATGAAGTATTTTGAACTTTATAACCTGATCAGAAAACTCAGATTTCCTGTATAACCCGGAAATCGCTTAAAATGGCTTTTTACGCGTATTAAACACCTAGTATGGGTTTAAAACCATTTTGTCATATAAGACTTATTACCAACTGATATGACCTATTAAAATAAGTTATTTTACTGATGTATTCGGACCCGAATCTCAGAATTTCATTTAATCTCTTTTATAACCTTTAAAATGACCAAAATACCCCTACGGGGCTTAAATTGAGATTAAACTCGTTTTGGGCATAATGGAAGGTATCCTACTGATATCACAACATATTTAAGGCATATTAACTTAGGAAACCTGTATATGACTCTCATGGTTACCCGTTACGCTTCTTGCGCGTTCGGTTTGGTTTGTGTAACTAGTTTGCATAAATTAGCCGAAACGGGTCAAACCTTATCGTTTTTATCTCAAAATACAGAATGTGGTTAGATTACCCATATTATACAAGTCTTCAAACTTGTCGGGTCTAAATCACATTCTATTCCGGTCTTCGCTTAATCGTGCGTTTGAACCGTATCTTCCCTTAAAACTAACCGGTCTAAGTTTAGGCTTAATTAAAGACCCGTTAGGATTCTAATAGGTTATTATAAACCTTCGTTCTAGAATAGGAGACCTGGTAAAAGCTACACGCACTTGCTATTTGTGATTGATACTTGCAAAGGTAAATACTTATAACTTATTTTCCCTTATACGGGCTTGGGGCACGGTATATAAAATACCACTTGGTCGGGCATTGAATCTTTAATCGAATAGTGGTTAAACCATTGATACGCTCCGTTTTGAAATGTTTTGTTTGCTTAAAGCCTTTGGGGGGTTAATGATCATGTCCCGGATATCCTTGGCATCATTTTACGAAATGGCCACGACCTAAGCACGGGGTGTAGGCGTACACCCGTCAGTGCCAAAACAACTAATGTGGTGTGTCTATTGATCTTTAACCCGGTCTACGGATCGGGCTACTGAACGCATAAGAGACATGTAATTCTTTTACAAGTATTATATTCAAATAATTATCCCAAGTTATAAAAAGTTTGTGCCACGTGCATTCAAATCAATTTTATTAAACCTTTTCTAAATGAGTCAGTTAATTGTATTTACCAGTGTAAACTGACGTATTTTCCCAAAAAGGTTAAGTGCAGGTACTACGCGAACTAGGCCAGCTTTCTCCTAGCGTCCACAATAAGTCTCGCAAGCTTGGATGTCAAAACTGTTGAACAATATTCCCTTTTTATTTTGATCCACCTGTGGATTATTTTCAACTGTTTGTGATACTTGATATTACAATTATATTCGGTTGAAATATATCTATCTTTTGCTTCCGCTGTGCATTTAAATATTGTGTTGTTTGACCATAATGATATCAACTACGTCACGATACTCCCCTACCGGGCCCACCGGTAAAATGTGGAAATATCGGGGTGTGACAGTTAAGGCTGAACATCAACGTCCTTCGGGACTCTTAGAACAACCTGAAATCCCGGTTTGGAAATGGGATAGCATTGCTATGGACTTTATTACTAAACTACCCCGTACACCTTTTGGTCACGATAGTATCTGGGTGATCGTTGATCGTTTGACCAAATCAGCCCACTTTCTTCCGATCCGTGAAGGTCATAAAGTGGAGAAACTTGCTCGAATCTATACTGATGAGATTATATGTCGTCATGGCATACCTCTTGACATAATCTCGAACCGGGATGGTCGTTTTACTTCACTTCTTTGGCAAACTTTTCAATCCGCTATGGGTTCTCATTTGAATCTTAGCACGGCCTTTCATCCTCAGACGGATGGACAGACCGAGCATACTATTCAGACCCTAGAGGATATGCTCCGTTCTTGTGTCATCGACTTTGGTGGTAACTGGGATGTACATTTACCATTGATTGAGTTCTCGTACAACAACAGCTATCATTCCAGTATTCAAATGGCTCCTTTCGAAGCTTTCTATGGCCGCAAGTGCCGATCTCCTCTCAGCTGGCATGAGATTGGTGACAAGCAGTTTACTGGCCCTGAAATCATTCAAGAGACAACGGATAAGATTCTTCAGATCCGTGATAACTTGATCAAGGCTAGGAGCAGACAAAAGAGCTATGCTGATAATAGGCGCAAGCCTTTGGAATTTGATGTTGGTGACCAAGTTCTTCTCAAGGTATCTCCCTGGAAGGGAGTAGTTTGTTGTGGCAAGAAGGGAAAGCTCGCTCCACGCTATGTGGGTCCTTTCAAGATACTCGAAAGGATTGGCAAGGTGGCGTACAGACTCGACCTGCCACAAGAACTAAACAACGTACATCTAGTTTTCCACGTATCAAACCTATGTAAATGCCTAGCGGACGAGGAACTGCAGGTTCCCCTTGAAGACTTGCAAATAAATGAAGCTGTACACTTTGTGGAGAAACCGGTCGAAATCATGGATCAAGGTGTCAAGCGACTGAGGCGCAGCAAAATTCCCGTAGTCAAGGTTCGATGGGAAGGAAAGCGTGGCACCGAATTCACTTGGGAACTTAAAAGTGATATGAAGGCCAAGTACCCGCAACTCTTCGAGCAGTCTTCTTCTTATATTTCAGGGACGGAATCTCCTAAAGCAGGGGAGACTGTAACGTCTGCGTCCCTAGACTTTTAGCATTTGTCACTTTTAGCCCCTAAACTATGTGATACTTGATACTATTAATGCTTGATGAATCTTATGCTATGAAACTAAGGAAACTATGATGCTTGATACTTGGATACTATGATACTATGGAAACTATGATTCTATGAGACTTAATTCTATGATTCTTGAGGCTCGTGAAACTTGAGACTTGATTGAACGAGGGACTGGAGTCTTGTCACTGGCGGAAACTATGGAAACTTTTGTGTTAATGCTATAAACTAGTTATACTAATACCCAATAATACGCAACGCAACGCTTAATCTAACTCGCAAAACGAATCAAAGACGGTTAAACAGAAAAAATGGGATTGACCGAATGGCCATCCGATCGGATGACTAACTGATCGGATGGCCATTCGACCGAGCTGCCATCCGACCGTGCACACCGCCTTCACTCACTCTGACACTATAAATAGGCCTGTCACATCATCATTCTCACTGATGTGACAGCCTCACTAGATCCAGACGCATGAACTCCCATTTTCTTCCATTTCTCGCTGATTTCGATACGTTTTACACTAGATTCTTGTACAACTTTAATCTACACGACATTCTCTACATGATTCTCCTTTGAAATTTCACTTTTCACCGTGAAATCTCTAAGATTTGAGCTCTTGAAGGTGATGTCATCATGGCGGTTGTACCAAACTGTTGTGTTATGTCATTCTAGTCAAGATCTAGCTCGGAACTAAGGAATTTCATATATTTTACACTAAATCTTAACTAAATCTAGACTTTTCGGCTAAAACTTATGTTTACCTCCTTCATTTATTAACTTTTCACTCAAAACGGTGGAATCCGGATCTGAACGGACTGAAGACTTGATGGTTAGTCTTAAGTCGGCTTGGAAATGGATTGTTGCCGGAAAAGATGACCGGAGTACGGATTCTGACATAAGCACCATCACGAACAGACGACTGAACGGACTGGGGTGATTCCCATCCGACCAGATCGGCTGAACACTGATGTGCTTACCGTTGACTCAATACGTACCATGTCGTCATTGTTGAAACAGAAACTTAGAAATTTTACATGGTTGTGAACGGGACAAGGACGACTCGATCGAGTGGCAATCCGATCGGATAGCCATCCGATCGAACTTCCATCCGATCAGGTGACACAATTGCCTCATAACTTTAAAAATTTTAGAAACTTTGGAGCTTTGATCGTCGAACGGCAATCCGATCGGATAGCCATCCGATCGGACAACCATCCGATCGAGGTAACAATGTGTTTTGGAACCTTTCAACACTAAGAAACTTTTTCAGAAACTTAAACACTTGGTAACTATTTGGAATCTTGACACTTGACCATTCGGACGAATGGCCATCCGAGCGAATGGCCATCCGAGCGGATGACCATCCGATCGGATGGCAATCCGTTCCACTCACACTTATGTCACCTCAAACGAATGACAATCCGATCAGATAGCCATCCGACCGGACATCTATCCGATCCGGTGACTGATCCGACACTTTGCTTAAATCTCGTATTATGTCCGACACTTAACTGTTGTAATCTAATCAGGCTAAACCCTAAGAGCTCCCTTTGATCCAGTGGCGAAGCTTGAAATTTTTTACCAGAGGGGGGGGGGGGGTCGAAAACGTAAATACCCAAAAATTTCTATAGAACCGGGGGGTCGAAAACGTATATACCAAAAAATTTCTATACAAAAGCTAAATATATAACACTACTTGCCGAAAAGTTCGGGGGGTCGGGCGCCCCTCCCGGCCCTTTCAAAGCATCGCCCTTGCTTTGATCCAATAACAGTCTTAATTGTTAAGTAATCACTATGAGTATACTCGAATCCCTTTTTGTTCTAAACTTTGGGATGCAACATGTATTCTATTAAACTATGATACTTGAGACTTTTGGAAACTAAACTCTATCCTATGTGCATGTGAAACTTGTGATTCTTGTATTCTATTTGTGTTATGTGGACGTTTAATCCAGGGTGTGTAGTTCCGCCTTAACAATAGTAGCGCTATAGGAGATGCACCTCCCCATTATTCTCAGGGGTATTGTTAGGAGGATTCTAGTTTTCCTTGAGACTTGGGAAAACAACAAAGCATCGGGATACTTGGGCTATCACTTGTTGGACTGCGAACACTAGCATGGCTGAAACTACTTTTGTTAACATATACATATGGATATGAGTCTTTTAATCTACTATGCTATTACTCAATCTTGTATACTCGCCTGTACATTTTTGTACTGACTCTATTTTAATACATGTTGCAGGCTGACAGGATGCTAGGATCTATGAAACAAGCTAGGATGAAGCTTAGATACTCCACGTAGCTAAATCTAGAAACTATGAAACAATGATTATGTTTGTTTTGATACTATGTTATGGGTGGTTGATGTTTGTTTTAGACAATTTCTTGAAATCAATCTAATTTATAATGAAACTATTTAGTGTTATGGAATCTCATGAGCAATGAACGCTAAGGGGACTATCCGAGTAACAAAATAACAAACCATAGGGAACATACCTGCTATTTCCAAAAGATGGGGACTAAACGTGAAAAAACGTGAAACCACAGGGACTATCCGGTCAATAAACTCTTTTATTTATTTTATTTGTAATGTAAAATTAGTATTATAGATTAAAATAACTAAGAAAAAAACATATTGAAAGTGTAATAGGATAGTAATTGTCATAACTGTTAAAAAATACAAGTTTAATATTGATAAATATTAAAAGAAAAAGAAAACCTAGTTCGTGGCTTCGTGCTTTGTAAACGACTATAAATAGTGGGCCCAACGAAACAAGAGTGGGCCAAGCCTGCTAAAGAGACCCAAAATGTGGACTCGATTACTATAGGCTGCAGTCCTAACGAGTTTATCAGTCAGTTTAAAACCTCATCCATATTAGGATGTACATTTGGTATCAGGTAGTAGGGATGGGCATAATAACCGGTTCTAAACCCGACCTGGCAGACTCGATCTGGAACCGGTTCTAGTTTTTACCCGTCTTATTGAAGAACCGGTTCCGGGTTAAAAAACTCGTAGGTTCTTACCGGGTTTCACTTTTTATAAAAAACTTGATACGTACCCAGTTCCTACCCGGAACCGGTTCCTCCATACCCAACTAAGAACCGATGCATTAAATTGTAGACAATGTTACGGTGGAATCGATTCCTAGCCGTTTCATTTCAATCAAACATTACATTACATTAAATTAAAACCGGTTACATAACACTAAACATTACATTAACATAAAACACACTAAATCAAACATTACATAACATAAAACACACTAAATCCAACAATACATAAACACACTAAACCTTCGAAGAACCGGTTCCGGATGCTTCACCGGCTTCACTTTTTTTCGCCGTAGCCTTTGTAACCGGACAATGACGGTCGGTGTCTTTTTTAAGCGTCGAGTTCACTGTAGCCTTCATGAACTTCCCATAACCTTTGCACCGTGCCATCTCATGGCTATCGGTCATTAAGCACAAATCAAAGTGCTTCCAAACTTGGGGGTTTCTCTTGGTTTCCAAAACCATGACTACTTCATCGTTGCATGCCATAACGAGCTTTGAAAGCGATTAGAAGGTGTAACTTGAAGCCGATTTAAGTTTTTTTTTTTTGAACTCCTACACTTATGTTTGATGTTGATACTGGGTGTGCATGGGTCGGTTTTGACCAAAAACCATAACCATAACCGCGATGTCAGTTATTGTATAACCATAACCATAACCGATCGGTTATGGTGGTTATGGTTATTCGGTTTTGATGGTTATAGCGAGTCGGTTATGGGTGGTTAACCGTGTATTTAGCTTAGCTAAAAATAGCTTAACTTTTTTTAACATGGAATTAAATGTTATTGCATATTTGTATATATTAGTATATTACATAATATTAAAAATACATATAATCTATAATATTAATACCAATTATTATCGAATATCCAAATAAAGTGATATGATATATTACATAAATTCAAATAAACATTCAACAAAAACCACAAAATGATATGAAAAACTCATAATTACTAAAAATCTTCATTAAAAAACATAAAATATTAAAAATATGGTGAAAAGTCCTAACTCCTACAAACATTTATTACTTGTCGGTTCGATTCGGTTATGGTGAGTATGGAAAAAATGATAACCATAATCGACCCGCTACTTTCGGTTTTCAAAAAAACCATTAACCGACCCACCGGTTTTTTATTTGGTTCGGTTTTTTCGGTTCGATTTTGTTGATTAATTCGGTTATGGTTCGGTTAATTCGGTTTTTTGCACACCCCTAGTTGATAGGTATATATATACTTGAAACCGACTTAAGTTGGCCATAAGTCGATTCCTAACGGCATTATAGCCGTTGGAATAGATTTCAACAGGTGTTTTGCAGCTTTTTCTGTAAGTTACCCGAAGGAAGCGGTTCCTCTAAGGAACCGGTTACAGGTGTTTTGGTTAAAACCGGGTAAGAACTGGAACCGGTTCTTGGTATAACAAAAACCCAATTTGCCCATCTCTACCAGGTAGGCAGGTATTAGTATCCATGGTCGCAAAAACCGCTAGGCGCTCCCTAGTCAGAGTCGGGAGTACTCGACCTAGACGGAGAGTACTCAGCCTAGGCGACGAGTACTCGTGCCTCGGCAGCCTACCTTGTAGCGAGTACTCGGCCTTCGAGACCTTGTTTTACAACCATACCAGTACCGCACTGTACCAGGTATATTCGGTACCGGTACCCATTTCTTCTATTTTCGGTACAGGTACCAGTATTTACGGGTAAAACACCGTTACCGTACCGGTATATTCGGTACCGGTTCGGTACCGAACGGATACCATGCTCATCCCTAATCCAATTATATAGACCGTAAATATAATGAGTCTATAGTTTGGGTGCTCCGGACATGTTATATTCTATGTAGAGAATTGTATAATATACTTGTATATAGTATTTCACACATATAATGAGAAATAACAAAATATATAAACGTTTATGTGTTGTTAGAGGTTTATATTTAAAATTGACTTTTTTCAGGGGTGCAAACGAGCCGAGCTACTCGAGCTCGGCTCGAAAAAAAGCTCGAACGAGCCAAGTTTAAACGAGCTCGAGCCTAAAAACAAGCTCATTTAGTAAACGGGCCCGAGCCTGAGCTTTGCTCATCGAGCTCGAGCCGGCTCGCGAGCCTAAACGAGCATTCTGTTTATATATTTTTTATTAATATATTAAACATATATTTATATAATAATAATTACCATTTATATAAATATAAAAAATAACTAAATTATATGTATAATAATAATTATAATTAATATAAATTAATTAATAAATATTAAACGAGTCGAGCCCGAGTCGAGCTCGAGCTTGAAAAATTACCTTCGAGCCGAGCTCGCAGGGGAGGCTTTGATGGTGTGCGGGGAGGACCTCCGCACAAGGCCCGTAATTTTGAGGGGCACGCGATTTAAAAAAATCCAATACATATATATGTTGTTTTTTTTAAATAGTAAACACATACCAATTCCAATATAGGCCCATTTACAAATCATTTTTTATGGTTTAGAATTTAGTCCACTTGGATTAGGTTTATTGAGCCCAATACTAATTTGATTTTTTTAAATAATAATAGAACACTAAGGAAGGACACATTTTTTTAAGCTCGAACAGGGTACGTGAATTCTTAGAGACGCATCTGCGAGCTCGAGCTTTAGAAATAAAGCCTGAATCGAGCCAAGCTCGAGCTTTCATATGTTAAACAAGCTCGAGTTCTCATATGTTAAACATGCTCAGCTCGGCTCGACTCGTTTGCACCCCCTAACTTTTTTTTATTAAATGTTATGTTTAGTCATTTTTTTTTTTGTTCCTACAACCAATTCTAGTGACCACATTACAACATCCAATCTGATCGTTTGACTCAACCCAATTATGTCTTGACTAGCCTTAAAACATGGAACAGAAAAGAATATAAAAAGTGATTGGAAGAATGAAAAGTCCGAACTCCTTCAATATCTCGTCATTTCCTAATGTCCACTTCTAAATGAAGCGTATTCATGTGGTTTCAGAAGGTTCAAAATGTTTATGAGGGGTTTTGAGCAGTGGGTTGGTCGAAACAAATTGGATTATATTAGATGAAAAAACAACTCGCCGAATTTTAAATCAATGCGGACGGGAAGAGCATATGTATGTTAAGGATTTTTGTGAGGTTGAAACTTGAATGATGACTCGGTATGGTGTTGTTGAATGATGACTACTTAAGAGGTATATTATATACCTTAACAAATTCAAAGGACATGTACAGTGAAATACAAATTATTAAACACAAGGTACAACACTGAATATATTACTTCCCTAAAGGTTGACACATGTCAATGAAAAAGGTTTTAAAAATATTTCTTATTGTAGCTTTTATTTTACTATTTTAAAATAAATATTTTTTATAATAATTTTTATACAAAAATTACTTTTAAACATATTATGTTTTTTGTTTATAACTATTAAGATACAATGTTTTATAAAAATTTTTATGTGTCATTATGATATGCTTATTTTTATCTACATCTATAAATAAACTTTGCTTAAAACCAAGCTGTCAATAGTAATTTACAAGTGATCAAAGCTCATGCGTACATGTCATCAACGTTATGTCGTAATTTAGTTTTTTTTTAAAGTGACGCATTTACCTTCTTCGTCATTTTAGTGAAATAATATAATGTTTTATAAATTTTGAATATTCGTTACGACGTGCTTATTTTTTTCCAGAATTTTATAAAAAATTATTTGAACGTATCAAATATAGTTATTTTTTGTTCTTTCCTTGAAAACTAAACCAATGCTAACCAAATAGCATTGGTACCGGTACCATATTCATTTTTAATGATTTTCTTAATGTGCCAAACAACATTGTTACAGTAATGGTACCATAATGAGTCGAACTGATACCGGCCAAACAACATTGGTATTAGTATTTGTACAGTAACGAATCAAACCGATACAGATTGAAAGCCCGTAGCGAAGCGCGGGAATTCCACTAGTTCTATTCTATAATATAACAATTCATGTCGTTCCTTATCTACAGTGTCTTAGGGGCATTTTTGAAATTTCCCACATTCAGATATTTTGGAGTGTGAGGTCAGCAGTGTAGTGTCTATTTGCAGTCAAGAAAGAAAGAGAAGATGTATGTTTTCAAGAAATAAAGGCAGAGGGTTTTCGTCAGGGGGACACTGTTGCGCATCTACCGTCATTCCCCGGTCTTCATCGGAAGGCCAATGCTACCGCCGCAGCAAACGATCTGAGCGAGCTCAAACGACCATTTTCCTTTTCTCTGGCGGGTTAGCTTCAGTCAAATCGGTTGTTGAAATGATAACGTCAGTGGTGGTGCTATGGTGGCGGCGATTAGGTTGTGGTGGCCGTCAGGTGATTGTCATGTGGTAATAACAGCTGAAGGATCCGTAAAGGTTGAACTGGTGGAGAACACGACTGCAAATGTCGGAGATTTTCGGATGTTGATTTAGTTCGATTAGCATCCAATTGTTGTTCATCCCATCGGAGGATCATTTAGCTTAGTTAGAATGTGACGCGAATCCTTAACACCGACATCCCCATTGGTGGTTGACGACGGTTTGATTGATGGTAGGAAAGAGGACCGCCATGCGCCACCACCCTAAAACCCCACCGTCGTAAACCCTTTGTATCAGATGGTATATTGGAATAATATAGTACCCCTCTACTATTGCTACGAGGTCGTTTAGTTGAACGAGTTTATTGTTATGATACCGTAATTGTATTTATCATATGGTCCTCAGTAATTGTATTTACTATTTAGTTGTGTTATTAGTTTAATTTGAAAAATATTTATATTTCACAAAAGTCATACTTTAATTAACTTGAAATAAAATAAATATCTTTTATTTACTTTTAAAATATTGTTAACTAAACCGAACACGTTTCGCTACTCTTTTGGTCGCTATAGCCAGTGCCGATACCGTAATAAAACGAAACCTCCGAATACCCGCTGTAACACCTCGAAAATTCACGTCCTATAATGTATTGACACGTGTCATAAGTTTGAACGTGTGAAAGAATGTTCTAGAAGGACTAAAGTTGACAAACATGGAAAGTATGTGAATATACGGGTTCAAAATGTCAACAATGAATAAATATACTTTACAGTTACCCTACATGATGCTCATACCTTTAAACGAATAAATCATGGATCATACGAAGCAAATTGTGAAAGAAAGTGAGAGATTACAAACCACAGGGGTTAAATGTGTCAACATGTTTAAGTTATACCTCTGAGTGACCTTTTAGCAAACCCGAAGCTTTGTAACGATTAATTATGCTCACTAGAATGCACGATAAAAATTTCATAAAGTTTCGTTATCGTATGAGAAAGTTATGATCAAATTCGTATACGAGGGGTTAAAGCGTCAACGTTGAAAATTATAATTTTTCGGGTAACCAGAAGTGACCAAGGACTTAACAAAGTGGGTATAAGTCTTGAAGCCCTTGTAAATAAATGTGAAGGGGTCATACTGCAAGAAATAAGCTTGGGTGACCTTTGGAAGGGCCAAGAGACAAGATGCAACAACTTGAAAATGTGAAAACCTGAAAAACGAGGCTTAGGCGGGCCGCGTAAGAGTTGTTATGATCTTACGCGGGCCGCGTCAGACGCCCAGATGCAGAAACCTTAGACAGCAGCCTGTTTTCACGTGATAACCGACCCAAAACAGATATTTCCACTATATGGGCGACCCCTAAACAGTCCTAGGCACTTAGGGACATCTGTTGATGATCCATGGTCATTGCTAGCATGATTTGTCAATGATCTAAGGTGATTGAAGCACTATAAAAGGGCCTTGTGTTGCAACTTTGTAACCACACCTTCCATCTGCATTTCTGATCATTTCTGGAGCTCCAAAGCAGACTCAAGTGATCACTAATCGTGCATAGGACTTCAGTAAGTATGCTTAACCTTTCTTAGTTAAGTTTTTGCTTAGTTTAAGCTTAAAAGTCAAACCGTCGTAATTAACGGTTGACTTCACGATTAATCACTAATGGTCCAGTGATTAGTCGAATTGAAAGTAGTTATAAGTTGGTAATTATGTGGGCAATAAACCCTTAAAAGGGCACCCTCTGATTCCCACTCTAACTAGGTCAAATGTCGGGTCAAACTTGTCATTAAAAAGTCAACAGAATGCTTATTTTCCAATTTATGCATAAATAGCAATGTAGAACCCATACAACCTATTTGATCATTAATATAACTTGGTAATTAATGTAAGAACATGTCTAAACATGTTCAACCCGACAATTTTCAGTAGAGACCCGGTTCGGAACCGAAAGTCGCATAATTTGACTTTTGCTTTGACTTTCAGTTCTGACCCGTTTAAGCATGTTTTAGAAATGCCTTAGAGCTTCCTTAGGACCAGGTTACATGATAGTATAACCCTCTGTGATTATACACCATGGTTCAATAGTTATCCAATTAATATGCATGATTCCGTTAATTGCTCATATGTTGACCATTATGCCCTTTTCACCATAAAACGTAATTTTTGAAAATGTAAAAGAGTAGAAACCTTAGTTACTTATATATAAACTTGTACCCAAAATTTGACATCAGTTTGAGGTGTAGATTGAGAGTTATGCTCATTAGCGTAATTAGAAAGCTTTTTAGCGATTAAACGGCATAATTAGCATATAGCCTATTTAAACCTACTTTTTGATATCAAACTCTTTACCCACTGATGTAATATATTATTTTGGGATTTTTGAAGATTTTAATTAATTTTAGGCTGAGCATAACTTAGAGTTATAAGCTTGAGTCGGTAATTGTCGGTTTTGCCCTTTCGGGCTATAAAATGAGTTTTACATATCTATTTGATCCCAAACCTTTTGCTACTGATTTTATATGATAAATAAATTATTTTTGACCCTCTGGAATAATAAAAATATCAGCTTTCTATATAGAACCCGGAAATGGCTTCTAATCGCCTTTTTAAGTGTTTTTAACGCATAGTATGTACTAAAACTATTTTAAACATACAAGGGTTGATACCTACTGATATTTTAGGTAAATTATAATATTTTAATAGTAAGCAAAAGTTGTTTAACTCAGACTTCAGTTTTGGGCTTTTCGGCTTACGTGAGATTACCAAAATGTCCCTACGGTGCATAGTTTGGTTATAATTGATAAATTTCACGTATATGCAATACCCTACTGTTATAACTTATCAAATTAAGTATTTTTACTGATTACATCAGACCTGTAACTCAGGTTAATACTTAAACTCTTTTATAACCTTATAATTGACCAAAATACCCCTACGGGGCTTAGTTTGAGTTTAAATTCGTTTCGGGCATAATAAAAGATATCTTATTGATGTCACAACATATTTGAGGCATATTAACTTAGGAAACCTGTATATGGCTCTAATGATTTCCCGTTACGCCTCTTGCACGTTCGGTTCGGTTTATGTAACTAGTTTGCATAAATTAGCCGAAACGGGTCAAACCTTATCGGTTTTATCTCAAAATCCAGAATGTGTTTAGATTACCCATATAAGACAAGTCTTCAAACTTGTCGGGTCTAAATCACATTCTATTCCGGTCTTCGCTTAATCACGCGTTCGAACCGTATCGTTCCTTAAAACTAATCGGTCTAAGCTTAAGCTTAACTAAAGACCGTTAGGATTCTAATAGGTTATTATAAACCTTTATTCCAGAATAAGAGAACCGGTAAAAGCTACCCGCATTTGATATTTGTGAATTATACTTGCAAAGGTAAATACTTTTAACTTATTTTCCCTATACGGGCTTGGTGTACGGTATATAAAATACCGCTTGGTCGGGCATTAAATCTTCCATCGTATGATGGTTAATTGATATTGATCGGCCTGTTTAAATTGTTTTGTTTGCTTAAAGCCTTTGGGAGGTTAATGACCATGTCCCGGATATCCTTGGCATCATTTTACGAAATGGCCACGACCTAAGCGCGGGGTGTAGGCGTACACCCGTCAGTGCCAAATAAATAATGTGGTGTGTCTATTGATCTTTAACCCGGCACGATCCGGGCTACTGAATGCATAAGGAACATGTAATCCTTTTACGAGATTATATATTTAAATAATTATCCCAAGTTATAAAATGTTTGTGCCATGTGCATCCAAGTCAATTTTTAATCATTTTTAAAATGAGTCGGTTAATTGTATTTACCAGTGTAAACTGACGTATTTTCCCAAAAAGATTAAATGCAGGTACTACTCGTAATAGGCTGGATTTCTCCTTAGCATCAATAAGAGTCTCGCAAGCTTAAGATGCCTAAAGTCTGTTGAACTACTGTTTCCATTTCATTTTGATCCACCTGTGGATAAACTTTCGACTGTTGTGATTCTTGATATTACAATTTCATTCGATTAAAATATATCTTTCTTTTGCTTCCGCTGTACATTTAAATATTGTGTTGTTTGACTGTAATGTTGCCAACCACGTCACGATATCCCCCCACCGGGCCTACCGGTCAAACGTGGAATTATCGGGGTGTGACAGGTTGGTATCAGAGCCAACACTGAGTGAATTAAACACTCGCCTTTAGTGTTTAATCTCAGTTACACAATTGCACATTTCAATTTTTTCGAGTCTAGACAAAGAACATAGGAACAATCCAAATTTTTTTCGATTTATTTTTACTTTGTCTTTTATTTTATATATTCTTGTTGTTATCTTATGTTATATTGACAGGTCTAAATATGCCACCAAGATTTTTCAGACGAAGAGGACGAGGCAAGGGGCCAATCACCCCCCCCAATGATCACGAAGCCGGGCCTTTGCACAGGCGAGCTCCTTCTGCCACTGCGAGTGCTGATCCTCGAGAAAACTGGAGGACCAATGTGGAGCCCGCTAGACGGTCTGTTTCACATAGTTCAACGCCTCCTTTTCGTAACTCCTATGGGCCACAGTCCAAAAACGAGCCTGACAACCCACAACCTTCTTATATACCTCTACAGCAATCCCTATCGCACCATTCCTTTGGAGACCCCACTTCCGTCTTTCAGGGCCGGTTTAACCCGGCAAACTACATACAAGAACCAGTGGGTTTTAACCCATTGGGGCCAGAGGATCATTTCTCCGATGATCATGCAGAAGACATGGACGAGGACACGGATCCCGTCGAGCCTACAACCGGGACCCCCAACCATCCTATCGAGGTCTCTGATGGTTCGTCTTTTCATGGATCACCCTACCGTGGTCCGGACAGTTACCAGGCACAATTTAACCAGTTCGAGTGATATTTTACACCCTCGCATCATTCGTCGCCTCAGCAGCAGCAGGATCCCTCTGGGGATTCACGATTTGTGGCAGTCACGCCACCGCCTCCACCACCGCCAATTCATCAAGCACCCCCAGAACCGCTGAGGCGTAGGAGGACAGGCGCGCGAATGTCCGCGCGTGGAGGGGATTTTCACTTCAGCTCTCCTCATCACTCAAGTGGCAGTCATTATCCGCCACTACAGGAAGACCCGCAAATGGGTGGACCTTCAAACCCAGTTGCACCGCAGCCACCACCGATGGGTTTTGATAACCCGATTCCTGCCTACATTGGTTCAATGGCATATAACCCGTTTGAGCAGCCGGCTCACCCCAACTATAATTACGCTGAAGCCGACCCATACTTGGTAGCGGCCAATTACAACACCCTTCACCCGGAAGGACCATATGGAGCTCCTCGGGAGTAGGGTACCCAACCCATGGGTACCAAATACCTACTAGACCTATAATTCGGCAACAATCGCAGCCGCCACGGTTTTCCCCACCCGAACGGGAAGAAATTCTTCAAAGATTGGACCAGGTCGAGCGAGACTTTCACAGAGATCGCAGGGAGCGACAAAGTTTCATCCAAGGATTGACAAGTTTAATAAAAGGGAAGAGCAAGAAGGACCATTGAATCCTTCAATTATTGATTGTATTTTCCTTGTTTCAGTTGAGCCCCTGCGTGGGCCTGTCTTACTGTTTTAACCCCTGCGTGGGCCTGTCTTACTGTTTTAACCCCTGCGTGGGTATGGTTGTCTTTTGAGCCCCTGCGTGGGTCTATTTTTCTGTTAACCCCTACGAGGGTATGTTGTTTGTTTAAGTCCCTGCGTGGACTAGTATTTCAGTTTGACCCCTGCGTGGGTATGTTGTTCTGTTAAAAAGACCCGTTTAGGGCAGTGTGTACTTTTTATGATTATTGGAATGTTAAGTTCATAAATTTCATTTTGCTATTATATGCATAAATATATTACATGAAATAAATAAATCAAAATCATTCCTTTTAAAAATCTGCCTATTTAAATATTAATTAAGAATCTTAAAGGTATAACCTAGCTTAAATGTCATTAAAAGACTTGGCCAAGATGGTAAGACCTGTTTAAAAGATTCAAATCCCTGTTAACATCTGTAAACATGTTAACGCTCCTGGCAGATGTGATTCGTTAAAATCACACACGCCATTCTTAAATAAGGATTCTTCAAAAGATTCCTAACCCAACTTAATGATCTATGAATCATGGGTTTAGGTCATCAAATTAGATGATCATATTTTGACCATACATTGGTAATATAGTGCCTACGGGCCTTGCTCATTTCTACATGAGCCAAAAGACAGTGGTAGCTATGACTCCCTGTCCGAAAAAGGTAAAGAACTATGTTCAAACCTTCATGCCTTGATTCTCTGAAATCATGGCTTATGATTTAAAATGTCCTTGTGACTAGGCCTTTTGTGCCACTAATAGAACTGTTATTGTTTTTATGATTAGGATAAATTTTAATGAAAATCCTAAATAAATATGATTAACAAATTAACCAAATCTGGTCTCTGTTTACCGTGGTTAATGAATTGCCATAAAAGACAATTCTATAATAAACTCCCAAATAAACTATTATCATTTGTCTTATGTAACAGTTCAAATTAAAATGGCTGACTCGGATGAAATTAATAGTCACCCAAGGGAGAATAATGATAACGCCCAAATTAATATAACGGGTGCTGAATTGAAAGCGTTAGTAGACGACGCTGTTACAAAAGCCTTAGAGCGGCAGTATGAAGAATATAGCGGGACTCGAAGTAGAACGCTATCTACACCGCATTCAAAGCCACCCTCCAAGAAGGATGAACCCAAGAAAGGAGATGATGATCATCACTCCTTAATTCATCATAGTGATCCATCTCAAAAGTTCATGCTGAATCAAGGACCCCGTGATAAGGGTTGCTCCTACAAATACTTTGTTTCATGTAAACCCAGGGACTTCACTGGGGAGAAAGGAGCCATAGACTGCATGACATGGCTGGATGAGATGGATACCGTTGTTGATATCAGCGGATGCGCTGAGAAAGATGTGGTAAAGTTTGTGTCGCAATCGTTTAAAGGCGAGGCCTTAGCCTGGTGGAGATCGTTGATACAGGCTACTGGAAAGATTCCACTGTACAACATGTCATGGGAACAATTCGTTGCCCTCATCAGGGAGAACTACTGCCCTCAACATGAGGTTGAAAAGATCGAGTCGGATTTTCTGTCCTTAGTGATAAAGAACCTTGACTGCCAAGCTTACCTCACGAGTTTCAACACATTGTCAAGATTGGTTCCGTATCTGGTGACCCCGGAACCCAAACGAATAGCTCGTTTCATTGGGGGTTTAGCCCCAGAAATAAAGGCAAGTGTGAAGGCCTCTCGGCCAACTACTTTCAGATCTGTAACTGATATATCTTTGTCCCTCACATTGGACGCAGTCAGGCAGAGATCGCTGAGGAACACAGATGCAGAGAAAAGGAAACGTGAAGATGACAATTCACGAAGGTCAAATAAGTAACACCGAGGGAGCAATGACCACAAGAAAGGGTCTGAGTCTAAGAAAGATGGGCATCAATCCGGTGATAAGCCCAAGTGCAAAGTCTGCAAGAAACAGCACTTCGGGAAGTGCAGGTTTGAATCGAACTCGCAGACTCAGTCAAGAACTTTTGCATGTGGTATATGCAAGTCCAAGGAACACAAGACCTTGGATTGCAAGAAGCTGAAAGATGCAACGTGCTACAGTTCAACGAAAAGGGGCACATTAAGACAAATTGCCCGAAATATGCAAAGAAAGCCGATGAAGGAAAGAAGACCAATGCTAGGGTCTTCAGGATGGATGCAAAGGAAGCGGTTCTAGACGACAATGTGATTACAGGTACTTTCCTTGTAAATGATGTCTATGCAAGAGTACTTTTTGATTCAGGCGCTGATAAGTCTTTCGTAGATAATAAGTTTTGCAATCTGCTGAACTTACCTGTTAAAACCTTAAGTGTAAAATATGAGGTGGAATTAGCAGATGGCACCATAGACACCGTCTCAACTGTGTTAGATGGATGTGTTATATCCATTAAGAACCACTATTTTCCTTTGTCCCTACTTCCCTTTAAGTTAGCCGGTTTTGACATAGTTTTGGGTATGGACAGGTTATCTCATAACCAGGCCCAAATTGTCTGCAACAAGAAACAAGTGGTGATCAAGACTTCATCTGGTGAATCACTTACCATTCAGGGAGATACCCAGTATGGACTGCCTGAGCAAGTGACTATGCTCAAGGCTTCTAAGTGTTTGAAGAAAGGTTGTGTCATCTACATGGCACAAGTGACTATCGACGAGCCGAAGCCCAAGATTGAAGAAATCCCCGTCATTTCTGAATACCCAGAAGTTTTTCCTGAAGATCTACCTGGTTTACCACCAGATATGCAAGTAGAATTCAGAATTGACATCATCCCCGGAGCAGCACCTGTTGCTAGAGCGCCTTATAGATTGGCACCAACAGAGATGAAGGAATTGAGGGCACAACTGGATGAATTGCTAGCCAAGGGTTTCATTAGACCTAGTTCGTCTCCTTGGGGAGACCCAATTCTGTTTGTCAAGAAGAAGGATGGATCGATGCGTCTGTGCATCGATTACCGTGAGCTCAATAAAGTCACAGTCAATAATAGGTATCCATTGCCCAGGATCGACGATTTGTTCGATCAACTTCAAGGGGCAAGTTACTTCTCAAAGATTGACTTAAGGTCAGGCTATCATCAATTGAAGGTTAAAGATGAAGATGTTCACAAAACTGCATTTAGGACTCGTTATGGTCATTACGAGTTCCTAGTGATGCCTTTTGGGCTCACTAATGCACCGGCCGCATTCATGGATCTCATGAATCGCGTCTGCAAGCCCTACTTGGACAAATTTGTCATCGTCTTCATTGACGACATCCTCATCTACTCGAAGAACCAAGTTGACCATGAGAAGCATCTTCGATGTATTCTGGAATTACTTCAGCAGAAGAAGCTCTATGCCAAGTTTTCAAAGTGTGAATTTTGGCTTCGTGAAGTCCAATTCCTTGGACATGTCGTTAGTGAGCGTGGTATCCAAGTAGATCCCGCTAAGGTGGAAGCCGTCATGAATTGGCAGGAGCCAAAGACTCCCACAGAAATTCGCAGTTTCTTGGGATTGGCAGGTTACTACAGGCGTTTCATTGAAAATTTTTCAAGGATTGCTGCACCCCTAACTTCTTTGACTAGAAAGAAAGTAAAGTTCGATTGGGGCCCTAAACAGCAAAAATCCTTTGATGTCCTAAAGCAAAAGTTGAGCAATGCTCCTGTATTGACGTTGCCGGATGGAATAGAAGATTTTGTGGTTTACTGCGACGCATCACACACTGGCATGGGGTGTGTGCTTATGCAGAAAGGCAAAGTTATTGCCTATGTTTCACGTCAATTAAAAGTGCATGAAAAGAATTACACCACCCATGACTTGGAGTTGGGTGCCGTTGTATTTGCACTGAAGCTTTGGAGGCACTATCTATATGGTGTCAAGTGTGTGATCTATTCCGATCACAAGAGCCTCCGGCACCTATTTAACCAAAAGGATTTAAACATGAGGCAACGCCGATGGATGGAGACGTTGAATGATTATGATTGTGAAATCCGATACCATCCAGGCAAGGCAAATGTAGTTGCCGATGCCTTGAGCATAAAGGAAAGGGTCAAACCCATCCGAATCAATGCCAAGAGCATTGAGATAAAGAACAGTTTGAACGAAAGGTTGTTAGCTGCACAGAAGGAAGCTGTGTTGGAAGCTAACTATCCTAATGAAAAACTGGGAGTGACTGAAGAACAGTTATCGCAGGGCAAGGACGGAATTCTAAGATTGAATGGACGAATATGGGTTCCAATTTATGGGGGACTTCGAGATGTTATCCTCCAGGAAGCCCACAGTTCTAAATATTCCGTTCATCCTGGAGCTGATAAAATGTATCAGGATCTGAAGGCAAATTATTGGTGGATAGGCTTGAAGAAGTCTGTAGCTACCTATGTAGCTAAATGCTTGACGTGTGCGCAAGTCAAAGCAGAACATCAGAAACCGTCAGGTTTGCTACAACAGCCTGAACTTCCCACTTGGAAGTGGGAAATGGTAACTATGGATTTTATCACCAAGTTGCCTAAGACAAGGAAAGGAAATGATACCATATGGGTGATCGTAGATAGACTGACTAAGTCAGCACATTTCCTACCCATTAAGGAGACCTACAGCTCCGACATGTTAGCCCAATTGTACGTGGATAAGATTGTAGCTTTACATGGCATACCTGTGTCTATTATCTCTGACAAAGATACTAGATACACATCACATTTTTGGAAAAGTTTCCAACAATCTTTGGGCATGCGCTTAAATTTCAGTACGGCTTACCATCCTCAGACTGACGGACAGAGTGAGCGTACAATCCAAACGTTGGAAGACATGCTTCGTGCATGTGTGATCGACTTAGGTGGTAGTTGGGATAACCACCTGCCATTAATCAAGTTCTCATATAACAATAGCTACCATACCAGCATCAAGGCTGTGCCTTTCGAGGCCTTATACGGTAGAAAGTGCAGAACGCCCGTTTGTTGGGCGGAAGTTGGAGATGTCCAACTGTCAGGACCTGAAATAGTCTTTGAAACGACGGACACGATTGTCCAGATTCGTGACCGTCTGAAAGCTGCCAGGGATAGGCAGAAGAGTTACGCAGATCCAAAGCGTAAACCTATGAAATTCGAGGTAGGTGACAAAGTGTTGCTTAAAGTATCACCCTGGAAGGGAGTGATGCGATTTGGCAAGAAAGGTAAGTTAAGCCCGAGATACATAGGACCATTCGAGGTCATCGAATGTGTCGGATCAGTCGCTTATAAGTTAAACTTACCTGAAGAGCTCAGTGGTATTCACAATGTATTCCACATCTGCAATCTGAAGAAGTGTTTCGCTGATGAATCACTGGTCATACCACATACGGATGTGCATATAGATGAGAGCTTGAAATTTGTGGAAAAACCATTGTCGATTGAAGATCGACAGGTTAAAAAGCTTCGAAGGAAGCATGTGCCTATTGTAAAGGTAAAATGGGATGCCCGTAGAGGTCCCGAGTATACGTGGGAGGTTGAGTCCACAATGAAGGAAAAGTACCCTTATTTGTTTCAGTAAATCTCGAGGTCGAGATTTCTTTTAAGGGGGTGAGGATGTAACACCTCGAAAATTCACGTCCTATAATGTATTGACACGTGTCATAAGTTTGAACGTGTGAAAGAATGTTCTAGAAGGACTAAAGTTGACAAACATGGAAAGTATGTGAATATACGGGTTTAAAATGTCAACAGTGAATAAATATACTTTACAGTAACCCTACATGATGCTCATACCTTTAAACGAATAAATCATGGATCATACGAAGCAAATTGTGAAAGAAAGTGAGAGATTACAAACCACAGGGGTTAAATGTGTCAACATGTTTAAGTTATACCTCTGAGTGACCTTTTAGCAAACCCGAAGCTTTGTAACGATTAATTATGCTCACTAGAATGCACGATAAAAATTTCATAAAGTTTCGTTATCGTATGAGAAAGTTATGATCAAATTCGTATACGAGGGGTTAAAGCGTCAACGTTGAAAATTATGATTTTTCGGGTAACCAGAAGTGACCAAGGACTTAACAAAGTGGGTATAAGTCTTGAAGCCCTTGTAAATAAATGTGAAGGGGTCATAGTGCAAGAAATAAGCTTGGGTGACATTTGGAAGGCCAAGAGACAAGATGCAACAACTTGAAAATGTGAAAACCTGAAAAATGAGGCTTAGGCGGGCCGCGTAAGAGTTGTTATGATCTTACGCGGGCCACGTCAGACGCCCAGATGCAGAAACCTTAGACAGCAGCCTGTTTTCACGCGATAACCGACCCAAAACAGATATTTCCACTCTATGGGCGACCCCTAAACAGTCCTAGGCACTTAGGGACATCTGTTGATGATCCATGGTCATTGCTAGCATGATTTGTCAATGATCTAAGGTGATTGAAGCACTATAAAAGGGCCTTGTGTTGCAACTTTGTAACCACACCTTCCATCTGCATTTCTGATCATTTCTGGAGCTCCAAAGCAGACTCAAGTGACCACTAATCGTGCATAGGACTTCAGTAAGTATGCTTAACCTTTCTTAGTTAAGTTTTTGCTTAGTTTAAGCTTAAAAGTCAAACCGTCGTCATTAACGGTTGACTTCACGATTAATCACTAATGGTCCAGTGATTAGTCGAATTGAAAGTAGTTATAAGTTGGTAATTATGTGGGCAATAAACCCTTAAAAGGGCACCCTCTGATTCCCACTCTAACTAGGTCAAATGTCGGGTCAAACTTGTCATTAAAAAGTCAACAGAATGCTTATTTTCCAATTTATGCATAATTAGCAATGTAGAACCCATACAACCTGTTTGATCATTAATATAACTTGGTAATTAATGTAAGAACATGTCTAAACATGTTCAACCCGACAATTTTCAGTAGAGACCCGGTTCGGAACCGAAAGTCGCATAATTTGACTTTTGCTTTGACTTTCAGTTCTGACCCGTTTAAGCATGTTTTAGAAATGCCTTAGAGCTTCCTTAGGACCAGGTTACATGCTAGTATAACCCTCTGTGATTATACACCATGGTTCAATAGTTATCCAATTAATATGCATGATTCCGTTAATTGCTCATATGTTGACCATTATGCCCTTTTCACCATAAAACGTAATTTTTGAAAATGTAAAAGAGTAGAAACCTTAGTTACTTATATATAAACTTATACCCAAAATTTGACATCAGTTTGAGGTGTAGATTGAGAGTTATGCTCATTAGCGTAATTAGAAAACTTTTTAGCGATTAAACGGCATAATTAGCATATAGCCTATTTAAACCTACTTTTTGATATCAAACTCTTTACCCACTGATGTAATATATTATTTTGGGATTTTTGAAGATTTTAATTAATTTTAGGCTGAGCATAACTTAGAGTTATAAGCTTGAGTCGGTAATTGTCGGTTTTGCCCTTTCGGGCTATAAAATGAGTTTTACATATCTATTTGATCCCAAACCTTTTGCTACTGATTTTATATGATAAATAAATTATTTTTGACCTTCTGGAATAATAAAAATATCAGCTTTCTATATAGAACCCGGAAATGGCTTCTAATCGCCTTTTTAAGCGTTTTTAACGCATAGTATGTACTAAAACTATTTTAAACATACAAGGGTTGATACTGATGCGTGTGAAGTGTTATATATATTAGGTGTATATTTTAAGCGCCTTTAACACTTATTTTAGCCAAGTTTTAAATTTATAAAACACGATATTTTACTAACACTAAACACACATATGGGCAAGTGCACCCATCGTGGGCGTAGTATAGCGTTGGTAAGATACCGAGGTCGTCCAAGGACACAAGAGCTTTTAGTACCGGTTTATCCTCAACGTCTAATCAAAATAAAAAGTTTAGAAAAATGTTTTAAACTAAGAAAAAAAAAACTAACTAAAATGCTGAAAATAAAAATAAAAGAAAAAACAGATAGACAAGATGAATCACTTGGTTCCGACTCGTATCTAGTATAACCTTTGATTATTTCCGCACTTTTGCACATAATTAAGAGATTATCTTAGTTATTGTAGTAGGCCCATCTTTTGAAGGTGACGTTACCCTCACCCCAGTAGTTTGAGTCAGCAAGGATACAATCCTAAAAGGGTGGATTATTGAAAGATAATGAATTAAGTTATTAATGCAATATTATGGTAGGCCCCGCTTTTGGCGGTGACGTTACCCTCGGCTAAGTAGTCTGAGTCAGCAAGGATACAGTCCTAAATAGCCGGGTTATAGTATTAATAGTAGTTAACTTATGAGGGGATCAAAGAGTTTGGACCCCCGCCATCCAATACCGTGAAGCATTGAAGGAGGTCCTACTAAATTTGACCCAGGTCCATTGCAGGACCTCTAAACGCTGAACAATGGCAAGACCTTTACCAAACCGTTCCCTTAACCCCCGACCAGGTAGCCAACATACCTCCATATAGACCGTGGAGATATGAATGGTGAAAATCTTTTATTTTATATAGACAGTAAAATAATGCCAAGACACCACGGACAAATGATAAGGAAAGATCACCTTCAACATAAGTAACTAGTTATTAAAGTCATTAATACAAAACCAAATAAAAAGTGCAAAAGATTAGAAATAAAAAGTATTATACTAGACACTTTGTCTTCACCAAGTGATGTAAGAGACTTAGGCAAACATGGCCTTGATTGTCAAGAACTCTTACGATCAATCTTGGATCCCGAGACGACTCACACACTCTACGATGGACAATGGATGATGGTGGTGAATGATGGTGTTATGGTGGTGGTGGGTGGTGGGTGAAGTGTGAGAGAGGTGGTGTGCCAAGGGATGAGTTGAAATGAAACCAAGCACTCCTATTTATAGGCTGAACAGAAGGCTGGGCACGGCCCCGTGTCCGCTGGACACGCCCCCGTGCCTGTCTGACACTCTCTCTCTTCATTAATTGTAATTCGCAATTACAATTAATGCGCCTGCTGTACTTTCGCCACGCCCCCGTGTTCACTGGACACGGCCCGTGGTGGGCAATAGAAGCTTCTATAGGTTTGACTTTTCTGCTGCTTCTTGGGCACGGCCCCGTGCTGGCTGAGCACGGGGCGTGTTCAGTCTTCCGCCTTCTCTATTTTGCTTGGGAAGATGCCGCTGAAGGGTCGGGCAGTCCACTTATGTTCCTTTTCTTGTATTTATGTTAGATTTGGCTGTCTTTTTGCTTCTTTTGTGAATTTGAGCTCATTTAATCCTGAAAATACAAAAGGAAGACAAAAACACTCTTTTTCCAACATTAGTACTTAAAAAGGGTTAGTTTTATGCCTCATTTGATGTAATTTATATGTTGCATTTTACACACATCAAATACCCCCACACTTGAACTTTTGCTTGTCCTCAAGCAAAACTCTTTAATATGTGGCTTACACTCCCAAATGGAATGGGTAGAAGAGAAGGTTTTGGGCTTGACATAGAGTGTTGGGAATCCAAGATCTTTTTGGGTTTTATTTTTATCTATTTACAATCCTATTCGTTATGATTTGTTCAGAACGTTTCATAGGAGAAATTACTTATTTGGGCATAACATGCCTTTTTAAAATTCCATTTATATACAAGTTCACATACCTCACGGGAGAAATCACTCACACTCTGCCGAAGGTGTATTTTTAGTGAATCACTCGAGAGCGGCATGGAACTTACTCCTACCATAGGCTTGCCAAGCAATCAATCCTCCTCCTTTTTAACTTTTATACCTTTGTAAATATCAAGAGGACTTTGCGGGTGAAGGGTTAGGCTTGGGTTAAAGGTAGGTGGTTGGGTTAGTGGTTAGTAGAAAAAGGGTGAAAAAAAAGCGTAACAAGTGTCGGTTTTCGTAGGACTTTCTATTTTTGTAACTTTTTATTTTGATGAAGCTATTATTCAAACAAAGTTATTTTTGATGAACTTGTTTGTTTATTTTCTTTTGCTTCATCATCAACACATTTTTTTTTCAGCCGATCATATGAAAAACCGAACTTGTTACTAAAACAAAGGGTTAAAAATGAAAAAGGTTTTGGTGGGTAAAAGGGGTGTTTGGTTTGGGTTATGAAATGAAAAGGTTTAGGCTCAAAGGGGCTAACTATGGGGATTTTGGGTAGGTGGTAAAAAAAAAATAATGGTGTAGAAGAAAAAAAAAGGGTAGTCCTAATGCCTCTATCATTTACTTACTCAGGTTTAAGTTGATAAGGACCGGGAATGTATCGTCATGGCAAGTTCTAGAGTCGTAAGAACCAAGCGGCTATTCACACAAGAAACGAAAAATGAGCATTTAGTCTAAAGATGTAAATTTATATGCTCAATAAAGGCTCAAAACTCACTTTTGTGGGAATGGTTTTTATGTGATCAAGTATATATAATCAAATTTTAATTAAGCTTGTCATGCCGTTTCATAATTTTCTTATGTTGGTTCTTGTTATCACGACGCTCTCGGTTGTAAATTTGTAAAAATATATCCTTATTAATCTTATGATTCCTAACTTAAACTTTAGACAAGTAAAAAAAAAATGAAAATTTTTGAAAAAAATTTGGGGTGTTTAGCGGTTCCAATAGATTTTGTGTAAGGCTTATTATTAGGACTTGCAAAATTTCAAGGTTTTAGCATCCCCCCCACACTTAAATTACACATTGTCCTCAATGTGTCCCAAAAATAAATTTTTAGGTTGATTAGATGTGTAAAATGGTGTAAAAAGCAAAGATTTTGTGTTACTGGCAACCTGGACACGACCCCGTGTTGAGTGGACACGACCCCGTGCTCAGGTGCCAGTAACGAGAACTTACAGAAGGTGAACACGGGGGCGTGTTGTCTGGACACGGCCTCGTGTCTGTCAAGGTCTGCAGAATCTAAACAAACAGCAAGTTCAGGGGAATGGGCACGGGGGCGTGTCGGCTGGACACGACCCCGTGTGGACAGTCTGCAAATTCGAAAAACAGGTTTCTTTCTTCGTTTTTCCAGCCCCGGCTTTAAGAGTACTAATGCGTAGTACTTTAAGCCTCGAATGTACCTGCTTACCCAATAAACACTCCACCAAAACATAGCAAACATCCTACTTTTACCAAAGTTAACATCCATGTCAAAGTTAAAATAAATGCAGAAAATAAAAGAAGTTAGGAAAAGTAAATTGTTCAACATTTGGCACGCAGGCCATCAATTGTTCAAGATTAAAAAGGGTTAACCTGGGTAGTCATCAATCAACCGCTTCCTCCTCTGCTCCTCTCGCCTACTCCATAGCATCGTCATCATCATCATCGTCATCATCCCCTCCATGGCGTGCAATGTGGTCTCTTATGTATCCAACATCGTCTTGGATCTCGGATAGGTTTCTCTCTATAGCTCCGACCCGGTGGTAGGTGTTGCTCGCCATGTTATAGGTGTTCCTAGTACACATAAGGTTTTCCTGCAACAAATCATGCAAACTTTGTAAGTTAGGAAAACCGCCTCCTGAGGAGGATGATTGGCCCGAATCACCGTAGGGTTGGTATTGGTACTGATGATGTTGCGGAGCTGGGAGGACAAGCGCTTCTTGCGAGTTCCATGCATGACCTTGCATCCTTTGAAAGGTTACCGTCCCGTCTTCTGCCTCATAAATCAGGTTCATTGAGCGGCATATGTGAATATCCACCGTACCCGACCATGGGCTCCTCTCAAATGACCTAGGTATGTGGGCGAAGTGCTTGAAGAGACGGTACACCCATCCCCCAAAGAAAATAGGCGTCGGTGCATTAGCAAGGCGGTTGTGATGCATGTTTCGGAGCATGAGGAACGGAACATCGAGCGGCCTGCGGTTGTGAATGCAGTGGAGGACAACCAAATCTCTTAACCCAACGACGCCACTACTGTCATGCCTTTGGCTAAGAGAGTAGCCGAGGAGCCTATGAATGTATCTGTATAGCGGATCCCTCAGCTTTGTACTCTTAGTGCTGCTCGGATTGTAGAACCCTTCTCCAATCTGAGCCCACATGGCTTGGCGTTCGTTGTCACCTATCTCTCTCATTCCCCCAGTATTTTCTTCGTTTCCTGCATCCTCTTCCGCATACAACCCGATAATCGACCCAAATTGTGCCATAGAGATCGAATACTTCGTTCCCCCACATCGGAAAGCTACCTCGTCATTGTCGAACGGGTCGCACCTCGAGTTGAACATGAAAGTGCTATAGAATTCCAACGTGCATTCGTGGACGGAACGGAGCCGAGTTGTTAGGGCGACTCTGAGTGGTCCCGTGACAATGTTGTTGAAACGGTCAATTTGATTCACCATGGTTAGCAGGTCCGTGCAAGCTTGCCTCGGGTATTCCTCCGGCCTTGTTTGAAGAATTTCGTATCGAGCTCTTGCATCGAGCTCATTGGCGTTAAATCTTGTGAACTTCCTGGCCATCTGCAAGAATACACCAAAAGTTAGCACGAAACAGAAATATTTTCGGACAAAACTGCAAACAGCGGGCTGGACACGACCCCGTGTTCAGCGGACACGGCCCCGTGTCCAGGGGTCTGTTACTAAAAAATCCCATTTTTCGACCCGGTTTCGAAAACTTGAGAATTTTTGGTCCAAAAGGTGCGGTTTCCCCCGAAAATGAAACCCTAAGCATCGTTTTCCCCAAAATATCCCGTTTACCCCATCAATTTTTATCTTTTTCGGTTCAAGAACAAGGGTTTGGGGTTTTTGTGCGAAATTGGATGAATCTATGAACAATACAAGTGTATCTACTTTCCTTAACACTAATCTAACTAAATGCAAACAGATCTAAACAAAAATTTGAGGTACGATCCGGATGAACTTCAAGAACCCTAGATTTTTCCCCAAATTTTTGGTGTTTTAACTACATGCAAGTAACTAATCTAACTACTAAAAGTGATAGAATCATACCTTGATGTTGTTAGAGCGATAGGAGACGTTGAAATTCTGCGAAAAATCGCCTGAAACCAGAGCTTTTTCGGGGAAACGGGGCGTGTGGAATGAAGTAACTGTTTTGAAAAAAGGGGATTTATCCCGACTGCAGCGCGGACACGGCCTCGTGCCGAGCGTGGTTTTGCAATTTTTTTTTTTTAGTGCTCGTGTGAGTGCCCTCATTTTCCCATAAGTCATGGTTAGAAAACTTACCGCTTTATTTTGTTATCTCAATCGTTCGTAACTTACCAGGCATGATGTTTTTATTCTTCCACTGTTTGAAGCGAGATCTCTTCTTCTTCATCCTCAATGAATCCTTGATAGAGTTTCAGCCGTTGGCCATTGACTTTAAATGGGGGCCCATTTCGAGATTTAATTTCTACTGCACCGTGTGGAAAAATATGGGTGATGGAAAAAGGTCCTGACCACCTAGACTTTAATTTACCAGGAAACAATCGAAGTCGTGAATTAAACAAAAGAACTAAATCTCCTACCCGAAATTCATTAGGTTTAATATGTTTGTCATGCAAATTTTTCATTCGTTCCTTATAAATTTCAGAGTTTGAGTATGCATAATTTCTAAGCTCGTCTAATTCATTTAATTGACAAAATTGATTTTTACCGGCAAATTCTAAGTCTAAGTTTACATTTTTTATTGCCCAGTAGGCTTTGTGTGCAATTTCTACTGGCAAATGACAACTTTTTCCATAGACTAGCTTATACGGGGTTGTACCTATTGTTGTTTTATAAGCAGTTCGAAAAGCCCATAAAGCATCGTCTAATTTATCTGCCCATTCCTTTTTATTTAACCCTACAGTTTTTTCGAGTATTCGTTTTAAACCTCTATTAGTCACTTCGGCTTGTCCGTTTGTTTGAGGGTGATACGCTGTTGAGACCCGGTGATAGACCCCATATCTTGTTAAATTTTTTTCGAGTTGATGGTTGCAAAAATGGGTACCTCTATCACTTATTAAAGCTTTAGGTGTGCCAAAACGAGAGAATAATTTTTTCAGAAATCTTACCACAACTCTTCCATCATTTGTTGGAAGTGCCTCGGCCTCGGCCCATTTAGACAAGTAATCTACTGCCACAAGTATATATTTGTTTCCTTTCGATGGTGGGAAAGGTCCCATAAAGTCGAGTCCCCACACATCAAAAATTTCACAAACAAGAATGCCATTTTGTGGCATTTCGTTTTTGAAAGAAATATTACCTGTTCTTTGGCAAGCATCACATGTTTTTACAAGACTTTGGGCGTCTTTGTAAATGGTTGGCCAATAAAATCCTGAATCGAATACCTTTCGTGCGGTACTAGCAGCACCATGATGTCCTCCGTATGGACCTTCATGACAATGGCGGAGAATTCTTCGTGCTTCACTACCATGTACGCATCGTCGGACGAGTTGGTCGGCACACATTTTGAAAAGATATGGATCTTCCCAAAAGTAGTGTTTCACTTTGGCAAAGAATTTTTTTCTTTGATGATGTGGCCACCCTTTTGCGACTATACCGCTAGCTAGGTAGTTAGCATAGTCGGCATACCATGGTTCTACCTTGTATTCCACCATTTCTAGGGACTCAGTTGGGAATTTTTCGTTGATTTGCTCGTCCCTGGTTGCTTCCAAAGCTGGGTCTTCTAAGCGCGAAAGATGATCTGCAGCGGTGTTTTCTGCTCCTCTTTTGTCCTTGATTTCAATGTCAAATTCTTGGAGGAGTAGAATCCACCGAATCAAACGTGGTTTTGCATCTTGCTTTTTGAAAAGATATCGGATGGCTGGATGATCTGTATAAACTATAGTTTTAGAAAGAACAAGATAAGAACGGAATTTATCAAAAGCAAATACCACAGCTAGTAATTCTTTTTCAGTTGTTGTGTAATTTTCTTGTGCATCATTAAGTGTTTTACTAGCATAATAAATTGGGTGGAAATGCTTTTCTTTTCTTTGTCCCAAGACAGCTCCAACTGCAAAGTCACTAGCATCACACATGATTTCGAAAGGAAATTTCCAATCAGGCGCTATCATGATAGGTGCATTGACTAACATTTCTTTCAAGGTGAGAAATGCTTGATTGCAATCATTGTCAAAGATGAAAGGAGCATCGTTTTCAAGTAATTTTGTTAGAGGTCTAGAAATTTTAGAAAAGTCTTTGATAAACCGCCTATAGAATCCGGCATGCCCTAGTAAACTTCTGATAGCTCTTACGGAGGATGGAGGTGGTAATCTAGAAATGGTATCTATTTTGGCTCGATCCACTTCCATTCCTTCGCTTGAGTTCTTGTGACCGAGTACTATTCCCTCCGTTACCATGAAATGGCATTTTTCCCAATTAAGGGCGAGGTTAGTTTCCTCACATCGGGATAGCATTCGTTCAAGGTTATCGAGGCATTGGTCATATGAATCCCCAAAGATAGAAAAGTCATCCATGAAGACTTCCATTGTCTTTTCTATCATGTCGTGGAAAATGGCTACCATGCAACGTTGGAATGTTGCTGGGGCATTACATAGACCAAACGGCATGCGTCGATAAGCAAAAGTTCCATAGGGACATGTGAAAGTTGTCTTTTCTTGGTCTTCGGGTGCTATCGGGATTTGAAAGTAACCTGAAAAACCATCCAAGAAACAGTAAAATTTATGACCGGATAATCTTTCTAACATTTGATCAATGAAGGGTAAAGGAAAGTGATCCTTTCTTGTTGCTTCATTTAATCGTCTATAATCTATACATACTCTCCATCCTGTGACGGTTCTCGTTGGTATTAGTTCATTCTTTTCGTTGGTTATTACCGTCATACCTCCTTTCTTTGGAACTACTTGGACAGGACTCACCCAAGGACTATCGGAGATAGGATAGATAAGTCCGGCGTCAAGTAGTCTGATGACTTCGTTTTTAACCACTTCTTGAACATTTGGATTTACTCGACGTTGTGGTTGTATGACCGATTTGTAGTCATCATTCATCAAAATTTTGTGTGTGCACATAGAAGGACTAATTCCTTTTATGTCTACAAGTTTCCAAGCTATTGCATTTTTATGTTTTTTCAAAAGATTAATTAATTTTTCCTTTTCTAAGTTATCTAATTTAGACGAAATAATTACAGGTAAATTACCATCTTTGTCTAGAAAAGCATATTCCAAACCTTTTGGAAGTTCTTTGAGCTCAAGTGGTGGGTCTTTGGGAGACTCCTTATTTGGTTGCTCATTTCGATCAAGAACTTTAAAAGTTTGTTCTATGGCGACCTCTTCTTCAACAAAGTGGTCAATCTCTTCACTTGTATCGGGTGGTTCATCTTCATCTTCAATTAGGGGGTCATTATTGCCGAAAGGATATTTCATTGACCGTTCGAGATCGACACTTCTTTTAAATGCCCCTAATTGAAGAGGTAGATTTTTGAACTTCCGGTTTTTCAAAGCTTCGTGAGTTTTTACAAATGGTCGCCCCAACACTAGAGGAGCGTCATCGAGGATGACAAAGTCGGTCGGGATTACCATTTGATTTGCTTGAACCAATACATCTTCAACTATACCGATTGATTTTATTACTTTCCGATTGGATATAAAAATGGGTATTTGAAGTGGAGAAAAATCACTAATACTTAATTTTTCGAAAATGTAGTTAGGCATTATGTTAACACAAAGATCTTTATCGATTGTGACATTACTAATAAACGAATTTTGAAAGAAACATGGAACCGGTGTAATGTTAATTTCAAATGGGTCTTCTTTTATTAGTGAGGTTTGATCATTAGTTAACTTAACACTTACCGTTTCGTCAATTTTAGTGTTAGTGCTTAACTATTTTAAAAACTTAGCATGAGTGGGTATTAAACAATGATTTTCAAAAGAAGGTGACAAGAGATTAATTTTTTCAAAATTAGACTCGTCTTGAATTTTAACGTTGTTGGACTCACCTTTTTTGTTGTTTAACTCATGTGTCGGTTTTTCACTTATTTGTTCTTCCATTTTTACACTTTCGGTTATCTCTTCCTTTTTTAACTCTTCTCTTGCGCGTGACTCCTCTTCCCTTGCGCGAGCTTCTTTTATACATCGATCGATAACTCTAATGTGTTCTAATATCCTATCGGTCACTTCGGTTATAGAAAAAGAATCGGTATTTTCTAAGCTTGAATCCGGTTGTTCGACCCTTTGTTCCTCATAATACTCATGTGAAGTCAATGGTTCGCACCATTGTTCTTCATTGTAAGCATATGATGGATAAGGTTCGTAATTTTGTTCTTCATAATACTCATATGAGGTGGGTTGTTCACGCCATGATTCCTCATAATAAGCATACGAAGGTGGTGGCTCATATCTTGGTTCCTCAAAGTATGAGTAAGAAGGCTCATACCTTGGTTCATCAAAATATGAGTATGAGGGAGGAGGTTCATACCTTTGGTCTTCATAGGATGTGTATGAAGTTGATGGCTCGTACCTGGGCTCCTCATAGTAGGTGTATGAATTGGATGGTTAATATGAGTGATTATTTTGAACCGAGCGTGTGTTACGATAATTAGTGCAATAATTACCCCTATAATCATCCTCATCATAGGTGTAGTTGTAACCTCCTGAGTATTGATCCATAAGAATCACTCAGCAGACCACAACCGAGTCTCAAGATCAGAAAACAAAAATAAAAACGGAAACAGAGGCTGGACACGGCCCCGTGTTCAGTGAGCACGGCCCCGTGTTCAGGATCTGTATCTGGGCGTTTTAATTAAATTTACTGATTTCGTTGAGCACGGGGCGTGTTCAGTGAGCACGACCCGTGTTCAAGCTTCTGTTACTGGATGTTTTTGAAAAATCTGCAGCACGGCCCCGTGTTCAGTGAACACGGCCCCGTGTTCAGTGAACACGGCCCCGTGTACAGGTTACTGTAAATGCAAATTAAACTAAAATGCAGAAAAATGTGCGCGCGTTTAAAAAGGTTTTGAAAAACTGATTAGGCCGTCGATTTTAAGCTTTCTTAAAATCCTTGTGTCCCCGGCAACGGCGCCAAAAACTTGATGCGTGTGAAGTGTTATATATATTAGGTGTATATTTTAAGCCCCTTTAACACTTATTTTAGCCAAGTTTTAAATTTATAAAACACGATATTTTACTAACACTAAACACACATATGGGCAAGTGCACCCATCGTGGGCGTAGTATAGCGTTGGTAAGATACCGAGGTCGTCCAAGGACACAAGAGCTTTTAGTACCGGTTTATCCTCAACGTCTAATCAAAATAAAAAGTTTAGAAAAATGTTTTAAACTAAGAAAAAAAAAACTAACTAAAATGCTGAAAATAAAAATAAAAGAAAAAACAGATAGACAAGATGAATCACTTGGTTCCGACTCGTATCTAGTATAACCTTTGATTATTTCCGCACTTTTGCACATAATTAAGAGATTATCATAGTTATTGTAGTAGGCCCCTCTTTTGAAGGTGACGTTACCCTCACCCCAGTAGTTTGAGTCAGCAAGGATACAATCCTAAAATGGTGGATTATTGAAAGATAATGAATTAAGTTATTAATGCAATATTATGGTAGGCCCCGCTTTTGGCGGTGACGTTACCCTCGGCTAAGTAGTCTGAGTCAGCAAGGATACAGTCCTAAATAGCCGGGTTATAGTATTAATAGTAGTTAACTTATGAGGGGATCAAAGAGTTTGGACCCCCGCCATCCAATACCGTGAAGCATTGAAGGAGGTCCTACTAAATTTGACCCAGGTCCATTGCAGGACCTCTAAACGCTGAACAATGGCAAGACCTTTACCAAACCGTTCCCTTAACCCCCGACCAGGTAGCCAACATACCTCCATATAGACCGTGGAGATATGAATGGTGAAAATCTTTTATTTTATATAGACAGTAAAATAATGCCAAGACACCACGGACAAATGATAAGGAAAGATCACCTTCAACATAAGTAACTAGTTATTAAAGTCATTAATACAAAACCAAATAAAAAGTGCAAAAGATTAGAAATAAAAAGTATTATACTAGACACTTTGTCTTCACCAAGTGATGTAAGAGACTTAGGCAAACATGGCCTTGATTGTCAAGAACTCTTACGATCAATCTTGGATCCCGAGACGACTCACACACTCTACGATGGACAATGGATGATGGTGGTGGATGATGGTGTTATGGTGGTGGTGGGTGGTGGGTGAAGTGTGAGAGAGGTGGTGTGCCAAGGGATGAGTTGAAATGAAACCAAGCACTCCTATTTATAGGCTGAACAGAAGGTTGGGCACGGCCCCGTGTCCGCTGGACACGCCCCCGTGCCTGTCTGACACTCTCTCTCTTCATTAATTGTAATTCACAATTACAATTAATGCGCCTGCTGTACTTTCGCCACGCCCCCGTGTTCACTGGACACGGCCCGTGGTGGGCAATAGAAGCTTCTATAGGTTTGTCTTTTCTGCTGCTTCTTGGGCACGACCCCGTGCTGGCTGAGCACGGGGCGTGTTCAGTCTTCTGCCTTCTCTATTTTGCTTGGGAAGATGCCGCTGAAGGGTCGGGCAGTCCACTTATGTTCCTTTTCTTGTATTTATGTTAGATTTGGCTGTCTTTTTGCTTCTTTTGTGAATTTGAGCTCATTTAATCCTGAAAATACAAAAGGAAGACAAAAACACTCTTTTTCCAACATTAGTACTTAAAAAGGGTTAGTTTTATGCCTCATTTGATGTAATTTATATGTTGCATTTTACACACATCAGTGGTTTTGGATGCTAGATTAGATGTGAGTGACATGACACTGACGTGAATGATCATGGTGGTCATAAGAGTCATGACCACACCCTATAGCCTTATAACTTATTAACTTTTTGAAGCGTTAAATGGCGTTTGGGTTTAGGAGTGTATGTGAGGGGAAAAGTAAATAAGTCACTCCATTGTGACTTATTAACTTTTCCAATAAATCATAAGAAGTTTGGAAAAGCCAAACCAAATATTCTCTAAATCTTTATTATAAGTTAGATTAGATTTATATCTGATTAAAAATAAAGTGTTACATGTATGTCTTAAATCATTTTAATCCTCTTTAGAAAAAATGCATAAAAATCCTTTTTAATCCTCTTTTATGTTTTGTTAATTAATTATTAATTAATTAATAGTTATGACACTAGATAAGCTACCCTTTTCCTACACAAGGCGTGAAAGGCGGTTTGGTCACCAATAAAACCCAAATTCACCACCGCCGTCGGAATCTATGGCGTCAAGCTCCGGTGACGAGAAGACCGAGAGAGAAGAGCAAGAAGAGGCTCTGATCGCTTTGATCGAACACCGCGCCAAAGAAGTCGATCATCTCCGTACACGTGTCACCTATTACAAATCTCAGGTTTTGTTACTCATTCTTCTCCTCAATATTCACTCATATTATTCTTTCGTTGTTGTTATTCATCTATGCAATCACTTTTGTTGAAAATTAGCTTCCGTTGTTGGTTTTTTTTTTTGTTTTGTGATTGATTGTTATAACGTAATAATATGTTGGTTGTAGTTATTTGATTTAGGTTGGTTTTATGATGAAAAAGTTCAAATTGATGACGTTCTGGATGGCTGAAGTAGTGTAATTATCACATCTATGAATATTTTAGTTTGATATTCATGTGTTTATGTTACATAGTGCCCCGCTTTTGGTGTGCACGTATAATGTATATATGTGTGGTCGTCGGGTGGCAAAAGTGAAAGGGTACTAACTTCAACGTTATTTTACTAATTTAGTGAAAATAACGTTAAAAGTGGCGGATGGTTAATCATGCATCATGTGGTGACGTTGATAGCTGAAAGACACGGGGGTACATGCACCAATCAGTCTCTGTCCCGATTGTTTGAGTGTTACGTGTCTTAGGTCCAAGGCTTGATACAAAACTACAATCGAGCCGGGGTCTCACTGGAAGCAGCCTCTCTATTCCTACGGGGTAGAGGTAAGGCTGTCTACATCTACCCTCCTCAGACCCTACCTTAGCTTTGCTATTGGTGGGATTTACTGAGTATGAGTATGATGATGATGATGATGTGTTTATGTTACATGGTTTCATTATGAGAATATAATTGATAACCATTTTACTGAATTTTAGTTTGTGTGTAAGAAGATTTCTCCTTTTGTTATATTTGACTATTCATTGCCATGTTGGGGATTTGACTCAGCTATGTATAGCCTATAGGCATACCAAGTGCGACGATACTATAAGTTGTGCCGAGTGAGGTGATTGTTGGAGTGATATAAGGTGCTTTTGTTAGGGGTGTGTTATTGTTGAAAGCAAAACTTTGTCATCAGTGTACGTGTGATTAGTAGAGGTGGTTTGGGTAATGTGTCAAAATGAGTAATTTTATACAGGTCGAAATAAGTTGGATTTAGTTTTACTTAAAACACTATTTGCCCAAAGTTTTGAATGTTGTGCTGAATATGATTATAAAATTTATGTCGTCGTAAGAATAATAGAAATATATGCTTTAAAGATTCACTATAGGTTGCTTCTATCTGTTTGATGCATTTCCTCTCAAGCTATTTGTTTCATTTCACATGTTTAACCCGATAAGAGATAAAACATTGACCTATCAAGCCTTCTAATGACAAGTACAAAATAATATTAAGCTAGTGATTAATCGGCTGTGGTGTAGTTCCTTGGAAAGAATATGTCTTTTTTATTTGATGCAAGTTTTTTTCTTGTGGTACTTGCAAAATTTTATATGGTAACAGACGATAATTTATATATTAAACCGGGAAATAAACGCTAATATCATTTTGGAGAAGGTATGCAGCTTGAAGAAGCTGAAAAGAGGTTAGGAGAAACCGAACGTAAACTGGCACACCTCAGAAGTCGAGGCAACGCTGTACCATCTACTAAGGTTTCTGAAAACAGTGTAAAAGTAAAAGTAAAAGTAAAAGAAGAGAGAAGATCATGTAGTCCTACACCTACAAAGACCGGTGAACATTCTAGAAACGGGAAACATGAACAAAGACCGCAACTTGTTATCCCTGCAGTGAATCCCAAACCGTTTGTTCCTGTCAAGATGGAAGAAACTGACAGTAGATCAATTCCGTCACATAGCAAAAGCGCTGTGAAAGAAAAGGGTCATAGAATCTCACGTGAACATGAAGGCGGTGAGACTCAATCCAAAGGGACAAAAAGGAAATTCGGTAATATTTGCCACTTTCTTTATAGTTAATTACCATCAAAGTTTAAAACAGTCAACTTGGTCAAAAAGTTACCTTCAGTTGCTATGTCATCATCTTGGTCGGTTACCTGGTCAGATCATCTTAATTTGAAAATCTTGAAACTTTAATGTTTTTTCTGGTCTAAAAGAAGTTGGTTACCTTTTGTACGCAATTAGCCAAAATATTGGTTTAGCATGATAATTTTTTTTTAATGTCCACGTGCCCAAAAAGGGCTGAGTTTACTCTTAACATTGTGCATCATAAGCAGTTAATGCGGTAAAGTATTGACTGATATCTGAGATATAGGTTATCGCTGTGGGATATCAGTAATTTTAATATCATGCAGAATTTATATATATAGCAACTAACAATTCAGTATACTCCTAACATTAACAAATTAACCTTTTGCAACTTGCAAAACACATTATAGCAAAGCAGAAACTGACTAAGACTTAAAACACCAACATTTAACACTAACAATTAAGACTTAAAATACTAATAGTAGCAACAAGAAGAAAGATGAATAGTAGAACTAAGAAGAAATGTCCTGATATCGGGAATATCGGTCATTATCGCCGATAATATTGGTACCGGTATTTTGACCGATATTTTACATGGGGACCGATAACCGTTATATCACCGATATTAACTGCAAAGTGTGCATGAGATATGTGTGTCACCGATCCATCATATTTGTGCGTACTTGTTTCGTTAATCTGGATGCTCACCTTTTGCAAAAAAAAAAAAAAAATGAAATTGCAGAGCAGCGAGAACATAAGGATTTAATTCAGATGGTGTGCAGTTCATCTTCACCTCGCACAGTCAATTGCCAGACATCCAATCACATTCCATCTCAGCATAAGAGAAAGTTGAGAAGTCTTGCTTTGTGTCCGACAAATGATCAGCTTTTTGTTACTAGGTATCCAAGTGTTTTTAAGTTTTTATGCCTAGGAAACTGTTAGAATAATTTAAGATATTTTGTTCCATCAAAACTTTAATACAAAGGAACAAAATGGTAGCGATAACAATTTTAAATAATCATTTTCTCTAGTTTATTTTATCATGGGGCATAGACTATTTGCAACAAATGGAGGAGCTAAAAACAAGATACTCATGGAATTTTGTTTTGGAAACCAAATTATAGTAATGATTCATGTTCAGTTTTTTTCCTTTGATAAATGTAAGGCCACCCATGTATTGAACGTTTTTCGTTAAGGCCACCCTTGTTATAAAATACTCTATAGGCGACGAAAGTATGTATCATGTTTCATTTATACCAGTTTCCACAAATAACATATCACACAATGAAATGGCCTTCTGAAAAGCAAAAAAATATCTTGCATGAGGTGTTAACACGTTATATGCTATAATTATTGTCTTCTCTAATGATTCAAGGGCGTTTTTGTCACCGACATGTTTTTGTCTGGAATCTGCATAGATGAAGCCAGGTACATACTGGTGGTCTTATACCTTAGTTAAGAGTCTTTTTTTTTCGGGATATTTTTGATAAACTGATATTGGTTACGACAGCAGCACCACTCACTGAAAATCTTGTTTCCATTCCTATTGGAATTGATATATGCATATATTCTTCCTGTACTTAATTACTGTTTTTGTCCTTGTGGTTTGTCAAAAATCACTATTTCAGTCCATTAGTTTAAAAATTGTGATTTCAGTCCCTGTGGTTTCACTTTCGTAACCATTTCAGTCCACCTCGTAACCATTTCAGTCCCTGTACTTACTAAATAAATGGATTGAAATGGTTAAGAAAGTGAAACCACAGGGACTGAAATAGTTACGAAAGTGAAACCACAGGGACTGAAATCGCAATTTTTAAACTAATGGACTGAAATAGTGATTTTTGACAAACTATAGGGACGAAAACAGTAATTAACTCTTATTTTTGTTATGTTAGTGATTGCTTTGAAATGTTTTGCAGTGCTCTTGATGGACTTGTAAATCTATGGCAAATTCAGGCCAAAGGGTATGTTTTATATATAATGCTCCGCTCCAATATAGCTACATGTATCATGCTGCTATACAGATTTCTTAGAACCTGATAAGAAATATAAACTATCTAATACTTGCTTACGATGATTTAACAAATGTTTAATACGTTTTCGTGCTTATTTTTATGTACGTTTTTAGTTGGTCTACGTTTTGCCATAAATTTTGTTTGGAGATTGCGGTAAATTTTGTTTGGAAATGAGTCGGGTCCAATATAATATGTTTTCATTAGACGGGAAGATGTTTTCGTGCTTATTTTTATGCACATTTTCAGTTGGTCTACGTTTTGATGTAATTTTTGTTCTGAAATGATTCGTGTCAAATATAATATGTTTTCATTAGATAGTATAAATTCAAGTTACTTTACGTTTTCAACGCCACCGCAACATGTGGTGGGTGAAATCACTAGTTTACTTAATTATTGGATAAAGATATATATTATTATAATATGTTTATTTTCTAATTTACTTAGTTACTGGATAAAGATAGATATTATTATTATTATAATTATAAACAAACTAAATTTGTGTGACTAAACTTGTTACTTTTACGAATTTACATAACCTGTAGAGATTTTAACATATTTATTGCAGTGACAGATCAAGTGCATCTCATCTTAGCACAGCTGATTGTGCATCAACCAAGAATCGAAGATGGCCCGAAGATATAGCGTGGCACCCACATGGTGGCAGCGTATTCACCGTCTACAGTGCCGATGGCGGTGACTCTCAGATAGCAGTCCTTAATTTAAATAAAGCAAAAGAGGTAAATAAAACTTTGAGTAAAGTGCACGGATAGTCCCTGTGATTTTCCATATTTTTGGATTTGGTCCCTAGCATTTCAAAAGTACACGGATGGTCCCGCTGGTTTGTACTTTGTAACGCATTTAGTTCCTAACTTTTGCCAAAAGTACATGGATGATCCCTGTGGTTTGCACTTTATAACGCATTTAGTCCCTAACTTGTGCCAAAAGTACATGGATGATCCCTGTGGTTTGCACTTTATAACGCATTTAGTCCCTAACTTGTGCCAAAAGTACATGGATGATCCCTGTGGTTTGCACTTTGTAACACATTTAGTCCCTAACTTAGACTTCCTAAAACCTTTAGATTTGTTGGTTGCTTGGTTGGGGACTAAATGTGTTACAAAGTGCAAACCACAGGGACCATTTGTGTACTTTTGGAAAAAGCTAGGGACCAAATCCAAAATTTTAGAAAACCACAGGGACTATCCAAGTACTTTACTTGTATGATTATTACAAGCAATGTTATATGCATTTTCTACGTGAATTTCAAAACAGTTGCTAAATCTTATTACAGAAAAAACGTGTAACTTTCTTTGAAGATAAGCCGCACGTTAAGGGTATTATCAACAGCATAACGTTCATGCCATGGGAAGATGTTTGTTTTATGACCGGTGGAAGTGATCATGCGGTTGTTCATTGGACTGAGAGAAACGGTGAGGATTGTTGGAAACCGAAAGTACTGCATAGAAGTATGCATTCGTCAGCTGTCATGGGTGTTGCTGGAATGCAACAAAAGCAGATGGTGGTTTCGGTTGGTGCAGATAAACGGATTATTGGATTCGATTTACAAACAGGGCGAGCTGATTACAAGCATCAGATAGAAAGCAAGTGTATGAGTGTTCTACCGAATCCGTGTGACTTCAATCTTTTTATGGTTCAAACCAGGTGAAACACTAAACTCTGTTGACTCGAACATAATTTGTTAACACTGACAGTCGTCAAGATATGTCTTATATTTTGTTAAGTTAATTTTTATAACACTTTTTTTTATTTTCAACTGGATATTAACTTTTCATCGTAATTGATAAATGTTAATTCAGTTAAAGTGTACTTAGTTCAATAAGTATCCTTTTGGCGTGGGTAAGCTAACTTGAATTGCAATTTTAAGTATATAAATATCTTAATACATATAAAAGATTAAGAACTAAGACTTGGATTTTTTAATACTAACTTTTTTTTTTTAATATTTAACATATTGTATTTTTACCATTCAAACAATCTAAGCACATCAAATAATTTAAAATTTCTAGAAATCACTCGTAAAAAAAAATTATTATCATTATTCTTCTTTGTTTAATACTTTAAGTTTTTAACAAACATAATTTTGAACCTGGTGATATTTGGAGACCTTTATGAGTAAAAAAAAGTAAGTTTGTTTAGAAAATTCATAATAAATTTTTAAATTCTTTTGGTTAATGGATATAATAACTATCCATAATTAAATAATATTTATTCATAATTAAATATTAGAGAGAAACAGGAAGTAGATGGCTAGAAGGGTTACAAGTGTCCCCAATTATTTTTGTTTGTTAGTTATAGAGATAGAGATTTGTGCATATATGTTTATATTTATAATTATTATTTTTTATTTATAACAACAAATATATATTATTTAGTTATTTTATCATAGCTTTATATATATAATAATATTCATCATGTAATTGTATAATATTTTTTTATTATATTAATATATATATAGTAGGCTTGTTTAGGCTCAACCTTTTCAAGCTCAGAATGTGAAGCTCAAGCTCGCTTCAAGCTTTAAGCAATCCTATCTCGAGTAGCTCACGAACTGTTGGGCTCGTTTACGCCCCTAACTAGATTATTTCATATTTTGGTTGAAACTTTTACGTCTTATTTGCAGTACTCCAGAGAGGCAGCTACGACTATTTGACATCAGACTACGACGAACAGAAATCCACGAGTTCGGTTGGAAACAAGAAAGCAGCGAGTCCCAATCCGCCTTGATCAACCAAGCATGGTCACCGGATGGTTTTTACTTAACCTCGGGTTCCGCAGACCCAATGATTCACATATTTGATATCAGGTTCAACTCTAAGAAACCCTCACAGTCCATCAAAGCTCACCAAAAACGCGTGTTTAAAGCCGCATGGCACCACTCTCTCCCTCTCCTCATTTCCATATCCTCGGATCTCAACATCGGTATACACAAGATTGTATAAAAACCAAAACCCGACACTCCTGGGAGAACAAAATTTTGTAATGCGAGGTAGTATAACATTTTCCTGCGCAATGTTGTTTGTTATACATTTTAATATATGTTATTTTATTAGTTAATATCATCCTAAAAGTTTTATATTGATTGTAAATGGACTTGCAATGTCATCCACCTGTTGGATAATTTTTCTATAGATATCAATTAATATGGGTATTTAATATTGCTGTTTTCTTTGACTGTTAAATTGTTTCTAGAGTAGTTAAAATGAAACTAAAAAAATAAATGTTACTATGGGATCCATTCTGTAACATGAGACCAGTTATTTGTTGTATTTTTTTACATATTATCTCTGTATGTAACACAGTAGTTATAATTGGCTTGAAATGTATCCGAGTGGAGTTGAGTTGGCTTGGTTTTTAAACGAGAGGAGCTTGAGCCACAGTCAACTCACTTTGGTTTGCTTGGTAGCTCAAATAAGGCGCACGCATTTGAGAGGTTACATGTTCGAAACCAGGACTGCCCATTTATTTTCGCAAGCTCTTGTCCCACGCCCCTTTGTTACGAGCTCGCATCGCCCATTGTTGCAATCCCACAACTTTATTATTAAAAACCTTGTATCACATTGTCTATTTTCCGATATCATACCATCTATTCTCTCTTTAAAACCTAGTGTCACCCTCTCTTCACAGCTAAAACTCAACTCTTTGATCCAGTCATGGTATTCGAGCTAATTTGAGACGAGACGAGATGTCGCATTTAAAAGACGCGATGTAGCATCTTAAATATGAGCGAAGTTTGAGCTTAAAGTTGTAGCTTAGTTAATATCAAAACACCCATTATCTGTGTTTTGATATTCAAATCCGAGCTGCCACTGCGCGCATTCTTAACCCTCTAGTTAGTTAATTAATTAAGTTGGTGTCATGCAAAAGGTGTGTGCTTGCTAACTAGGGTGGTACAAGTGATCAGAAGATGGAAAATAAAATGACGTTTAATTAATTAATCAATTAAGGTGGTGTGTGTGCTTGCTAACCAGGGAGGTACATGGTACATGTGATCGAAAGATAGAAGATAAATCATGTGATTGAAGGTACACATGTAATGTCATGTTTCTTTTCAATCCAAAAAATAAAAAAAAACTGAACACTATATTGTGGGTCATGGGAAGATTATTATATAAATTTTAAATCCGAGTATCGTCTCTATCTATTATAATCTTGCTAGCTAAAAATTAAAGGTTGAAATATCAAGTGGCCCAAGTTCATGCAAGCTCTAATCTATTTACTCCTTTTATTTGCAACTCAAGATCATTGGATGACTCGCACATCAAGAGTCGCAATGATCGTGTCTATTACTAGTCATCATCAAGTTAATGAGCAAGGTTTTCCGCCAGTGGCTTATGGGCTACACAATAGCGGCCCATCTCCTCCTGGTTAAGGGCCTCACAAAGGCGGCCCATCTCCTCCTGGTCAAGGGCATTATCATTTATATGATGCACGTCACCCACCTACCTCAAATAATGAAATCTAAATAAAATTATGTATTGATAGTTAATTAAACTATGTATCGCTGGGTCTGCTGTCTCATCACATTATCTATTTGTCTATCTAAATAAACCTTTATGTATAGATATTCCAATTAGTCCCAATACAGTAACTTCGAAAGAATTTAATTTTCTTTCCAATCATTCTTTCTACTATATAGTATTTTTTTAGTTTCTTCCCAGTCATTTAACATGCCATCTTAACCGTAAAAGAGCTTAAATTTATGTATTTCTCTTATAACAAATAACATATAATGCTCAATGAAAATCTAAATACACTATTGTCTCCATTTTATTCTCTAACATCAAACGATATGCGTGATAAGTTAACAAACTGTAACACCCCAAAACCTGAATGTTTATATTCGTTAAATGTTCTAACATGGTACATCAAGAAATAAATAACTAGGTTATTTATCCAAGTTAAAAGTATGGTAGAAACAAATAAGGGATGAAGGTTGTGTCAATTTTATTTAGTGACAAACTTGAGGGGCTAAAGTGGGGCAAAATGAAAGTTGAAATTATTAATAAAAAAATATATATACCCACATACACACACACAATCGTGTGTTCTGGAAGGAGATCGAGCTCCATGGAGCCAAGAACCCTAAGCATGAAGAATCATCAAATTGAAGGGTGAATCGAGGTCTAAATCCATAAATAAACACGGATTAATGATCACCTACACGAGTAGATCATAAGATATGTCTTAAAAGCTAGATTGGTGATCTTTCACGAAGTGGGCTATGATGTAAATTGCGAAATTGTATGAAATTGAGAACGGGTGTATGTTAGAATCATCATATTGAACATGGGTTATGCATGATTTAGGTTAATTTGATGTTTAAGGGTGAAACCCATTAGCTATGGTGAGAATGATGACTTGAATCATCATCCATGCCTAATTCTTATTGAATGTTGATGTATTATGTGAGTAATATGGATTCTTGTTAGAAGAATTGAAAGAAATATGATGATAATATGTTTGAATGTTTATGTGAGAATGATATATGTTAACTAGTGGGAGGATTTGATGAATTAGGTATGAGATTAGGAGATTGTGCATGAATTAGTTGTACTTTATGTTTAGAAGGTAGTACATACACCAAGGGTATGATGAAATTAGAGATAATTGAGTTTAGATCACTAGTAAGTGATTAACAATGTAGTTATGAAGTGGGTTTTAGATAATGTGATGTAAATTGATGATTTACTTATGTTAATGATGTTTGGAATCATATATGTGTATGTATGTTTAGAGAAATTGGATAAGAAATGATGAATTAGTATGTTATAAGGTTAAATGATAAACTTAATATAAGATCCATGTGATGAAAAAGTTGTGATGAATGATGAATAAGCTAACTATCTTGAGAATGATATATGATAGTTGATGCTTGATAAGCGACATGGAAGCTTGGGAAAGAAGCGGGTCAAACGGGACTAACGCGCACGGGAAGCATATTCGGACGCAAGGTAAGTGAAGCTTACACCCCTTTTATAGGATATTTATTCATTGTATAAATTAGGAGTATGATAAGTTAAATATATGAGGAATGATATTTCGCCAAGTTTCGATACGGGTCGGAACATGTGTCTATGATAAGAAACTAAGTTGTGGGTGAAAAGGGGTAAAGAGGGTATTATGGTAATTTTGATTACGAGCTAACGATAGAATACGGTATATGGATGGGATAATAAATAATTACTATCCCATAAGGATGAAACGGTCTTTTAGACCAAACCGGTCAAATGTTGGAGATATCACCATTTGACGATGTCGACTAATGATTTTATTGTCAAGAATTATGAATTCACAGGATGAATAGCGGAAGGATTTGCATTGTTATTAACTAGCACTATAGTGGATGAGGTATTAAAATGGGTCATAGTTTTGACTCGAGCAAGGTATGTGTGATTAGAGTTATAGTTAAGTAGTAGGATTGGTTAGATATGCAATGAAGTCCTTTGTTGCAAAGGATGGAGCAAGGTTGACAAAAACGCCCTTGATAGGTATATTGGGCAAACGACCTTAAAAGTCACTTGGAAACGAGCTATTCGATTATAGTAATGCTTTGGTCAAGTATGAAAGCGACGGGTACGGTTTTATATATCATAGACCATTTAATGCGTAAATACCCATAACGGGTCAAAATAAGCTTTTGAGCGAAAATGTGTTAAAAGGATGCGAGACATCTAAGAATTTAATCCTTTATGATAAACAATGTTGAAATTATAAGGTTCATGAGGAATCGAGGTCAAATATTCAGATTATGTTGATAAAAGCATGAACGGGTCAAAACTTGGTAAAAAGGTAATAAGTCGATAGCTTAAAAGATTAGAATTTTGTTAATCCGGATGTCGAATGTTAACTCCATGAGATGGGGGATTTAATTACGGTCGCGTAGGAAAAAGAATCGAGTGAAACGGATGCAAAACGAGCAAGTTATGCGAGTTTTAGCATTTATGATTGATATCTGATCTGGGCGCTACCGTAACTTACGGTAGCTACCGTAAATTACGGTAGGCTCTGAAGCCTTTTTCCACCGTAAATCAGTAGGTTGTCACCGTAAGAAGTTGGTGGCGCACGGTCGTGCACTTGGGCCGCACGGTCGTGCGTATCCGAGTAAACCAGTGCACTGGCTTGTGCACTACCAGTGCCCCCGACGTCGTCGGATCCGCACGGTCGTGCGGTTGGGACGCACGGCCATGCGTCAGCTACAAGTTCAATAAAATGTGCAGAATTCGTCCCAATCAGTCCCGTAGCCCATAGGGTGTCCCAAAATGTAATCTAATCATTGTAAAGTGTTCATGAGTTGCGATGAGCGTGTGCGCAAGCATAAAATGGAGCGAGATAAGTATAGTGGCATATGTAAGTTTATGAATACGAAGGTACGTATGTGAGTAGGCATGTATGAGTTAGTTATGTTGCTAGCAGGGATGTATGTTTGTATATATGTATAATGTCATGAGTGTACTTAATGATGTAGGTATGGGTGTATATAGATACGCATGAAGTGACGTAGATGTGTTATATAAGGGTACGAATGTACGTATGTAATTGGTTATGTGTGATTATATAATTATGTACAAGTATGTAATAAATAGCTACGCATGTACCCAATGAAATTAGTACTAACGATATTAGTAGCATGCCTGGTGAATGAAGTGTAATGCAGGAATAGCAAAGAAGTCTCACCGTGGATCGTATGATCAAATGGAAAGCCGGAACGTAAAGAGTTAATGGAACAAAAAGTAAACGTGAATAAATCTTATGTGTTTATGATGCGCACTAATGTTAAGACTTTATGTGGTGAGCGCAGGTAGTACGAAACACGAGGATCATTAAGGGATAGAGATCAAGGACCGAGTCACATGAAGGATTGTACGGGGTTGTCAGAGAATGTAACCTGTTATATATAAGTTATGTTCTATTCAATAATAGAGTTAGTTTGATGTATTCAATTTAAAAGAGTTGTTTTAAAAAGAATGAATTTTCAAGTATGACGTAAGGTTTATGATGAAAGAAATTTTATGGTACGTAATTCCGCTGCGTCTTTTCAGTTAAAGCGTGTTAGGGTCTTACACAAACAGAAACTAAATTATATGTTTGATAACTAATTATATTGTTCTAATGTTAGATAGGTTGTCGTAATTAATTTTATTATATCATTGTAACTAGTTTAAATACACTATTATAAACAATAGTACATCAACTTAGTTATATAGAAAACCATTTATTTTTTATTGTAATAAATATACTATAACTCTCGCTTTTAAGACATCTAAAAATAATAAATTATACAAAAGTTATTTATATAAGACATTTTGCACGCTTTGTGTGCAACAAATACTATATAATATACTATAAGGGGGAGATTCATTTGAGAATAATTTTCTTAAAAGAAGAAAAATTGAATTAATCTAGACCCTATATTTTTTTATTAATGGTTGTGAATCAATATATCATTTTTGTCCACTTTTAATTAATGTTTTAATTATTAAGGGTAGTATAGACATTTTGATGTAAAATATTAATAAATATTTTAAAGAGTTACTCAAGTCTTATTAATGCAACCATAAATTCTCCTCCTTCACCATCATTATGTATTGGCTCCTACACAAGTTTTATTAGAAGTGAGAAAATTATTTAAAAATTTTGTGTCTTACACATATTTTATTATGAGTCGCGAAATTATTTAAAAGTGTTTGAGTCCTACACATTCAATATCCTACACCAAAACATTGTTTTAATGGTGTAGCAAACGTTGAAAATGTAAGATAATGTGCAAGATTGTTTTTATTGTGTAAGGTGCACAACTATTTTATAAGATAGGCGCATTAAATATTTAGAGTTTATTAATTTGAATAGCAAAAATAAATAATTGACTTATTAAATGATTTGTTAAAATTACCTTTTTGTCCTTTATTCTTTTTATTCTTAATTTTTAATTCTTCTCATTTGAACTCTCCACTATACTATAATTCTCGCTTATAATATATATATATATATATATATATAGGGGACCGCTAAAATGAGAACCACCTCGAGTTGTAAGAACAGTGAGAACTACACCGTATGGGGCGAGGTGGACCAAAATTTTGGCGTTAACCAAATTCAATAATTAATGGCGTTTTAATGGTTCCATTGTATCAACATTTTGGCGTTTATGGCGTTATTCATATCGTATGCCAATGGAACCCAGGGGGCAGGAAATCTATTTGAATGGCGTTTTCCAAGGCGTTTTAAACAAGTTGGCCTATTGATCTGTTATTTTTTATAAACATTTTGGCGTTTGTAGTATCTTGGCGTTTTACTATTGTTAAATTATATTTCAACCACAGGAAAAAAAAAATACAAGGGAAGGAAATAAATTAAAAATCATAATCGGATCTCTTTTCCCAATCTTCAGTGTCATCAATCTCTCTCTTCTTTAATAGTACAAGAACTGTCATCAAATATATGACGTTTTATGTAAAAACTTAACAAACCCATGGGTTTGATTTTTTTTGCCTGCTCGTCTGTTGAAGTGTCTTTTTGTGTGGATGTTTGGGGTCATAGATCTATGGCGTGTGAGTGGTTTTTTCGCTTTTTCTTTATCTGGATCTTCATCTTTATAGTGAACCCACTCTTCAGTGTCATTGACCTTTTCTCCTCATCCAAACCTTCTTCAAGAACAAAAAATACAAAATGCCATATGACTGGCATCAGTATCTTTTTCCTGAAATTTTGTCCATCTCATGCAGCAAAATCTTTTCTGAGTTAGTTCCCTCTGATAACAATTCATTCAGTTTATTTGTTGGCGTTTTACAGTGGGTGATATTTAGTAGTATTTGGCGTTTTTTTTTTTTGGTTTTATCAAATGGAAGTTTCTGATATGTATCATTTTATAGGATGTCTTTTTGGCGCCTAAATTAGGCGGTGCATTATTATAATAAAGTATTTTGTCTTTTCAGTTACTGTTTTGTAATTAATGTTTTTGATAAGCTTTTATCTCTGAAGTCTGTAACACGTCCCATCTTTCAAGTTTGGCGTTTTAGATTCTTCAGTATTTAATGATTTTGTATTTACTGTTTCTAGTTACATTTTCAAGTTTGCTTTTTTTTCTTTTCTTATTTTTATGTTTTTTTTATTTAGGTTTTTTATAATAATTTTTCAAAGTAATTTTATTATAATTTGACAGTTTTTTGGTGGCGTTTAACTGGATGATATCGTTTTAAACAAGCATTTTGGCTGTTTTGGCGTTTTTATTATATATGGCGTTTTTATTATATAACAATTAACTGAAAAGGAAAAAAAAAAGAATACATAAAAAATTGATCTTCCAAATCTTCTCTGTCTCCAGTCTCTTTCTTTCTCTTTTTTTAATCATGTTAACTGGCTGGTTCGACTTGCGTTATGATTCATTTTGATTTTTTTGTTTTTTAAGTAGTTTTTTGTGTTGCTGTTTTGAAGCACACAGTCTGACATCAGCATCTTTTTCTTGAATATTTGTCCATCTCATGCAGCAAAATGTTATTGAGTTTATATGTGACAACCCGAAGTTTCAGGGTCCTTCCTATGCATATCATTTGTTTTGCAAACCCTGTTTTACAATTTGATCTGCGTGATGTCGTGTGCAATTACCTGATTGATTAGTGTTATGTGTGATGTTTGATTGTTAAATGAGTATGTTTAATTTTACTTGAGTGGTTACGAGTTTAATTGTGTAACTTGTGAATGGACTAAGTTTGTACGCATTATGCTAATTGGACCGCACACTTAATTGCTCTTTGGTTGTTGAGCTCGGCCCAAGACCCTTCGCAATGGCGCACCGATATACAACCCAAACAAAACCCGAACACACACACCCACACTTATTAAAATTGTAAGTATACATGGTTAACCAAAGCCCAAGCAAAACTTGGAGGTTGGGCCGGCCCTTGTGGTCATAGTATATACGCACTCACACAAAGATTTACGTATGGTCTTCATAATTTTACATTCACATTCAGCAAACCTTAACTACCCTTCCCACTTTTCCCCGACGGCAACGAGCTCCACAATCCATGCGATTGGCCTTCTCGCACGCTTAATATTCGGTTAGTGTGGTTGTGTTAATTAATCCGTGACTGATTTCTTCCGACTATGTGAAAACTATTTGTACGTGGTCCTGCATGTTAGCGAATTAATATGTTTATGTAGACATAGTAGGGTTTCATACGAATGAATCTTATGTGCTTAAAGAATCGATTTGATAAACTTCTGTTAGTGTACTGCCATTAATTGCTTAAGTTGTAAACATGATGATGATGATGATGATGATGTTTCTGTGAATGAGAGGTGATGAAAAGGGTTAAGCCTTAGTGGTGTAAACCCTTGCATGAAAAATTTAAATCTCGACTAAGACCTATTGCATGTTCGATGATTGATATATGAATTTATGAGTTTCTTGTAACATAAATGGTGGCCTGTGGACGGCGAACAACCCCCAACGAATAACACTAGTCGACGAAAAATGTCGATCTTTCGTCGACATGTCCCTGACTTTCGTTGTGCGGAACTTGATGAAACACTAGGCTTTAAATGATAATGATTATGTGAATGATTAGTACTATAGGATGATAATAAAGTACTGGAGTCGAGAAAATGACTGTGCTATCTGAATGATCATTTGTTAATGAAACAATGGAGTTAAGGTAATGATGATGACAAATCGGTTCCAATGGCCATTGATATGATTCACAAGTAATTATTTAAAAACCTGAGTATTTGGAATGATAGAGGATTGGATATGCATGGTATATGATCTATAACTTGTGTGCCTGTCATTCACGTCCTTTGAAGGTGTGCTTTAATGGAAATGTGCAACTAAATATGCATAGGGTACAACTTGAATGTTATGAGATCTAGAATTGTAAGTTAAATGATGTTGTTGAATATAATAAATCGCACCCACTAAACAATCGGCCCCACACTCTCATTCTTTTGAAACCTATTTGTCGTACATGCATAATTGGAATATGTTGTTATATGACTTATCCATTTAATGAAGCAAGTATTTGTATGCCATCATGTTGTGTGTTGTTTGCTAGAAGTACGTATATGAATACATGAGTATTTGAATAACGAATCTGATTAGAAGTGGTAAACCGTGATAGGACGTATTTGATCAGCTGTTAAACAAGTAAATAACCTTACCGAGCAAAACCAAGGTGAGTTCATCTCTCTTGAGCATGCGTCCCGGTGGTTGGGACAGTCTTTGGGTATCCCTGAGAGGGATCGGTTTTGGGTAAATCATGGGTATTCCTGAGAGGAATATGTCTTTTGGGTAAATCAAGAATGTTGGATAATATACTCATCCTATCACCTTTAAAGTCCCTCCGTGTTGTTTGGTTACCTGAGAGGTAACAAGGTATTAGTTAGTAGCGCTACTTAGGTTTGGCATCCTCACCCCGTACCTGGGAAGACGGGTGTTGAACTAATGACCTAGTCATGACCAATGCTTTGATAGGAGCATTGGAGAAAGGGCAATGTAAATCAGGAGCCGTCTTGTATTCGGGATATTATCAACATTAAATTCAAACTGTGAATTGAACTAAACACTTGGTAACTAACGTTTTCACAAACTATGAACTCGCCAGCTTTGTCTGATACACTTGTTGCATGCTCGCAGGTCGTTAGATATATTGGATTTGGGAACTTGCTGTCTGGAGTAGCAGGAGTGGTCATGGGTCGACTGGAAGGATTCGTGTGATTGATTTCTTGATATTATACATTGTTTTTGAAACTGATTAACTTTGGTTTACTATTTGCTTCCGCTGAACATATTGGTTTTCATTTAAACTTGTTGATGGTATTTTTCATTAATAATTGAGGATTTATTTATAAACTTGAATGGGTTCAATGTAATTAGTGGCTCGTTGTTGGTACGTCACACGCCTAGTAGGGACATTTCCCTAGGTGGTATTTTGGGGGTGTGACATTATATCCTTCAGCCAACAATCTTGAATTTTTACCATCAAGATGTTTGATTTTTTAACCTTTTTGGCGTTTTACCGATAAAAAGAACGCCACAAAATAAGATCACCTTAAACCTCAAATTTTGATCATGCTAAAATCAATAATGTTTTGCTGTATGAGATGGACAACATTGTTAATCTTCGGTTAAGAAAGATAACTGACAATGTTGTCCACCCCATACAACTAAACTTTATTGACAACAAACCTCAATAATGTTTTTGTATGTTTTGGTGTTATAAATTTGATGGAAGTTTAGGATAAGTCAATGAGATTTTACTAAATGAAATGGACTATATCCTCACTTTAGGATTTTGTCTATTTCATTGAGCGAAATCTTACTGACAGCCAAACTGAATTTAAAAAAAACGTTTTTGGGGTTGAAGATATTTGATGTTTGGGTTTTTTTGGCGTTTCTAAGGCGAATAGGTTATATGAAATATGGCGTTTGAGTTTTTGTGTGTGTTTTTAACTGAAGGTCTGAGATGTTGTATATATAGGATTTTTTGGCGGTTTTCTAAAGCGGGATTTTACTATAATTAAGTTTGGCGTTTTATATTTAATGGCGTTTTACTTAGAATAGTCTGTGATTTTTGTTTTTGGCGTTTTATTTCATGATTTAGCGTTTTATGTGGAGTAGTTAAAAGACCCTTTTACCCTTAATGAAGCGCGTCCACGTAATAAAATTGATGTTATTTACGAAAACGCCACCGCGCCAATCTAGTCCATATATTGTTTTGATCCGACGATCGTTAAGCGTTCTCACCGTTCTCACACTTTCTATCGTTTTCTCTAAATCCCGACCCTATATATATATATAGATGAGGAGTTGGGTAGAAAGTGGGTTTTTCCTAGAAAGTCTAGGAAGCAACAAGAATGTGACACGTGGCATGGAGGGATTTTAACTAAAAGGGCACTTGTGTAATTTGACATTTTATTTTATTTTTGGAATTTTATCTCTCATTAACTAACAATGCCTAAAATTATGGAAACTGTTTCTCCAAGATTTTCTGAATGTCGCAACCTTCTCCTTCTTCGTCATCATCAAACACTTCTCCATCTCCACCATCTCTGAGTTCATCATCACCATTCAAATACTGTTCGTATCATCTCCGTTTTCTTGACGATGTGTTTTAACAGGAAGTAGATTCATACAGTTGTATTTTAGCATTCAGATTCATACAGTTGTGTTTTAACAGCAAGCAGATTCATACAGTTATGTTTTAGCATTCAGATTCATACAGTTGTGTTTTAACAGCAAGCAGATTCATACAATTGTGTTTTAGCATTCAGATTCATACAATTTTGTTTTAACAGCAAGCAGATTCATACAGTTGTGTTTTAGCATTCATGTTGGTAATGCTGGAGTATTTCTTGACGCTGTGTTTTACCATTCAGATTCATATAGTTGTGTTTTAACAGCAAGCAGATTCATACAGTTGTGTTTTAGCATTCAGATTCATACAGTTGTGTTTTAACAGTAAGCATATTCATACAGTTGTGTTTTAGCATTCATGTTGGTAATTGTTATGGGCCATTTTCTGAACATATATCCTGACTAATATTCTGCTTTTGATTATTTATTTGTGATCAGGATACCGGATCAGGATATTGGTAACATCCTGGTACGATATCCTGGTATTAATTGATTTAATCACGTGCAGATTAGAAGGTGCGGGTCCCTAACGGTCAAGTGGACCTTTTCTCCTTAAGACTCGGGCAAACCAGTTACATGAGAGACATTGAACCCAGAAGAAGTGGACTACAACGTTCACTTGAGGAATATTCGAAGTATCCCGGTTTAATAGGATAGTTAGTTGATTTCGTTTAACTATAAATAGATTGATCGGATCAGATTAAGTCACTCACTCTCTTTCGTACACTTTACTCTCTAGCTACTAGCAATCACTACACAAAAACACTTGTACTCGAATTACATTGTAACACCTAGTGGATCCGCATCATATCCTGCACTGTATCCTGAAATTTGAAGTAATAGAAGAACAAGGCAGATGCGATTGTCAGCTCCCGAGGTTTTGTGCCGACGATCTAGATTGATCAAGGGCTTTCCTCGTATATCCTGTGTCATCCTTTACATTTTTGCTCATCGTTTGATCATAGATGCAGCTTTATATCCTGAGCCGTATCCTGAAACTGTTTTTTGCAAACAACTTAACTAGCATATTTTCAACGTACATTTCTAGCATACTACCTCACTTTACTAATTTGATCACTTAATTGCTTCGGTAATTTTTGACCAAAACATTTTGGCGCCCACCGTGGGGCAAGTGGTGCTATTTCTACTAAAAGCTTTTGCAAAATCGTTACTTGGTTTTCTATTTTCAAAACTTTTTGCCACACTATTTTCAATGGCTTCGAGATCAAACATGAGCTCTTCCACCGTGTCTGCCACAACCTCTGCAACAATTGGTTCGGTGCTTCCACCACCACCTCCGAGAATGCAAGCCTCTTCACAGGGAACTGAAAGTCATGTGGCTCGGGATGTTATCCCCGCTCGCAATGTCCAGGGATCCGCTCCTGTTTTGGCTTCTAACGAAGAAATTCTGAATTTGTTTGGTAGTGTACAGGAACAGATGAAGCAACATCAGGAAACTAATCAGATGCTGATAAGAGAGATACAACTCTTGAAATCCGGCCCGAGTAGGCCTGCTGAAGATACTGTCACTCCCTTGCAACCCAGGGCTTTGAACTTCAGTTCTGCAGTTTATACTGAGGATAACCGGGGGAATATTGTGCCTAGCCATTCCCAGAATCATACTCCTGTGATACCTTCTTCAGTAAGAGTATCAACTGTGAGAAGCTCAGGATATGCTTTAGGATATGGCCAGAACCCCCAAGCTGGTAATGTATCTAATAATAATAATACTCTTGCCACTAATGGTGATGGATCTTTGCAGGATGCAGGTATGACATCAGCATTTTCCAGGGAGCTTCAGAAACTGAAGGACATGATATCCAGTGTACCTGGGGTGGTTTAGACAATTCCTGAAGTATCCCAGGACAGCCACAGGATATCCCGGTTTGCATATCCCATTTGTGATGCTGAAATCCCAAAAAGATTTCAAACCCCCAACATGAAGCTCTATGACGGAACTACTGATCCTGAGGAACATATTGCCCAGTATAGGGAAAGGATGGAAATCAACCCTATCCCTCCAGACTTAAAAGAAGCGTGCTTGTGCAAGGGTTTCGGTTCTACCTTAACAGGATCAGCCTTAAAATGGCTGTTAAACGTTCCTCCTCACTCAATTACTTCTTTTGCTCATTTAGTTAATTTATTTAATAGTCAATTTTCTTGCAGCCAGAGTTTTGAGAAACTAACCAGTGATCTTTACAGGATAACTCAAGGACCTCAGGAATCCTTGAGGGATTATGTGAACAAGTTTAGTCGGGAATCCTTAGATATTCCACATCTTGATGTTGCAACAGCTATGCAAGCCTTCAAGATGGGGTTGCAAAAGGATTCTCAATTTTATCAGGATCTTGTAATGAATCCCTGCAGGAATCTCGACGAAGCTCGTAACAGGGCTTTAAGATACATTCGGCTGGAGGATGATAAAAAGATGCAAAGAGAGAATGAATTCGTCCACAACCTATGAGTCAACCAACAGGAAATCAGAATCCTCGTATAAACCATATCGCTCAAAACCATATGGCAGAAATGATAGCAAAAAAGTGAATGCTGTTGAAGACGAGGATCCTGAGGAGTATCCTGAGTTGTCTGAATATTGTTTTTCTGTTAACATACCAGAACTAATGTATGCTATGCAGGGTTTAGGAGACAAAGCAAGATGGCCCAGAAAGAATCAACAAAAGGCTGATTGGAAGGACAAGTCCAAATGGTGTGCTTTCCATGAGGACTTCAGGCATGTTACTGAGGATTGCATCGCTTTAAGAAAAGAAATAAGCTATCTCTTGAGTAAGGGATATCTGAAGGACCTCTTGGGAAGAAAGAAGAATAAAGGTCAGGATCCTGAACGGGCAGCATCACCTCCTACGGATGCAAAAATAATTAACTTTATTTCAGGAGGATCCGACATATGCGACACATCGTATTCTGCGGTAAAAAGACACGCGAAGGAAGCTAAAGCAGAGAGGGGAGATAAGCCAACAAGGATGTCAACCCTCATAACTGACAAAGTCATCACGTTCGATAATGATGACAGGGATACTGTCCAGGATCCCCATCATGATGCCTTAGTGATAACGTTATATGTTGCTAACCATTTTGTACGCATGATATTAGTGGATAATGGCAGCTCAGTCAACATAATTCAGCTGGAAACATTGAAGAGGATGAATGTATCTCCGATGGACATTACTTCGAAGTCCACTGTGCTCGTTGGTTTCAGTGGAGAAGCTAGGAATACCGTAGGGGATATAATGTTGCCTGTGTATATTCAAGGGGTCAACTCAATGCAACGCTTTTGTGTCATGGACTCTTTATCCTGCTATAATATTATACTAGGTAGGCATTGGATCCATGATATGAAAGCTGTTCCGTCAACCTACCATCAATGCATCAAGATCCCTACTCCTTGGGGAGTTGTCAAGGTGGAAAGTGATCAACAGGGAGCAAAGGAGTGTTATTCTTCTTCGATGAAATCCTCAACAAAGCCAAGTGCAGCATAGCAATTAAAGATTCGAGGCCAGGATATTATGGAGGCTTCAGAACAGGATGTAAAGAAAGTGATCCTGGATCAGAATAATCTGGATATCTCGGTGCTCGTGGGAACCAATATCCCTCAGGATATTGAAGACCAATTGACTAGTTTTTTGAAATGCAGGATGTCAACATTCGCGTGGAAGCACGAGGATATGACAGGTATTTCCAAGGATATCATAACACATAAGCTCGGTATTGACAGGTCGTTCAAGCCTGTCCAACAAAAGAGAAGGAAGTTTGCTCCGGAGCGAAATGTGATCATCCAAGAGGAAGTTGAAAGACTACTAAGGAGCAAAATGATTAGGGAAGTAAAGTTTCCTAAATGGCTGGCAAATGTAGTTGTGGTGCAAAAGAAAAAATGGGAAATGGAGAGTTTGTGTAGATTACACAGACTTAAACAAAGCTTGTCCCAAGGACCCGTTTCCCCTTCCTCATATTGACTCGATGGTGGATGCTACTGCCGGTCATGAAATGTTAACCTTCATGGATGCATCTTCAGGATTCCAACAGATCCAAATGGAGCCTTCAGACCAGGAGGATACTGCCTTCATGACACCAACAGGTATTTATTGCTACACTGCTATGCCCTTTGGTTTGAAAAATGCAGGTGCAACATATCAAAGACTGGTGAACATGATGTTCAAAGACAAGCTGGGGGGTACATCGACGACATGGTAGTAAAATCTAAAATGGCTGAGGATCACCTCCAGGATATCAAGGGAGCATTTGATATCCTGGATCAGTATAACATGAAGCTAAATCCTGCTAAGTGCCATTTCGGAGTGGGGGCAGGAAAGTTTCTGGGATATATGGTGACTAAAAGAGGGATAGAGGCAAGCCCGGCGCAGATTAAAGCTATCTTGGATATCAAATCTCCTTCAAATATGAAGGATGTTCAACGGTTAACAGGGCGAGTAGCAGCGTTGAACAAATTTATTTCAAGATCCTCGGAAAAGTGCAAGGAATTTTATGATATCCTGAAGAAGAATAAGAAGTTCGAATGGGGAGTAAAGCATGAAGCAGCCTTGCAGGATCTGAAGCAGTATCTTACAACTGCACCCCTATTGATGAAGCCTGAGGATGGTGAACCATTATCCCTGTATCTTGCGGTATCGGGGAATGCAGTAAGTGCTGTCCTCGTAAAGGATCATGAAGGTCAACAGTATCCTGTTTATTATGTTAGTAAAAGTTTATTAGATGCTGAAACTAGGTATTCCCACTTAGAGAAACTGATTTTAGCCCTAGTTATGGCGTCAACAAAACTTAGACATTATTTTGAAACACATAGGATTCACGTTAAAACCAACTATCCTGTTAAAAATGTGATTAGGAAACCCGAGATGTCAGGTAGGATGGCTAAATGGTTAGTGAAATTAAGTGCCTTTGATCTAGTATATGAACCTAGAAATGCTATAAAGTCTCAGGCTTTAGCTGACTTTGTGGCTGATTTCAGTAGTGATATTCAAAATGAAGTAGACCTAGAAGTACAACAGCTAGGAGAAAATTTAGAATCCTGGACGCTATATACTGATGGTGTATCTAATATAAGAGGTGTAGGTTTGGGTATACTACTAAAATCGCCACAGGGGGACATATTACCCCAGGCTATTAGATGTGAGTTTCCTGCCACTAATAATGAAGCAGAATATGAAGCTTTAATTGCAGGATTAGAATTGGCTAAAAGTATGAATATCAGGAGTTTGCAAGTATATGTTGATTCTTTGTTAATTACTAATCATTTTAATGGAACCTATGCAGTTAAAGGTGAGAAGTTAATCGAGTATCTCGAAATTCTCAAAAAATTAGCAGGATATTTAGATATTTTTACACTTGAACAGGTACCAAGAGAGGATAATGCTGAAGCTGATGCCTTGGCAAATCTAGGATCATCAGTCAGGATACCGGAAGGAACCCGAATACCAATATCACATATCCTATATCCTGCGACGGATCCTCAGGATAAGGAAGTACTAAGTGTTCAGGATCCTGATGAGTATCCTGAGAAGGATCCTAAGTCTTGGATGGCTCCAATCATAAGATATCTCAAGGAAGGACACATCCCAAAGGATGAGAATCCTAAGGCCTTTAGAATGAAGGTATCACGATTTACTATTATAAATAATGTCTTGTATAAAAAATCTCTTGCAGGACCATATCTGAGGTGCTTAGAGGATCCCGAAACCAAGGAAGTGCTTCAGGATATACACGAAGGGGATTGTGGTAACCATACTGGGGGCAGGTCGTTGTTCTCAAAGACATTAAGAACAGGATATTATTGGCCGACGATGAGAAAAGATGCTGCAGAATATGCTCGAAGATGTGATTCATGTCAAAGACACAGTAATATATTACATCAGCCGGCCGAGCCACTTTATCCTATAGCTTCCCCATGGCCATTCATGAAGTGGGGAATGGATATAGTAGGAAAATTGCCAAAGGCTCCAGGAGGAAAGGTCTTCATGCTGGCAATGACCGATTATTTCTCTAAGTGGGTCGAAGCTGAAGCATTCGTTCAAGTTAGAGATCAAGAAGTGGTATCCTTCATAAAAAGGAATATCCTGACTAGGTTTGGAGTACCAACTGAGATAATTTGTGACAATGGATCTCAATTTATAAGTAAGAGGACTACTGACTTTTGCAAGAGTTGGGGAATCAAAATGATTACATCCACACCGGTACATCCTCAAGCAAATGGACAAGCAGAATCCTCAAACAAGATAATTGTCAACAACCTGAAAAAGAGACTAGGGGCTAAAAAAGGAAGATGGGCAGAAGAACTACCCTTTGTTTTGTGGGCTGATAGGACGACGGTGAAAAGTGCAACTGGTCAAACCCCGTTTTCCTTGGTATTTGGAGCAGAAGCGGTGATCCCGACATAAATGGTAATACCTACAGCGAGATCCAACCTCCAGGATCCTGAGCAGAATCCTGAAATCCTATGCCAGGAATTGGATACTATTGATGAAACAAGAGACGCAGCAAGGCTAAGAATGGTGGCATATCAACAGAGGATATCTAAAGCATATAACAAGAATATAAGGACCAGAAGGTTCCAGGTTGGAGATTGGGTATTGGGTATTGAGGAAGGCTTTTCAGAATACCACTAATCCCGCTGATGGAAAGTTGGCTCCAAAATGGGAAGAACCCTATGAGATTGAATCAGAATCAGGAAAAGGAGCATACCGACTCAAGAATATGGAGGGGGATATGCTACCAAGATCCTGGAATGCTATACATCTAAAGCTCTATTTCAAGTGAGTTTGGAATTTAAATTCTAACTTAGGATGGTATGGATTCTATCCCTTTTATTAAGTTTTAATATTATTTATTTGAACCCATTACTGACTTAAGCATCGGAGGGGTGTTAGCCAGGCTAACACCCACCTTAGCTTACAGTTGTTTTGCAGTATATGCTTCGGGATATAGCTCCAGGATATACATTCAGGATACCTCGAAAGATTAGAGGATTGGCCCCCTCTCTCACGTTTAAGGGATCCTGATCCCTTCACAGGTTTAAAGGTATTCACCTTTCCCTCGAATTGGGTTTAAACACCCCGCCTGGAGCGCAAGTTATCCAGGGATAGTTCAAAGTGGCGGGACCAGTTCATGTAAAAGTGGCTGACAATTTCGTCACTATTGGCTATATCCTGGATTCTCAAGGTATATGAGGATTGATCACCCTCTCTCACGGAAGGGTATTTTCATACTCTCTAAGGTTTAAAGGTTATCACCTTTCTAAGTCTTGGAGTTTATACACTCCCGCCTGTAGCGCATGAAAATTTGGGATTTTCCCCAGGATACCTATGGGATTTTCCCCAAGATACTAAGGATTTATCTCCAGTATGTTTTTGGGTTTTACCCCAGTAACACAAGAACTGTCCAAACAGTTAGAACTTGAATTCAAAAAATTTCTAAGTGTTTGAAGACTTTATGCACAGGGGACATTCCTCCCAAGGCGATTGTGTAAGGCTCGAAGAATCAAACTCAAACCTAGTATACTAAGTATCTCGGACTGGGGACATCTTAGTTGAAGAAGTTGCAAAAAGATTGAAGTTCAATACTAGGGTTACACTTTATTCCTGGTATGATCTTTCCTTTGTGAACCTTACATAAGTTGTTTAAACTTTTGAAACTGTGTATAAGGCTCAAATATCCTGATAAGGATATATCTTTAGGATATGTTCTCGAAATGTGTTTCAGGATATTTGATTGGGATATTGGGGAAATAATACTGGGGTTGAAAATAAGTACTCTGGTCAAACAAGTGTTATCAAAATGGATTTTGAAAAATAAACTATCTTTTATTCTTTAGAGACTTTGGATTTTGAGAAGTCCTATTTGACGAAAGTCTTCGTAGGATACTGTTAGGACATGAATTTTATGCTAAGGATCATCTATCCTGAGACTGGGCATGGATCACGGATCCTTAATGGATGATGCAGGGAGTCTGAGGATCCTGAGTCCGAGGATCTAGGATCCTTAACAGAACTTATGATTTCTAACAATTGTCACGTTTTTAATGTTTATATGCAGGTAATGGACGTTGTGGACTAAATCTCAGCTAGAATCTCGGGAATATTCCTTCAAGATGCCCCACATGTGCTATTTTCATGATGGTCATGGGGAGAAAACGTGGTCTTCCTTAATTTTCGGACTTGTTGGTTATTTCTAATTTAAGGGGTTGATCAAGTTTAGGGAACATATTATGCAATCAGCAGAAAACACACACTCTCTCTCGAATATCAGCTCTCAAACACACTCACACTTTAGAAAATATTGTACAACACTTGATCAACTTCCGAAGTTGTAAACCTTTACTTGTTTAATGCACTTGGTGATCGGTAGTTTCCATCACCCGAGGTTTTTTATTCCGGAGATCTTCTAAAGATCAAGGGCTTTTTCCTCGTATAAATCTCGGTGTTCATCGTTGATTTCATTTGCTATTCGTTCACACATTTGTTCAATTAACCAAGCATCATACCTCACAAAATCAGATTTGGTTGCATTATCCTTGTGTGATTTTTGACCAAAACAGTTTGGCGCCCACCGTGGGGCAATTGGTGCTTCATTTCTGAGAAATTTTGTTCATTTCGGTCATTTCGGTTCATCACCTTCAACCACATGGCTTCTCAAGGAAAAACCACTTCAAGTTCCATGTCGGCGATTTCCTCATCACATGGCATTCCACCATTGCATCATCTTCCACCTGCATTCCAGAAGAATGCTCCGAAGAAGACAACCCCGGTTTTCACAAAACCAACTGTTGTTTCTTCCTCTACACTTACTAACAGTGATCTTTATGCTTTGATTTTGCAGATGAGAGGATACATGCAACAACAGGACGAAACTAATGGCAGGATCCTTCGCGAAATTGATAAAATCAGCAGAGGATCATCCCCCTTTGCTACCAAGGTCGTTGAATTTCGACACTCCGGTCATAACTTCCCAGCACTTTGCAGCTCTAGATGTCCAGTACCAGGGTGGATCAACAGGAATGCGTTCTGTATCATCGGCAATGTCTCAGGCTCAAGGATCCTCTTTCCAGCCTTCAGGATCCTCATTTCAGCATCAGGGATTCTTCACCAGTTTAGGAGGATGCATGGGGACGCAGCTGATTCAATGATCCTCCTCTCAGGTTCAAGGATCCTATCAGGTTCAAGGATCCTCTCAGGCTCAAGGATCCTCTCAGGTTCAAGGATCCTCCTCTTAGGTTCAAGGATCCTTTCAGGTTCAAGGATCCTCTCAGGTTCAAGGATCCTCTCAGGTTCAGGGATCCTCTCAGGTTCAAGGATCCTCCTCTCAGGTTTAAGGATCCTCCTTTCAGGTTCAAGGATCCTCATCTCAGGTTTTCGGATCCATGGATTATCCTCCAAGACCTTCACTCACAGCACATCAAGGATCCAACATCTTCCAGGATCAAGGATACTTAAGGAGTGTGCAACCCGAAAGTTCAGATGTTCATCTAGGAGACTTCATACCAATGCAGACCATTGCTTCCCCTGGTCCCTCGGTTATACCAGAATCCCGTCAATATGGATTCACATCTGGAATTCCAAAGTTGAATCCTTCAGGAGGTAACACTTTGAATAATTTTTGCAATGCTAACCATGGCTTTGTGCAGGATACAGGTATCAACCAAGCTATGGCCAGAGAATTACAAAAGCTTAAGGATATGATATCTAGCATTCCAGGAGTGGTTAAGCCCATTCCTGAAATTCCAGATGGAAGCCACAAGATATCTCGTTTTGCACCACCTATTTGTGATGCAGAGATACCGAAGAGACTTCAAATACCAACCATGAAGCTGTATGATGGTTCAATGGATCCAGAAGAGCATGTAGCTCAATACAGAGAAAGGATGGAGATCAATCCCATCCCGGAGAGGTTAAAAGAAGCATGTCTATTCAAGGGTTTCGGATCCACACTGATAGGACCAGCTCTTAAATGGCTGCTAAGTCTTCCTCCTTACTTTATTACTTCATTTGCTAATCTAGTTAACTTGTTTAATAGCCAATTCTCATGTAGTAGGAGATTTGAACGATTAACTAGTGATCTATATAGGGTAACCCAAGGTCATAATGAATCACTTATAGATTATATAACTAAATTCAGTAGAGAATCCTTAGAAATCCCTAACTTAGATATTACTACTGCTGTTGAAGCTTTTAAAATGGGTTTACTTAAGGATTCTCAGTTCTATGATGATCTTGTTATGACACCTTGCAGGAACTTAGATGAGGTAAGGAACAGGGCCCTTAGGTTCATCCGTTTAGAGGATGACAAAAGGATCCAGGAGAGATTGTCAGGATCCTCAGAGCAAGACAAACAAGGATCCTATTTCAAGAATAACTGATCCAAGCAATACTCCAAGCATGACAACCCGAATGTGCATGCTGTGGAACAAGAGGAAGATGATGAGGATTATCCTCCTATTTCTGAATATTGTTTTTCTGCTGATAATAATGAACTAATCCTTTCTATGCAGAGTTTAGGTGACAAGAATAGGTGGCCAAGGAAGAATGACAAACCGCCTGCCACCAAAGACGAATCAAAATGGTGTGCTTACCATGGGGATTCTGGTCATCTCACAGATGAGTGCATAGCATTAAGGAAGGAGATAGGTTATCTTTTGAGCAAAGGATACTTGAGGGAATTGCTTGGAAGGAAAAAGTTAAGGATCAAGGATCCTGAGAAAGTTCATGAAAAAGCTCCTCCTCCACCAGCTGATGCTCAAATCATCCATTTCATCTCCGGAGGTTCTCAGCAGCTAAAAGACATGCAAAGGAAACAAAGATGGAGAATGGGGACAGACCTGCTTGAACTTCCATTCTTACCCAGGAAAAAGTCATATCGTTTGATGAGGACGATCGTGTGGACATACAGGATCCTCATCATTACGGTTTGGTTATTACATTATTTATATCTAACCATTTTGTTCGCAGGATTCTCATTGATGAGAGAAGCTCAGTGAACATAATCCAGTTGGATGTCCTCAAAAGAATGAACATCCTTGAATCTGATATTGTCCCAAGATCATCTGTCCTTGTGGGATTCAGCGGAAAGACAAAGATTACATTGGAGGACATCAAACTTCCTATCTATATAGAGGGAGTGAATTATGTTAAAAAAAATCTATGTTATTGATTGCTTATCTTGCTGTAATGTTATCTTTGGCAGGCCATGGATACACGATATGAAGGCAGTCCCCCTCAACATATCATCAATGTGTCAAGCTCCCAACTCTATGAGATATGGTGAAGATAGAAAGTGATCAGCAGGAGGCAAAGAACTGTTACACTTCTTCAATGAAGCCAGCCTCCAAGGAGCAAGACGTCATGGAGGCAAGAGAGCAAGACGTCAAGGATATTCTGTTGAACCCAGGGGATCCTGAATCCAAAATTTTTATAGGATCCGGGATCCTAGACAGTATTGAGCAGGATTTAGTATCCTTCTTGGAAAGAAGAAAATCTACCTTTGCTTGGAAACATGAAGATATGACAGGTATATCTAAGAATGTTATTACTCACAAACTTGGTATTGACAGGTCTTTCAAGCCAATACACCAAAAAAGGAGAAAGTTTGCACTTGAAAGGAATGCCATTATCCAAGAAGAGGTAGACAAATTGCTCAAGGCAAGTTTGAGTGGACTGATAAGCATGAAGCTGCACTCAACATTCTTAAGGATTATCTATCCTCAGCACCAGCCCTGATGAAACCAGAAAATGGAGAATCATTATCCTTAGTTGTTTCAGCTAAAGTAGTAAGTTCGATCCTAGTTAAGGATCTGTAGCATCGTTTTGTGACCCGAATGAGTCGTTCAGAAGAGATTTTATCAGTTTCAGATGCGGAAAATAAGAAACTGACTTCGAAACAGCTTGCTTATCACTTTAAACACTGATTTGATTGATATACTAGCAATTACAATCAGTCTTCACACCGGCAGCACCTCGGTATGGAATTCACGAACTGTTACAAATGAATAGACAACTTGCCTATTTATACTATTCTAGCTTTAGCTTGAAGACACACATGTCAGCTTCAAGCTAAACCCACTAATTTCATTTGAAGCTAAACCTACCAAGATGTCTTCAAACTAAACCTCATATGTTTGACTTTCAAGCTAAACCTCATATAAACTAACATACTGTTTCAACATAAAGTCTATGTATTTTATCTTCTTGTGATGTGATCCAATGATGATGTCATCTTTAAACATGATGACATCATGCTTGATCAACTTCACAACGAACCCGAAACTCGACATAAGACGAAGACGACAGATGAATGCACTAACAGACCCACCCTCAGATGTTGACGAGTCTTAAGTGTCGAGTCTTCGCATCTTCAGTGTTTATCAGACTCTTTTCTTTCTTAGCATATACCAGAATCTTCTCTTTGGCTCTAGCCTCGTCAGACTCCCCCTCTCATCATGATGGGATCGCCATCTAGAATTAGCTATCACATTGAGATCAAATCCTGACTTTAATTCTGTTTAAGTTCATCACCTACACAATTCTCATCAAAACATAAGTTTTTACTTAAATCAATAAGAAAAACTTATTAGAAATAGTTCTATCAAGTTCACATTAATGACCCTGATTAACTAATCTCAACTTCTTTCTCAAATCAAAATTTTTCAATTCACTACACACACTCCCAAACCAGTTCATCATGTTCAGCACTCAGAATTTTGAAATTCAGCTCTTCAACACCAGTTGTCGAAAATTTGGATTTTTACAAAATTTATGCTAAAACACACTTAAAATCTTTTTGAATTTTTGACTGAAACAGAAATGCAGAAAATGAAATATTTACAAACAATATTTTTGTGAGTTTGTGTAAGAGGATCATATCAGTTTCTAAGACCAATCATCACCACCGTTAAGCTTTAAACATTTTCAGTTCTAAACGATTCACATTGATTGACGATATTGTTGTCCACTTAAACTCAATCTAAAAACTTTCGAAATGCTTACCGATACGTTAGGATATTTTAAATTTTGCACTAAATTCTTATGGACCCCACGATCTCAGCATATCCCCTCATCATGCAATACACTGACTCAAGTAATGCCTTTAAACTTTTATCAACTGTGATTTGTGCGAAATCAAAGCAGAATGTTTAAACATTAACAATCAGGTCGATCTTTCGATACGCAGAGAAAGTCCAATGTTTAAAAAAAAAAAAAAACAAATTGAAGTTGTTTAGGCTTTAACCACCAGGTCGATACTCCCGTATACGCAGAGGTGATCCAAAGCTTAAACGAAACACCAAAGAAAATAAAGCAGAACGTTTAGGCAACAACATCCAGATCGATACTCACGTATACGCAGAGGATGTCCGATGCTTAAACAAAATAAAGAAATAAAACAAGTTTAAATCTTTGCAAAATGAAATGCACAATCACAGTGACTTTTCAGCAAAGTTGTGAAAGTTCGCAAACTTAACCAGTTTTATGCATTTTCAGCATTCAGCGATTACTGAGTAGGCACACAATCAAGAAGGACAAAACTAAGTACTATGCTTTCAACCGTGTTTCCCACTAGAACTAGGCTTTTTCATTTAAGTTTGTATCGTTATCGCAAATCTACTAGTCTAACTGAGCCTACCGTCACATCTTTAGTAAGATCGTTTATCACATTTTATCTCTCAATTTCTTTAGCATGTTGTGACAGTCTCACTGATCTACTATCATTTCCTCTTTTTACAACAAAACTCATTTTTCATTTTATCATGTTTTTGGCTTTTTCAAATTTTCTAATGTTTTTGGATTTTCTGAAAAATATACTCCCCCTAAAATACAAATACATCTAAAAAAAATTGTAAACAAACTGTACAAGAACATGACAACTGATATCGAATTGCCTCAATTCGCCATCCACTTGGCATAAACAATCAGAACTCCCCCTCACAACAAACTATTTTCCCATTATGATTTCAAAACACTTAAGTTTGTTTTAATCAAAATGGTTTTTCCGGAAAATAAGTTTGTATGAAAACCACTTGTAGGTTAGGGGATCAACTTCATCACTTTGTTTTTCAAAACCACTTGTAGAAATTTAATATTTCCCGATTTTCACAACACAATCACTTGTAGAAAATCAAGTACAATTTAATGTCCCTGATTTACCACTTTTAAGTCGAAATATCACCGAAGTGAATTTCTCAAGAAAGATGCCGATTCCTGCTTCACACTTACCAACCTGGAAGCTCCGGCAAGTCAGGTTTTTCATTTAAACAGATTCACCCAAGCCTGACGGTCCTTGGGTGATTTTGAAATTCCATTTGACAATGATGGAAAATTTTCATCATTCATTGTCAAACCGGAATCACCACTTTTTACCTCAACACATGGCTCCTCTGGCTTTACCACACCAGATTCATCGCCTGAACGTGGCTTGTCTGACTTTGAAGAGCCAGATTCATCGCCGACATGTGGCTCCTTTGTTTCCACAGAAACAGATTCATCGCCAACAACTTTCTTCTTCTTCTTCTCTTCCGTCCTCAGATTTGTATCTGATGTATTCGTTTTGCTTGATTTGTCATTCTTTGGCGAGCAAGACGATTTACCAGAACTTTTATCTGTTTTACCAGTTGTATCCGAGGATAAAATCCTTTCGAGATACTCTCTTGCCTTCTTCCTCTTCTTCCTCTTCTTCCTCAGTCTGTCTTTTTGCCCCTGTGAAAGCTTCACTTTCGGTTTTAGAACTTTCTGTTCTTGAACTTTAGGTTCTTGAACTTTCTGTTCCTTGGGCTTTGCTTTGACATTGACTGGTTTCTTTGCCACTTTCTGAGATTCAGCCCTCGATCTTCCCTTTGATCTCATTGGGCAATCTCTAGCAATATGGCCAATGATGTTGCAGTTAAAGCATCTCCTTGTCTCAAACCACTGATTTTGGCAGTTAACAGCAATGTGTCCTCGAACACCACAGTTGTAACACACTCTGTTATCGTACCATTCACCACTATCACACCAAACACTCAAATCATAGCATTGTCTGGCTTTGTAGTGATCATCACTCCTCTTGAAAACTGAATTTGGCTTTGAAGCACTGTAGTCAAACCTGCACCACTTTTCACCAACTATTTTTTAGTTTTGATTTTCAACTTTTTGTGATTTTTTATAACGATTGGATGATTGAACTGATGAGCTTTTATTTTCTTTTTGAACATTTTTCAAAATTTTCTCTTTTTGTTTTTGTTCCACTTTCTTCTTCAAAGGTTTTTGCTTAGAGCATTCTCCCTTTTCAGTTGATTGTGGAACAGTTTCTTGAAACTTTTCTTTTAATTTCAAAAACAAATTCTTTTTTTTAATTTTTTCGTTTTCATCATCAGATTTTTCATCACAATCTTCAACTATGACTTTATCATAGTTTGTGACATCGTCACTTATTGGAACTGAATTAATAGGTTTTGGACAAGGAATAGCTGAAGTATTCACAAACACCTTCAACTTCTCTTCCCATTCCTTGATTTTACCTTCTAACTCTTTGATTTTCTTTTGAGCACATTCAGCTTCTTTTTCAAGTCGAATAATCTTTTCAAGATGAGAATTGATTGTAATTTGTTTTTCAAGATTGTTTTTACCAAACAAATCTCTCTCATCTTCTAAAATTTTTTTTTGACTTTGAAAATCTTTCTCAATTTTTACTTTTTCATTTTCTAAATGTTGTATTTGATTTTTCAAAACATTTTCTGATTTTTTAAGATTTTTGTTTTCTAATGACAAACTCTCTACATTCTTCAAGAGTTTGGCATTGTCTGTCTCAGATTTTTCACAGTTTAAGCATTTCCCAGGAATCTGTTTCTCATCAGCTTTCGTCTCAACCTTCAAAGCTGAAATATTTTCAACCTGTTTCTTCTCCTCATGAACACTTTCATCCTTACTCTCTTCTTCTGATGAATGATCAAAGATAGGTGCGTCTTCGGCAACCTCTTTCTTTAACTCTGGTTCAGGATTCACAGATACAGGTTTTTCAGATTCTTCTTTCTCAATCTTGACAGATGAAATTTTTCCAACCTGTTTTTTCTCACTAGGTTTGATTTGTTCTTCAGCTGTTGTTGTTTTTACATCTTTCTCAGATTTGATCTTTTCGTTAACAGTTGCTGCCTTTTGATTCTTCCTTTTTTCAACTTGTTTTTCTTTCAATTTTTCAATTTTATCGGCATAAAATAACTTTCCACAACGTTGAACAGATGGAAGTTGTTGTTTAAGATATTCAAGTTCCCGGATTTCCTCTTCATAATTGTCACTCTCTTCATCAGACGAGTGATCAAAAACCGGAACTTTTTCAACTACTTCTTTTGCTGAAACTGTTTCTCCTTTTTGCTTTATCGGAATATACTGCTGAGATTCATAATGCACATATGCCAACAATTCCTCAAAATCCATGTTTTCGGTAAACAATTTCACAAATTCAGCTTTCCAAACGAACTCAAGCTAAACCTGACCTTTTCAAGCGAAAGCCCAGATTCAAGCTAAACCTGACCTTTTCAAGCTAGACTCACGATGTAAACTCAAGCTAAAGCCCAGATTCAAGCTAAACCTGACCTTTTCAAGCTAAAGCCCAGATTCAAGCTAAACCTGATCTTTTCAAGCTAAAGCCCGAGTTTAGCTTCAAACAGCACCAAATTTCAAGCTAAACCTGAAATTTTCAAGCTAAACCCAACTGTTCGTTCAAGCTAAACCAGGTTTTCAAGCCATTTTTACAAGTTTTACTTTGAATTTTAAGCTGAAACTTTCCAGGATTTGTTAATACATGATTGCGCACAAGATGTGTGAATTTGAGCCGATTTTAACCATAAAAAAATTTTAATTTTGAAAAGAATGGTGTAGAAATCATAAAAAGTGACGAAAACAGGCTGTTTTGGCAAGATCTCTTCCTCCTGAGCTCTGATACCACTTGTAGGATCGTTTTGTGACCCGAACGAGTCGTTCAGAAGAGATTTTATCAGTTTCAGATGCGGAAAATAAGAAACTGACTTCGAAACAGCTTGCTTATCACTGTAAACACTGATTTGATTGATATACTAGCAATTACAATCAGTCTTCACACCGGCAGCACCTCGGTATGGAATTCACGAACTGTTACAAATGAATAGACAACTTGCCTATTTATACTATTCTGGCTTTAGCTTGAAGACACACATGTCAGCTTCAAGCTAAACCCACTAATTTCATTTGAAGCTAAACCTACCAAGATCTCTTCAAACTAAACCTCATATGTTTGACTTTCAAGCTAAACCTCATATAAACTAACATACTGTTTCAACATAAAGTCTATGTATTTTATCTTCTTGTGATGTGATCCAATGATGATGTCACTTTGATGATGTCATCTTTAAACATGATGACATCATGCTTGATCAACTTCACAACGAACCCGAAACTCGACATAAGACGAAGACGACAGATGAATGCACTAACAGGATCATCAAGGTTCTCAACATCCGGTATGTTATGTAAGTAAAATTCTACTTGATGCTGAGGCAAGGTATTCTCATTTAGAGAAATTAATTCTTAATTTAATTATGGCTTCCGCTAAACATAGACATTATTTCGAAACTCACACTATTATTGTGAAAACTAACCTTCCTATCAAGAATGTTCTCAGGAAACTTCAAATGTCAGGTAGAATGGCAAAGTGGGCAATCAAGCTTATTGCATATGACATTAAGTATGAACCCAGGACTGCCATCAAGTCCAAAGCTTTAGCTGACTTTGTGGCTGATTTCAGTAGTGATCTACAAAGGGAAGCTGAACTAGAAGTTCAACAACTTGAGAAGACCAAGGATCCTTGGACACTCTTCACGGATGGAGCTTCAAATGTTAAAGGAACTAGACAAAGCACACTACTAAAATCGCCACAGGGGGACATTATACCTCAATCCATTGCATGTGAATTCCAAACCACTAATCATGAGGCAGAGTATGAGGCCTTGATAGCAGGTTTGCAATTAGCTAACAATATGAGGATCAGGTATCTTCAAGTATATTTAGATTCTCTATTAATTACTAATCATTATAACAGTTCTTACACTATCAAAGGTGAAAAGCTAATCAAGTACTTAGAATTAGTCAAGAAATTGGCAGATTCTTTTGCGTTTTTAAGTCTAACACAGGTACCCAGAGAAGAAAATGTAGAAGCTGATGCTCTAGCCAATCTTGGATCATCACTGAAGATTCCAGAGGATGTGAAAATACTCATCATTCATGTCTTAGCCCCTGCTATCGAAGATGACATAGCTATAGAGATAGAAGAGGATTCTGCAATCATACCTAGTGATGGTGCACAATCAAATTCAGGATCCTGGATCCTTCCGATCCTGAGATATATACAACATGGAGAGATTCATACAGGAGAAAACCCTAGAGCTTTCAAAGTCAAGGTATCTCGATTTACAATACTAAATAACATGTTATATAAACGATCTCTTGCAGGTCCATATCTAAGGTGCATCGAGGATCCAGAAATTCAAGAAGTTCTAAAGGATTTTCACGAAGGAGATTGTGGAAACCACACTGGGGGCAGAGCATTGTTCTCAATGATCCTTAGAACAGGATACTATTAGCCTACAATGAAGAAATGGCCAGTTATCAACAAAGATTAGCTGGAGCTTACAACAAGAATGTCAGAGTCAGAAAGTTTCAAGTTGGTGACATGGTATTAAAGAAAGCATTCCAGAACACTACGAATTCGGCTGATGGCAAATTAGCACCAAAATGGAAGGTCCCTACTTAATTAATGCTGAAGCAGGAAAGGGGGCATATCGTTTGTTAACAATGGATGGTGATCTCTTACCAAGAGCTTGGAATGCTGTTCATCTAAAGAAATACTTTAAGTAAGAAGGATCAGGGATCCTCGGCGATACCAGTATTCTGATTAAGGATCCGGGATCCTCAAAGGATATATGATTCTACATTTGGTAACACATTACTTTCATTTTCATTCATTTTATACTTATTACTTATCATAAGGCAAAGATGTTAAACATTTAACATCTATTTTCATAAAGTTTAAGCTTTTGCAGAGTTATTATCATTTTACAGAAGATCAAAGTGGTTGGCCAACTCTCCAAAGTTTATTTGGGCTTGTCCCCAGTTATTTGGGCTTGTCCCCAGTTTTTTGGGCTTGTCCCCAGTTTTGGGCCTGTCCCCAGTTTTGGGCCTGTCCCTAGTTTCGCCAGTAGCGCACGATGATCCTGGTGCAGTTCAAGGCAATGCGACCAGTACCCGCTTTAGGGGCTGAAAATTTCATTGTACTGGCTGTATTCAGGATCCTACGTATAATGGTAGACGTACCATACATCCGTTCCTAAGGTTTCTAACGTTTTCACGTTAGCTAAGGTTTCGGCATTTTCATGTCGCTCAAGTTTGGATAGTCGCCAGTGAGGGCCATACTCCAGTTTACACAAGTTTATTTGGGCTTGACCCCAGTTTACATCCGTTTATTTGGGCTTGTCCCCAGTTTATTTGGGCTTGTCCCCAGTTTATTTGGGCTTGTCCCCAGTTTATTGGGCTTGTCCCCAGTTTATGTGGGCTTATCCCCAGTTTGTTGGGCTTGTCCCCAGTTTATGTGGGCTTGTCCCCAGTTTGTTGGGCTTGTCCCCAGTTTATTTGAGCTTGTCCCCAGTTATTATGGGTTCATTCCCAATTATTTGGCTTGGTCCCAAGTTTGTTTTTCTTACAGGATCTTGGAGCTCTAAAGTTGTACAAGTTCTGACAATAAGGATCCTGGATCCTCGAAACTTTACTTTTCACAGTTTGTTTATTCAGTATTAGTTTACAAGGATATAGAATCCTAATTTGGATTCTCTGGTATGTTATATTCTAACTTTTTCTAAGCTGCAAGTTGTCTCTTATCCTTTTTGGTTAGGGATCATTGATCCACACTTATATGAACACTTCAAGTTTTCTGTTAAAAGTTTAACATTATCATCAGATTTCCAATAACTTTCCAATTGTTTGGCGATGATATCTTTGAAAATAGAAAGCATACATGAAAAATAAAGAGGAAAGAAACAACAACAGTTGTAGCTAAAAAAGTTTAATGTTGTTACCTACTCAATATGTATCAAAATCGTCTGGCCTGGATTTCACCAGTAGAACCGTGGACCATCCACCCAGACCGGATAAGGCTATCTAACAGTTAAAGTGTCTATGCAGAAATTAAAGTGCAGGAAGGTTAATAGCGAACAGTGAGGAAGGATTCATTCTCCACAAACAGAAGGATCTTCTTGTCTGTAAAGGCACTTGAGGAGTTATCTCTAACTCTATATTTTGCAATGATGATTATAGCAGGTCTTATCAGTGACGACAAGCAGTGTAACGACTAGATACCAGCAGCAACGACTAGTCCGCTTCTAACGGAAATATGACAACTGTGAATCTTTATCACAACTGCCATATTGGGGGCAATTGTTAGGGCATGAATTTTATGCTAAGGATCATCTATCCTGAGACTGGGCATGGATCACGGATCCTTAATGGATGATGCAGGGAGTCTGAGGATCCAGAGTCTGAGGATCCCGAGTCTGAGGATCCAGGATCCTTAACAGAACTTATGATTTCTAACAATTGTCACGTTTTTAATGTTTATATGCAGGTAATGGACGTTGTGGACTAAATCTCAGCTAGAATCTCGGGAATATTCCTTCAAGATGCCCCACATGTGCTATTTTCATGATGGTCATGGGGAGAAAACGTGGTCTTCCTTAATTTTCGGACTTGTTGGTTATTTCTAATTTAAGGGGTTGATCAAGTTTAGGGAATATATTATGCAATCAGCAGAAAACACACACTCTCTCTCGAATATCAGCTCTCAAACACACTCACACTTTAGAAAATATTGTACAACACTTGATCAACTTCCGAAGTTGTAAACCTTTACTCGTTTAATGCACTTGGTGATCGGTAGTTTCCATCACCCGAGGTTTTTTATGCCGGAGATCTTCTAAAGATCAAGGGCTTTTTCCTCATATAAATCTCGGTGTTCATTGTTGATTTCATTTTCAATTCGTTCACACATTTATTCAATTAACCAAGCATCATACCTCACAAAATCAGATTTGGTTGCATTATCCTTGTGTGATTTTTGACCAAAACAGATACCACTGAGTATATTGATCAGGATATTTTCAAGAAATAATTGCACAAATTTTGCAAAGCTAAAATTTAAACTAAGTAATGCATGACAAAAAAAAATTAAAAGGCGACAACAAGTAAATCATCGGGAGGTAATACTGTCTAAAATAAGCAATACTAGTTGATAACCGAAGGCTTCGTCCTAAAACCAAGGTCCCATCCACCTTTGGTTATCTAACTGTTGAAATTTAAATTGTTCAAAGACGTGAAAAGTAAATTGTTTAACAAACCATAACAATCAAAATTAAGAAAGGGGTAAGTTTTAGGAGGCAACGCCTTCTTCGTTCATCACAGCATCCGCCTCAGGATTAGCTTGAACATCCGACTTAGCTTCATCATTGGCACCAGTTGGTTTTTTAACCGCTTTTGAAGGCCCTTCAGCTACAGGTTTAACAGGATCGCCGCCAAGACTCCTTAGCTTAGTCTCCCAAGCGTCGACATCCCAAGAAGGGCATTCGAACCCCAGGGCTTTGACTTCATTGGCCATCTTTAGCCTGGCCTGAAGAAGGGAAGTAATGACGGAACTCTTAAGGCCCTCTCGGTAGGTGATCATGTCTCGTTCGTGTTGGGCATGGGCGGCGTCGAGATGAGCTTGGGCCTCGAGAGTAGCTTTGTTAAGGGCAGCCTGGTGTTTCTGGGTCATGGCCTTGAACTTATCCTCGTAATGCCGGGATTTGGCAGCAGCAATCACGCCCTGGTCGGAAATGGTGACCTCGGCTTTCTTCAATTTGGACTCAAGTATCTTGTTGAGCTCACAGGATTCTTGATATAGATGAACCAGACGTTCAAGGCCCTACATCCAAAAGCACAGGTATTATGATAACCAGGATATTGATTTGACATATATGTGCAGGATGAGGAATAAGACTTTATACATGGTTGAGAAAAGAGGTCATGAACCCGCTCGCTTCGATAAACCCATGATTTTCATAGGGAAACGTATCAGAAATGGCAGGTGAATCGGTCTCTTTCCTTTTGCGGGAACTCGAACTCCGAGGTTTAGTAGCTGGTGATGGTTTGGGAATGATGATGGCTTTGGAACTGCTGGGCTTAGATGTAGCTGTAGCTTTGGGACTAGGCTCCTTCTTAACCTGGATGTGATCGGAGTAACTGTCTAACTCCTCAAGGTCGAAAACTTCTGGGATTTTGGCCGATGCTGCATAAAAGGAGAGTTCTAAACTCTTATTGCTCTTTCGTTATATTATCAATTGTTTGTAAAATAACTCTTACCAGACATATCGGATGATGAGTATTGGCTGGAACTTGGGAGGTGTGTGGAAAAACTCCAGTCACCTTCTGGTAGCTGGTAAATTGCTTTGATCCTTTTTTCAGATTCTGCGGTAGGGGGAGCTACTTCCTTAAAATTCACTGCAAAAAAGACCAAATAAAAAAAAATATTAGCACAAGACAGAGGCCTAAAAGTTTCTATGAATATTCTTGAAGCCCTAAACCCTACCGGTGGTTAACCACTCCACCGGAAGGCTAGCACCCTCGTAGATGGAATCTCGCTTGACGAAAAAGAATTTACGTTGCCACCCATCTTCGTTTTTGGTGGCCTTAAGAATGAGAGGTTTGCTGGAAGTTGAAAAAAGCAAGAATCGGCAGGAACCGTGTGATCGGAGGCGGTAAGCGATTGGGATATCTTCGATGCAGAGATCAGGACAGTGAAGATGTTTGATTTGGTTAAGTACGATTAGTACCCTCCAAACCATGGGCATTGTTTAGGCGAAAGAAATACCAGTGGTTCGAAAAAACTGCATCATGAATTCAGGAAATGGGTATCGAAGACCTAACGAGAAAGGGTATGCTAGAAAACAAACCCATTCGGCAGAAGAAACATCCGACCGAATTGATCGGTCAAATGGCCTGAAAATCGTGCCATCGGGAAAAGCGCCGGAGGCCCTCAGCGCGGAAATATCCGCGTTGTCGAAAGCACATATCTCCTTCTCGGGATTTTTGAGAAGATTTTGCTGAACAAAGGTGCCCGATGATTCACCGGTTTGGGAGTGGGTCCTGGTGGCCATTGGAAGAAGGATGAAAAAACTAACAGGAAACGAAGAAGGAATAAGCGATTACCTGGAGATTCTGTTGATGATATCTGATTTTCAAAAAGAAGAGAGAAGATATAGGGGCATGGTGGATATCCATCGAGTAAAAACCGTGTTGGAAGTTGCTTAAAGCTACCCTAAACGTCGCCTCGTTTTAATTGCCTCGGTTTGCGAGATAAAGTTTTAAAATATATCCGTTGGATTGGTATACCGACAGATATATTTTGGGGACAATTGTTATGGGCCATTTTCTGAACATATATCCTGACTAATATTCTGCTTTTGATTATTTATTTGTGATCAGGATACCGGATCAGGATATTGGTAACATCCTGGTACGATATCCTGGTATTAATTGATTTAATCACGTGCAGATTAGAAGGTGCGGGTCCCTAATGGTCAAGTGGACTTATTCTCCTTAAGACTCGGGCAAACCAGTTACATGAGAGACGTTGAACCCGGAAGAAGTGGACTACAACGTTCACTTGAGGAATATTCGAAGTATCCCGGTTTAATAGGATAGTTAGTTGATTTCGTTTAACTATAAATAGATTGATCGGATCAGATTAAGTCACTCACTCTCTTTCGCACACTTTACTCTCTAGCTACTAGCAATCACTACAAAAAAACACTTGTACTCGAATTACATTGTAACACCTAGTGGATCCGCATCATATCCTGCACTGTATCCTGAAATTTGAAGTAATAGAAGAACAAGGCAGCTGCGATTGTCAGCTCCCGAGGTTTTGTGCCGGCGATCTAGATTGATCAAGGGCTTTCCTCGTATATCATGTGTCATCCTTTACATTTTTGCTCATCGTTTGATCATAGATGCAGCTCTATATCCTGAGCCGTATCCTGAAACTGTTTTTTGCAAACAACTTAACTAGCATATTTTCAACGTACATTTCTAGCACACTACCTCACTTTACTAATTTGATCACTTAATTGCTTCGGTAATTTTTTTTTACCAAAACAGTAATACTGGAGGATTTCTTGACATTGTGTTTTAACAGCAAGCAGATTCATACAGTTGTGTTTTAACAACAAGCAGATTAATACGATGTGTTTTCTTGATGTGTTTCTTCATGAAGGATAGAAGGAAGAGAGAGAGAGAGAGAAAGGGAGAGATAGAGAAAATCACAAGAAATGTGGGGTGGTTATGGAATGGCAATTATTTCCATATTTAAAACAAGCTAAATGACATATCTACCCCTGATTAATTAAATAATCCTATTTTTAAGAAACACATATTACCAAAATGCCACCAAGATGATCTCAACCATTAAACACACCCATTGGATAGCCCAGATCGCTTCCTAGACTTTCTAGGAAAAACACACTTTCCGTAAGATCCCCACTATATATATATATATATTATATAGCCTTAACCCATTTAATTTTTAGTTAACTAATTTTATTTTTTTTCAATAAATTTTGTTCATTAGCTTTTGTAAAAAAAATATAGACTAAAATGTCATTTTCGTCCCTAAGGTTTAGCAAGTTCTGCGACTTTCATCCAAATGTTTGTTTTTTCGCATCTGCACCAAAAAAGTTCGAAATCTTGTCATTTTCATCCGGCTCGTTAACTCCGTTCATTTTTCTCCGTTAAATCAAGGGTATTTCAGTATTTTTTGCTAACTTAAAGAGCAATTCAGTCTTTTTCACTTTATGTAACGACCGAATACCCTTGTAAAAGACCGAGTTGCCTTTTAAGTTAACAAAAAACACAGAAATACCACTAATTTAACCGAAAAATATGGATGGAGTTAATGAGCTGGATTAAAATGACAAGATTCAAACCTTTTGGATCCAGATGCGAAAAAACAAACCTTTGGACGAAAGTCGCAAAATTGGTAAAACCTCAGAGACGGAAATGGCATTTTACTCAAAAATATAATATGTGACTGTGTTTAATATTTTATTTATTTCGACATTACGGTGTAAATTTGTTGGAAACCGGTTTGTAGTCGAAATATGATATTTTTTGGTATCGTAAACTATATTGAGTTCCACTATCTTGACGAACTGAATTGATACTAACCAAGCACCAAACAACAACGGTACTGTTAGGTATTACCAGAAACAGTTCTGATATTCATTTTTAGGGTTTTCGATCGATGTAAGACACGACTTTATTTTTGTCGTTACATCAGACGACTTTTGTGTAAGGAAATCGTTGTAAATATTTTTTCTTATATTGTGAACAATACCGAGTATTGTAATGTAACGAACCAAGGTGTGTTCAGAATAATGTATTTTTTGAGTTATAAAGTATACCTATTGCTGATACAGTAACAACATGAACCAAACTGATACCGACCGAACAATGTTGATACCGGTGTCGGTATTCGTTTTTTATAGTTTTTGATCAATGTAACATATTTTGTTTCCTTTCAAATATAATGTTTTATAAAATTTCAAATATATCTTTATGACATTCTTATTTTTTTTATCTACGTCTAGATATAAATTTTATTCAAAACCGAACCAACGCAACACGGGAGCGTAACGTTATTTTATGTTAAATAAGCCTCCATATATATGGTTTAATGCTATTAATCAAAATATACGTTTTGACCTCCCGGTTTTATATAAATTTTTGGTATATACGTTTTCGACCCCACGGTCGGAAATCTCAAGCTTCGCCACTGTTTATACGAAACGTTTTGCAGATCTTTACAGCAACATCTTGGAAGAGCTTGAGTTCTCTAGTTTATTGAGTCGTACATATAGAATTATTCAGATTCTTGTAAAGCTTATATTATATGTTCTTATATATATATATTTTTTTTTGGAAGGTGACTTTCTATGTACTGGACCTGTTGGTCACCGGGTTTATGTCTAAGACATTCCCCCGTCAGCCCCGCGCCTGCGAACGCGATGTTCGATTGGGCCCGGCCGCCGCGTAAGCTGACTTCCGCCCGGAAACCATACTGCCCCCACACGAGAGACTCGCTGGGGTAACAGCTGGGTAAAACCAGGTTGCCCTCAAGACCGTTCCATGCCTCGGTAGGAGACGATCCATCATTGGGACAATCCACCCCCTAACCGTAAGAGCCGGGAGTCGAACCGGGGTGGCCTAACCCACCAACTGAGCTAGGAGGCGGATCATTATATGTTCTTATATATATAAGGCTATAATTTATACATTTTTTAATATATCACCTATGAAATTAAATCGGATATATGTACCCGTTCAAGGAGTCAATGGATAAGACAACAAAGTAAGACATTTCGGCAAGGATTGCAGGCCGAGAACGTTAAGGTGTTACGTCAAAAATTCTATAATTGAATGTACCACCTAATTTCCTTTTCCTTTTAAATTTATATAATTATAATCAATATAGTTTAGATAAGGTGGTACAAAATTATAACTTTTAATATTAGCCTTCCAAAAGATTTATAAAAATAATTTATGTTTATACATAAATTTCACCCATTTTTTTTTATAGATTTTTATGATCATAATCATGTAAATACAATTGTTTAATACTCCAAACTTACCATTTTCTTTGGTTTTTTCCAAATGAGAAACGATTAAAAAAAATCCTTATGAACGTCGTATAATATTCTTAGTGCAAAAAGTTTTGTCATAAACATACCACTTACAAAAATAATGGACAAATATATAGGCAAAAGATCAAATACAAATAAACTTAACCTACTAAACATACAAATTGAAGGAAAAGTAAAAAAGACAAGGTGACATTTTTGTAATTACCACCAACTATCAAAATTACTATTCAAATGTGAACTCAACCAAAAATACCTAAAAAACACAATTTTTTTTAAATATTTTTTAGAGTTAATTACATAGTTAGTCCCTGTAGTTTGCACAAAATAACATACTTAGGTACTAATAGTTTAAAATCACCTTCTAGGGTATTAACTTTTCATTTTGTAACGTTTGAAGGTATTAACTTCTAAGGTATTAACATAGTTAGTCCATGTGATTTGCACAAAATAACATACTTAGGTACTAACAGAATGTGATTTTAAACCTACAAATAACGTTAATACCTCCAAACGTTACAAAACGAAAAATTAATACCCTAGAATGTGATTTTAAACTATTAGTACCTAAGTATGTTACTTAGTGCAAACCACAGGGACTATCTATGTAATTAACTCTATTTTTTATAAAAAAATCGCTACATTTTGTTACAAAAAAAAAAAATTTGCTACTAAAAGTAGCGATTTTTTATAAAAAAATATTAAAAAAAAATATTTTGTGTTTTTTTAATTTTTTTTAGGTTTTTTGGGGGTTTAGTTTTTAGCATTTTAGCTTGGGTGGGGGGGGGGGTTAGGTTTTTTTTTTTGGGGTGGGGGAGGGGGTTTAGGTTTTTTTTTTTTTTTTTTTGGGGGGGGGGGGGGTTGGGTTAGGTTTTTTTTAGGTTTTTTAGATACATTTGTAGAGTAACTTTGATAGTTATTAATAATTACAAAAATGCCACCTTGTCTTTTTGACTTTTCCTTCAATTTATATGTTTAGGGTATGTTTGGCATGAAGCTTTTAGGAGCTTTTAGAAGCTTTAAGCTTTTAAGAAAAAGCTCCTACTAAATAAAAAACCTTGTTTGGTTGAAAAATCTTGAAGCTTTTAGGTTAGAAGCTTGAAGCTTTTGGTTGAACGCTCCTACTAGTAGCGTTTAGAATGAGCTACAAGCTTTTAGGGAAAAATGACTATTTTAACCTCTAAATATAACAAACTTTTTAATGCACAAACTTTTAAATTTTTTAGTTATGTCCATTTTAGTCATTTTATTAAAAGCTCCAGTTACAGTGCCAAACATCAAATATATCTAAAAAACTACAGCTACTAGCTACCAGCTACAGCTAACAGCTACCAGCTTTCAGCCACCAGCTAGCAGCTTCCAGCCACCAGCTACTTTTGCCAAACATACCCTTAGTATGTTAAGATTATTTGTATAAGAACTTTCCCCCAAATATATAATACAATAGCAATATATAAAGTCTGCTTAACTTTATTTAATCTATAGAAAAAGAAAATTGGGGTGATTTATTAGAATTGTAAAGTTTAAAAGAAATCCAACTTTCAAACGAAAAATAGTGGAAGACTGGAAGTTGTGTTAAATCAACATAATTATAATTTTTTGGTTGAAAGATCTTTAACCAATCATTATACAAAATACACGTGTGATTATTATTTGACGTGGAGTTTGTAAGCGTTACTTTGATAAATATAAATCATTTCAATTGGCTCGTGCAATGAACGTAATAATTACATTTATATGCTTCTTCTTATGACATTATTCATCTTTAAAAATTATTTGGCAAAACCTCTGTAAACTGATGGAATTTTCATATAGTTGAGTTTATATCAAGATTGGACGCAACAGTTATACAAATTGGGTTTAAAACAATTTTTGGATTACTCGACTTTAAAAATAAAAAAAACTTGCGTCGCTTGTTTTTCTCACTAAGACTATCTCCAATGAGTCCTTGGAGAACAAGCCTTTAGAGGCCCTTAGAAATCATTACTATTGGAGCTCATACATCTCAATAAGCTCTTAGGTTGGATGCCCTTACACAAGGGCATGGCTTTGCCTCGGTTCATGTGATATGGTGGGTCCAAAGTGAAAAAAGAAAAGTTTTATTTAAATATTGTGTGTAATGGGTAGGTGATGAGGTGGAAATTAAGAAGGGTAAGGATATTTATAGCGATGAAAATGAAAGTGAGGCTTTTAAGGATTTGTAAGAATATTATGTGACAGCTAAGGGGAGTGGGGGTGGGCAAAATTTCATCACTCACAATATCCAATCAAGTTCCGCCATGTCATCAACCATTATTCCATCACTCACAACCTTTTTAGTGGCAATGGTCATCACTCACAACACCCAACAATAAACCCTCACACCCCATCACATCCATTTATCACTCACAAGCCATAACGCGTGAATTCTTTCACGGACATCATTCCATCACTCGTGGAATTAGTTGGTGGCGATGGTGTTTTGTATCCATCACTCGTGAAAAATGTTCCATCACGTACAAAATTTCTTCCACCCCCAGTCCCCTAAGAGCTTATTGAGATGTATGAGCTCCAATAGTAATGGAGATAGTCTAAAAATTATCTACGCTTTTAGGAGGGCATGACAGGTGATCAGAGTTGGGTATAATATTATGCATATGTGTAGGATTAGAGATGTTACATGTTGTTTATTTTTAATCGTCATGTCATAAAGTATAGTCACATTATTAATACATCACCATACCATACCATTTCATTTCACTTTTTTTTTTTCTACAGCACCTTGTATTGGATTCGAGGTTTTATCTATCTTCACCAATTAAAATAATATTCAAATCATATAAATTTATACTTTTAAAAAAAGAAAGCTTAAGTACAATTTGCCACCCTATGATTTGGTCCAAATTGCATAATGACATCCTACTTTTCACTTTTTGCGTAATGGCACCCTGTGGTGGACATTTCATCACACTTTACAACCCTGTGATTTGGTTTAGATTGCAGTTTGCCACCCTGTGGTTGGGACTAGAAATTAGCGTTTTGGGTGCATAGTGTGATGATATGTCCACAACAGGGTGTTATTGCGCAAAAAGTGAAAGGTAGGGTATTATTATGCAATCTGAACCAAACTATAGGATGATAAATTGCACTTTACTAAAAAAGAAAATAAGTTAGTGGGGCACATGGCAGGTTTTTATTAGGGGTGTTCAAGATCGGATTATCCGGTTTTCGGATATCCGAAAACCGGATATCCGAAAATTTCGGATAGTGAATATTGATATCCGAATCCGTATTCGGATAGTGAATCGGATACGGATTCGGATATCCAAACGGATATCCGAATTTATAAAAAAAAAAATCAAAAAATCCGTTTCGTGTATAGATTAAAACTAAATTTATATTCGGTTTTTCAAATTTCCAACATTGAAAACTAAAAACAATCATAAATTCACACGAATACAATTATTTACTATTTTTTTACTAATTTTTACAATACTTTAAACTAAATATAATGCTCATATACTATATATATATTTATAAAAAAATAATTAGTTTTCGGATATCGGATAATCGGATTATCCGAAATTTTTGAAATTCATATCCGAATCCGAAAATTCGGATTATCCGGTTTTCGGATATCCGAAATTTCGGATACGGATTTCCGGATATTTCGGATTCGATTTCATATTCGGATTTTGTTGAACACCCCTAGTTTTTATCAGCTTTCACAACTAATTCCCACCCCATCTTTCATCACTCTCCCCTTCCCTCGGTTACCAGGCTGACGCCTCCCTCTCCAACACCCCCTTTCACCACCAGGTAACGCCCCTGGTGGTCGGTGACGTGGCCGGACCATCACCCGGTAACGCAGAGCCTTACTATAGTAATTTATATGAACGTTATTTTAGTTATATACTAGGAAATATCAATGTTTTATGGGAATTGTACTTTTTATAATTATAATAAAATGAAACATACTTATTTATTTTATGAATAGAACAAAATTATGCACAATTCACATTTTTTATTAAAAAAAGGGGGCCTGTATTTGTCCATGATAGATACAAATCCATGACTCGAAAAATAATGAACTTACATCCCTTGTTTTTCTTTCATTAAGATGTATTTAGGTTTTCGGAAATATGTTTGCTAAACACTAATAATAAATGCCATGTATATGTAGAGTACGATATATATATATATATAAAGTATATCGTACATTACGGCTTAACGTACTTCACGTACAACAACAAGCGTGATTAGTTCTATAACATGCGTGATTAATGTTTTCAATATGCGTGATTATTGTGTTTCAACATGCGTGATTTGGATTTTTGAATTATAACGTGCGTGATTTTAAAATGAACATGCGTAATTACCTGTCGTACGTGATGTACGTTAAGCCGTAATGTACGTTAACATTCCTCTATATATATATATATATATATATATACGTAAGGCCGGATATAGAGTGTAACAAGGAGTAACCCTCGTTGTCAAGGACGCTCCGACGATAGTGTAAATTTTGAAAAAGTTTAATGTTTTAAGGTGCTAAAAGATGTCATGTAAAATTGTAAATATCTACATGAAAAAGACCACTATGCATCTTTCAGTTCTAAAAGATGTAAGTTGATATATGATAATATGAATGTAAATTACAACAGTAAAAACTAAAATATACTGAATGAAAAGAAATTATATACTGAAATATAAATATTAGAATATGCATATCTAGAAAAAAAACCTAAAATATACATACACATGTACATGTAGTGTGCAACAAGTATACTTATCAACAATACTCAGTAAATCTTATCAACGACAAAACTAAGGTAGGGTTCGAGAAGGGTACGTAGGATGTAGGCAGCCTTATCTCTACTCCGTAGGAATAATGATGTTGCTTCCAATGAGACCCCGGCTCGATAGTAATTTTGCATTAAGCCTTGGATCTAAGGCACATAACACTTAGTGATCGGGACAAACCAATTGGTGCATATCGGCTATCAACGTTATCACATGATGTATGGTCAGTCGTCTATCGTTTTTAGCGTTATTTTCACAAAATTAGTAAAATAACGTTAAAATTAGTGAAATTTCATTTTTATCCCCAAATGTTCACACATATTTACATTATATACGCATACCAGATATATACATTATATGCTCCAAACACTTGGCACCCAGTATACTAATATAATTATTAAACATAAACAATTTATTCAGGTCCGGCCCTGGAGGTGGGCAGGGAGGACCACCGGACATGGCCCGTGATTTCATAGGGCACGTAATTTAAAAAAAAAATCCTATGTTATATATGTAAAAAAAAATTAATAGGGTATAGCCAAACAAATACTAACATAACATAGGCCCACTTACAAAAAAAATCACATGATTTAGATTAGTTAGCCCATTGGAATTAGGTTAGTGAGCCCAATACCCAAATGATTTTAAAAACTAATAAAAAACAATTAGTCCATGTTTGGCGGCAACTAGTGCCCTGTGGATATTGAAACGTCGTATAACAAGAGAGTAGGAGACAGACTTGGTTCGACGAAGACTAAATTGTTTAGGCGATTAGTTGTTGTCGAATTCATGCCCTTATTAGTTATTAATCATTATGTTTCTTTTTGTCGAATTCAGACCCTTGTTTAGGAGATTAGTTATTGTCGAATTCATGCCCTTTTTTCTGTTGTGTTGAAGACTAAATTGTTGGTAATACATACAAAAACGATTGTCAAATTCAGGCCCGCATTCTATATTTTTTTGTCGAATTCAGGTATGATTTAAACTGTGAAGAGTTGATTCACCAATTTTTTTTTCTAGGAAAAAAAGAAAAAAAAATTGGTGAATCAACTCTTCACAGTTTAAATCATACCTGAATTCGACAAAAAAAAAGTTGATTCACCAATTTGCTATCAAGAATGTAAGGAAGGCTTCACGAATCATTGAGTAGTTATTAGCTTATTAGTTTTTACGGTATGCCACTCATTCAAATACTATATTTTGTATTTTGTTAATTGAATTGTTTATCGAATGCTATATTTTTGTCAACAGTTCACAGTTGTATGAAAAACTAGTTTAAATTATTTATTTCGTTAAGGTCAGAGGACACGTTTTTCGAGCTCGAACAGGGTACAAGAATTCTCGGGGCCGACCCTGAATTTATTCATAAATTTAACCATATTAACACAGTTAGGTGTTACGTGCATCACTTTTTATATATATTTTATTGATTATGTCATTTAACTTGTTAGGTAAGAGATATGATGATTTTGTATTTGTCAACACCGGCCGCATTCTGCCTCCTTAAAAGTCTTCATATTCATACATGATCATATATAAATCGCGTCCTTTTAATTAGTTCAGAAACCAACTTCATTATTATTCTGTATCTATATATATACACACACACACACGAACGTACAATGATGAAAGTTGGTGGTGGCGGTGGAGGAAGAGGTCGTCGGCACCTTTTGAGGATTGAAACTTATAAGTCGTGTAATAAGTGTCAGACATGTTTAGCTTCACAGGGAAGTCATCTTAAGTTCTTGCTTTTTGAATTTTCCCATCTTTTCATTCTTTCAATCTCTACTAAGTCTTCGAATGCTTTCAATTTATTCCAAAAATGAAATAAAATATAACATCTAATATTGTGAAAAATTGTTAATCTTTAAGTTTGGTTCTTCTTCGTCTTCTTGGAGATATCATATATGTGCATGCTTTAATTCAGTCTGGTCTTTTGTTGTTTAAGTTGTTGGTGTTTTGGTTTTCTTGAATTTAAAGTTAACACCAAATTTTCCATATTCAAAAACAAATAATCCTCATTAATTCCTCAATTATTTAACTCATAGGATTAAGCATACACGAACACCAACACAAGACGCGAAAGCAATAAACGAACGCAAAATTTACATGGTTAATTCGGTATAAACTGACTTACGGTCACGGGTGATAACTAGGTTATTCTTTATTGAGGCGATGATCAAACTAAAATTTACATGGTTAATTCGGTATAAACTGACTTACGTTCACGGGTGATAACTAGGTTATTCTTTATTGAGGCGATGATCAAACTACAAATACATAGATTATATTTAAAGAGACTAATTAGGGTTTAGCAAATTTGCTCCATGTAGGAAGGGTGCACAAGGCCTATGAACCCAACATCAAGATACTTAGACAATACACATGTAATATGTATACGTACATGTGTCAATATATAGCAATAGATAAACATGTGTATTCTTAATTTTTTTTAAGTGGCTTTCTAAGAAAAATACTATGAAGGGAATAAAATATTAGGGCATAGCCTCCGTCTAGAATAACATGTTTCCAAAAATATGTTTCGGAAAACAAAGAATCAAGAAGCTAGACATAAGGTCCCAACTACTATACAAAAACTCCACCCAATTTCAACTATATTAAACCAAACGGTTCTATGTGCATTCACACATACACATAAACGGTTCTAATGAAAAACGTAAGACATTACATCTTTCAACCAACGCCCAGATTGTGGATTTTGCATGGTTATATTTCGATAGTTGTTAAGAATTAGGATGTTATCTAGTTGCGTTTGTACTTCATGTCGAAAGGGATATTGAAACATATATGATCCATGACTTGGTTAAGATAAAAATAAAAATACAACAAAATAGATTGATAATAGAGATTAACTTCACACGTTCTATTTTTAAACAGCGAACACACCGCCCCCTAAAAACTCCTAAAATCTTATTGCTCACTTGTAGGACTCAAACACTTTGGTGGGGATACACACCTTGTGCCACTAGACTAAGGCCTTTAGCATCAACTTAACATGTTTTTAGTAGTAGCACGAGTGTCTATGTATACATCACAAAACTTGTTTCAGCACAAATCAAATGTTTCTTGTTGAGAACTTGTCATAAACATTCTAGGCATATTCATTACACACACATTTACTATCATATTGCGACATGCATGGGATGCATATGTCTTCTTTTCAATGACAAAAAATAATCACATAAATCAACAAAAAGGTAGTGATAAAAGCTCCATACATTATAAGCTCACTTGAAATAGCAAAAAAAAAAAAAAAAACACCAAGTCAAAGGGAAACTTGCAAAATTCTCATCTTCTTTAGGTCTAATCATATCCTCCTCCACCATTGAATCTCAATATGATCATATATTCAACTATGGATTCGATCATCATTGATTTGTTGGATCAAAATCTTGCCAATACTGTGAAGGGCCAACACTCGATGAACTACCCATATCCATGGAAGATGATGTAGGGAAATTCACAACGTTTGTATCCGATGTAGACATCCCATGATCATTAGCACCACAAAGAAACTGCGTGTAATCTAGAATATTAGGGTATGAGCTTTGAGATGGAGGTCGAAGATTAGAATTTGGTACAGAATGATGTGGGATTTGCAATTGTGGACGAGTGATGAAATGACTTAAATCGTGCCTTCCTTGAACTCTTTCAGGAAAATTGAGCTTTGCTTTACTTCCTTTAAACCGAAGGGCCGCTTCATCATATGCAAGTGCTGCTGCTTCGGCTGTCTCGAATGTCCCAAGCCACACCCGTGCTGCCTTTTGTGGATCGCGGATTTCTGCAGCCCATTTTCCCCATGGTCTTTGCCTCACTCCTCTATAGTGTCTTCTCCTTGGGTTCACTTTATTACACAATCAAATTATAGGGTTAAGTAAGACATAAAGTCACCACTTTCAAACAAAAATATTTTATCCAACTTGGCTAATAACTTTTGAGCCTAAATCGCCACTACAATAAATATGTAATCTTTAGAGACTATGCAAAATTGTGAAAATAACAAATTTTGGTGGTAGTTATAGTTTGTAGAAGTTATAAAAGTTAGTAAGTGTTGGATGGTAGTAAATTTAAATTGCATTCTCATAATACATGGAAAATTTTCAATCTTTACTTACCATTTGGAGATTATAAACTTGGAAATCTAATGGATATTTTGGTTCTAAATTTGAGATTTAAACATTCAATCAACCCTTATAGTGTGGAGTTAAACTGGATCATATCTCTATATTTTTAAGTATGAATATTAGCAGAAGCATTTTTATCTTATTTGGTTCCCTCAATTCTCATACAACAACTATTTAAGTTTTCAAAGATGATCAAAACACATTGTCATACTAAGTATAGTGAATCAAGGTTATCTTTTAAGTAACAATGAAGTTATATATAGTGGTTCTATATATAGAACCCTAATCCATTAATTTGGTCCATCTCTTGGCTTAAAACCCTAATGGCAAGCTACATTAACATCACAAAAACTGTGACATAATAATGGCTAGCTAATTAAAACTAGTCCAAATGCTCAAATCAATCTTAATATTCCCATCTCCTCGTTAAGATTTAATGTCCAAAAATGTCAAAAATAATTAAGATGAATTAGGGTTTTATACAACTATATATGAATGGAAGAATATATTTAGAAAGTAAGTTTTACCCAGCTGCTCTTGAGTGTGAGGAGGTTGGTTAGGGGTAGCAGAAGTGGAGAAGGGGATATCACTGCCACCACCGGCGATGGTGGTGGTTCCGATGACCTGAGAAAGAGCAGAGACGATGGCGGACATATCTTGTTGAGATCGAGGGGAGTAAAGTGGGTATATTTCTTCTTCTTCTTCTTCATGATCTTGTTGGTATTCTTGTGGTGTGTCATCATCGGCCGGAAGGGCCCTCTTACCATGTCGCCGGTGATCCACCTTGACCTTTGTAGAGAGAGAGAGAGAGAGAGAGAGAGTGAGTTTAGAAGTTTTCAAGGAAAATGGGTGGTGAACATGCTAATCTATGTGTGTGTGTCTATCCCTATATATACAAATGAGAGAGAGAGATGTAAATGTAGGGTTTGGACAAGAGTTTAATTATTTAATTAAATTGAACATGTTTTTGTTAATTAGTTTAATATTGTTATGATAAAAGAAAAAGAGGAATTATTACTATATGATAATAAGTAGTGGTTTTTGTCTGGTTTGTTCTAATTGGCTTATTTGACGGTAGTCCCCCTTGAGACATGTGTTCTCCATCTTTCCACCTTACCCCTTCTTTAAAAGCTTCAGAAGAGAGAGAAAGGGAAAAGGGAGAGAGAAGAAAGGGGTGGTGACCGGAGAATCACCGCCGTCACACCACCATGACGGTCACCATCTCCGGTGTTTCTGTTTTCTTTGGGGTTTTTTCCTCTGTAGAGAGAGAAGAAAGGGGTGGTGACCGGAGAAAGACGAGAGAGGGCCGGGGACCGGAGTGTCACCACCGTCTCACCACACGCCGGTTGCCATCTGGTGTTTCTGTTTTGTGTGGGTTTTTACCTATATACGACTGCTGGGCTCTTTTTATATAGCACCACCTCTTTTCCTCTCTCTACAAATCTCCATTTCTCTCTCTAGACGGCCTGGAAATGAACAGAGTTTGTGTTTGTGGTTTGACCTGATTGACCTATTTGGGCGGTCATCCCCCTTGATATGCGTGTCCTCCAGCTTTACATCGTACTCCTCTTTAAGAAGAGAGAGGGGCGGTGATCGGAGGGTCACCACCGGCTGTGTCCAGCCGTTTTGGCGGCAACCAGTTTCAACATAAAACCCTAGCCGGCGTTTTAGGCGACGACGGCTAGAGGTCTTGCGAGGTTTCAGCCTTTCGCCTACCCAACGATGATGGTGGCTTGCTACTTGGTATGGCAACTCCGGTTGCAACCGTAGCGCCACTGTGCGGGTTCAACGACGATGATGATCTTTTTTTTATCTGAGTCAATTAGCGTTGATGATTTCGTTTTTTTGTATTATTGTTGAAATGATTATGTTGGTGGTGGTTAGGTTGTGAGTGCTTAGATGGTGAACTTTGCTGCTGGTGTTAGTAAGGAGTCATTTTTTTTTATATTGAATGAGTTGTTTCGGTTCCATTCTGTGGCTATTAAGCCAACAGGTAAATTTCATTTGAGCTTAATGTTTGATATGATCGTTATGGTTTTTTGTGGATTTGTAGGTACTCTCTGTGGTGACATTGTTGTTTTGATTTAGGGTTTGTACATTAGCTAAAATGTTTGCAAAGTAGATTCTGAGATTATCATGGCTTTTTTGTTGATTTGTAGATGCTATGTGTGGTGATTATGTTATTTTTTTATTAGGGTTTGTAGGTTTACTAAAGTGTTTACAAAGTAGATTGTGAGATTTGCATATTGCATTATCATGGTTTTTTATTATTTTGTTGAAAATTTTGTTGTTTTGATATAGGATTTATAGATTTATTTTGGTTTTTTGTTGCTTTGTGCCTGTGGTGATTATGTTATTTTGAGTTAGGGTTTGTAGGTTTAGTAAAATGTTTGGAAATTGGATTGTGATATTTGAGTAGTGAATGTTTTGTGGAATATTTGTAGGTTGACATTAAAGTGAGCAAGATTCACTATGTAAACAGGTCTGCAACTATGCTTCCTATAAATATTGAGGAGGATGCTAGAAGTGAAGTTAAAAAACTATTCATAAGACAGTTAGGTGGAGATTTAGTTAGAACCAGGTAAAAAAGGCCCCTTCAATGAGTAAAAACATTTAAGCTTGCGAAATTACAATGCTCATTACACTTCACCACCAAGTAAAAAAGGCCCCTTCAATGAGTAAAAACGGCGCGGAAACGCGCGATTCACTAAGCATTTACCGTGTCCGTATTTTTTCAAGTTTACGAGTACCTATACCACCATGATGCGCAAGGTTTTCACTTACCATTACGAACCGAATTGATACCGATCGCCCTTGGCGCAACGCGCCAGTTTGAAACTACTAGTTGAATAATAATTATATTTTGTGTTCCCGATTAAAAGAGAACATGATTTATTCTTTGTTAGTGAACTGGGGAGAAATAAAAGAAAACTATTTTAAATCGAATAATATATTGGAGTTTAAAAAAGCTTTTCTTTTTAGATCATCTACTTCACTCACCTGATCCGTAAATGAGAATTAAGTTGCTAATTCGTCGGTGAAACTGTCACGGCAAGAGTCGTGACTTTCTACCGACAATTCGTTGGTGATTAGTAACATCTAATTTCTACCGGCATCGATGAGGTTCGCCCATCCGTCCCGAACAGGACTGGAGTGGCTTATATGCTATAACACCCGAGCTCTCATACCAACAATATTATTCGCTTGACCACGAGGAGACTTTCCATCCTAGTTTTACTCCCACCTTAGCACGCTTAACTTTGCAATTCTCATCTCATCCACAAACAATGCGCACAAAATGCGATGGTTATATTTGAGGTCTAATATTCCTTATGAATTCAACATCTCTCTTGCTCACAATTAATGTAGGATTTGTCTAACAATGCACCAAAATGCGATATGGTGATATTTGAGGTCTAATATTCCTTATGAATTCAATATTTCTCTTGCTCACAACTGATGTTGGATTTACCTAGGGTGTTATATAATCACTCGGTAGTATAAGTAAAAAATCAGATTACCCACGCCGTGGTTTCTGATGGAGTATCATCAAGCTAATGTAGGATTTGCCTAAGGTGTTTCATTTAAAAACTTTAAAATTAAAAGTTAATTGTAAAAAACATATTGATTGTTGAAAGCAATCCTAAAAAAAATTAGGTAACTTCACACAATTGTAATCAAGTTTTTCAAAATTTTCATTAAAGTTATTCAAACTTTCTTTTTTTTATATGAAGTCACTCCATTATATATATATATATATATATTGTTAGTGATGGCCGATGAATAGTAATTTTAATTTTATAATAATACATAGCTTTTTATTATTTTTTTATTTTTAATAACATACTTTTAATTTTTTTCCTTTTTTAAAACCATATATTTCCTATACCATTTTTTAATAATTCTTTTTCTTTTTTTTAGAACATGTATTATCGATTAATTTGATACTTCTTTAATAATTTACGTTTATAACTTTTTCTAAAAACTTAAATACGTAGTTATGCTTGATTTTTTCCCAGACATTCCGTTATATAAGTTTTGTTAAAAACGAAATTCTACTTATAATAAAGTACTTATTTGGTATCATAAAACAGTACGATGATAAACTAAACCGTTCTAATGGTTTGACTTTCTAAACAACTTGTTTTATTTTTAAATCACGTTTGTTTTACATTATCATTTGCTCGGTTTCGCCGCAACGCGCGACGACAAAAAAACTAGTTTTTATGAGTAAACTCCTATTTGAGTACTTATGGTTTGTGCAGTTTAACCATTTGAATCCAAAAACCAAAACTGTCTTGATTTGAGTCCCTGTGGTTTCTAATTTTAACCATTTGAATCCAAAAGTAAACAACATCTAAATGAGAAACATTTGGTTTTTGGATTCAAATGGTTAAAATTAGAGACCACAGGGACTCAAATCAAGACAGTTTTGGTTTTTGGATTCAAATGGTTAAACTGCACAAACCACAGGGACTCAAATAAGACTTTACTCTTTTTATTAATAGTAACCAAGACTCAAGATTCATCGTATATGTTTATTTGTCTCAGTAAAATTTTTTTAAAGAAACATTTATAATAAAAAAATCACAAGATTGAAAAATCTAATGAAAGCTAAATGAAATTAGAGAAAAAAAAAACCCTTCGAGTGATCTAACTTGAACACTTTTGTGAGCGTCGCAAATTTGGTTTACAATGAACATTTTTGTGAGCGTCGCTTTCAGTGGCAACAAATACTCAGTTTTAAGGGTTTGTTCTATAACTTTTAATTTCTTTCTTTAGAAAAAAGGTTAGGAAGTTAAGATACAAAAACGTTAGTTCGATCTTAAGTACAATGTTAGGCCAAACATTCTGATTAACGAAGTTATACATATAACGTTAGCGGCGCGACGACATATATCACCGCTATTGCTAGCTTTCTTTGTAGTGAACCACACACCAACAATATGTATACCCATCTTAGTATTTTCTTTACTTGTTGATTAAATCGGTTGAATTTTTGTTTGATAAAAGAACATATCTCAAATCAAACTTTTGGAAATTAAAGCTTTGACCTTTGAATTTGAGTACTCATAGAACAATTCAATGTCTAAACTTTCAATTCTCTAATTTAAAACTAATTTAACTAAACAATTCAATGGTTAAACTTTCAATTCTTATTTTTAAAACTAATTTAACTAATGTACAAGGTTGCTTTACCTTTAATTAATTTATTTTCGTATTCTTTTCTAACTGGCGCTTTTCCAAAAACATATTTTATTTAAAACTAGTATTTGAACTGGGGCGTTGCCCCGAGGTTCTTTTGTATTCTCTTTGGAAAAACTTATTTGCTTAGATTACGTACCCGGTTTGTCAAGGCTACAAAGTAGGTTGCAACTTGCAAGCAGTAAATGCTTCACTTACCATCCTTTCCACATCATCTAGCTGGAAAAGGATTTGTCAAACAAAATGAGAATGGATTACTTTGTAAATCCGCATTTAAGATTTCAACTTCGGACACACACTTAATATTATTTTGAAATACCTTTGCAAAACATCATCTTGAAGTTCCATTATCAAAAGGCAGTCCGCATTCCACCAAATTATACAGATCTAGGACATTTAACTTTAGTTTATAGAAATTAAAAAACAGAGAATGGAAAAAATAAAAGATTTAATGTGATAGCAAGTAAGTGAGTGATATTTATTAAAACTATAATAATTAAAATAAAAGAAACTTCGTTATAAATTTACACATTGATTTAGAACTTGAGACGTTTGGGTCAAAACACACATGGGTTCGCCATGTATCTATCTACCTGTATAACATGATATAACACCACAAAACTACTTTAACACTTTTCCACCTCAGGCCACCACTCTCCCTATAACTTCCGATATTACCATTAAGTCGTTACCTTAACCACCATGAACAACCAATACTTGGGCAGCCACCACTGATTGACATACATTGTCCCTTAAACACAACATTTTGTTTTGTATCAACTATAATAATGTTCCTATAGCCTGAACTACAACAATCATGGCTAGCTAACAAAATAAGTATGGACGGGCACACCTAAAAGAGCTCCAATCAGCAGCATCTCGAGACGACTTAAAAGCTTTCTTCTTAGTAAGACTGTGTGTCCACAAGCACGCCTCAAAACCTGAGGCGTTTTCCGGATCCCCTCACACCTCAGGCGCGCAGTTTTTAAAACCAAGTTATCTTGTATCTATTTTTTTCTTTAGCAGATATCACGATTTTTGGAACCAAGCCATTTTGTATCTAATTTTTCATTAGCAAATATCACGAACCTATCGATGGTTTCAAGAACAGCTTTGGTCATGGCTCCAACCAAAGCAACACTAACATCTTAAATCAGTCCAATTGATGTACTGTTCATAAGAACCTACGAAAATTGTTACATATGATCATTCAGAGCATTAATATACAATATATCCTTTCCAAATTTTTTATATACAAAATATCCTTTCCAGATTTTTGAGTTTGACGTCAAGTTTAGAATGATACGATCTTCTAGAGAGTAATGCCTTGGCCCTTGAGAGTTAAAATTTTCTTCTCGATCAGATCTCTTTAGAAATATACCAGCCTTTTTTTTTTCAACAACAATGTGCTAGTGAGTGGTGATAATGGTAGTGCTATTCTACCGGTATAGTAATCAAAAGATAAAACCCAAAATATAAAATCATTATATGCGCAAAAGAATATCGACATGTGTTTTATATCGATCGTAAACCATAAAAAAGAATACCAATACTGGTATAGATGTTGTTCGGTTGAAATCGGTTAGAGTGTTTACTTTTAATTTTAATAAACCCTATACTTTATAAATTTATTATTATTATTATTATTATTATTATTATTAGTTCAAACTCGATTGAGCTGCGAGTTAACATGTCACAAGTGTTTGTGTGGTTCAACATGTTTACGTCTAAGTTTTGTTTGATTTAACGGTATCGTCGCAACGTACTTCACTTTTTTACATAAGATTTCGGATTTGTCAACGTCTTTGTTATAACACGTGGAAATATTTTTTTTGTTTTACATTTTGGTATTAATTTTCAGTTCAACGTTTTTACATCTATTTTTGTTTGATTTAACTGTCTCGCCGCAACACGCGGGTCCTAAATACTAGTTGTTGATGATTAGAAAATAACATTCAGAAAAGAAACACAATTTTTCACAAAAAAAAAAAAGAATTATGATAAATAAAATCTTGGCCAAAAATGAAGTTTAAAATCAACAAATTTGTCAATGTCAAAGATGAATCAAACATGTAAACGCAACATCTCCAGCTTTGTGGTGATGATAAACAAAGCCATTGTGAGAAGTAAAGTACAAGATACACATTTTTTTCCACAAAGATAAAAATAGGGTCTACATATTCACACACCCAACTCACTATTTTCACACCCTTCAAGACGCCTCGTATAGACCTATACGAGGCGTATAACCTTTTTCAATTTCCAAGAGAATCTCTGATTATGTCATATTTTGTCTTATTTGCCTCGTATAGGCCTATACTGGACGTCTAGGAGAAAAAAAACCATTTAACCCCTGATTTAGGCCTATACTGGGGGTAAATTGGTCTTTTTTGCCTCTCTTATATGCCTAGTATAGGCCTATATGAGACGTATGTATATAATTCAAATTACCATTTTACCCCTAATGTTAGGCTTATACTGGGGGCAAAACAGGGCTATAATGGTCATTTGGACACCAGTATAGCCCTATACTGGGCGTCTATTTTTTTTTTTTTTTCTCTTTTTAAATATTTAAAAAGAGAAAACAAAAAAAATAAAAATAGACGCCCAGTATAGGGCTATACTGGGCCTATACAAGGGGTCCAAAAGACCATTATAACCCTGTTTTACCCCAGTATAGGCCTAATTCAGGGGTATAATGGTCTTTTGGTCGACATAGACGCCCAGTATAGCCATATACTGGGCGTCTATTTTGTTTTTTTTTTCTCTTTTTAAATATCAATAACACTAATATTAACTATAAAAAACTCATATTAATATCAATAACACTAATATTAATTATAAAAAAACTCATATTAATTATAATAACACTAATATTAATTATACAATGCCTATACGAGAGCTATACGAGACTTATACTACACTATACGATACAACACGATAGGCCTATACAAGACCTATACGAGACTTATACTACACTATACAACACCAATACTGAATGGTAGTGCTATTCTACCGGTATAGTAATTATACAATACCTATACGAGAGCTATACGAGACTTATACTACACTATACGATACGATACAACACGATAGGCCTATACAAGACCTATACGAGACTTATACTACACTATACGATACCAATACTGAATGGTAGTGCTAGTGAGTGGTGATAATGAATGGTAGTGCTATTCTACCGGTATAGTAATCAAAAGATAAAACCCAAAATATAAAATCATTATATGCGCAAAAGAATATCGACATGTGTTTTATATCGATCGTAAACCATAAAAAAGAATACCAATACTGGTATAGATGTTGTTCGGTTGAAATCGGTTAGAGTGTTTACTTTTAATTTTAATAAACCCTATACTTTATAAATTTATTATTATTATTATTATTAATATTATTATTAATATTATTATTATTATTATTAGTTCAAACTCGATTGAGCTGCGAGTTAACATGTCACAAGTGTTTGTGTGGTTCAACGTGTTTACGTCTAAGTTTTGTTTGATTTAACGGTATCGTCGCAACGTACTTCACTTTTTTACATAAGATTTCGGATTTGTCAACGTCTTTGTTATAACACGTGGAAATATTTTTTTTGTTTTACATTTTGGTATTAATTTTCAGTTCAACGTTTTTACATCTATTTTTGTTTGATTTAACTGTCTCGCCGCAACGCGCGGGTCCTAAATACTAGTTGTTGATGATTAGAAAATAACATTCAGAAAAGAAACACAATTTTTCACAAAAAAAAAAAAAAAAAAGAATTATGGTAAATAAAATCTTGGCCAAAAATGAAGTTTAAAATCAACAAATTTGTCAATGTCAAAGATGAATCAAACATGTAAACGCAACATCTCCAGCTTTGTGGTGATGATAAACAAAGCCATTGTGAGAAGTAAAGTACAAGATACACATTTTTTTCCACAAAGATAAAAATAGGGTCTACATATTCACACACCCAACTCCCTATTTCCACACCCTTCAAGACGCCTCGTATAGACCTATACGAGGCGTATAACCTTTTTCAATTTCCAAGAGAATCTCTGATTATGTCATATTTTGTCTTATTTGCCTCGTATATGCCTCGTATAGGCCTATACTGGGCGTTTAGGCGAAAAAAGACCATTTAACCCCTGATTTAGGCCTATACTGGGGGTAAATTGGTCTTTTTTGCCTCTCTTATATGCCTAGTATAGGCCTATATGAGGCGTATGTATATAATTCAAATTACCATTTTACCCCTGAGTTAGGCCTATACTGGGGGCAAAACAGGGCTATAATGGTCTTTTGGACACCAGTATACGCCCAGATTTTTTTTTCTCTTTTTAAATATTTAAAAAGAGAAAACAAAAAAAATAAAAATAGACGCCCAGTATAGGGCTATACTGGGCCTATACGAGGGGTCCAAAAGACCATTATAACCCTGTTTTACCCCCAGTATAGGCCTAATTCAGGGGTATAATGGTTTTTTGGTCGACATAGACGCCCAGTATAGCCCTATACTGGGCGTCTATTTTTTTTCTTTTTTTAAATATCAATAACACTAATATTAACTATAAAAAATTCATATTAATATCAATAACACTAATATTAATTATAAAAAACTCATTTTAATTATAATAACACTAATATTAATTATACAATGCCTATACGAGAACTATACGAGACTTATACTACACTATACGATACGATACAACACGATAGGCCTATACAAGACCTATACGAGACTTATACTACACTATACGATACGATACGATGCGATACAACACGATACTATAGGATACGATACTACATCCATAGGCCCATACAATGCCTATACGAGACTTATACTACACTATACTATACCATACGATACGAGACTATATGATAAGATACAACACTCGTATAGGCATGTAGGTGTAGTATAGGTCTCGTATAGGACTATAGGTGTGGTTTAGGTCCCGTATAGGCCTATAGGCGTATACAAGACCTATATGGGACCTATACGAGACTTATACTATACATTGTACGATACAATACGATACAATACGATACTATCGTATCATATAGTGTAGTATAGGTCCCTTATAGGTCTTGTATAGGCCTATCGACGTATACGGGTGTTGTATCTTATCATATAGTCTCGTATCGTATTGTATCGTATAGTATAGTGTAGTATAAGTCTCGTATAGGCATTGTATGGGCCTATGGATGTAGTATCGTATCCTATAGTATCGTGTTGTATCGCATCGTATCGTATAGTGTAGTATAAGTCTCGTATAGGTCTTGTATAGGCCTATCGTGTTGTATCGTATCGTATAGTATAAGTCTCGTATAGGCATCGTATAATTAATATTAGTGTTATTATAATTAATATGAGTTTTCTTATAATTAATATTAGTGTTATTGCTATTAATATGAGTTTTTTATAGTTAATATTAGTGTTATTGATATTTAAAAAGAGAAAACAAAAAAAAATAAAAATAGACGCCCAGTATAGGGCTATACTGGGCGTCTATGTCGACCAAAAGACCATTATACCCCTGAATTAGACCTATACTGGGGGCAAAACAGGGTTATAATGGTCTTTTGGACCCCTCGTATAGGCCCAGTATAACCCTATACTGGTCATATATGAGACCTATACGAGGGGCCCTATACGCCCAGTATAGGCCTATACGAGGCATATTGAAGCAGTCAAACCAGAAGTGATATGAGTCAGACACTGACTTTGATGTAACCCTATACGCCTCGTATAGGCCTATACGAGGCATATACGAGGCAAATGGTGTCTAAATAGGCAGATAGGGTGTGTGAATAGATTAACCCTAAAAATATCTATAAAAAATTGCGTTAGTCCAAAATTCTTTATAGGGTTTCTCAATAATTTTTTTTTAATTGATCCTATATACATACACCCGAAGAATCAAGATATATATTGTCCTTTTATTATATTTTTAATCATGACAAGAAACTAAAGTGAAAAAAGCCAAAGAGTAGGATGATTGATACATTGAATCAAGTTGAATTTGGCACACTGAATAAAATTTGAATATTTTCTTTTTTATGTTAATTTTATGACTTTATTTCATAACACCACCTAGTATTTTTCACCTTTTTATGCATGTTTTGCGAAACAAATTGCTTTTAAGGCTCTTTAATTTCACACTATAAAGTGGTGTAGGGATCCACATAAAGTGGTTTAGAAAATAGATGATGTTATAGGTACTTTTCGTAAATATTTTTTATTGATTGGCTGAAGAACATAGTTCCAAGTTTTAAAAGGTTAATCCCCCCTAGCTCACTTGGCAATTCCCATGTGGTTTGGGTTGGGCCGGCTTCCTCCTTGGAGGTCGCCGGTTCGACTCCCGGGTGGTGCATTCGGGGGGTGGGACGTCCCAATGATGGATCGTATCCTACCGAGGCATGGTGCGGTCTTGAGGGCAACCCGGTTTTACCCAGCTATTACCCCAGCGAGTCTCTCGTGTGGGGGCAGTATGGTTTCCGGGCGGAAGTCAGCTTGCGCGGCGGCCGGGGCCCGATAGAACATCGCGTCCGAGAGTGCGGGGCTGACGGGGGATTGTCTTCGACATGAACCCGATGACCAATAGGTCCTGTACATAGAAAGTCACCTTCCAAAAAAAAAAAAAGTTTTAAAAGGTTAATCAGTTTGTGAGGAATAAGGGTTCTCCACCGCATACATATGAGTGCCGTCAGATCTATTGTTATATTATATACAGTTAGCTACTTCTTTAAATTTTAAGTGTATAAAATATATGTTAAGAGATTTATAAAATACTTAAAAACGAATCTAACATAATGGAATGATAATTGTAAAGAAAAGGAAAGAAGGAGATTTAGTGGGGTCGTCAAAAGTGTTGTATAGTTGAACATGTCTTTGTTGCGACATTTTAGCGACGAAACATTTGTTTTTTAGGTGAAGTTTTATGATCATGTTGTCTGTGAAACTTGAACCCAAAATCGGGTTGTTTGGCAACCTCTATGCCAGTAATTGCTGAATCATTAAGAGGTCTGACTGGGTAAGAGACTCTGAACCAGTAAGAGAGCTAACTTGGTTCGCCTTGATTGGTTGGTGGTAGGGTGGTGGTGGTGGTGGTGGTGGGTCAAGAAGGTGGTGTGTGGCTGAGGGTTATGAATACAGGTGAATGGATAAAGAAGCTTACTGACTAATTCAGAGATATCCTGTCAGTAAACCAAACACATTTAATATTGACTAATTAAGATATAGTCTTTTAATGAAACCATTAAGAAGGTATCAATCAACCCTAAGTGATTGTTTAATGTTAGTGACCTATGACCACTAACTTTTGTCAGGAGGTGAAAATGTTCGAAAGTCGGTTATCTATCGCTAAAATCTAATTTTTTTGGTCTAGTTCGGGTCGGGTCACAAATTTAAACCAAAATCAACTAATTAACAAATAAGTTACAAGTTAATATTAAACAGAATATTTTAAAAATAATCAACCAACAAGTTTAAAGCTAGCATTCAAATAATCAAATAAAAAATCCCACAGCAGAATTGTTTCCCCAATCGGATTTCACTCTTTTCCATCTCTCTTCTCCTCCAATCACCTTCTAACCTCCTCTAAACCCAAACCCTAATCCTTCCCTATAAAGCCAAGCCTCATCTAAATATTTTCACTTTCCACTCCATATCACTCTCGAACACTCTAAAATCTTCAAAAAATTCTCTAAGTTGGGCAGAAAGTTTCAAGTGTTTAAGTGAGCTTTCAACTCACTACCTTCTTCATTTCTTCCTATTTTCTTCTTCCATTCCACTTGGACAACCTCTAGGAATATTTCCACAAGTTTACCATGGTAAACTAATTGGAAAAATCACCATATTTGAGGTCTAAAGTGTAACACCCCGAAAATTTACGTCCTATAATGTCTTGACACGTGTCATAACCTTTGAACGTGTGAAAGAATGTTCTTGAAGGACTAAAGTTGACAAACAATGAAACTATGTAAATACAAGGGTTCAAAGTGTCAACAATGAATAAATATACTTTACAATAACCCTACGTGATGTTTATAACCTTAAACGAATGGATCATGGATCATACGAAGCAAATTGTGAAAGAAAGTGAGAGATTACAAACTACAGGGGTTATATGTGTCAACATGTTAAAGATATACCTCTGAGTGACCTTATAGCAAACCCGAAGCCTTGTAACGATTAATTATGCTCACTAGAATGCACCATAAAAATTTCACCAAGTTTCGTTACCGTATGAGAAAGATATGATAAAATTCGTGTGTGAGGGTTAGAATCGTCAACATTGAAATTTAGGGCTTTTCGGGTGATCACAAAGTTACCCGAGGACTTGACAAAGTGGGTATAAATATTAAAGCCCCTATATATAAATATCAAAGCCTTAAAATGCAAGAAACATCTTGAAAACGACCTTTCGGGGGACTAGGGACCAAATGTGCAATAAAAGAAAGTTGGAAATCTGATCCGGAGGCCCAGGCGGCCCGCGTGAGGATCAGTTAAATGTGAGGCGGCCCGCGTCAGACCTGCAGATGCAGAAAAAACAGGCAGCTGCCTGTAGATGCATGTATCCGACTCCAATCTCATTTTTTCGATACCTTGGGCTGCCTAAGGTGGTTTTTAGCTAGTAGGGGACTTGTGGATGATAATGCAACACCCCTAGACTTATGTGTTGATCATCTAAGAGTGTTTGAAGCCTTATATCAAGACCCACATGTTACCACATTGTTCATTCATCACTTCTGAGCATTTCCAGAGCATACAAGCAGGTCACAAGCATTCCACATCATCCATTAGTCGTGTGTAAGTATGCCTAACCTTCTCTAATTCATTTATACTTAGTTTATAGCCTAGAAATCAAACCGTCGTAACTACGGTTTGACTTAGCGATAAATCACAATCGGTCCAGAGTTTAGTCGAATCGAAAGTGGTTATAAGTTGGTATTTATATGGGTAATAAACCCCTAAAAGGTCACCCACTGATTTCAATCTTAACTATGTCGTTTGATCGAGTCAAACTTCTTCCGAAAAGTCAACAGAAATGTTAATCGCATATTTAATGATACGGAAGGCGTGTAATCTGTTTTATCAGTCATACAACTTGAAAATAAGTATAATAACTTGTCTAAGCTTGTTTGATTCGACAACTTTATGTTTTGAACCAATTCGGAACCGAGAGACGCAAAAGTTTGACTTTTGCTTTGACCTCAGTTCTGACCCGATTTATATAGGTTTAGACATGCCTTAAAGTTCCATTAGGACCTAGTTACATGTTGGTATAACCCTCTGCGTTTATACCACTTGAAACCTCGATTGTCCGACGGTTCCGTTAATTGCCTAAATAATGACCTTATTACCCTTATAGCCATAAAACGAGATTTTTAGAAATATGAAAGTAAAATAATCTTAGTTACTGATTATTGATCATGTCTGCAAAATTTCACGTCAATCGGAAGTCTAGATTAGGAGTTATGCTTAATGACGTAATTATAACGTTTATTAGTAATTAAACGGCGTCATTAGCGTAAAACCTATCTAAACCCAATTTTTAACACCAAACCTTTTACCCACTGATGTTAAATAATATTTTGGGATTTTTGAATATTTTTAATTATTTTTAGACTGATCATAAGCTAGGATTATCGCCTTAATTCGGTAAATACCGAATATGCCCTTTTCGGCCATAAAATGAGTTTTACAAATCCTTTTGATGCAAATCCAATTGCTACTGATTTTAAATATTAAATGGAGTGTTTTGAACCTGTTTAACTGATCAAGAAACTCGGAATCCTATTTTAACCCTTACGTCGCTTAAAACGACTTTATACGCGTATTATACGCATAGTTAGGGTTTAAAACTATTTTGGCATATAAGACTTATAACCAAATGTTATAACCTGTTAAAATAAACCATTTTACTGATTTAATCAGACCCGGATCACAGAAGATAAATTCATTCCTTTTATAACCTTTAAAATGACCAAAATACCCCTACGGGGCTTATTATGAGATTAAACTCGTTTTGGGCATAACGGAAGGTATCCTACTGATATCATGACATATTTAAGGCATGTTAACTTAGGAAACCTGTTTAGGACTCTTACGGTTACCCGTTACGCTTATCACGCGTTCGGTTCGGTTCATGTAACTAGTTTACATAAATTAGCCGAAACGGGTCAAACCTTATCGGTTTTATCTCAAAATCCAGAATGTGTATGAAATACCCATATTATACAAGTCCCTGAACTTGTCGGGTCTAAATCACATTCTATTCCGGTCTTCGCCTTATCATGCGTTTGAACCGTATCTTCCTTTTGAAAACTAATCGGTCTAAGTCAAGGCTTAATTCAAAGACCCGTTAGGATTCTAATAGGTTATTAAAAACCTTCGTTCCAGATTTAGGAGCCCAGTAAAAGCTATCTGTACTTGCTGATTTGATACGGCTGGGATTGAATTTATATTTAGCTCAGGTAAATACTTTTAACTTATTTCCCTATACGGGCTTGGGGTACGGTATATAAAATACCGCTTGGTCGGGCGTTGAATATTTAATCTTATTATGGTTAAATTATTGAGATGTCTCGTTTAACATTGTTTTGTTTGCTTAAAGCCTTTGGGGGGTTAATGACCGTGTCCCGGATATCCCTGGTATCATTTTACGAAATGGCCACGACCTTAGCACTCAGGTGTAGGCGTACACCTGTCAGTGTCTCATAAATTAAGTGGTGTGTTTATTGATCTTTAACCCGGCTCGATCCGGGCTACTGAACGCATAAGAAACATGTAAATCCATACAAGTTTATATATTAGATAAGTGTCCCAAGTTATAAAATATTATTTGTGCCATGTGCATTCAAAACAATCATTTTCTTAAACCCTTTTTAAAATGAGTCAGTTGATTGTATTTACCAGTGTAAACTGACGTATTTTCCCAAAAAGGCTAAGTGCAGATACTAATTGGAATTGGTTGGCTACTCCTAGCATCAATAAAGAGTCTCGCAAGCTTAGATGCCTAAAGTCTGTTGAACCATGTTATTTTATTTGCGATCCGCCTGTAGATCTTTTACTTCCGTCATAATACTTGGATGTACATTATTTCGGATTGTAATCTATTTATCCTTTTGCTTCCGCTGTGCATTTATATATTGTGTTGTTTGACTATGATGTTGCCAACCACGTCACGTTATTCCCCTACCGGGCCCACTGGTAACACGTGGAAATTTGGGGTATGACATAAAGTTGGATTTAATTTCTGTTTTGTTAAACTTTCAAATCTATTAACACTTTTCAACACCTTTCTTGGATGAACATGAACCAAACCTTGTTCCCAACTAACTTGCATGTTGAGGGGCTTGAGTTGAGGTATCATTCTAGAAAGTTTGAGGTTCAAACACCTCCAAAACAACTAACCTAAGTCACTAAACAACTTCCTAGTCACAAAGTGAACAAGACTACACTAAGGTTATAACAACCCTCGAAAACACTCCTAAAACGCCCTACTATACCCCGAATACACGTAAATGGACCCGTATGACCTTAATTTCTATAAAAATCAAACAAAATAGTAAATATAGGCCGCTCGCGGGCCGCGATCAAATTAGGGGAGAGACTCGCGGGGCGCGAGAACCCCTTGTCTGTCGAAACCCCCTTGTGCCACGTGTCCCACATCATGTCGAAGCTAGAGTGCTGATCCAGCAGACCTAAGCCCTAGCATAGGTCTCTCGCGAGCTGTGAGAAAGAGAGAGAGATGAGTGGCGGGGAGCGAGCCAGCCCATTTTCAGCCTATATAAGGAGGCCTCCAGCCTCAGTCATTCTCGTTCAATTATTTTCTCTCTAAAGCCCCTGTTATAGCAATAGAGCAGCTCGGTGTAATACCCCTAAAACACGAAGCTCTGCCTCGTTGAAAGTATTTTAACCCCTGATCACTAATTCGTTACCCTACCCGATTGATCTAGGGCTCCGTAACGCATGTCAAGGCTCTGCCTGACTCCGTTCGTTGGAGTTCTGTCTCGTGTTGTATGGCTAATGTGATTTGGGTTATCTTACTAACACGTGTGCATTGTTTATTTTTTAATAGAAAATAATCAGGAACACCAACAAGAAGCTATATAACTACCTAAGTATGCAATGTGAGTCATTCTCTTTTTCTACCAAACTATTTTACAAAACCTCAAATATTTTCAATTATACTTACAGTGATTGAGTCTATGTATTCTACAACTGTTGCCGATATGTGGGGTTTTGTATACACTACTAGTAAACACGTTACTATAGGACAACGAGTTAGCCAATGCGTAAAATGACCACAGTCATGGAACTGCCAACATGACATATACTGAATGAGTATATTGGTAGATATAAACATTGTAATCGCTCTCAATACTGTAAAGTTATAAAAGCTTGTTTTGATTAAACTAGGATGCACTCGCCAATATTTCTTGCTGATAAAATCTTTTAAAAACACGTTTTAGGTAACTTAAAGTGAAGCTAATAGAAGCCAGCTGTGGAGCACTGAAGGCTTAAAGAAGTGTCTATAAATGTCACACCCCAACCGTTGGCGGAAACATCAGAGTGAGATGAAATAGATTGCTCGAGACATCATAACACTAATAATTGTGACAAGTATTTAAATAATAAATTTCATTCCATTTCTAAAGAGTCAATTACAAGGATTTGAAGCAAATACAACAACATGAATAATGAAATACAATACAATAGGAGTACAAAATTTAAAGTGTGTATCTAAGCATCCTACTAGATTCCATGCATCACCAACATCATCGTTAAACCTGCAACATGTTTTAAAAGCATAGTTCAATACAAAGGTATTGGTTGTACACTAGTTTTAGACTCGTGACATATGTATAAAAAGTATTTTCAATCCAACATAGCAATTTGGTATACAAGGTCAAACTATCATGCAAAACTAAAAGTCAAACCCAAGTGTCCACAAGAATAATATCATCCCTCGATATAGCAATATCGACACCGTAAAGTATGAATAATAGCATCACTCGATATAGCAATATCGAGACCGTAAAGAATATAACTTAACAAAACCCCATCGGGTGGTGTGCTACTCCTATAGCGATATAATTGTTAAGGCGGGTTAACAAGTAGTATGAATTCTAGCATTTACTTAAGCATAACAAAGCATGTATAAGGATTGATTGAATAAAGCATGTTTGTGAATCGTGCATTTTAACAAGTAAAACATGTTGCACCCAAAGTGAATTAAAAGGAAAATGGGTCAAGTGTACTCACAAAATTTCTAAGTCTTCCGATTATCCAAGTGTTGACGAGTGTATGAGATTGGGAGGACGAATGTATAAGGGGTAAAGTTCAAGGTATGTTTAGAGTCGAGATTCGGAATTCAAAAGGAATATGGAAAGTACATATGCAAAAGTAATCATCTAGTCATATAATTCTTGTTTGACACTATGAAACCCCAAGGGTTAGAATGTTTTCATGGGTAAATTACCCATTAGAATCATAACAAGTTATTAAGTCTTAGATGATGTAATCTAATACTTTGACAAATGAACACAAATTCATCATCAAGGTTCGATTATTTGGATAATATATAAGTATTATATAATATAGTCATATAGGTCAAGCATGAGGTAGGAGGATGAATCCCCCATTTAAGTACATGTTTGTTTATCATAGAAGCCATGTAGGAGGTAGGAAGAACAAGTCTTCCATTTAGGTACCTCTAGGTGTTCACCACTACACTTGATGTTAGAACATTCAAGGAGGGTCATGAACATACAATAAGAAAGGAATTAAGACAACTAATCTATGACAAAACATCAAGAAATGTGTGGATTTTCAAGTATGATAGCCCAAGCTAATCCTAAATCACACAATCATCAAGCTTTAGGCTTGAACATCACTTGTGGGTTAAACCCTTAAACAAAATAGAAAGTTTGTGAGGTTTACACCTATAATTTTACATGTCTCAACCTTGTTTTTAAGCCTAACTAACCATAGATGTGGTTATAAGCATAAGGACATAGGATTGAGATGAGATAACTCAAGTTTAAGCAAGTTTTAACAAAGTTTGATTTAAAACAGAAAGTTGCAGTTAACTTTGAAGCCTTCTAGGCGACGTTCCAGGCCCTGGTTTTCCATGGGAAACCAATGGAAACAATCCTAAGGTTAATCCAAGTAAGTAGGAAAAAGAATCAAGCAAAAACGTTAAGAAATGAGTGAGTTATGCTCACTTTTGTGTGAAGGTATCAATCTGCTCGAACTTCTCGAACCAGCTGCGATTTGGAGAGAGTTTGAGAGTGTTTTAGTGTTGCGAAAGTGGTAGAGAGGCTGGTTATATGTGGTATTTATAGGGGGAAGGATTAGGGTTAAGTTGGGTTGGCATTTAATACAAGTAGGTGAGAGTTTAAGCAATAAAAAAAAGAAATAATTAAGCAATATATGGCTGAATTGCAAGGGCTGTTTGGCAGCTTTTATATTTTTTTTTGTTTAAATGATGTAAAATGTATTAATAAGATGTATTTTATGTATGGTTAACATGTCCTATAATGTCTAGTGTATATTGAACATGTATCAAGGCCTAAAGGTATATTAAACATGAATTAAAGTAAGAGTAAAAAAATATGTTATGCATAAGTATGTGTAACAAACCAATATAACAAGTATGTACGACATGTGACTTGAGGTATCAAATAAGCGTAAAGAACATGGATTTGCATCTTGCAAATTGTGACCAAATGTTTGTTTAAGAATCACGAACATATGGTAGTTGTTTGCGAGTTAATCTTCGTAAGTATGCATTAAGTATAAACAACATGAATTTCATATAAAAGATCATTTTTTTTACTACAATCGAAGTCTCAGATTTACAATGGCTTGAAATGAATTACGATTACAAAGGAGACGGATTTCCGAAAATAGAAATATACGACAAGTTTTCTAATTAGGGAAAGTGCGAAAAAGCAGGGCGTTACAGTATCCCTCCTTTAGGAAATTTCGTCCCGAAATTTATTCAAGAGGAATACTTTGAAAAAGGCATTTTGGTTAAAAATAATGATTGACTAAAATTGAGATTTTGAAGTTTGAGACGTGTTGGGAAGGATGTATAAAATCGTTGAGGAACGGAGCGATAGGGTTGTGAAAAGAGTTTGTTCAAAATAAGTTTTGAGACATTAATCATAAGTAAAACGTGTATGTGTGTATAGGTTAAGTGGCCTTAAATAAGTTTAAATCATCCAAATGGAGAGGTATTTTAAAATATACTATCTAAGAAAGAAAACTTTCATGTAAAATGGTATGCATTTTGATGAAAAGTGTGGTCGCTTCGTAGGTTGTAAGAAAGCTTTAAAAGAAAAAAGTATTTTAGGTTTTGAGCGTTTAAAGTTTAAACCAATTTCTTATAAACAAGGTTTGTATAAAAACCAAATAATAACTGGGAACAACGGAGGTATGAGAGTGAACGAACGATCTAGTAGGTGAATGCGAGTACAAGAATGGTTTGAAGGTTGGATACAATGTGATAATGAGTGTTGAGAATAAGGTCTCGTCATGGATAATTGGATATAATGCGTTTGTGAGTTGTTAAAGTTTGTATTAGGTCTAAAAGGTCTGCAAAACACCGAATTTCTCATGGGACGTTTTACAAAAGTTTGGTAACATGCTGAAAACACTTATATATAGGAAGTACCAGCGGCGTATCCACCATGTTTTGACCACGTTACGTCCGTTTCGTTATTCGCGTCATCTTACGTTCTGTGTCTTACCAAACACAGTAGTACACTCTATGGTCCTCATACGCCTATCACTATAATCTCGTGTGCACCCGTGATTATATTGATCGTCGCATGATCTGCATAGCTTGTAGTAGTTGTGTATGAATCAGGGTATACATAACTTGAAAATAAAAATGACTACGTATAAGAATGTATATTTATGTTTTAGTATGTATGAGACCAACATAAGCGAATCCCTCGGGTTTCGCTCGCGCACAGGTATGAATGTATGAATTATGAGTATGAATAAAAGTATGGGCATAAGTATAAGTTTAAGTATGAATACGCATGTGAGTAAAAGTATGAACATAAAATGTATGGGTATGAATATGAATATGAGTACAAATATGAGCATAAAATGTATGGGTATGAATATGAATATGAGTATAAGTATAAGCATAAAACGTATTGTTATGAGTATGAGTATGAGTGCAAGTACGAATAATAATGATTGCGTATATAGTATTATTTGAAACATAACGAATTTAAGCATATAAAAACGATCAAAAGGTTGAGTATGTAAAAACGAATAGTTTAAGTGAAATTGTCGTGAGATATTGACTAAAAGATGTACGATGATATGCACGTATAGTTGTTTGAGCAAAACGTTGAGTTTATCAAATCAAAATAGATTGAATTTGACTTGTAATGTAGAATCTAGTTTGTGGATGTCAAAAGTATGTAAAGCATCTATTGATTATGTGAGATGTACTTTGTAAAAGAACGGAAATGCTACTCTTGTTTTAAAAGAATTTACGTACGTTGAAAATTGTCGGTTCCTATGAAGTTTTCTTGCCCACGTGTTTTGAATTTAAATGACATATTGAGCGGTGTATAAAAAGTTCTTTGTAAATAATAAGTTTGCATCATTTCAAAGGATCTTGCATTAAAATAAGAAATTTAAAATTTGGAAGTTCTCATGAAAACGTTGATTCTTAAAAGGAATTTTACAAAATGAACTTAGGGATTGTTGAAAAGAGCTTTAGCAAAATGATTTGTTGATTTTGAAAAGTGTTTTAATAAAACGGTCTTATAATATATATAAGATCTTACAAGTATGTGAGAAAGTTGGTTTGATTTCGGATTGGGAATGAAAGTCTTTAGTTTGATGATACAATTGTGAGTGTGTCTTAGTGATTAGGTTGAGTATAAAATTTATGGGCAAGAGATTCATTGGACCAATTAAGTTGGTAGGTAGCATTTCGTAAGGTTTTGAAATTCGGGTAATAAAACATTTTAAGGTATGATTGAGAATTTCATGTATGTGATTTACGTGAAATAGATTATGGGATAAGAAATACGTTTAATAAAACAATAAATTATGAAATTTGCATAATTAGGGATTTTGACAAACGATAAACGATTTAGATATAAAAACTTGATCGTGTTTGCATAATAACGTCTTTTTGAAGGAAATTTTTGTTAACGATCACCTAGGTAAGGGAATCGTCCCTAACTTGTTGGTGAGGTCGTTTTAAGAAAAGAAAGGAGCGGAGTTAATCGTCAAGGTAAGGAAATCACTCCTATCTTGATGATATGTCTCCATTTTGGTGTTACAAAGAATGTAAATAAAATTTGAGTGTCGTTTTGAAATCATGCATGTGTATAACGTATAAATGTATTAGGAGATTTAGTATAATGTGTGTGTGAAGAAATAATCTCGAAAATATATTTGAATTTGAAAGATTGCATCGCATAAGATTGATAATAGAAAAATATAGGTTTGGTTAAACTTGGATGGTTCCTAAATGGAACTTTGACTAACCAAAGTGGTCGAAAAGTCTTTTGAATTTGAGAAACATGCTTTGGCCTAATAGGTGGAATACTCTCGCCGACATGTTGGTTAACGGTATTCACCCTTCCGGTTACTACATGTCCCAAATCAATCGAAAATTCGAGACTTGGCGGGATTTATGAAAAATCAAGGAGTGGAACTAGTCGACAAGGTGCGAGTTTCACCCCTAACTTGACGATTTCGTATCCTAAGTGTGGTTGGTACTCGTCGGGTCAAAAATTTAATTTCGACACTTTGACGAGGGTCCACTAGAATTTGGAAATGGAAATTCTCCATTAAGGTGAGGATCTCACTCCTAACTTGGTGGCGAATTTCGTGTTAAAAAAAGAATAGGTGGATTGAGAGTCTTTCACCAAATTGTGGGTTTCACGCCTATTTTGGTGAAGTCGTCTCGTTTATGAAGTACGAATGGTTTTGAGTTTAGTATAGACGAATAAAAAGATGTATGTTAGAAATAATATTAACAAGTATGAGCACATAAAGCATTTCACGAAATAACACGTAAGAGACATTTCAAGAATAGCATATAAAGATGTTTCATAAAAGTAGCATGTGAAAGAAGTATGGTCGAATTTGGTACTTAACTATAGACTAGGTCAAAAGCATGGCAATTTTCCTAATTCCCTACAGTTATGGCTCTGATACCAATCTGACACACCCCAACCGATGGCGCAAACATGGGAGTGAGACAAAATAGATTGCTCGGGACATCATAAAACTAATAATTTTGACAAGTATTTAAATAATAAATTTCATTCCATTTCTAAAGAGTCAATTACAAGGATTTGAAGCAAATACAACAACATGAATAATGAAATACAATACAATAGGAGTACAAAATTTAAAGTGTGTATCTAAGCATCCTACTAGATTCCATGCATCACCAACATCATCGTTAAACCTGCAACATGTTTTAAAAGCATAGTTCAGTGCAAAGGTATTGGCGAGTACACTAGTTTTACACTCGTGAAATATGTACAAAAAGTATTTTCAATCCAACATAGCAATTTGGTATACAAGGTCAAACTATCATGCAAAACTAAAAGTCAAACCCAAGTGTCCACAAGAATAATAGCATCCCTCGATATAGCAATATGGAGACCGTAAAGAATATAACTTAACAAAACCCCGTCGGGTGGTGTGCTACTCCTATAGCACTATAATTGTTAAGGCGGGTTAACAAGTAGTATGAATTCTAGCATGAACTTAAGCATAGCAAAGCATGTATAAGGATTGATTGAATAAAGCATGCTTGTGAATCGTGCATTTTAACAAGTAAAACATGTTACACCCAAAGTGTATTAAAAGGAAAATGGGATAACTGTACTCACAAAATTGCTAAGTCTTCCGATTATCCAAGTGTTGACGGGTGTATGAGATTGGGAGGACGAATGTATAAGGGTTAAAGTTCAAGGTGTGTTTAGAGTCGAGATTTGGAATTTAAAAGGAATATGGAAAGTACATATGCAAAAGTAATCATCTAGTCATATAATTCTTGTTTGACACTATGAAACCCCAAGGGTTAGAATGCTTTCATGGGTATATTACCCATTAGAATCATAACAAGTTATTAAGTCTTAGATGATGTAATCTAATACTTTGACAAATGAACACAAATTCATCATCAAGGTTCGATTATTTGGATAATATATAAGTACTATATAATATAGTCATATAGGTCAAGCATGAGGTAGGAGGATGAATCCCCCATTTAAGTACCTGTTTGTTTATCATAGAAGCCATGTAGGAGGTAGGAAGAACAAGTCTTCCATTTAGGTACCTCTAGGTGTTCACCACTACACTTGATGTTAGAACATTCAAGGAGGGTCATGAACATACAATAAGAAAGGAATTAAGACAACTAATCTATGACAAAACATCAAGCAATGTGTGGATTTTCAAGTAGGATAGCCCAAGCTAATCCTAAATCATACAATCATCAAGCTTTAGGCTTGAACATCACTTGTGGGTTAAACCCTTAAACAAAACATAAAGTTTGTGAGGTTTAAACCTCTAATTTTACATGTCTCAACCTTTTTTTTAAAGCTAACTAACCATAGATGTGGTTATAAGCATAAGGACATAGGTTTGAGATGAGATGAGATAACTCAAGTTTAAGCAAGTTTTAACAAAGTTTGATTCAAACAGAAAGTTGCAGTCAACTTTGGAGCCTTCTAGGCAACGTTCCAGGCCTCGGTTTTCCATGGAAAACCAGTGGAAACGTTTCTAAGGTTAATCCAAGTAAGTAGGAAAAATAATCAAGCAAAAACGTTAAGAAATGAGTGAGTTATGCTCACTTTTTGTGAAGGTATCAATCTGCTCGAACTTCTGGAATCAGCTGCGATTTGGAGAGAGTTTGAGAGTGTTTTAGTGTTGAAAAAGTGGTAGGGAGGCTGGTTATAAGTGGTATTTATAGGGGCAAGGATTAGGGTTAAGTTGGGTTGGCATTTAATACAAGTAGGTGAGAGTTTAAGCAATAAAAAAGAGAAATAATTCAGCAATATATGGTTGAATTGCAAGGGTTGTTTAGCAGCTTTTATATATTTTTTTTTGTTGTTGTTTAAATGATGTAAAATGTATAAATAAGATGTATTTTATATATGGTTAACATGTCCTACAATGTCTAGTGTGTATTGAACATGTATAAAGGCCTAAAGGTATATTAAACATGAATTAAAGTGAGAGTAAAAAAATATGTTATGCATAAGTATGTGTAACAAACCAATATAACAAGTATGTACGACATGTGACTTGAGATATCAAATAAGCTTAAAGAACATGAATTTGCATCTTGCAAAATGTGACCAAATGTTTGTTTAAGAATCTTCGTAAGTATGCATTAAGTATAAACAACATGAATTTCATATAAAAGATCAATTTTTTTTACTACAATCGAAGTCTCGGATTTACAATGGCTTGAAATGAATTATGATTACAAAGGAGACGGATTTCTGAAAGTAGAAATATACGACAAGTTATCTAATTAGGGAAAGTGCGAAAAAGGAGGGCGTTACAATAAAAGTTATCTAAATAAAAAGGAGATTGTGTTTTCAATAATTAGGGTTTATCCCTACAAATGTATTATGAATGAAACTTGGGTTTTATCCTATTTATTTATTATAAAAGCTTGGTGTTTTGAACCTCTGGGGTTTATTTCCTAACTACGGTCCTGATGTTGTAAATTCCGCTGCCAAATTAATAAACACCGATACCACCCGCTCTGCGTTCTCTTGGCGCCCACTCCCGAGGTAGGGCTCGGGGGCTGCGACAGAAGGTGGTATCAGAGCCTAAACCACTGGTTTAAGCCATTTAGGTGTTCTGTTAATATCTAAATTTTAACCAATTGTGTTAGGAAATAACTTATGTGATTCTGTGTAAATATGTATATTATTATTTTGTGTTATTTGACAATTTGTTAGTTTACAGTATGAGTGAGCAAGGTATTTCCGACGCTTGTCGTCAATTACCTAATTCCCCAAAGGATGAAGGAACCTCACCCCAGCCAACCTCAGGATACACCGCTAATTCTGAGGAAGGAATTTTTATCTTTAAGGCACAATCTGAGGAACCATTCCCCCCCCCCCCCTAAAAAGAGAGGTTGGTTTAGTAGATGAGCGCAAGAAAGGAGGAAAAGAACGAAAAAACTCCAACAACAGCGAGCAATAGCAAAAGCAAATAGGGAAATGCATACCCAAACCCAGGAAGCTAGACCATTATGGGAGGAGGGACTTGATAGGCAATTAGCTGATTTCCACATGTAAGCAAATATAGCAGCAGACCCTAATCTGAACCAAGTAGCTGAACCACAACTTCTACCCTTATTCCCCAACCAACCAATGGAACTAGAATAGAATCAGGAGGACCAAATCCCAATCCAGCATTTGACCCCAATGAGATCCCTAGAATCCCCGTACCAAACCCTATAGCACAGTATACCACACTGAACCCTTTAGACCCATGGTGGAACGATGACAGGGCAATTCAGGATATATTAAACAACCCATACCCTTACGAAGAACCCATACCACGTTACCCTGACCCAGTACCAGCACCACTACCACCCACGAGTCAAGAAAATGTGGAGGAACTTCGCAAGTATGGCGAATAGTTAGTTGAAGAGGGAAATCGAATCCGTCAGATAGGAGAGAAACTCGCCTAGAAGTCTGACGAGCGTGAGATACAGTGCTAGACAAGCCAGCACCTATTATAATTATAATATATATATGTGTGTGTGTGTGTGTAATTTGTTTACTTTGAATATATATATATAATCAACTAAAATAGATAAACTAAAATACCTATCGATGCATAATTACTAGTGTGTTTAATTTTCAGTTGTAATTTGTAATCGATGCGTATATATAGATATATAAAAAGAGTTAGTCGCAATGCTTGACGTTTTTGATCAATCGGCTTGCGTGATTGTTTGTATTAAATCCTATTCTGTGATATTAATACTTGATAAATGTTTACAATTCAGATGGACAACGAAGTAAATCAGGAAAACCAGAATAATGATAATAACGGGAACCAAGTGAATAAAAGTGTCATCGAACATATAGTAGCACAAGGAATTATAGACGCTATGCCATATATTATCAAGACTATTAAGGAAGCAGAAAATAATAATTATGTAATTGGAAGTAAACGTCAAACCACTGAACCAAGTCACAGCATGAACGAAAATCACGGACCACTTATCCAAGCTCCAATTTCAAAAAGAAGAAGAACCATCTCATATGGTTGTTCTTATAAAGAATTCTTGGCTTGCAAACCGATAGAATTCTCAGGAAATGAAGGAGCCATTTCAGCCTTACGCTGGATAGAAAAGAAAGAAGCAGTCTTAAAAATAAGTAAATGTGTAGATGAAGATAAGATCATGTTTGCTTCTAATCTTTCTAAGAATGCATCCTTAGAATGTGGAATACCATTCTCCAATCTAGAGGAAATGACAGAGTTTATAATGTAGAATGGGATAACTTTAAGGAGATAGTTGAAAGAAAATTTTGTCCTCCTCATGAAAAGGAACAAATTGCTAACAAGTTCCTAAATCATAAAATAATTGGAATAGACTGTAGGGAGTACGCTACCATATTCTTTGAGTATGCTAGGATAGTACCAATCTTGGGCTCACCGGAGTCAGTATTAATCTCCCGTTACATCTGGGGATTAATCAGTGAGATCAGACATGTAGTTAAGGCAGCTAGACCACAAACCATAGAAGAAGTAGTAGAACTAGCTAACACCCTGACTGATGAGTTGGTACGTACGCAAGAGGAAAACCAGAGAAAGAACCTAGCTCAAAAGCTTACCCAAGAATTATGTTATGGTAATTCCTACCGTGGGAAAGGGGCAGGTTCTTCCTCTTCACCCAACTGTAAGTATTGCAAAAGGAAGCACTCAGGAAGGTGCTCGATATACTGCAACTTCTGCAAAATGTCTGGACATAAGGAAGAAGACTGCAGGAAGAAAGCTAGCAATAGGCTATGCTACAATTGTGGAGAAGCTGGTCATATCAAACCGAACTGTCCGAAACTAGCTCTAGCGACAACCAGCAAAGTTAAGGCAATCGAAGGACCCAAGAAGAATGCCAGAGCATTCGTTCTAACAGCCGAAGAATCCAAGATGATTCTGGATGTGATTGCCGGTACGTTTTTAGTTAATGATATTTTTGCTAAAGTATTATTTGACTCTGGTAGAGACGGCAAATGGAGATTCTATTAAGATAAGTGAAATCCTGCAGGGAGCAAGGATAGAAATTTTAAACCATAATTTTACTGCTAATCTCTTTCCAATGAATCTAGCCGGATTTGTTATCGTATTAGGAATGGATTGGTTGGTAGCCAATCATGCCAGTATTTAATGTGATCAAAAGTCTGTGCAAGTTAATACCCCAATTGGTGAAAAGATCACAATTAAAGGAGACAAGCCAACCAGGACAACAAAGTTCATCTCTGTGATGAAAGCTGTCAGATATGCAAGGAAATGAGGAATGATGTATATAATTTGAGTAATCATTAACACTAAAGGAAAAGAATTAAAAGATATACCTGTAGTATCTAAATTCTCAGACGTTTTTCCAGAAGAATTACCTGGATTACCGCTATATCGAGAGGTTGAAGTTAGGATTCACCTAATACCTGAAACGGCACCGATTGCCAAGGCCACATATCGACTAGCACCGATGGAGATGCAGGAACTGAAGAAACAGTTGGACGAACTACTTGATAAAGGTTTTATACAACCTAGTTCATCGCCATGGGGAGCACCGGTGTTATTTGTCAAGAAGAAGGATGGATCAATGCGTATGTGCATTGATTGCCGGGAATTAAATAAGGTTACGATTAAAAATCGGTACGCACTACCACGAATCGATGACATGTTCATCAAATTCAAGGAGCTCGATTATTTTCTAAGATCGACTTACGCTCAGGATATCATCAATTAAAAGTACAGGAAGAGGACATTCCTAAAACTGCTTTCAGAAGAAGGTACGGTCATTATGAATTTACAGTCATGCCATTTGGTTTAACCAATGCCCCAGCTGCATTTATGGACATGATGAATAGGATATGTAAGCCATACCTGGATAAATTCATAATTATATTTGTAGATGATATTCTAATTTACTCCAAGAGTAAAGAGGATCATGTAGAGCATTTGCATACACTTCTGACATTGTTGAGAAAGGAAAATCTTTATGTTAAATTCTCAAAATGGGAATTCTGGTTACAAGAAGTGCAATTCCTTGGACATTTGGTTAATCATGAGGAAATTCATGTGGATCCCACAAAGATTGAGGCGATTACCAAATGGAAAGTCCCTGCATCACCGACGGAAGTAAGAAGTTTTCTTGGACTGGCAGGATATTATAGATGTTTTATTCAAGATTTCTCTAGAATAGCCATTCCATTAACCAAACTAACCTGCAAATCAGTTAAGTTTGAATGGGGATCAAAACAGGAAGAAGCCTTTAGGAGTTTAAAGCAAAGGTTAACCAATGCACCGATACTCGCGTTACCAGAAGGAACTGAAGACTTGGTAGTCTATTGTGACGCGCCTAAGTTAGGATACGGATGTGTGCTAGTGCAACGTCAAAAGGTTATAGCTTATGCCTCTAGACAACTTAAGAAACATGAAGAGAATTATACAACCCATGATCTAGAGTTAGGAGCTATAATTTTTGCCCTTAAGATTTGGAGACACTATCTTTACGGTAGTAAGTTTGTTGTATTTACAGATCATAAGAGCTTAAGATATGTATTTGGGCAAAAGGAACTAAATATGAGACAGAGACATTGGATGGAAATTCTTGGTGATTATGATTGTGATATCCAGTATCATACAGGAAAAGCTAATATAGTAGCTGATGCTTTAAGTCGAAAGTATCATGAAAAGCCAAAACGAGTACGCTCTCTCAGATTAAATCTGCAGATAGATATAAATGAGCAAATTAGAAAAATGGATGAAACAGCGATCAAGGACGATGCTAAAGGATTAAAAGGAATGATTAAGGAATTAGAACAAGGAGTAGATGCAATTTGGAGATTCCATAAGAAAAGGATCTGGATACCTATTCAAGGAAACCTAAGAAACCAAATTTTAGAAGAAGCCCATAAGTCTAAATATACGATACATTCCGGTAGTGATAAGATGTATCAAGACTTAAGAAAGAATTTCTGGTGGATAGGAATGAAAAAGGACATAGCAAACTATATTGCTAAATGTCTAACCTGTTCACCGGTTAAAGCTGAACATCAGAAACCTTCAGGGTTATTACAGCAATTAGAAATACCAATTTGGAAATGGGAATTGATAACAATGGACTTTGTTACCAAATTACCCAAGACATGAAAAGGTAATGATACAATCTGGGTGATTGTAGACAGATTAACCAAATCTGCTCATTTCTTACCGATGAAGGAAAATTTCAGTATGGAACAGTTAGCTAAATTATATGTAAATGAAATAGTTTCATTACATGGAATTCCTTTATCCATTGTGTCTGATAGAGATAGCCGTTTTACATCTCATTTTTTGGACAAGTTTCCAATAAGCAATGGGAACCAGGTTAAATCTAAGCACAGTTTATCATCCTCAAACGGACGAACAAAGCGAAAGGACAATTCAAACAATGGAAGATATGCTTAGAGCCTGTGTAATTGATTTTGGAGGAAATTGGGATGGTCATTTACCATTAATAGAATTTTCCTACAACAACATCTATCATACCAGCATTAATGCTGCACCGTTTGAAGCATTTTATGGACGAAAGTGCTGAACTCCAGTCTACTGGGCAGAGATTGGAGAAAAGCAACTATCTGGACCAGAGATAGTGCAAGAAACAATGGACAAAATTATTCAAGCCAAGGAAAGACTAAAAGCAGCACGAGATCGTCAAAAGAGTTATGCAGATAACAGACGAAAACCATTGGAATTTCAAGTTGGAGATAAGGTATTATTAAAAGTTTCTCCATAAAGGAGTGGTCAGATTCGTTAAAAGGGGAAAGCTAACCCCAAGGTATGTTGGACCTTTTGAGATTATCAAAAGAAGAGGACTAGTTGCTTATCAGCTACAACTGCCAGAGGAAATGGCAGGAATACATGATGTATTTCATGTATGTAACCTCAAGAAATGCTTAGCAGATGAATCACTGGTAGTACCTCTTCAGGACATAGAAGTAAATGAGAAGCTTAAGTTTGTAGAGAAACCACTACAGATTGACGATAGAAAGATCAAGAATCTCAAACACAAGCGATTAGTTCTGGTCAAAGTAAAATGGGATTCAAAGAGAGGACCAGAATACACATGGGAGCTTGAGTCAGAAATGCAATAAAAATATCCACACTTGTTCCAGTGAATCTCGAGGACGAGATTTAAAATAAGGTGGGGAGGATATAACAACCCTCGGAAACACTCCTAAAACGCCATATTATACCCCGAATACACGTAAATGGACCCGAATAACCTTAATTTCTAGATAAATCAAATAAAATAGTAAATATAGGCCGCTCGCGGGCCGCGACCAAATTACGGGAGTGACTCACGGGGCGCGAGGACCCCTTGTCTGTCGAAACCCCCTTGTGCCACGTGTCCCACATCGTGTCGAAGCTAGAGTGCTGATCCAGCAGACCTAAGCCCTAGCCTAGGTCTCTCGCGGGCTGCGAGAAAGAGAGAGAGATGGGTCGCGGGGCGAGAGCCATCCCATTTTCAGCCTATATAAGGAGGCCTCCAGCCTCAGTCATTCTCGTTCAATTCTTTTCTCTCTAAAGCCCCTATTATAGCAATATAGCAGCTCGGTATAATACCCCTAAAACACGAAGCTCTGCCTCGTTGTAAGTATTTTAACCCCCGATCACTAATTCGTTACCCTACCCGATTGATCTAGGGCTCCGTAACGCATGTCAAGGCTCTGCCGTTCGTTGGAGTTCTGTCTCGTGTTGTATGGCTAATGTGATTTGGGCTATCTTACTAACACGTGTGCATTGTTTATTTTTTTAATAGAAAATAATCAGGAACACCAACAGGAAGCTATATAACTACCTAAGTATACAATGTGAGTCATTCTCTTTTTCTACCAAACTATTTTACAAAACCTCAAATATTTTCAATTATACTTACAGTGATTGAGTCTATGTATTCTACAATTATTGTCGTTGTTTGGGGTTTTGTATACACTACTAGTAAATATGTTACTATTGGACAACGAGTTAGCCAATGAGTAATATGACCACAGTCATGGAACTGCCAACATGACAAATACTGAATGGGTATATTGGTAGATATAAAATTGTAATCGCTCTCAATACTGTAGAGTTATAAAAGCTTGTTTTGATTAAAATGGGATGCACTCGCTAGTATTTCTTGCTGATAAAATCTTTTAAAACGCATTTCTGGTAACTTAATGTGAAGCTAATAGAAGCCAGCTGTGGAGCACTGAAGGTTTAAAGAAGTGGCTATAAAAGTTACCTAAATAGAAAGGAGATTATGTTTTCAATAATTAGGGTTTATCCCTACAAATGTATTATGAATGAAACTTGGGTTTTATCCCATTTATTTATTATAAAAGCTTAGTGTTTTGAAACTCTGAGATTTATTTCCTAACTACGGTCCTGATGTTGTAAATTCCGCAGCCAAATTAATAAACACCGATACCACCCGCTCCGCGTTCTCGCGGCGCCAGCTCCCGGAGTAGGGGTCGGGGGATGCGACAAAGGTGTTGTTTTTTTTTCAGAGGTAAAACGTCTACAGTTTGCGGACCACATATGCAGACATCTGTAGCAGAAGAGGTAGACCAAACCTCTGCAGTCTGCAAAAAGAAGACTGTTTGTTTTTTAACTTCTGCAAGAACAATCGATTCATTCCAAACATCAAGACCAATCTATTTGTATAAACAACAAGACCAATAGATTTTCATAAACAACAAGAATAATCGATTCACTCAAAACAACATAACAATGAACAAAATCGAATTGGGGGCAATTTCTATGAAAAGAAAAACATACCAAAAACATAACAAGAAAAACATTACCTGGTGTTGAAGGGCGACGACGCTAGAGGACTGCAGTGGAAGGTTGTTGCGGTGGAAGGAGGAGGACTGCGGTGGAAGAAAGAGGTTGTGGAAGGTGGCTGCGGTGGAAGGAGGAGGACTACGGTTGGAGGAGACGGCGGAAGGTGGCTGCGGTGGAAGTCGGAGGCGGTGGCAGGAGGAGGTGGTTGTGGTGGAAAGAGGAGCCGATGGAAGATGTGGGCTGTGGTGGTAGGTGGAGGCGGTGGCGGCGCTAAGGTGAACGGCGGTGGCAACTGGAGTGGTGGCGGAGAAAAAGGAGGTGTGCTAGAGTTTGTGTTTTGTATTTGTGATGTTAGGCAAAAAGAAAGGGAAGAAGAGGTTAGAAGATGTGAGAAGACCCTTTCCCACATCTGCACCAAAAAGAGGTCAGGAAGACCTTTTTAAATGAAATGTCTTCTTGAAAACAAACAATCTGCAGACTCAAACATCTGCATGTGGTCTGCATGGCGCAGACATAAGAGGAGAGAAAGAGCTTTTCAAGAAAAACAAACACCCCCAAGTCTCCAGACACTATCCATGTTTGGAATGCACTGGTCTAGTCAAACCACTTAGTTGTTTAAGTGTAACGCTTCGCTTTTTAGTACTTTCCTTATTTTGAAAGTATCTTTGTATGTCTATTTTTGGAAACTTATAACTCCTTTGTATTTGTATCTCTTTTCCAAACATTGTAACCCAATGCTTTGGTCATAATAAAACTCGATTATTTATACAATTTTATACATCCTTGTTATACATTGATACATACTCATATACGCAAACTCGTACTTGGAATACTTGCAACATCAGTTTATACATGCATTCTATTTATACTTGTACATATACATCACACTTGTATGCTTGAAATACCTAAAACCGGCTAAAATACGCGAAAACAGTCAAACTTAACTCTTCGTGCGACTGGACAAGTCTCTTCGTGCGAAGAGACCCTTTCACTCGTGCGACTGACTCTTTCGCTCCAACCCATTTGCACCAAACTCTATTTCGCCCTATAAATACGAGGTCTCTTCCTCACTTCACGCCTTCCACTAAGTCCGAGTTCTCTCAACCTACTGAACTTGTGCACTTCAAGTAGAGCATTCCAACAACTCCTAAGTGAGTCCTAACTCACTTTTCCTAATCATTTTCTATTCAATTTCTTCTTCTTTTCTACCTTTCTTCGAATCTTCACAACTTGGATATCCTCTAGGATGTTTCCACAGACTTGCCTTGGCAGTCTAATGATGGAATTCCCCAAAATGAGGTCCAAGATGAGGATTGAAGTTCTATTTTTATTCAAACTTTTATAAAATACTTTTTCAGTTCTGAAACTTGGCGAAATCTTCAACCCACCAAGCTCACAACTAAATCCATAAATGTGGGTTAGTATTGAGGTGGATTTCAGCTAACAAACGAGTCTGTTCAAACAAATCAGAGCCCACTCGTACAACAGAACTCATTCGCACGAATGAGCATTCCGTTCGCACGAATGAGCATTCCGTTCGCGCGACTGAGCTCATTCGATCAAAGGGACTTTCTGTTGATTTTGTTCCTACGAAAACCTAAGTGTTGAATGTTATCTCAGATTCCCATCTTCAATATGGATGAATCCGTGTTTAACAGAAGTGTGAACCGTGGAAGCCTTGGCTTTCCAATCTAGTTTCACCGCCTCACTTGGGCTTGCAAACGAACACCCAAACAGCCTCCTAGACTCAGAATAAGTTAACCCTGCCTCGCCTCCAACACTTGCCATATTGGGAATAACACGTCCGGGTTGTCCTTATTCGGCTGTTTCGTATATGTGTATTTATTTATTTATTTACTGTTATAATCATTATTCGTGACCAACCGGGTTTGTTAACGGTATTAACAAACTTTGTGCTTTGATGAAACATAAAATGTGGTGTATACCTCCATACATGACTTCTATGAACTTCGTGATTATACTGGACTAATAATACTATAATATGTAATATATATATATCTAAAATATACTTAACCAGATACACGACGTTAACCGGTTAATGGTTAAAATGCTCGGAAGAGTTTCTGTTCGCACGAACAGGCTCCCCTTGCGTGAAGAAACCTTCTGTTCGTGATGCGTGTGAAGTGTCGTTAGTTTTTAATGTATATTTTAAGCCCTTTTTAACACTTTTAGCCAAGTTTTAAATTTATAAAACACGATATTTACTAACACTAAACACACATATGGGCAAGTGCACCCATCGTGAGCGTAGTATAGTGTTGGTAAGATACCGATGTCGTCCAAGGACACAAGAGCTTTTAGTACCGGTTTATCCTCAATGTCTAATCAAATCAAAAGTTTAGAAAAAAGGTTTTTAAACAAGAAAAATAAAACTAACTAAAATGCTGAAAAATAAAATAAAAATAAAAACAGATAGACAAGATGAATCACTTGGATCCGACTCATGATTAGTGTAACCTTTGATTATTTTCGCACTTTTGCACTTTTTAAGAGATTATCTTAGTTATTGTAGTAGGCCCCTTTTCTGGAGGTGACGTTACCCTCAACCCAGTAGTTTGAGTCAGCAAGGATACAATCCTAAAGGGTTTGATTATTGAAAGATAATTAATTAAGTTATTAATGCATATTGTGGTAGGCCCCTCTTCTGAAGGTGACATTACCCTCGGCTAAGTAGTCTGAGTCAGCAGGTATACAGTCCTAAGTAGCCGGGTTAAAATATTAATAGTAGTTTACATATGAGGGGATCAAGGAGTTCGGACCCTCGCCATCCAATACCAGTGGGTATTGAAGGAGGTCCTACTAAAGTTGACCCAGGTCCTTTCAGGATCTATACACTAAACAAGGCAAGACTCTTACCAAACAGTTTCCTTAACCCCTGACCAGGTAGCCAACATACCTCCATATAGACCGTGGAGATATGAATGATGAAAATCTTTTATTTTATATAGACAGTAAAATAATGCCAAGACACCACGGACAAACGATAAGGAAGACTCACCTTCAACATAAGAAACTAGTTATTAAAGTCATTAATACAGAACCAAATAAAAAGTGTGAAAAGATTAAAAATAAAAAGTATTACACTAGACACTTGTCTTCACCAAGTGATGTAAGAGACTTAGGCAAACATGGCCTTTGATTGTCAAGAACTCTTACGATCAATCTTGGATCCCGAGACTACTACACACACTCTATGATGGATGATGGATGATGATGGTGGATGTGGGTTGTGATGGTGGTGGAGGGTGGGTGTAGTGTGAGAGAGGTGGTTTGCCAAGGGATGGTTTGCAAATGAGCCAATCACCCATATTTATAGCCTGCACAGAAGCCCGGACACGGCCCCATGTCCATTGGGCACGGCCCCGTGTCCACCCATCTTCTCTTTCTTCATTAATTGCAGTTTGTCTGCATTAGTTGACCACGCCCCCGTGTCCGCTGGGCACGACCCCGTGTGCAGAAGCGTATCTGTACTATCAATATTTCCTCAGATTCTGCGAATCTTTGAGTTGACCACGGCCCCGTATCCGCTGGGCACGCCCCTGTGGTGGGTGATAGAAGCTTCTACAACTTTGTCTTTTCTGCAGACATTTGGGCACACCCCCGTGCTCACAGAGCACGGGGCGTGTTCAGCCTTCTGTTTTCTTGTTTTTGCTTTAGAGGATGCTGTCGAGGGGTCGGGCATGCCACGTTTAGCCCTTTTCTTGTATTCATGCTGGATTTGGCTGCATTTTTGCTTCTTTTGTTCATTTAAGCTCTTTTAACCTTGAAAATACAAAAGGAAAACAAAAGCACATTTTTTCCAACATTATTACTAAAAAGGGGTTAGTTTTATGCCTCATTTGATGTAATTTATATGTTGCATTTTGCACACATCAAATACCCCCACACTTGAATCTTTGCTTGTCCTCAAGCAAAACTCTTTATTTCGTGACTTTACACTCCCAAATGGAATGGGTGGAAGAGAAGGTTTTTGGGCTTGTCATAGAGTGTTGGGATTTCCAAGATTCTTTATTAAGTTTTATTTTTATTTATTTACAATCCTATTTGTCATGATTTATTTAAAACATAACATAAGATAAATTACTTATTAGGGCATAACATGCCTCTTTAAAATTCCATTTATATACAAGTTCGCATACCTCACGGGGGATCACTCAAACTCGGCCGAAGGTGTATTTTTGTGAAAACTCTCGAGAGCGGCATGGAACTTACTCCTACCATAAGCTTGCCAAGCAATCAATCCTCCTCCTTTTTAACTATACACCTTTGTAAATATCAAGAGGACTTAGGGGAAGGGTTAGGCTTGGGTTAAAGGTAGGTGGTTTGGTTAGTGGTTAGTAGAAAATGGCGAAAGGCGTAAAAAGCGTTGGTTTTTGTAAGACTTTTTATTTTTATTTTTTTGTAACTTTTTATTTTGATGAAGTAATTTTTTTTTCAAACAAAGTTTTTTTTGATAAACTTGTTTGTTTATTTCTTTTGGCTTCATCATCATTTTTTTTTCAATAAAGAAGTCATAAGAAAAACCGAGCTTTATTACTAAAATAAAGGGTTTAAAATGAAAAAGGTTTTTGGTGGATAAAAGAGTGTTTGTTTTTGGGTTAAGAAATGAAAAGGTTTAGGCTCAAAGGGGTTAACTAGGGGGATTTTGGGTAGGTGGTAAAAAAAAGAAAAATAATGGTGTAGAAATAAAAAGGGTTAGTCCTAATGCCACCATCATTTACTTACTCGGGTTTAAGTTGGTAAGGATCGGGAATGTATCGTCGTGGCAAGTTCTAGAGTTGTAAGAATCAAGCGGCTATTCACACAAGAAATGAAAAATGAGCATTTAGTTTAAAGATGTGTATTTGTATGCTCAATACATGCTCAAAACTCACTTTTTGTGGGAATGGGTTTTATGTGATCAAGTATATATAATCAAATTTTAACTAGATTTGTCATGCCGTTTCATAATTTTCTTATGTTGGTTCTTTTTATCACGACGCTATCGGTTGTAAATTTGTAAAAATATAACCTTTTTAGAACTTGAGATTCTCAAATTAAACCTATACAAGTAAAAAAAAAATTGAAAAATTTTTTGAAAAAAAATTGGGGTGTTTAGCGGTTCCAATAGAGTTTTGTGTAAGGCTTGTAATTAGGACTTGCAAAATTCAAGGTTTTAGCACCCCCCCCCCCCCCCACACTTAAATTACACATTGTCCTCAATGTGTCCCAAAAATAAGTTTTAGGTTGATTGAATGTGTAAAAAGATGTGAAAAAGCAAAAATTCATGTTACTGGGCGTCTGGACACGGCCCCGTGGTGTCCGGGCACGGCCCCGTGTCCAGATTGCCAGTAACAGAAAATAAAACAAAGTAACAAAAGGCTGGACATGGGGGCGTGTTCAATGAGCACGCCCCGTGTCCAGGTACCTGAACTGGGCATTTTTCTGCAGATGGTTGAGCACGAGTCGTGTTGGGTGAGCACGGCCCCGTGCTGAAATTGCTGTAATGAAGAAAAATCGTCGGGTGGTCCTGTTTTTGTGCATGAGGTGCTGGTGCAAGTTTCCTTTGGTATCATTCACCATCCCGAGTGTGTTTTACCCATTACATCATCATCCAAACACCAAATTAATTAAAACCATCATTCATTAAAACTAACACATTACATAAAGTCCTAGAAAATTTAAAGACGAGGCAGAAAGATAAAAACTAAAGGTCCTAAGATAGATGGGTCAAATGGTACATAAAATCATCCTAAGGAGTTCTACTTTTATCAAAATTTCCGGAAATAGCTTTCCGGTATTTAGAAGATTTGTAGAACTTCGGACCGAGGGGTATTCCCTATATGTTACTAAAGCCACTCTTCTATTTCTCTTGGGAGGAAGAAGGCGGGATCGTTTTCTTCAACATCTTGCGGAGGGGGAGTGACACCAACCGGAACCCCTTGTAGTATGTCTCGAGGGGGCTCCGGATGTATGGCGTACCATTCGGCCGGTATGATGACTTTGGGTACCACATTCCATGCCCTTTGGGTGATAATTGGAACCAAAGGAGGAGAAGCGAGAATGTTCAACCTTTGATGCAAAAGGTTGACCTCTCGAAGACATCCCTCTAGTCCCACCGTCAGATGATTGATACAGTCGACCAATGCTTCTTCCACTCCCGTCATCTCATCAATGGCTTCTCTTAAAGCGTAAACGTAGTTTACAAGAGAATCTTCAACTGTTGATGACCTTCTTCCTTGTCGGTGTTCCTAGAGTGCGATGAAGATGTTCCACTAGTTCTGACCTGGACACGGCCCCGTGTCTAGAGGTTGTTTATGAAGTTTCGTCTATTTTTAAGGAACTTATCCGGATCGGGTGGTTCCTTACTGGATGGAACAACCCCAAAGTGCCTGAGATACCTTAATTGCTCTAGGCTAAGACGAGAACACAAGAGGTTGTCGGTGAGGGTGATTCCTATGCTAAGTGTAGGTGGACAAGTCCAACCCTTTTCCGGGCTCTCGTTAAAGAAGGTGTATGCCAAATCGCTCAGGTCTATGTATGCACCGAACGAAGTCGATGGGGAGTCCTTCACGGCACAATCGACACAGGGACGACTATCGCTCAAGTCTTCGCTAGAGTTAGAGGTGATTTCGGGAACAACGAAGTTGTTTTTATTTGAATGCGATCCCAAAAATTCTTCTTGGGTATCTTCTTGAGGTGAATTAATGGAATCCATTTCAAGTTCCTTTATCCAATTAAGAATTAAATCCTCCATTTGAAATAATTCGTCAAGAAACATTTCTCCTAGAAGATTCGATTGGGAGCATTCGAGGGAGAGATAGGGATTATTTTTACTTCCGCCCCTCTTAAGGCTACAGGAAAACAATGGGTCTATATAATGGGGCTTATAATTTAGAAAATAACATTCTAAATCTTTATGAGGGCCACCACATATTTGACACCACGTACCATAAGAGTGCCGAAAGTAAAAAATATCAGTATCACTCATGTTTGTGTCAGAAATTACCAACCTTCGGAATCTTACGGTTCTGTTTTCAGTAACTGAAACTTGGGCACGGGGCGTGTTGAGTGGGCACGGCCCCGTGTTCAGCCTACTGTCTGACTTAAAACAGGATTGCCAGTACCAAAGATTGGGCACGGGGGCGTGTTCAGCGGGCACGCCCCGTGCTGAGTTCTGCAGAAGCTAAAAATTAAGAAAAAAATCCTAAAAAAATAGAAAAATAAAAAAACGATTAGGCTGTTGATTCCTAACTTTCTTAAAATCCTTGTGTCCCCGGCAGCGGCGCCAAAAACTTGATGCGTGTGAAGTGTCGTTAGTTTTTAATGTATATTTTAAGCCTTTTTTAACACTTTTAACCAAGTTTTAAATTTATAAAACACGATATTTACTAACACTAAACACACATATGGGCAAGTGCACCCATCATGAGCGTAGTATAGTGTTGGTAAGATACCGAGGTCGTCCAAGGACACAAGAGCTTGTAGTACCGGTTTATCCTCAACGTCTAATCAAATCAAAAGTTTAGCAAAAAAAAAGGTTTTTAAACAAGAATAATAAAACTAACTAAAATGCTGAAAAATAAAAATAAAAACAGATAGACATGATGAATCACTTGGATCCGACTACCTTTGATTATTTTCGCACTTTTGCACTTTTTAAGAGATTATCTTAGTTATTGTAGTAGGCCCCTTTTCTGGAGGTGACGTTACCCTCAACCCAGTAGTTTGAGTCAGCAAGGATACAATCCTAAAGGGTTTGATTATTGAAAGATAATTAATTAAGTTATTAATGCATATTGTGGTAGGCCCCTCTTCTGAAGGTGACATTACCCTCGGCTAAGTAGTCTGAGTCAGCAGGTATACAGTCCTAAGTGGCCGGGTTAAAATATTAATAGTAGTTTACATATGAGGGGATCAAGGAGTTCGGACCCCCGCCATCCAATACCAGTGGGTATTGAAGGAGGTCCTACTAAAGTTGACCCAGGTCCTTTCAGGATCTATACACTAAACAAGGCAAGACTCTTACCAAACAGTTCCCTTAACCCCCGACCAGGTAGCCAACATACCTCCATATAGACCGTGGAGATATGAATGATGAAAATCTTTTATTTTATATAGACAGTAAAATAATGCCAAGACACCACGGACAAACGATAAGGAAGACTCACCTTCAACATAAGAAATTAGTTATTAAAGTCATTAATACAGAACCAAATAAAAAGTGCGAAAAGATTAAAAATAAAAAGTATTACACTAGACACTTGTCTTCACCAAGTGATGTAAGAGACTTAGGCAAACATGGCCTTTGATTGTCAAGAACTCTTACGATCAATCTTGGATCCCGAGACTACTACACACACTCTATGATGGATGATGGATGATGGTGGTGGATGTGGATGTGGGTTGTGATGGTGGTGGAGGGTGGGTGTAGTGTGAGAGAGGTGGTTTGCCAAGGGATGGTTTGCAAATGAACCAAGCACCCCTATTTATAGCCTGCACAGAAGCCCGGACACGGCCCCGTGTCCATTGGGCACGGCCCCGTGTCCACCCATCTTCTCTTTCTTCATTAATTGCAGTTTGTCTGCATTAGTTGACCACGCCCCGTGTCCGTTGGGCACGACCCCGTGTGCAGAAGCGTATCTGTACTATCAAGATTTCCTCAGATTCTGCGAATCTTTGAGTTGACCACGGCCCCGTGTCCGCTGGGCACGCCCCCGTGGTGGGTGATAGAAGCTTCTACAACTTTGTCTTTTCTGCAGACATTTGGGCACGCCCCCGTGATCACAGAGCACGGGGCGTGTTCAGCCTTCTGTTTTCTTGTTTTTGCTTTAGAGGATGCTGTCGAGGGGTCGGGCATGCCACGTTTAGCCCTTTTCTTGTATTCATGCTGGATTTGGCTGCATTTTTGCTTCTTTTATTCATTTAAGCTCTTTTAACCCTGAAAATATAAAAGGAAGACAAAAGCACACTTTTTCCAACATTGGTACTAAAAAACGGTTAGTTTTATGCCTCATTTGATGTAATTTATATGTTGCATCTTGCACACATCAGTTCGCACGAAGGTTCCTGTTTGCACGAACAGAGTTGTGAATCTCGATTATCTTTTATCTTTTATCTCCATTCTGTGTTCCTTGTTTTTTATTCTAATGGGCAAATCAGGACCCATGAAATCACAGTAAACTTAGTGTCACAACGAGTGCATAGACGAGATATACTTTCGTGTTTATGTATACATACTTTCTGTACTTTAATTCTAATTTGAATCCTCCGTTCAACTCCAAATGACTCATACCTTCGTTTACCCCATGTAGGATAACCTCGGTGTTCCAACCTTCGACTCATCAACTCGCGGAATTAACAAAGGAAGCTTTGCAAAACCGTGAGTATACTCGACACCCTTTTTACGTTTTACATTTTAGGTGCAACATGCTTACATTATCAAACTTATACATTCACTCATACTTTATGCAATCACAAACAATCATTCATACATGCTAAATACGTTATGCTTTAATTCGTTTGTGTTGGAACATTCTTATGTGGTATACTTGTCATTAACTTCGTATAAGCCTCCCTTAACATGTATAGCGTTATAGGAGTAACACATCGCCCGTATTCTTGAGGTCATGTTAAGTTTAAACCGAACGGTCCTATCGTTGCTACGATAGGATTACGCTAGAGGTAATCTTTGGGTTGACACGTATAGTTACATGCTAGTTATACGTTAATTTTAGATAACAAGTTTTGCCATGTTGATTGTTTAAACATTTTATACTATGCTATCTATCAAACTTGTATACTCGCCAATACATTTTGTATGGAACTATACTTTGAACATGTTGCAGGAAATTGATGATGATGATTATGATGATGAAATCTAGTAGGATTGGCTAGATACACACCTTAGAACTCTAGTTTTGTTGTATTTGTTTCGAGTATCATGCTGTATTTGTTTGATGAACTTGTTGTATTTTCTGTTTCAACAGTTGTACTTGAATATTATTCAATGAAATGAAAATCGGTTTTGTTAATTATTGTCGCAAATAGTGTAATGAAGTCTCTAGCAATCTCGTTTTCGTCTCACTCCGATGTTTCCGCCATCGGTTGGGGTGTGACATTAAGTGATTTAGATGATTAGTTATCTAAGTAGCTTCCAAGAATCAAAGTAAGCCAACCTCACGTCGTCTCCAACATTTGCCATGTTGGGTGTGAACACGTCTAGGTTGTTCTTATTTGGCTACTTAGCAAACTTAGTTATTTTTACATGTTGTTCTTATTCATGACCAACTAAAATCATCAACTAAGTTGATGATTTTGTGCTTTGGTGAATCTATACAATGAGGTTAAATGGATGGAATTCATCTACCTCCATGCATGACAATATATGACTTAGACTAAATACTTATAAATAAATATATATATATATATACAAACACCTTAGAACCGAATCATAACACCAACCAAACTCATGATTGAATGTTATGATTGCGGTTATTTTCATCTTAGTCTAAAGTTTCTTAAACTATGGATTCTAATGGGTGAATCGGTACCCATGAAAACATGACCAACATAATGTTCATATGAGTGTTTAGACAAGATGTATTTTCTTGCAATATACATACTTTCATACTACCTTAAACCCTAATCTAACTCAATACCGAACTTCATAACTCATACGCCTCGTTCATCCTTGTAGGATAACCTCGACATTCCCAAACTCTCAAGACTCCTCACTCACGTTTTTGGAGGCTTTTGCAAACCGTGAGTATACATGACCCCCTTTTTACTTTAAGTACACTTTTGAGTGCAATATATATACGTATCAAAGTTACACATACACAAACATTCACATGATTCAAACAAACAAATCCATACATACATGCTTAATACATTATACACTAGGATACTTGCATGCTAGAATCCTTTCTTGCACAAATACCTGTCATTACCTTCATAAGCCAACCTTAACATGTATGGCACTATAGGAGTAGCACACCGTCCGTTGATGGGTCATTGTTAAGTATTCAATCATAAACGGTCTCGTTGCTTTGGTGACGAGATTACGCTAATGGAAATTTTGGTTTGACACTTATGTGATACATGCTAGCCTATGTTAAGGTATGCCTTAGTATACGATTTTGCCATGTGGATTGTGTTAAACTTTTATACGTATGCCAGTAAATCAAACTTGTATGCTCACCAATGCTTTATGTGTTGACCGTTACTCTAATATATATTGTAGGATTATGATGATGATGCATTGAAAAGAAATCTAGTAGGATGGACAAGAAACGCGCCTTATTTTAAATTATGTTTGCCGTTTTAGTTGTTATGTTCTAATTATTGTTATTTGCTTCCAAACAATGTATTCGAATCTTTTGAAATGAAATGAAATGAAAGTCATTGTTTAAATTATTGTCACAAGTTAGTGGTTATGAAGTCTCGAGCAATCTTGTTTTCGTCTCACTCTGATGTTTCCGCCATCGGTTGGTGTGTGATAGGCCTGCTCCCATCTCACTAATATTGGTACTCCATTGATGTGATATGCTTTAGCGATTGTGAGAAAAAATGAACTCAAGTGTTAAGATATGGTCGTCTGTAGGGCTGCTAAACAGGCCATGTTCTCGAGTTGAACCACCCACGAACCCAAAAATCTTGTTACACACATGAACCCAAAAACGACACGTCTATTCGCGAGTTCACATGAACATGACCCGTATAACTCGGAAAAAAAATTGTTTCCTTTTGCATATTAATACTTTAAAATTCTAAATTTGCACATTATTTATTCTGAAACAAATATATTTAAACCTTTTCAACTTATTTTTAAGAGTAAATTTCCGTTTTCATCCCTAAGGTTTGCCCATTTTAACTAGTCTTGTTCAAAAATCTAATTTATAACAAATCCAACCTCGAGGTTTGTATATCTTAATGTTTTTCATCCAAATGGCTTACTTGGTTTGTTTTTCCTATTAAGTCTTAGCTAATTGACCATAATACCCTTAGTGACTAAAATGAAAGTTAATTCTTGTATATATATAAAATATTATATATATTTACAATTGTTTAATGATTAAGGTTTATAATATATATATATATATATATATATATATAGGGGAAGGTTCATTAGGGAACAGCGGGGAACCGACTCAAACGAACTCCGATTGGACTCGTTCCAGCGGCGTTGGAACCGGCTAGTCGAACCCTAACTAAGATCTCTTAACCCTAAATCCTAACTCCTAAACTCTAAACCCAAAAGCTAAAAAATAAGGCTAAAACCTAAGCTAAACCGTAAAATCTAAATTATAAACCCTAAAAGCTAAACCCTAAAGGCTAAAGCTAAACCCTAATGCTAAACCCTAAGCTAAACCCTAAACCCTAAAACTAAACCCTAAAGTTAAACCCTAATGCTAAACCCTAATATATTTAGGGTTTAGGGGTTATGATTTAGGGGTTAGGGTTAAGAGATCCTAGTTAGGGTTCGATGAGCCGGTTCCAACGCCGCTGGAATGAGTCCAATCGGAGTTCGTTTGAGCCGGTTCCCCACTGGAATGCTTTATATATATATATATATATATATTTAGTGAAAGTGTAAAATACAATATCCCTTAACGTACAATACGTACGATATTGTGAAATCGCATGTTATAAAAAGCATGTTGGAAATCGCATGTTGATTTTTTTGATGAAATCGCATGTTGGTATATAAAACAATTTCGCATGTTGGTTTTTCAGCACAAATCGCATGTTCAAAAGTGAATTCGCACCAGATCGGACGGCTGAGATGATCGCGTACATATTGTGCGATAAGAGCTATTGTACGTTAACCTAACCCTATATATATGTGTGTGTACGTATATTATATATATTTAAAAAAATTAATGTTTAATGTTTAAAATTCTTGTATATATTTAAAATTATATTTATATAAATCTAATTTGTTGTTTAATATTTAAATTTTTTGGGGTGTTACAAAGTTTAAATAATTTAACCTTTAAAAAGATATACCAAGAAAAACACACACACATAGATTATGTATATACAATAATAAATAACATACTGTATATAACCTAAAACATTTCCAAGAAAATGGTATAAAAGGTTTGATGAGTTAATGATCAAACATAGTTTTCAAAGGAGTTGTTATGATATTTGTGTCTTCATATCGTATATTTGCTCATTAATCAATTGGTACGATACGACGAAAAACACAACACACTAACACTGACAATGTAAAGCGCGTAATCATGTATTATTAATTTAAAAAAAAAAACATGGCAATACCTTACTCAAGTTATATTTTTATATGTTGCGTAATTTTTATACGCTGCGTAATTGTTATACGTATTTATTTTTTACTAGCGCGAAATTATTGTGTGTCATTATTTATAATTGTGCGTAATTACATATGTATGTTGCGTAACTATTTTACCTTAAGCGTAATATTTTTTAAATATATATAAGAATTATCTTCTATTTCAGTCCCTAAGGGCATTTTGGTCAATTAACCCAACTTAATAGAAAAAAACAAATCAAGTTAGCTATTTGGATGAAAAGCGTTAAAAAATGTAAACCTCGGGGCTAGATTTATTATAAATTAGATTTTTGGACTATACTAGTTAAAAAGGACAAACCAGGGATGGAAACGGAAATTTACTCTATTTTTAAACTTTTAAAATTTTGGCATAAAATATACCAAGATAGATTAATTTATTACACAAACACATTTTGAAAAAAAAAAGTAAATAAATGAATTAAACGGGTCAACTTGCGAACTTGCCAGGTTGGCACGGACATGACCCATTTAGATAAACGTGTTTGCTAGTTCGACATGAAACTGAGCTCTGACCGGTTTGTACTAAACCCAAACCTACAAATTTTCTATTAGCTACGTGTTATGTGAGAAAAACAAACCTCTAACAGTATTGTCATGATACTCTGATTGGCAATGTCATGAAACGCCTCAAAACTCGATAGTTTATCATCATTTCGTGTAGTGTTAATAAGTTTCCTTATACATTGTGTTATTGTATCTTTAAAAATGATTGATTTTTATTGTTGATGAAATCGTTTTAACAATCAACAAGTAGTATGTTTGGTATCATCATTTTAAACCATATTTCAAACTCAATCCTCCATCTAAAGGTTGTCAAACCTATCTCTACCTAAACTGTTCAAACTAAAGATTCTTGACACTACAGATTTGTAATAAATTGTTGACATAATAAAAATATGTTATATAAAAAATAGTCAAATATTACATCTAGACCATGTTAAAAACTTTAATGATGAACCGAAGGAAAAAGAAAATGAAAATGAAAAGGCAAAGGAAAAGTTTGTTGGTTTAACATGGAGTAAAACCTAACTCGAGGTAGCATATGAGACTATTGATACCTTTTGTGTGTAATAACTAAAGTAAGAAGACATGAACCCTAAAATGTGGGAAGTCTAATCCTGCCAAACATGCATGTTTTTTATTACTTTATGGTGGCAACTTGAATAGAAATGGTACACTCTTATCTAGGTTCAAGAAATTTGTGGTGTATGGCCAAACCACATTTAATGTTATGTATCCATTTGTTTTAAAACTTTAATTGTTATCAATGGTGAAACCATGTAGATCTAGGCTACACCTAGATACAGTGACCAAGGATCAGTTAGGGACCAAACCGAAACCAATCCAAAATGGGTCAAGTGGGGTTAAACCTGGTTGGAACCACAACCTACAAAACCCGATTTTTCGGACTATAACCTGTTCGGTTGGGATGGATTGAAATGTGAACAGTTTCTTGTCTGCGATAAACTTTTTAGAGTTACTATGTTAATGTTGCTTTTTACGGATTTTAAGACTGGTTGTAGTCGATTAATGCCCCCCTCCAAAGGGAGGGTTTTTTATTGGCTGCAAAAGAAATCCACACACCCCCACGCTTCTTCTCTTCCCACACGTTATACTACTCACACCAAAGCCCTTAGCGCCCTTCTTTTTTTTTTTTTTTTTTTTTTTTCGCCCTTCTTTGGCACCCGTGTAACAGTGTTTAGCCCTTCCATGCAAAGGTGTATGTGGACGTTAACCCACTAAACTCGGTCCAAGTATGTTGCACATAATTTCAAGAAAAAAAAACTTTTTTTCTTTCCGAAATACGAGGGTTATATATGTAACATTTTCAAAACAATGACGGAAAACACAACATATCATATCAAACACAGAAGTAATTATCGAGAAACTTGAAATGTGAACTGTAATATACAACACATGAGTAAATTATCAACAAATACAAAACCCAAGTAAACCTAGGAAAAAGTTTACAAATCAGGCACAAGCATCTGGTCAACCGGCTATGGCGTAGACTCGTGCTCAACGGGTCTGATCCATTAGACAATTTGATGTACGAATGAACTTTGGTGCATACAACATGGATGTTTCATTTTGTACAAACCATGATTTGCGCTGGTTTGGTGGGCTACTTTTGATGGCCCACCAAGCTCGCTTTGATCATGGGGATACAAAGATAAGAGATGAACAGTAGATCCGGTTGGGTACCATGGGACATGATAGTGGAATATAAATATTGTACAAAGAATATGACTGGAAGCATTGGTTTTACTATGTTGTAGGTAATTTCGTTTTAGGTTGAATGCCATTGTTTTTCATGTAGGTTAAGAATTGTGAAGGTAGTTCTGCCAAAAGTGATCGAACAACCGAAATTTCTCCACCTGTAAATGGGAAAACCTTAATATTTAGGCAAACTAAGACAATATGCTATGTTAATATAGCGTTTAAAGAAAAATCACTATAACACCGTCAATAATCAAAGGAAAGGGGTCAAATGGGAAAGTCACTAAAGTGTATTTTCCATGCATACAAACTACTCAATCAATTTTACGCAGAACTAGTCTTAAGCCACCCGCGTTGCGGCGCGGGGGCGTAAAAACCGTAAAACCGTGCTGCCAGAGTTGCGGGGTGGGGGCGTAAAATTCATGAATTGACAAAGCACTAAATGATAACCGAGTAAAGTACATGAGGTGTAAACTAAAGTTCACTAGATGACAAAGCTAGGGGTAAACCGTGCTACCAGTGTTCTGGAGTGCGAGCGTAAAACCATGCTAAGTAGTAGCCAAAAATTCACTAAATGAAACAACCGAATAAAGTACAGAGGGTGTAAACAAAAATTCACTTAATGATAATGTCAGAGGTGTAAATGAAAATTCAGAGCACTAAATGCCAAAAGAGTAAAGTACAGGGGTGCAATTGAGAAGTCGCTAAATGACGAAGCACTAAATGACAACCAAGTAAAGTACAGAGAATTCACTAAATGACAAAAGACACAAAAAGACGAAAGAGTTATTATTCCTAACTATGTTATAAATTAATATATATAAATAAATAAATAATATTTGGTTATTATCCTAGTAATATATTTTTTGTAACTATATTTAACACAAACTATTTACAAAGATGTAGATAAAAGTGTTTCAGGTCAAACTGACCCCGCCCAAGTTAACTAACCCAACCCGGCCCATTTCAATATATGTGCACGACATTGAAAAGGTGGCATATTACCTTGTACATCCCTAAAAGGAACAAACTGGACTATATCACGCGATGCAACACGCCCAGTTGAACTATGAAGTTTCTCGCCATTATCTGCATCCAAAATCTGCATACGTAGAAAAATGAACATGCATAGGCTTATTCCGAAAGGGTAGGTATGATACACACGACAGTAATTTAAGTACCTCCATCTCCTTGAAGTCGGCCCCACCAACACCGACGATGAGGACCGAGAGAGGCAGATCGGATGCCATCACAAGGGAATCAATTGTTTCCTGTTGATCGGTTATAACTCCGTCCTGTGAAATCATAACAAAGTAAGAGATGATATTACAAGGCCCTACCTTGATCGAACCATTCATAACTAAATGGGTTGATCAGTAGCGTCCTATTTAAGAGAACTGAGAATTATATGAAAGGTGGTGAAAAATGATGCGTACTGTTATGATTAATAATACAAAATACTTGTGTTCATCAGCTGCAACTGATTCGCTGGCTAGTTTTGCTGCAGAGTTAATTACAGGTCCAAATAGGGTGGGCCCGGCAAGTGAAACGTTAGAAAGGGCCTGTCCGTATGCATTCATAATTCCTTGAATGCCTGAAACCTGGTAATAAAAGGGTCAACACAATTGAATATGAAAGAATAATCTTTTTTTTTTACAAAAATTATTTCCCTCGAACCAGAAACCCACTGACATTTTAGTTTCAAAACCCGGCAGGTTCGGGTAGAAATTTTATTGTATGTATGGGATAGGGCTGTCCGTTTTTATCTGAAACCCGAACCCGATCAACCTGAACCTTAAATGGGTCGGTTATCGGGTCACTTTTTCCCAACGAAAAAACCCAAAAAACCTGAAACTCGAAACCCGAATGTTTATTGTCCTTTTTTAATAAATACGATTTGATTTGGATTGTCTGGTGTTTAAAACATTATGTTTTGAGACTCTTGAACATTATCAAACCATATTGTTAAATAATGTTTGAATTTTGATGATATTCTTTTAGTAGCATGATAAATTTGATGATATTTTTGTGACAAAAGCTTTTTTTTGCATTTTACATATAAACCCGAAAACCGAACAACCTGACCCGAATAACCCGAACCTGAACAACTCGAACTTTAAATGGGTCCATTATTGGGTCACTTTTTCCTAGCTAGAAACCCGAACAACCCAACCTGACCCAAAACCCAAAGAACACCCCTAGTATGGGATTCAGGTTGAAAGTTTTAAAGTCACCGTTGGCTTGTTGCCACTGCTTCCGTTAAGGTTAAAACAATGACTAATGGGACCGTCAATCGGGCGTCCTCCAAAGCCCCATGCAGGGAACTCCTTATCATGATCGTAAAACTGCAGTACATCTCCAACCTCTTGTATTGCCTATAATAGGTCAAACAATGTCTCTTATTATTGTAAATTTAATAGATAAAAAAAATTATTGCTGCTCACTTTCTGATATGCATTCAGGCGTCCAGAATGGTCAACATAATGTAACGAGTCTGGCAGTCGGGGATTTCCATTTGAAGCTGGAAAATGAATTTACAAGTTTAGCAGCATAATTATTAATTAAACAAACATATAATGGTAACCATTATGATAAGATATACCTGTGAAATCTATGGCCACCATGAAATTCATTTCACATCCACCAAGTAAGTAATCCAGAAAGGAATGACGAACACTTTCGGAAAACTCGTCCACAAAAAGTTGACTTTTCAACACCTATATCAAATCAACAAGCAGGGATAAGCGTAAAGCACGATAATATAATCTATGCATCCATACAAATACGTGTACAGAGACACAAATGTGTTAGGACCTTTGACTGATGATCTTTCCCGATATATACGGGTAAAAATAAGTTCTCTCCCTGCTTACTAGAAGATAACTTTTCCAACTCAGCAATCGACTTTTGAGCTTTGCTAAACGGGCCACACGAGTTAAAAACAGAAGCAAGTTAAAATAATATCAAGCAAAATCGGTAAATAATATGAAGAAGAAATGTGAATCAAAGATGATGGTGTTGTCTTACCCAAGCAGATCATGCTTTCCGTTACTATTAAAGTTAAAGCACTCGATAATCAGTGGGGCATCCTGCATAAGTTTAACTAATTATCATGATTTCTATATTTTGATATTATTTATGACTGGGGGTTAACCGTTAATATAGTGTTTATACCTTGTTGCCAACTTGTGACATGTTTAAAAAAATCGGTTTCCATTTAGGGTTAAGATTGTCGTTCAGAACCTCTGTTCTGCAAATTGAAATAGTGGGCCCACTCGCCCCACTCCGCGCATATTTTGAAATTACTAGGAAACAGTCCTGTAAGAAAAAAAAAACAAAATGATAAATATTATTTATGAAATTATGAGTATCTCATAACAGAAGAACTAATCATAACGTACTTACACTTTTGGAGAAAAAATCTTTATTTTCTAAATCTGAGCATCTAAACGTCAACTCTACAGTAGTCTTGGAGATAAGTTCTTCTTCTGCATTGACGGTGAGCTGTCCAAGTTTTTTAGGCCGAGTTGACTCGGTTGATTCTGCGATGGTCACAAGATCTGCAGTCCAGGAGCGCTTTGGATCAGTGACTATCTACATAATAATAAAAATAAACTGGTAAACTTAAATTATTTAAACTTTATCCTTACATTTAAGTTATGACAAAACAAACAGATAAAGAACCAATACCTGAGACAACTTGCAAGTACACTCGCCCAAATATTGCTGATCGTCCAGTTTAAGTGTCTGCATAGGATTCTCATTAAGGTACTAAATGACATAAATTAATGAAGTTCAATGTTCCTAAAAAAGTTAGTTAACGAAAAATTAAGTAATATACCTTTACTTCTGGGCCATGAACCTGGGTATCAACATCATACACACGGAACCTGTGATGTAAGATAATTAGCAGCGTACATAATAATGATATAAAGATGTGTATTTGTATAAAAATAAAAATATGATCTGTCAGCGCTTACAAGAGTGTTTGAACTGTCTCGAAACAATAAGTAACGTTTATTTTTGTGATCCACTGAGGATTTAATGAATTTGAAACAACTTCTGTACGCCCAAGCTCCTGCAGCGAACCGTCTTTTCCTTTGGTATATACAACTGCCAAAGGATCGCTCTATAAACAGAAAACACATGTGAGAAATTAAAAGAAAATAAAGAATTGCAATCGTTTTCTTATTATTATGTCTCTTTTTCCTCTTTATTTTTACAAAGAACTACATTTTACGGGTCCGTAACACCGTTCTATTTTCTGTGAAGAAAGCGATAAACTTACCTTGGAAAGCACATCTCTGTCACGTAAGTTTGAAGCAGATAGAGATAGCTGCAAAAAGTTTATTAACAACGTCCATTAGTTACTACGATTAACGCTTAGCTGATCAAGTAGAGCGATTTCATTACAACATCTAACCACAATCTAAACATGTAAGATTACTACAGCCGAACATGGAAATAAGTGCCACAAACTGAGATGCCATAATCACAAACTAACCTTTGAAGCAACAATCAAAAGTGTTATAATAACAGCAAAAAATATAATGCAACCGCAAAAAAAAAAATTAAAATTTTAATAAATGTAGATTATTAACATTGCAATAATTTTTTCAAGATCCACATCAAAATTAAGCTAAAAGCAAACCTATATGAAATACAGTCAAAACTCATGCATCTTTTGAATAGAGAAAGACAGGAAGTAAACCCTATACAGATACAACTTCTAATGCTGCAGCCGTTGAAACCATAACATAGATAACCTGATCAGTGATCATTGGTTTAGTTTAAAGTCTTTCAACCTCAACGTGAATCAGACCAACTCATCTTATTTTCTATTTTAGTTGTATAAAGTTCACACACACTTACTCAACTGATGCCTGAGTAACCAATCGAATAATTCAAATCACATTCCAAAATGATTATATTTCTAACAGTTAGCAGTTTCAGAAAGTAATGTCAATCTGCATCCAAAATGTTAGTCTGCATAACAAAAACAAATCCATTGACCATTGAAATCGATGAATACAAAACATATACACATACACGTACACACGTACATGTATACATGGTTGCAGAAGTCGTTAGACGCTCCCAAGTCTGTCGACTGGGGAGTTGCGAGTACTCGGGGAGTACTCGGACATGTTAAATTATAATGAAAGTAGTTTTTGGGAAATTATATATATGTCAAATATCATAAGTTAACTAATATTTATACTAAATACATGAATACCAATATAAATTAAAAAGAAAATACATGTTCCAATAGTAAAGTATTTCAAAAATTGATATTCATTCCTTAAAAATGATAGACATAGGAATTATGTTATATTTTTTCTAAAGTCAAACGCAATCCGAGTTGACCAACTAGATTCGATTCTGGCCGAGATTGACCACGATGAATCGGTTCCGAGTAATTAGGCCGAGTTGAAGAAAATCGCCTCGGCAACCTACCTTGTGACACACACTTAAAATCTATTTCAGAACTAATTATAACTCCAACAGTTAGCCCTTCACAGTGACTTTTCATTAACAGTAATAAAATCAATCTGCATCCTAAAAGCAACAACTAATCCGTTGACCATTGGAATCAATAAATACAAAACACATACATATACATGTATATATATTAGAGTAGTAAACTTACTAAAGGAATGTTCTAGTGAGAGAATTGTAATACCTCGATCTGAGTGAAGAGGCCTCTGTGGCCGCGAGAACTGAAAAAGTTATCAACGGCGTCGTTTGAAGCATGAGTATTAGGAGCAGAAGAAGTGCCGCCGACGGCGAACTTGCCGTGGCCGTCGCCGGAGAAGCAGTTACCCATAGTCGCCGCCGGTGAGTGAGGGTTGTAGTTGACCGAAAAGGATATTGACTTGAAATGTGTTATGAGAGAGGAGAAAGAGGAATCTTACAGTTAAGCAAATAAATGGGCCCATTTATCTCAGAAGGTGAGTTGTCTACATTTTAGAAATTTAAATATTGGATAATCTCTTAATTCTTAAGAATTGACTTTATAAATTAGAACTTTGTTGTGTGTTTCGGTGGATTAACTTGCAAAAATTAGAACAAGACGTAAAACATAGAAAAAATAACTACGTCGACTTAGGAAGGAACCACGTGTTGTGAGTTGCGACGGAGCCATTAAACCGCAAAAAAAGATTTAAACACGTTAAATCATACACGTGCGTTTTAGCGTGTTAACTCGCAAACTTTAGATTGATACGTAAAACAGTATCGTAAAAAAGATAATTAAGTCAAAACGATAAAAAAACCCACGTAAAATAAATAAATAAAAATAACTAAAAAACATTAACTCAAATTAAGAATAATAATAGTTAATAAGAATACATGAAAAAATAAAATGACAATTGAGTTTTAATCTTATTGACAGTCAAATTAAGAACAATAATAGTTAATGAGAATACATGAAAAAATAAAATCACAGTTGAGTTTTAATCTTATTGAGAGTCAAAAGAGGATCAACCGAAGAAAAATGTAGAAGATAAAGCCACAACTCAACCTAGTTTCTTAGATAGAGAAAGAGTAATGTACTCTCTACTCTCCCTGAATAACAAGTTGCGTCATCAAAAGAGAGCAACGTTAGCAAAAAAAAAAATAACAGAGTTAGTGTTTGGTTAACGCTGGGTGACAAGTACACCAAAGTGTTAAATTGGTGGTGATGTAAGCCAAAGTGAAAGTTGAGAGTGGCAGCGGCCAATTGTGATTAGTTTGGGGTGATAAGATTTAATTACCCTATATATATAAAGTAAATTATATATGTAGGGACTGTGGGACCCAACAGGTACTACAACTTAGGACTCTCGTTAGGCTATGTCTATGGTTCCCTTTTTTCTTCATTCTTGACCCTCATCTCAACGCCACATCATTATTCATTCTAATCTTTATAGTCAAACACAGATATAGAGAGAGAATTATGTATATTATATATGTTGTGTGAGAGAGAAGTGGGATATGGACCAATAAAACTAAAGGAAATTGAACAATAACAACATAGGAAAGTTAAAGTTGATAATTAATATAGGGATAATAGCCTTGTTTTATAAAATAACCACTTTTAAAAGTAACAATAATAAACGCTATCATTACAGGTATTATATTGAAAATAATAAGTTACATTTGTTTATGTGGTTCAAAAAAACATGTGTTTATGCGTTATCGTAACTTTCTACTTAAAATCGGGTAAAATGATCATAGAAGATTATTGATTTAATACATCGATATATTTAAAATAAATAGAAATTAAGAAAATATTAGTGAATCATTGCAATTAGTTAAGCTTAATAAAGAAGTTTTTTTTTTTTTTTTTGAAAAGAAGAAAAAAAAAAGTTTAATGTCACTCTTCACTTAGGGTTATAAATGGAAGCTAAATGGACATCACATGAAACTGATATTCAATTTTTTGATAAAGTTAACTACCATTAAAATGTCAAAACAACAAATTACAAACAAATAACAGGTAAACGATCAACAAGTTGCGCCGCAACCCTCTTTTGAATTGCAAAACCGATCCTACTAAAGACGAAGTGACTCGTAAGGGTCGAGATTTGTATATGTAAAGATCAAAATTACTTCTCCAACCCTTCGGATATAAATTCCACACTTCTCCAAAGGTTAAAGAATTCCGATCTCCCTCTTTCTATATAGCATTACTTATTCTCACGTCGAAGGGTGTTTACAAGAAAACACTCACCTTTCCTTCTCGTAATGAGTCTCACGGTATTTCTAGTTTTGCATATTCATCTTCTGTAGATTTGAGCTCACAAAGATCATAAGAGAAAGCCCCCCGGTCGAGACATCACCAGTCTATCCCTACGGATTAGACTAGTGTTTCTTCAAAAAGTTTTTTAATTCTAAAGTAAATTTAAAAAATTTGTGAATCCATATTCAAATTTATAAGATTTGTAAATCTTAAGTCAATACAGTAAATCAAACTTTTTATTAAAGTTAATTGATCATGAGTCTACTGTTTGAGACCCATTTTTGAGCCGCTGTTAAGATTTGTATATGATTGCAAGCAATCTTTGCTGAGACAGTATCAACTAGGGTTCGACTCGTAGTCTTCGATCTGAGCTGGAAGTTGAGCTCGTATTTAACTCGGCCAACTCGTGACTCGATAAGTTCACTTATTTTTTGTGTTGTTTTGAATTTTGATAATTAACAATAATCTTTAATAACATAGTACCAAACAGCGAGCTACTTTCAATTCGAATGTTTATATGAGCCAACCAACTAGCTCGAGCTGAATTATGAGGTGCGTTTACTAAGTCAATTATGAGCGAGTTGCGAGCCACGAGTTAGTTAAACAACCTTGTATTTATTATTTACCGATACTAGAGTAGTTATTTAAGCAGATTCTGATGAATCAATTACTTCAACGCATACTAAGTGATCTATTAACTTTTCACAAGTACCCAAAGCTTGCAACTTTCTGCACATACAACAATCATTAACATGCGAAACTATCGACTATAGTTTATTAAGAAAAAGCCTGATATCCATTTATTCATTTACTCTATTCACTTGTGATATAGCATGAGATAAGAGATTTACCTATGATAAAACTTCATTTTCTTGATACTGAAGGTGATAAGCCCAACAGGAGCAAGGAACCCGATGAGTGCTCTTTCCGGTTCCTGTAGGACCGTCTGACACTGTGAGTGATGGATGGTTTTCCAGCTGTTGGGCTAGGGGTTTTGGTGCTGGATCCGACTTGAATAAGCTCTTTGGGCCCGAATGGGCTCTCGGGATGTTGGCACTTCCGTTTCTTTTTCAGTAGTTCCCAGAGTAGCTTGTCGTCTTTAGTTTGATCCTCCTGAGGTGCTGGCGCTATTAACTAGAGAAAAGATAAAAATAAGTTTAACATCAACTATCAAGTTGTATTTTACAGGTGGTACTTTGGTTGCAGTACGTTTACTTAATAATAGTTTGACACAGGTTTTATATTAGGGAATATCATGAAAATGGACATTGACCAGTCAAATTTACGAAAATGAACATGTTTCGCGTCTATGGTAGCCTCAATCTCTGACTATTGCGTCTACCATAGACTCATGATTCCTAGAGAATAAGAGGTTGACACTTGTCATCATCCTTAGGTTTTCTTTTACTTTTCCACCACGATTTTTTAACAGGCATAACTTTTTCATACGTTATTATTTTTTTTGTTAAGTTCACACCAAATTAAAGAGAATTTTATTATCTTTAATTTGGTAAATTTATATAAAAAAAATACTATCATATGAAAAAGTTATGCTCGTTTAAAAATCGTGGTGGAAAAGAAAAAAAGCAGGCGCAGAAATTCATGGTAGACGCAAACTCTACCTTAGACGCAATAGTCAGGGATTTAGGCTACCATAGACGCGAAGCATGTTCTTTTCCATAAAGTGGAAATAAAAGAACAAATAATGAATGTATAAAAGAACAAATAAGTCTTGATCTTCAAATGACTAAATGCAGGACTTACTTTGTTCTTTGCATAACGACCAGTAGTGTCCTTCTTGTCATTAGTGAAGGCATCTAAGTATTGTCTCGTTTTCTTTATTCTTTCTTCTGATTCTCGCAACATGCTCAATACTTCAGCATTCTTTTCTTCTGCAACTCTAACCATTTTTCTTGCTTGTTGCAATTCTACCCTTCCGTCTCTCGCCACCCCTCTCATATCTTCCAATGCAACCAATAACTGAGGGCATGTGCCAGCTGTCAATTCCGCCTTATAACTTTTGACATACTCAATCATCGGCTTACACATTTCATCAGTTAATCTACTGATGAGATTATCCACCCCACCCTCAACTGAGCTTAGGGCTTCAGTGACATGATCATATATAGCTTTCAGAAGTTTTAGCGTGATATTGAAGGCGTGACGATCGTGACTTGATTGTTGAGTGGCGGATATATAAGCGACAGCTTTTCTCAAAAACATGTGGATACGGTCTTTGTGGTTATCAATGGTTTGAAACATGTTTTTCTGGCTAGAATTAACACAACTTTCAACTTGTTTGAGAAGCTGCACTAGTTGTATAAGCTGTAATTTTTGTTTGTGGATAAGCTCATTGCCTGCCATGATTGCGTTATTTGTATAGTCTTCCTGCAGATATTTATACTAAAATTGTCATGATAAGTTATAAAACTAAGATGATAATGATATCTCCTTTATACATAAATGCAAAACCAATTTAAGTAGAAAACCGCATAAGCATAGGTACCTATTAATTGCTTTAACATAGGCTTTGTATTGAGTGCGCGTGATATATAGTATAAAGGTATAATGCTATGATGTAAAAGCAGCAAAACACCTTCACATTGGAATTTATAAATGAGGTTGGGAATTGGGATGAAGGCAGACATATTTATATATAATTAAAAGTTTAAAAAAAATCTAATTGGCAGCGTTTCTTCAAGGAAATCCATGTTAAAGACCGGAATTGTAGCGGAATGCAAAAAGAAGAAAAAGACAGGGGCCAATTGTTATATTATTCCCAACTTATTCAAATTAGTTCCCTTACAATCTAAGTATCTAACAACAATTTAGAATACAATTTTCTTTAGTAAAGATTTACACTTCGCTACAAACACCATTAAAGAAGAAATGTTGTAAGAATTACTGAATTAGAATTCTCAAACATATTATCCACAGCCAATTCTAATAAAATATTAAAGCATGATGAAAATCAGTCTTTCCTACCTATCTACAATTCTACATGAGCAATTAGTTCAATAGTTTAACATGCGATTAGTCATTAGTAAAGTAACAAATGATAATTTCTCAAATCAGCATAACAATATTGTTTCAATTTTCAAATCTAGCACAATTATGATCATATTTGAGCAGTAAGAACAAAGGTACCTCCAGCTTATGTAAATCGCATTCCTTACTAGCAGTTGACATTGACATAGGCGTCTCCACTCTAATCTGGTCTTCAAATTCAGACTGTACTATGCCACAATCAATCAACCAAAAATCAACAGATACTTCTTATATACACATATCAACACAGATTCATAGTTTATGTACACATATTCCAAAATTAAATTGCAAAGTTCTATTAATCCTGATCTCAGCACCTCAATGAAACTAATCAATAGTTTGTGTGCACATGTTCTAAACCTAAATTGCAAAGTTCTATTAGTCCTGATCTCAACACCTCAAACTCACGAATTTTAACACAAAACTCATCGATTTGAAACTACAAACTACTGTGGAACACGCTACCTATGCATTAGAACAGATCTTCACTAAAATTGTGTTTGATTTCAGCACCTCAATGAAATTAGGTTAAATCACACGAAATTTATCATAAAACTGATCGATTTGGATCTACACGCTACGGTTAAACAGTTTACCTGATAATTAGAACAGATCTTCATGAAAATCGTGCTTGATCTGCCTTCTTCAGCCATTTCAGCGGTTTTTAAACCGACGAGCTTCATAAGCGGAACAGCTAGCGAACTGAATACGTCTTCAGCCTGCAAATTCGAAGAGAAGTAGTGAAATAAAGCTACGTGCTCGTTAGATTTGCAAAGTTATTTGAATTTTGAAGTGAATTACCTCGAGCAAACCGATTTTGATCTGAGATTTGAGGTGATTGAACGAAATTTTGAGTTGATCCTGACGAGAGATGATGCGTGCGAGTTTGAGGTGAAGTTTCGCCATTGATGGAGATTGTGAAGCAGTTCGTGATCTCAGACGATAGGTCATGTTGCTCTCTCGTTGTGGCGGGAAATGACGAACAATTTTGCATTTATAGATGGTGTTTGGATCGGACTCGAAAAAAAAATAGAGTTAATTGCTCGATGGTCAGTGCGGTTTCACGTTTTTTCGTGTTTAGTCTTCAACTTTTGGAAATAGCAGGTGTGCTCTCTATGGTTTGTCATTTTGTTACTCGGATAGTCCTCTGACATTTACTCAAAGGACTATCCGAGTAACAAAATGACAAACCATAGGGAGCATACATTTTATTTCCAAACTAACTGACATCTACTCAGGGGACTATCCGAGTAACAAAATAACAAACCATAGGGAGCATACCTGTTATTTTCAAAAGACGGGGACTAAACGTGAAAAAAAAGTGAAACAACAGGGACCATCCGGGCAATTAGCTCAAAAAAAATATTACTCTTTTTTTCTTTTTGTTTACTATAAAAAAATTACACTCTTTTTTCTTTTTGTTTTCTATAACAAAAAAAATTACAAGATCATAGACTCATTTTTACACGGGTTAAAGAAAACTATTTAATTGCTTAGCACAATAAGATAAGCATGTGTAAAAATGTAAAAATCACTCTCACATAGACATAAAGACTTTAACTAAGGGCATGTTTGGCTAAGCTTATTAGAGGTAAAAAGAACTTTTGGGAAAAGGACTTTTTGAAAAGGAGTTTTTAAAAAAAGTGTTTGGATTAGCTTATTGATGTAAAATGACTAAAATGGGCATTTTTTTAGATATAAGGGGGTAAAGAAGGGGTATATTGGTAATTTCATTTTTGAAAAGTCACTTTTGGATCCAAAAGTCAGGAATTCTTGGCTTTTCAAAACCTTATGTTTCCTTCTTTGCAATAAGCTATTTTGAAAAGGACTTCTTGGTTATCCAAACATAAAAACAGCTTATTGACTTCTTCATAAGTCAATAAGCTAATAAGCTGGTTTGTGAAGCCAATCCAAACATGCCCTAAAAACACACATTCACAAGCACGTAATGGTTTAACTAAAAATTAAATTAAAACAAAAACAAAAATGTGTGTTTGGTTGATGTTCAATGGCCCCACCTCTTTTCTCTTTCACCCCCGACATTGGCTTGGTGGATATGCTCTTTGGCGCACCTGTTTAACAGCCTATAAGAGTGTTTAGAGCCCCGCCAAGATGATGTGGTATGAGACACTAACCCACTACACTTGGTCTTAGATATGAATGTGAAATTATAGTTGTTAAAAACATTTAACAAATGATTAATTGCATTTTACATGGTGAAAGGGAAGTGCATAACAAGCGGTTAAGAGTTTTTTAAATCTATAGCTATAAATTGATTTTCCCTTTGTTTTTCCCTTCTAATTTGTATTGTTTTTATTTGTGAACCGTGAATTTTACCCTTATTATATTTAGCTGCCTAGTTTTATTTTTCCCTCTTATAATTTGTTTTGTTTTTATTTGTAAAACGTGTGAATCGTGAATTTATTAGTGTACACTTATATTTAGCTGCCTAGTTTTATTTTTATTTTGTCACTTTAATATGGAAATTACATATTATCTTCCAAAGCATATGGTTTTCAACTTTGTTAAATTATCAACTAGCATATAGTTATTCTAAATCCTAGTATTTGATCAAGTAACATAACGGTTGTAAGCATTTATTGATTTGGACAAAACTACGAATGGATATTTTGCATTATATCAATTTCTCCAAATCCCAAATGAACTCCGAAACATAACACTAGGAAATTAATAGTAGATGAAGTGAGTGACGTGACAGTGCAGGATTAGAGGGAGTTATGATTAGGACAGCGGTGCCACCCCCCTTACACGACTAATTTCAAGTTTCAAACTGTTAACCAAATCTTTAACCCGTCAAAACCGAACCATGTACATCTTGAGAATAATCGTCACCTCAACTCATTTGCAGCCAAAACTATAATAGTTGGCGGAAACCATTTTCGTAAATTCGAAAGAAAAAAAGATAGATTGTTCATTGTATAGCTATATATAAAGATTAAATAAAGTGTAACATAATTATTCTTGCAGAACAAAGGAACCTTCTATCCTCTTATCAATAGAAAGGGGAAAATTTAAAGTAGATAACATATCAACAGAAGTATATGCAGGTCCAGTTGCAGGTCCTGGAGCAGGCTTGAATTCATAAGGACCATTTTTCACCCCCCAAACCTGCAATACGATAGAACGGGTCAATTTGGATTGTATTACATGAATAAAACAGTCAATCGGGCAAAAAAAAATGTTTTAATAAAAAAAGAGGAACAAGACAAGCATTGCTAAAGTAGTTTAAGTACACTATATACTTTTGAGTGAAGTACATGGATAGTCCCTGTGGTTTTCCAAAACTTTGGATTTGATCCCTAGTTTTCTAAAAATACACGGATGGTCCTGTGGTTTGCACTTTGTATAACGCATTTAGTCCTCAGCCAACAAATCTAAAAGTTTCCGGAGGTCCAAGATACCAAGATAGGGACTAAATGTGTTACAAAGTGCAAACCACAGGGACCATCCATGCACTTTTGGCAAAAGATTAAATGCGCTACAAAGTGTAAACCACCGGGACCGTCCATGTACCTTTGGAAAGCTAGTGACCAAATCGAACATTTTGGAAAACCACAGGGACTATCCGTGTACTTTACTCTATACTTTTATAACCTTCTAAATTGTTTAAACAAACTACATCACTATTTAGTAAATAGGTTTTGTAATCATGTTAAAAATATTAATTATTTACGAATTTAAAAGAAATGTATAGAGTGAATTATGAACTAGTATAGCGAACTAACTTGTTTCCCATCATCATCATAACCCCTGTCCCATGTATGGATCTCGTTATTCTTCAAGACCGCCAGTTCTGAGGTACAATATGAAGCACCATTCTGCTAGGAAAAAAATTTCAAAAAGTATGTGAACGATAAAAGATTTATACAGTTGAAAACATGATAAGAGTTGGAAGTGGCAATTCCTACCCGTTTACATATCATTGGATCGATTCAAAACGTGACAGACGTCACATTAACTAATTGAGATAATTGTTAAAAATAATATATTTTTACTATATAAAAATATCTGAAACTTTTGACAAGAATTCGTGTTTTGACATTTGACCCGTTACCTGACCCGCCCAATGTGCCACTTCTAGAAAGAATATGTTTGACAATATAAAAAAGGGAGTGCATCTTTAAATACCCATGAATTGGGGAAGCCTTCAGGCGGGGTTGAACCCTCGTATAAGCATCGTTTCCCTCGTTCACAGCGGTTAAGATGTATGGTTGTTAGATGTTCTGCTACATCCTACATGTTTAATAATATTGTAAGCTTAGGAAAAAACATGTCTATTGAATTCATAAATCACTATTTCACAAGGCAGGTAATTTTGACAACTACTCATAATAAAGTAACTAAAAACAAGAAAAAAAATGCAGAAAAAAATTAGTGTTCTTGTAAACCTTTATGCTATTGTATTTCTGCTAGTCAAGTGCTTTTTATTTAACAATGTGTAGGGTACTAGGGTCAAACGTTAAAACTTTCATGGAAAGATATATAGCCATTATGAAAAAAGGTACAATTTTAACATGATCATCTTTGAGGCCTATAGTTAAAAATTTCAAAAAATACGCAATTTCACAAAAATCACATGAACTTAAGATTTGCAGAACATGTTAAGATTGTCTGATAGTAATTTACAAAAACCGTATAAAATTTTCAACATGAATATAACACACCACAAAAGTAACACTCTTAACTGGTTTTAATACCGAAACAATTACTGAACGACAAGCATAAATCATAGGAGATGTGTATGTGTTTGATCAAATTAAGAATACAAAATGTGTGACATAAATCTTACCCCGATAACTTCTTCAGGCAGTGGACGCTGGTCCCTTGAGCGATCACAAAAGTTCTTGTATTCCTCTGCATCCCTGATGGCATATGTACTCAACTGAACATGTTATAAACAGATTATGGCTGTTAGTATTGATGTACTTACAAACTTTTGAAAGTTATAATCCCTAACATTTTAACACCATGATAACCCTTCTTGAAATGGATAGTGTTGTATTTATAATGGGGCAAACCGGCAAACTGGAAAAAGTTTTGCATTTTGGAACAAGGCTAATAAATACACACCTCTATTGCAAGAAAATAAAATAATGTTATTGTCATATTGCATACCTCAACGTCACATTTCATCTCTTTTGGGCAAGGCTTCACCGTACAAAATCTCTGCATTGAGCCAGCTGTCAGAAATAATTAACGGAAAGATCTTTGGAGATGAAAACAATGGTAACATGGCCAGTGAAAATATCAAGATGGTTGATCTTCTTTCATTCAAATGGAATCATTTTTGTGCTTGTATAACTTCATGATAAAATAAAGAATTAAACAAGGAAACTATAACTTCTGTGTTTAATATCCACAGAGTCCAACCCATCCAACCAGATTAACCTCCTTAATAAGCATGCCGAAAGGAAGAGAGATATAACACATCCAAACCAGATTCTATAAAAAAAAAATCAATCAATAAAAAAACAAGTAAAATACCTGTCTAAACGGCTTATGAGGAGTTCTCCAAAATGCCTGAAAAATGCGAAAGTAAACACTCAAATATTGCAGAATAGTATATATATTATATAATGAAAGATTGCAAAATACTCAAGTTATAGTTTCAGTGTAGTATACTAACTTGCTCAAAATATAGAACCTTTGATCCATCCACCATATCCGCAGCCGGGCAGCAAAGCCACCTAACAAAATCCAACAAAAAAAGTCCCACATTATCAGTAACTTTTAAGCTTTTTTTTCTTTTTTCGGTAACCATGAAAACCCGTTACCGGCAGACCCCACTAATACACTGCTAAGTGCTAACCAACCAGACAACGTAAAATGCAGCTTAGCATTCAAAATACAACTAAACTAAGGTAGTGCCCGTTTCACGAAACGAACACTACCTAAGATTTTATAGACTCAATGAGCAAGATATGTTATTCAACCAGGGATACATAAAGTCTTACATAAATTCAACACAATAAACCTAACACAAGATAATGCAACTACAGCCCTAAAAAAATACTTTTTTTTTTTTAAATTCAATTAATACCTTAAATTAAAGAAATTATCCGGATCTCTAGCCGCTTGTTCCTTCGAAAACTGCAAATTAAGTACAAAATTCAGATAAAAAAACCAAAAACAACAACAAACAGAAGATCACTAACGCAACTACTAACTATATAATCATAAATTCAACAAGAAAAAGGTGAAATTAATGGTGAAATGAGAAAATTGGGACCTTTTCGCCGGTGAGGGAGTTGGAAACGATGCGAGCATGGTCCCAACGAGTGGTGGATTTAGTGAAGCGTTTGATCAAAAGAGCACCGCCGATTAAGACCAGCGTCTTCACCACCAGTCCTCGAGCTCTGCTCCACCCATTTGGTGGTCCTTCACACATACCCACCCACCCTACCCTAGGGTTTGGTTTATTATAGATTGATGATGATGAAGATGGTGAAAAAGGGGATAGAAATCCAGTGAGGGTTTCTTTTCTGGACTCTTTTTGGGGAAAGATTGTCTGTTATTTGCTTAAAAGCGTCAAAAAGTGAATAAGTTTGCATTTTCGCGCATATCTTACGTTCTGAATATATCCGTACGTCCAAAAATTTATGTAATCATTAAAATATTTTATTTTAGTGATTCGCATGATTAAATTTCATTCGTCGTGTAATTTGCATCGTTTTTCGCGTCCGTTCGTGTTTCGTCGTAATTAACCGAATAACGTGATCGTACGACCAAACGAACCGACATCCGACATATTTTTGAGCATGTTTTATGTTCCCTATGTTTAGGCATCATTGTAGAGCCTTGAAAATGGCTTAACGGGCCTTAACCGTGTCAAAAAGGGCCTTACAAGCTTACATGGACTAAACCTGTAACTTCTGAAAGTTGTTGCTGATCTGGTCAGTTATGGCGGGCCGCGTAAGACTCTTCCTGAGTCTATGCGGGGCGCGTAAGCCCATCAGACCTACAAAAACAGTTTCTTTCAAAACAGCAGCTGGTTTAAGGTTTTGAGCATGGTTTTAATCAATCTATGGGCTTGTTTTGGGCACCCATATATTACCAAAACAGTGGGTATTACTTGTAGGGCCAAGATTCAAGCTCGTTTATCGAGGAACGATCCTAACGGTTCTTGAAATCGTATAAATACCCACTTGTTTTTACTCTCATTTCACACTTCTTTCAAATCAGCTCTGGCTCTCATTCTAAGAGGATCCTGATCAACTTGGGAACCTCCTTCAGTCCTAAGGACCACTTGTAAGTGTTCCTTTCGTGCTTAGTTAAGTTGTTTGGCTCTTAAAGCCGAAAAGTCAAGCGTTCGCGATAAACGCTTTGACTTTTAAACGGTCGAGCCATTGTTCGCAACAAACATGGCTACGTGATCGTAATTAGGTAGGTGTTAAACCCTCAAAAGGGCACCTCCTAATTACCACGTTTGCTTAGTAAATTGTCGGGTCAAAGTAATTAAAATAAAAGTCAAACGAGTCGGTTTTTAAATAAAATTCATAACTAATGATGTAAAGGAAATAAAATCAGTTTTGTCACTTTAATAACTTGGTAAGTATTAACTAAACATGTCTAGAGATGTTCAACCCGACAATTCTAAGTTTAGGCTCGGTTCGCAACCGAAAGTCGCAAAAGTTGACTTTTGCTTTGACTTTCAATTCTGACCCGATTTATCTTAGTTTAGATATGCCTTAGGGTTCCTTTAGGACCACATTTCATGTTAGTATAACCCTCTGAGATTATACTATATGGTTCCTATTAAATCTGATTCATATGCATGTTTCCGTTAATTGCTTATTTATTGACCATTATGCCCTTTTGATATTAAAACGAGATTTTTGAAAATATGAGAGGACAAAAACCTTTATTACTGATTTATAAGCCTGTCCTAAAAATTTGACATCAGTTTGTGGTCTAAATTAGGAGTTATGCTCGATATCGTAAAATGAACGCTTTTTATTAATTAAACGGCATTTTCGACATAAAACCTGTTTAAACCCAAATTTTGACACCAAACTTTCTACCCACTGATGTAATATAATATTTAGGGATTTTTTGAAATTTTTATTAAATTTTAAACTGATCATAACATAGAGTTCTTGCATAGATTTGGTAATTGACGATAAAGCCATTTTCGGTAATAAAATGAGTTTTACACATCCTTTACATGTCAAACCTTTTTCTCCTAATTTTATATATTAAATAAGTTATTTTAAACAGTAAAGGCTGATCAAAATCTCAGATTTCCTTAATCAACCCGAATATCGTCAAATACCGACTTTTATGCAATTTAGGCGCATAGTATGGTTTAAAACCATATTTGGCACCTAAGGCTTGTTACCTACTGATGTTATGAATAAATTTTTATACCTTAACAGTAAGTAAAAGTTCTGAACTCAAATTTCCAAATTTGACCCTTAAGGCTTATGTGAAATGATCAAAATGGCCCTATGGTGCATAGTTTAGCCATAAATGATAAATTTCACATATATGCAATATCTTACTGATATAACCTGTAAAAATAAATATTTTTACTGATCATTTTAGACCAGAACCTCAGATTACTATTTAACCTCTTTTATAATATTTAAAATGACCAAAATACCCCTATGGGGCTTAAATTGATTTTAAATCCGTTTTGGGCATAATGGAAGATATCCTACTGATATCACAACATATTTAAGGCATATTAACTTGTGGAACATGTTCATTACTCATTTGGTTACCCGTTACGCATTTTTCGCGTTCGGTACGTTTATGTAACTAGTTTGCATAAATTAACCGAAACGGGTCAAACCTTATCATTTTCACTTCAAAATTCAGAATGTGTATAGTTTGCCCATATTATACAAGTCTCCATACTTGTCGGGTCTAAATCACATTCAAATCCGGTCTTCGCTTAATCTTGCGATTTCGAACCGTAAACCTTTCCTTAAAACTAACCGGTCTAAGTTACAACTTAAATAAGACCCGTTAGGAATCTAATAGGTTAATAAAACTTTCATTCCAGATTGAGAGCCCCAGTAGAGGTACTTGTGCTTGCTGATTTGAATATATGGCTGAGAATAAAATTACATTTTAGCTCAGGTAAATACTTTTAACTTATTTTCCCTATACGGGCTTGGGATACGGTATTATAATAATACCGCTTGGTCGGGTATTGAATATTTAATCGATTAGTGGTTAAATTATTGAGGTAACCCGTTTTAATCTGTCTAGTTTGAAACAAATCCTATGAGGGTTAATGACAATGTCCCGGATATCCTTGGCATCATTTATTAAGAAATGACCATGTCTTAAACACGGGGTGTAGGCATACACCTGACGGTTGCGTAGGAAAATCGGTATCTCACTCTCTTGTGGGCATATACTTGTGGTGTGTCTATTAACCTTGACTCGGTTTCTATATCGGTCCCTGAATGTATAACAAACATATAAATCTGTATACAAGATTATTTTTATATAATTGTCCCAAGTTATAAAAGGATATTTGTGCCTTGTGCATTTAAATCAATTTTTATAAATGTTTTTGATGTGTGCGAGTGTGTATAGTTTTTAATGTATATTTTAAGCCCTTTTTAACACTTTTAGCCAAGTTTTAAATTTATAAAACACGATATTTACTAACACTAAACACACATATGGGCAAGTGCACCCATCGTGAGCGTAGTATAGTGTTGGTAAGATACCGAGGTCGTCCAAGGACACAAGAGCTTTTAGTACCGGTTTATCCTCAACGTCTAATCAAATCAAAAATTTAGAAAAAGGTTTTTAAACAAGAAAAATAAAACTAACTAAAATGTTGAAAAATAAAAATAAAAGAGATAGACAAGATGAATCACTTGGATCCGACTCGTATTTAGTGTAACCTTTGATTATTTCCGCACTTTTGCACTTTTTAAGAGATTATCTTAGTTATTGTAGTAGGCCCCTCTTTTGAAGGTGACGTTACTCTCAACCCAGTAATTTGAGTCAGCAAGGATACAATCCTAAAGGGTCGAATTATTGAAAGATAATTAATTAAGTTATTAATGCATAATGTGGTAGGCCCTTCTTTTGAAGGTGACGTTACCCTCGGCTAAGTAGTCTGAGTCAGTAGGGATACAGCCCTAAGTAGCCGGGTTAAAGTTTTAATAGTAGTTTACATACGAGGGGACCAAGGAGTTCAGACCCCCGCCATCCAATACTAGTGGGTATTGAAGGAGGTCCTACTAAAGTTGTCCCAGGTCCTTGCAGGATCTATACACTGAACAAGGCAAGACTCTTACCAAACCGTTCCCTTAACCCCCGACCAGGTAGCCAACATATCTCCATATAGACCGTGGAGATATGAATGGTGAAAATCTTTTATTTTATATAGACAGTAAAATAATGCCAAGACACCACGGACAAACGATCAGGAAGACTCACCTTCAACATAAGAAACTAGTTATTAAAGTCATTAATACATAACCAAATAAAAAGTGCGAAAAAATTAAAAATAAAAAGTATTACACTAAACACTTGTCTTCACCAAGTGATGTAAGAGACTTAGGCAAACATGGCCTTTGATTGTCAAGAACTCTTACGATCAATCTTGGATCCCGAGACTACTCACACACTCTATGATGGATGATGGTGGTGGATGTGGGTTGTGATGGTGGTGGTGGGTGGGTGAAGTGTGAGAGAGGTGGTTTGCCAAGGGATGGTTTGCAAATGAGCCAATCACCCCTATTTATAGCCTGCACAGAAGCCCAGACACGGCCCCGATCCATTGGGCACGGCCCCGTGTCCACCCATCTTCTCTTTCTTCATTAAATGCAGTTTGTCTGCATTAGTTGACCACGCCCACGTGTCCGATGGGCACGACCCCGTGTGCAGAAGCGTATCTGTACTATCAAGATTTTCCTAGATTCTGCGAAACTTAGAGTTGACTATGGCCCCGTGTCCGCTGGGCACGCCCCCGTGGTGGGTGATAGAAGCTTCAACAACTTTGTCTTTTCTGCAGACACTTGGGCACGCCCCCGTGCTCAGGGAGCACGGGGCGTGTTCAGCCTTCTGTTCTCTTGTTTTTACTTGGGGAGATGCTGTCGAGGGGTCGGGCATGCCACGTTTATTCCTTTTCTTGTATTATTGCTGGATTTGGCTGCATTTTTGCTTCTTTTGTTCAATTAAGCTCTTTTAACCCTTAAAATACAAAAGGAAGACAAAAGCACACTTTTTCCAACATTAGTACTAAAAAGGGGTTAGTTTTATGCCACATTTGATGTAATTTATATGTTGCATTTTGCACACATCAAATACCCCCACACTTGAATCTTTTCTTGTCCTCAAGCAAAACTCTTTATTTTGTGGCTTACACACCCAAATGGAATGGGTAGAAGAGAAGGTTTTGGGCTTGTCATAGAGTGTCGGGATTCCAAGATTTTTTATTAGGTTTTATTTTTATTTTATTTACAATCCTATTCGTCATGATTTATTTAAAACATTACATAAGATAAATTGTTTATTAGGGCATAACATGCTTTTTTAAAATTCCATTTATATACAAGTTCACATACCTCACGGGGGGTCACTCAACACTCGGCCGAAGATGTATTTTGTGAAACACTCGAGAGCGGCATGGAACTTACTCCTACCATAAGCTTGCCAAGCAATCAATCCTCCTCCTTTTTAACTATATACCTTTGTAAATATCAAGAGGACTTTTGGGGTGAAGGGTTAGGCTTGGGTTAAAGGTAGGTGGTTGGGTTAGTGGTTAGTAGGAAAGGGCGAAAGGCGTAAAAAGCGTCGGTTTTCGTAAGACTTTTTATTTTCGTAACTTTTTATTTTAATGAAGCATTTCTTCATACAAAGTTCTTTTTGATAAACTTGTTTGTTTATTCTTCTTTTGGCTTCATTATCATTCTATTTTTTTTTTTTTTTGATAAGAAATGTCATATGAAAAACCGAGTTTTTTACTAAAATAAAGGGTTTGAAATAAAAAAGGGTTTTGGTGGGTAGAAGAGTGTTTGTTTTGTAGGTTAAGAAATGAAAAGGTTTAGGCTCAAACGGGTTAACTAGGGGGATTTTGGGTAGGTGGTAAAAAAAGAAAAAGAAAAATAATGGTGTAGAAATAAAAAGGGTTAGTCCTAATGCCTCCATCATTTACTTGCTCGGGTTTAAGTTGGTAAGGACCTGGAATGTATCGCCATGGCAAGTTCTAGAGTCGTAAGAACCAAGCGGCTATTCACACAAGAAACGAAAAATGAGCACTTAGTTTAAAGATGTGTATTTGTATGCTCAATAAAGGCTCAAAACTCACTTTTTGTGGGAATGGGTTTTTATGCGATTAAGTATATATAATCAAATTTTAACTAGATTTGTCATGCCGTTTCATAATTTTCTTATGTTGGTTCCTTTTATCACGACGCTATCGGTTGTAAATTTGTAAAAATATAACCTTTTTAGAACTTGTAATTCCCAAATTAAACCAAGACAGGTAAAAAAATTGAAAAGTTTTTTGAAAAAATTTCGGGGTGTTTAGCGGTTCCAATAGAGTTTTGTGTAAGGCTTGTAGTTAGGACTTGCAAAATTCAAGGTTTTAGCATCCCCCCACACTTAAATTACACATTATCCTCAATGTGTCTCAAAAATAAGTTTTTAGGTTGATTGAATGTGTAAAAAGATGTGAAAAAGCAAAGATTTATGTTACTGGGCGTCTGGACACGACCCCGTGGTGTCCGGGCACGGCCCCGTGTTCAGATCGCCAGTAACAGAAAATAAAACAAAGTAACAGAAGGCTGGACACGGAGGCGTGTTCAGTGAGCATGCCCCATGTCCAGGTACCTGAACTGGGCATCGTTCTGCAGATGGTTGAGCACGGGGCGTGTTGGATGAGCACGGCCCCGTGCTGAACTTGCTGTAATGAAGAAAAATTGTTGGGTGGCCCTGTTTTTGTGCATGTGGTGCTGGTTCAAGTTTCCCTTGGTATCCTTCACCATCCCGAGTGTGTTTTATCCATTACATCATCATCCAAACACCAAATTAATTAAAACCATCATTCATTAAAACTAGCACATTACATAAGGTCCTAGAGAATTTAAAGACAAAGCGGAAAAATAAAGACTAAAGGTCCTAAGATAGATGGGTCAATTGGTACATAAAATCATCCTAAGGAGTTCTACTTCAAGAAAAAAAATTCTGGAAATAGCTTTCCGGTATTTAAGGGCCTCGTAGAACCTTTAGACCGAGGGGCATTCCCTAGATGTTGTTAAAGCCATTCCTCTATCTCTCCTGGGAGGAAGAAGGCGGGCTCGTTTTCCTCAACATCTTGCGTATGGGGAGTGACACCAACCGGAACCCCTTGTAGTATGTTTCGAGGGGGTTCCGGGTGTATGGTGTACCATTTGGCCGGTATGATGACTTCCGGTACCACATTCCATGCCATTTGGGTGATAATTGGTACCAAAGGAGGAGAAGCGAGAATGTTCAACCTTTGGTGCAAAAGGTTGACCTCTCGAATACATCCCTCTAGTCCCACCGTCAAATGATTGATACGGTCGACCAATGCTTCTTCCACTCCTGTCATTTCATCAATAGCTTCTCTTAAAGCGTAAACGTAGTTTACAAGAGAATCTTCAACCGTTGATGACCTTCTCCCTTGTCGGTTGTTCCTGGAGTGCGATGAAGATGTTCCGCTAGTTCTGTTCGCCATTCTGAGAAAACATACCAAAAAGAGTTCAATTTTTATAGAACAGTACCTCGGACACGGCCCCGTGCTCGATGAGCACGACCCCGTGTTCAGATGTCTGCAGATTTTCGAAACAAGGAATCTTGGAGTTTTAAATTGTTTTCGTGATTTATAAAACATTTTTAAGCAGAAACAACTTAAAACATTGTTGTAGAACTTATTTTTAACAAGATTTCTTGAATAAAAATCTAACAAACATCTCAATAAAGCTTGGAATTATGGAGATTTCAAGCTCTAATGGAGGTATTAAGGAAAAATTGAAGAAGAAGGTAATGGATAAAAGTGGAAAAGACAAGATGGTTGTTGGGAACCTTCTTTAGAATATACCTAGGATGGTATGTGTGAAGATCCACCAGATCTTTGTCTTTGGAGTGGTCCAAATATGCAGGAATCTTGCTATATTTATAGAAAACGACAGCACGCTGCACACGGCCCCGTGTCGGCTGGACAGGGCCCCGTGTGCAGGCAAGATCCTGACACATTTTGTCCGTATTCTGACACGAAATCAGACGGGAATCTTTTGGTGGACACGGGGGCGTGCTGACCTGGACACGACCCCGTGTCTAGAGGCTGTTTATGAAGTTTCGTCTATTTTTAAGGAATTTATCCGGATCGGGTGGTTCCTTACTGGACGGAACAACCCCGAAGTGCCTGAGATACCTTAATTGCTCTAGACTTAGACGAGAACGCAAGAGGTTGTCGGTGAGGGTGATTCCTATGCTAAATGTAGGTGGACAAGTCTAACCCTTTCCCGGGCTGTCGTTAAAGAAGATGTATGCCGAATCGCTCAGGTCTATGTATGCACCGAACGAAGTCGATGGAGAGTCCTTCACGGCACAATCAACACATGGACGACTATCGCTCAAGTCCTCACGAGAGTTAGAAGTGGTATCGGGAACAACGAAGTTGTTTTTATTCGAATGCGATCCCAATAATTCTTCTTGGGTATCTTCTTGAGGTGAATTAATGAAATCCGTTTCAAGTTCCTTTACCCAATTAAGAATTAAATCCTCCATTTGAAATAATTCGTCAAGAAGCATTTCTCCTAGAAGATTCGATTGGGAGCATTCGAGGGAGAGATAGGGATTATTTTTACTTTCGCCCCACTTAATGCTACAGGAAAACAATGGGTCTATATAGTGGGGCTTATAATTTAGAAAATAACATTCTAATTCTTTGTGATTGCCACCACATATTTGACACCACGTACCATAAGAGGGCCGATAGTAAAAAAAATCAGTATCGCTCATGGTTGCGTCAGAAATTACCAACCGTCGTGATCTTACGGTTCTGTTTTCAGTAACTAATACTTGGGCACGGGGCGTGTTGAGTGGGCACGGCCCCGTGTTCAGCTACTGTCTGACTTAAAACAGGATTGCTAGTAACAAAGATTGGGCACGGGGACGTGTTCAGCGGGCACGGCCCGTGCTGAGCTCTGCAGAAGCTGAAAATCTAAGAAAATCCTAAAAAATAGAAAAATAAGAAAAAATGATTAGGCCGTTGATTCCTAACTTTCTTAAAATCCTTGTGTCCCCGGCAACGGCGCCAAAAACTTGATGTGTGCGAGTGTGTATAGTTTTTAATGTATATTTTAAGCCATTTTTAACACTTTTAGCAAAGTTTTAAATTTATAAAACACAATATTTACTAACACTAAGCACACATATGGGCAAGTGCACCCATCGTGAGCGTAGTATAGTGTTGGTAAGATATCGAGGTCGTCCAAGGACACAAGAGCTTTTAGTACCGGTTTATCCTCAACGTCTAATCAAATCAAAAATTTAGAAAAAGGTTTTTAAACAAGAAAAATAAAACTAACACAGATAGACAAGATGAATCACTTGGATCCGACTCGTATTTAGTGTAACCTCTGATTATTTCCGCACTTTTCCACTTTTTAAGAGATTATCTTAGTTATTGTAGTAGGCCCCTCTTTTGAAGGTGACGTTACTCTCAACCGAGTAGTTTGAGTCAGCAAGGATACAATCCTAAAGGGTTGGATTATTGAAAGATAATTAATTAAGTTATTAATGCATAATGTGGTAGGCCCCTATTTTTGAAGGTGACGTTACCCTCGGCTAAGTAGTCTGAGTCAGCAGGGATACAGCCCTAAGTAGCCGGGTTAAAGTTTTAATAGTAGTTTACATATGAGGGGACCAAGGAGTTCAGACCCCCGCCATCCAATACTAGTGGGTATTGAAGGAGGTCCTACTAAAGTTGTCCCAGGTCCTTGCAGGATCTATACACTGAACAAGGCAAGACTCTTACCAAACCGTTCCCTTAACCCCCGACCAGGTAGCCAACATATCTCCATATAGACCGTGGAGATATGAATGGTGAAAATATTTTATTTTATATAGACAGTAAAATAATGCCAAGACACCACGGACAAACGATAAGGAAGACTCACCTTCAAAATAAGAAACTAGTTATTAAAGTCATTAATACATAACCAAATAAAAAGTGTGAAAAGATTAAAAATAAAAAGTATTACACTAAACACTTGTCTTCACCAAGTGATGTAAGAGACTTAGGCAAACATGGCCTTTGATTGTCAAGAACTCTTACGATCAATCTTGGATCCCGAGACTACTCACACACTCTATGATGGATGATGGATGATGGTGGTGGATGTGGGTTGTGATGGTGGTGGTGGGTGGGTGAAGTGTGAGAGAGGTGGTTTGCCAAGGGATGGTTTGCAAATGAGCCAAGAACCCCTATTTATAGCCTGCACAGAAGCCCGGGCACGGCCCCGTGTCCACCCATCTTCTCTTTCTTCATTAAATGCAGTTTGTCTGCATTAGTTGACCACGCCCCCGTGTCCGCTGGGCACGACCCCGTGTGCAGAAGCGTATCTGTACTATCAAGATTTTCCTAGATTCTGCGAAACTTAGAGTTGACCACGGCCCCGTGTACGCTGGGCACGCCCCTGTGGTGGGTGATAGAAGCTTCTACAACTTTGTCTTTTCTGCAGACACTTGGGCACGCCCCCGTGCTCAGTGAGCACGGGGCATATTCAGCCTTTTGTTCTCTTGTTTTTACTTGAGGAGATGTTGTCGAGGGGTCGGGCATACCACGTTTATTCCTTTTCTTGTATTATTGCTGGATTTGTCTGCATTTTTGTTTTTTTTTTTTTTTGTTCAATTAAGCTCTTTTAACCCTGAAAATACAAAAGGAAGACAAAAGCACACTTTTTTTCCAACATTAGTACTAAAAAGGGTTAGTTTTATGCCACATTTGATGTAATTTATATGTTGCATTTTGCACACATCATTTTCAAAAGAGTCAGTTAATTGTATTTACCAGTGTAAACTGACATATTTTCCAAAAAGATTAAGTGACAGGTACTGTACGTAATTGGCTGGGAGCTCAGGGCGTTAATAAGGAATCTTGCAAGTTCTAAACATCTAAAGTCTGTTGAACAGTGTTTATTTTACGGTTTTAAGATCCGCCTGTGGATCCACTTTACAATTGTTGTGTAATATTTATGTTACTTTCGAATCGGTTTGTAATATTATTACTTTAGACTTCCGCTGTGCATTGAACCGTGATTATTTGACTATGATGATATCAACTACGTCACGATACTCCCCACCGGGCCCACCGGTAATACGTGGAAATATCGGGGTGTGACAGGTTAGTATCAGAGCCAACATTGAGTGAATTAAACACTAGCCTTTTGTGTTTAATCTCAATGACACAGTAGCACATTCCTTGATTTTCGAGTCTAGACATGAAATAGGAATGATCTCATCCCTGTTATATGTATACATTGTTTTTTTATATTTATGCATCTCAGGATCGTGTCCTCGAGCAAAGCTGCCATTGGTGGAAGCTCTCCAAATCCGAAGTTTAAGAATGTAAAGCTTCGTACTACAGCTCGAATAAGCGTACGACCAGTACGGAGAAAGGACCTTTTGAACCCATTAACCATATTTCAAATTCTGTACCAAAGAATTTTGAAACTTCAAATGAGAAGCCAACATCGAAGGAGTTCATACCAGATGTCCCTGAAGCTCCCGCTCCAAAGATAATACCTATGGACCCAAAGGACTCATATTTCTTACCTCCAAGTCTTGGAATCCCAAACATGGATTATACCTGTCCTGACCTTATTCATGATTTATATTATTCATTAATCATAGAATCCTTGGATTCCACTTTTGCAAAGATTCCTAATATAGAAGATTTCGACTACCTATAAAAACCTTCAGTACCCGTACCGCACTCTGGGAACCAAGGAGAAAACTTTCAGAAATAGAATGAATAAGAAACTCTTTTTGTTGCATTTCATTTCTTTATTAGTCCTTATAAGGAAATATTTATCTTTTAGTCCCTATGTGGACAAATTTCTTGTTTAAAAGTCCCGTTTAAGGCATCTATGTACTTTTTCCATTTAATGGAATGTTTTAATTTAAAGTTTCATTTGTCCTTATATGTATGAATATAACATATAAAATAAATCAAAATATCATTCCTTTTTGTAATTGATCTGCCATTGAATATTGAAAGAAAATCTTGAAGGTATAACCTAGCCTATATGTCATTTTAGACATGGCCTAGATGGTAACACTTTTTTTTAAGATTTAAATCCTTGTTAACATCTGAAAACATGTTAGCACTCCTGGCAAATGTGATTCGATCAAATCACACAAGTCATCCTTATATAGGATTCTTCTAATTCCTTTTCTCATTTAATTTAAACATCCCTTAGTGATGTAGTGCCTACGGGCCATGCATATTGTCCTTTGAGACGAAAGACAGTTGTAGCCTATGACTCACTGTCAAGAAAAGGTGATGAACTATGTTCAAGCCTAAATGCCTCGATCCTATAAGATCATGGCTCATAATTTAAAATTGTCCTTGTGACTAGGCCTTTTGTATGCCACCCTATTATCCTTAATAGTTTATAACTGGGATAAAATATAATAAAAATTTAAATAAATTAAATTAACCAATATGTGACAACTGTGCTCAGTAATCGATGAACAATACAAAACGATGTTAATTATCAATAAAACAATGTACTTTGGTATATTTATGTGTGTGTTTGTGTTCGATGATTTTACGATTCAATTCGATTTCGATTTCAAGCTCTAAATCGCTTTCTGGAAAGTTATACGCAAACTGGTGCGTAAACGCAGTCAGTTTAATGCAAAAAACACTCCGGAGTAGGGACATAGGCTTAACATACCTAAAATAACCTTTACATAACTTAGAAATAAGTTTTGGATGGTTTGGTGTGTTGAAAACAAGTCTATTCGATCGCAGGGACTATTTGTGTCAAACTGCGAAACTATACCGATTCGTATGATGTCGAATAGTCCGGAACTTGATCATAAGATAAACATACCATAAATAACCTAAACATAGCTTAGAAATAAGCTTTGAGTGGTTCGGTGTGCAAAAATATGCTTATTTGATCTTACAGGGACTAAAAGTGTCAAAAACGACGTAAGTTTGCATTTTCGCGCATATCTTACGTTCTGACCACATCTGGACATCCAAAATTTTTGTACACACTAAAATATTTTTATTTTAGTGATCGGCATGCAAAAATTCCATTCGTCGCTTAATTTGGTTCGTTTTCGCGTCCGTTTGAGTTTCGTCGTAATTTAACGAACAACGCGACCGTACGACCAAACGAGCCGACACCCGAGAGTGTTCCAAGCATATTTTGAGTCCTCTAAACTTTATTGACCTTGTAGAGCCTTGAAAATGGCTTAACGGAGGTCAAAAGGGCCTGAAATGGACTGAAAACACATGCAGGGACCTGAACTGTAATTTTTCAAACTTGTGCTGAACTAGGGAGCCCAGGCGGGCCGCGTGACCCCCTCCCCATTGTTTACGCGAGCCGTTTCAGTGTGCCCAGCGACAGAAACTCAATTTCAGCATTATGTTTGATCTTCAGGGGCTGTTATGGTAAATTCTTTGTGTGATGGGCAAGTTTAAGTGTTCTCCAAGGTCTCTAATCAGTTCCTAACAATTGTATGGCCATGATTTAATCCTTGATGGCCACACAAACACATGGAATGATCTTGTAAGTTCATGGCAACTATAAATAGCCAAGCACTTTCACTTGTTCATTGCTCATTTCCTCCTTATCTGCTCTACATCTGATTTGGAGCTCTCTCCCAAGTGTTTGGAGCTTTCTAATCTGATTATTCTTTGTAGAAAAGATAGCTAGGACCTTTTGTAAGTATTCTTTCATTATGATTCTTTATGTTTAAGCAGAAAGTCAAACAGTTTGGCCAACGGTTTGACTTTCGGTTTTGACCATCGATTGGTCAAGTCAAAGTTCAATTGAACTTTGTAACGTGATTGTAATCACAATGGTTATAATCCTTAGTGATTATACCTACTGATTACCACGTTAACTAAGCATAGTGACGAGTCAAAGTTTCGGTCAAAATGCGTTTTAGCACGCATTTTGCAACGGAACTATTTTCGGGTATCAAAACCCATTGTTTTGATACCAAATCAGTAGGTTAAACATGTCTTGACGTGTTTAACTCGTCACTATTAGTATAGTGCTTGTTTAAGGTCGTAAGTAAAGCGGTCTAAACAACCGCTTAGACTTTCGAACCCGACCCATTTGGTCGATCATTAGGATCCGATCAAGCTCAATTAGTGATCATAGTTACATAGGGAATAACCCCTGAGGTTATACCTTATGATCACATAGGATTGGTTAGTTAATTGTTAAGTAGCTTGTATGCCCATAGGAAATGACCAAAACGCCCTTTTGAAGCTTAAATCCGTATTTTACATATGTGAACATGTTTTTGACATATAATCTGATTTAGTAACATGTTTAGGTATTATTGGGCATATAAGACTTGACATAGCACATAGTTAACCATCCGAACATAGTTTCACACGAACGACGCGTTAAAGTAGCACAAGCTACCTTAATGGGTCGTAACTGGTCGAAAGCACTTAGGCTAAGTTCCGATTTAGGATGTAGGCCTTGATAAACCATATCACATGAGTTCCAACACTCATTTGGTTTACAAGACCTCATTCTATCCGATCTTCCGATTTAGGTGTCGATTTAATTACTAGTGATCTGATTACTAGGTACCACTTGAATTTCCTTGGTTTGTCTGAGCTTCGCTAAGTTCTTTAGATCAAGGATACCCTATCATTCAATGTGAGTACATAGTTCCCCTATTTTATTGTTTTCAATTGTTTTGCGGTGATTCATATGTATCAAAACGATTTTCGATATTTTAACGATGGTTTCAAAACGATTAAGATGGTTTATACTAAACTAATAACGATTTTCAATAATGTGAACGAACTTGTTGGTTGTAGTTACATAACGAATGGCATTCATTCATTTTGGCAGAACCGACCAGTATTAGGTTATGGTACCATAGGATCTGACAAATCCCGTTATCAGACTACACCCATGGTTATGTGTGGGGGTTATGTAGGTAACGACCGAATCTGATGATTGTTAACTTACCCTTTGGTGGTTTGTTAATACGATAAACGAGGTAGTCGAGTCACGAAGGTTTGAATGCTATTAACGAGGCGACCAAAAGTAGTTTCACAATTAAAACAAAGACGATTTTGGGGACGAATTAAATGATCTGGAACGACCTAAACGAAATAAACGATTTGAACGAACGATTGGTTTTGGGTAGTGATTAGATAATGGGACGGGTGTAGCATGATAGAATCATGGTAGATACGCCGCTGGTACATCTTATATATAAGTGCTTCTATCATATTACATTGCGTGTCATTATTTAGTTCACTTGGGAAACGATATCACACAACAAGGTTTTCGAAATGATATAAACCATACGAGTTTTATTAACGAGATTTAACGAGATGTTTTACGAATTGGTTTTTCTAAAACAAAATGTTTTCGAGTTAAGAATCATGGCTACGAGATTTTATAAATTATAATCATCTTGATTTGAGTTGGTTAATCATGTTGCAATATTATATACTTTTCAAAACAAGGTTTTCGAGGTATTGCAATATATGTAAATGAGCTATGATTCCGATACTCTTACAAAACCTATGTGCTCGCCAGCATTTCTTTGCTGACTTTGTTTTTACATATGTTTCAGGTGATGTTGCGTGATGATTGCTAGGAAGCAAGTTCACTTAGGATCTGGACAAGGCCTTAGTGACTTAAAAACAATTATAAACAATGTGTAGTTTGTTTGTTTTGGTTTAAAGACAATATACATTATTTGATAATTCAATAAAACGAAACTTTTAATTACCATGGTTGTTGAAACGAGGATTCTGTTACAACACTCCCCGACGTTTCCGCCACGGTTTTGTTGTTTTAACGTGGTCGGGGTGTGACAGAAGAGTTGGTATCAGAGCCAATGGTTATAGGGAATTAGGTTATTAGCATTGCTTTGACCTAGACTATAACTTTCTAGGACCATAACGTGAGTTATCTTGCGTTTAGATTTTAAAACAATACCATCACCTATCCTTAGGTGATAATCACAACGAGAAAACAATAACGAATCCGCTTCGAAAATTAATCATCTATCCTTGGATGATTGATTGTAAGGTTTTGATCCCTCTGAATTTTCAAAATCTCGTCAAAGTTTGGGTCTAAATAATGTGAACACGTGCAAACTGGAAGAGTGAATGCCTGTACCCTGAGTTTTTTGTCTAAGGCTAGAGTGTTCGTACAAATCCGTAGTATCGGACCAGTCACTCTTACCTGGGAACTCTTGGGGTGAGTGTTCACTTATAGGCGAGCATGTCTTCAGTGATACATTATTATGACCCATTTACTTTGATTAGTCACCGCGTGTCGTTTGTTTGTTCGAGGTAATGAACAAATGATCGCACTCCTTGTGTTTTGTCGATGTTTTCAATACCTCCTTCGTTTCTCCAAATATCGACCTTACTCGTTTCTCATGTTTCCTTGTTAGACAATGCCTCCTCGACGCGATGCTCAAACTTTTACCGCTGAAGAAATCGCAGCCCTTATCTCTCAGCAAATGGCTGCTGTACTTCCAGGCGTTGTGACCCAAATCCACGAGTTATACAACAACAATAATGTTCAATGTAATTTCAAGAATTTCCATTCCGCGAAGCCGCTTAAGTTTTCTGGGTCACAAGGAGCAACTGCGCTCCTGCAGTGGTTTGAGAGTATCGAGAGCACATTCAGACATGTGCAGTGTCCGAATGCGCGTAAGGTTGAGTTTGCTTCAAGCGTGTTTGAGAAGCGAGCTCTTACATGGTGGAACGAAGTGATGCGTGATAGGGGTGCCGAAGTGGCATTAGCGCAAACTTGGGATGAGCTCCGAGCTCTCATGATGAGAGAGTTATGTCCCCGTCACGAGATTCGAGCTTTGGAACGAGAGTTTGACGATCTAAAACAAGACGGGGGAGAACACCGTGCTTATACGGATCGATTTGACGAGCTTAGTTTGTTGTGTCCCACTATGGTTACCCCACTGGAGAAAGCAATCGAGAGATATATCGATGGTTTACCCGATTCTATTCAGGATATTGTGACCGGTGTTAATCCTACTACCGTTCGTCACGCGATTGAGTTGTCGGCTACCCTGACTGAGTCCCAAGTCAGGAAGGGTAAACTCACCCGCAAGGGTGATAAAAAGAAGTCGACCGATTCTGACAAAGAAAAGGGTAAGGGTAAGAAGCAGGGTGAGTCTTCTAAAAGGTCAAGGAAGCGCAAGGCTTCCCAGAACTTTGCTGTTACAGCACAGGCTGCTCAGAACCCACCGACTCAACCTCCTACAAAGAAAGCATATGCTAGTACTGCACCACACTGTACACGATGTAATGGTCACCATGTTGCCTAACAGGCCTGTAAACAGTGTGCTACGTGTGGTAGACTTGGGCGTTTGGCCAACATTTGTCATTTTGGTCAAAATCAAGCTGCTCAGGCTCCAGCTCAAGCTCAAGGGAATGCTGCGAGATTCCCACCTGGTTCGTGTTTTAATTGCGGAGAAATGGGTCATTTCCGCAACAATTGCCCGAGATTGGTAAACGCGAATGCGAATGCAAATCCGAATGGTAACGCGATCGCGAATGTGAATCCCGCTCGTGGACGAGCTTTCAATCTGAATGCGAATGAGGCGAGGGCAGACAACGAGGTTGTTAACGGTACGTTCCTTGTTAACAATCAACTTGCATCTGTTCTTTTCGATTCTGGTGCCGATAGGAGTTTTGTTTTGTTATCCTTTGAGCCTTTACTTGCGATACCTAGAACTAAACTAAGGAAACCCTTATCTGTCGAAGTTGCTACTGGTAAACCTCTTGTTCTCGATTCTGTTGTTCATGGTTGTCAATTGAACCTCGATAACCATCTTTTTCCCATTGACCTCGTACCAATGCAACTTGGGAGTTTCGACATTATCGTGGGGATGGATTGGTTAACCAAACACCATGCTGAGGTGGTTTGTTTTGATAAGATCATTCGTATTCCTCTTTCGTCTGGTGATGTCCTAGAGGTTCGTGGCGAGAAACCATCTGGTGGTTTGAAACTCATGTCGTGCACGAAAGCCCAAAGTTATCTACGAAAGGGACATGTTGCCTTTCTGGCACATGTCACCGAGGAGAAAGGCAAGAACAAGAGTATTCAGGATATTCCGATTGTTCGGGATTATCCAGAGGTGTTTCCTGATGAACTGCCTGGTTTGCCTCCAGTTCGTCAAGTCGAGTTTCATATTGATCTTGTACCCAATGCTAACCCGATTGCGAAAGCACCTTATCGCCTTGCACCGTTTGAGATGCAAGAATTATCGAAACAGCTTCAAGAGTTATCTGATAAAGGATTCATCCGTCCGAGTTATTCACCTTGGGGCGCTCCTGTCATCTTTGTGAAAAAGAAAGATGGATCTTTTCGAAGGTGTATCGATTATCGTGAGCTTAACAAGCTTACCATCAAGAATCGATATCCCCTACCCCGAATCGATGATCTCTTTAATCAGCTGGAAGGTGCTACCTGTTTTTCCAAGATCGATCTGCGTTCTGGGTATCATCAACTTCGTGTATTTGAAGAAGATATTCCCAAAACTGCATTCCGCACGAGATATGGGCATTACGAGTTCACTGTCATGCCTTTTGGTTTGACGAATGCCCCAGCTATTTTCATGGACTTAATGAATAGGGTCTGTAAACCTTATTTGGACAAGTACATCATTGTGTTCATCGACGATATTCTCATTTATTCGAAGTCTCGAGCCGATCACGAGCGACACCTTCGTTTGACACTGGAACTCCTGAAGAAGGAACAACTTTTTGCTAAATTCTCCAAGTGTGAATTTTGGCTTAAAGAAGTTCAATTCTTGGGTCATATTGTCAACGAGCAGGGTATTCATGTGGATCCTTGCAAAATTGCAGCAATTAAGGATTGGAACACACCGACGACGCCTACCGAGATTCGTTCTTTCCTTGGTCTCGCTGGATATTATCGTCGTTTCATTTCGAACTTCTCAAAGATTGCGGTTCCACTCACTGCTTTGACTCAAAAGAATAAGCCTTTTGAGTGGGGACCCAAACAAGAGGAAGCGTTCCAAACGCTGAAACAGAAGCTATGTAATGCTCCTGTTCTATCTCTGCCCGAGGGAAACGATGATTTCATTGTCTACCGTGATGCGTCCAACTTAGGCCTTGGTTGTGTTCTTATGCAACGAGGTAAAGTTATAGCATATGCATCTAGACAATTGAAAGTTCACGAGAAGAACTACACGACACACGACCTTGAGTTGGGAGCTGTGGTTTTCGCTCTCAAAATCTGGAGACACTACCTCTATGGTACGAAGTGTGTGGTTTTCACAGACCACAAAAGTCTTCAGCATATTCTTAATCAGAAAGAGCTCAACATGAGGCAACGACGTTGGGTTGAACTCCTAAATGACTACGATTGCGAGATTCGTTACCATCCTGGTAAGGCGAATGTCGTGGCCGATGCGCTTAGTCGAAAGGAGCGAGTCAAGCTTCATTCTGTTCGAACTCTATCTGATCTCCAAACTCGTGTTCTTCAAGCTCAGCAATCTTGTGTTTCACAAGATTTGATAGGTAAGGAATTACCACATCAGCTTGAGCTTAAGCTCGAAGCGAAGGACGATGGTTTACTCTATTTCATGGATCGTTTGTGGATTCCGAAACAAGACGATCTTCGCACTTTAGTGATGGACGAATCTCATAAGTCCCGATATTCTATCCATCCTGGTGCTGATAAAATGTACAAGGATCTTCGTACTAAGTTTTGGTGGCCTGGTATGAAGAAAGATGTTGCCCTGTATGTATCGAAATGCCTAACTTGTCTTAAAGTCAAGGCAGAACATCAACGACCATCTGGTTTGCTTGTACAACCAGAGATACCGGTTTGGAAGTGGGAGAACATTGATATGGATCTCATCACTAAATTACCGCGTACATCTAAAGGTCATGATGCTATTTGGGTTGTTATCGATCGATTAACGAAGTCAGCTCATTTTATTCCGATTCGCGAGGATCTATCTGCGGATAAACTTGCAAAGATTTATGTTGATGAGATTATATCTCGACATGGTGTTCCTTTGGACATCATATCCGATCGTGATGCTCGATTTTCATCTCATTTCTGGAAGACCATGCAATCTGCTATGGGAACCCAACTAAATCTAAGCACTGCTTATCATCCCCAAACAGATGGACAATCTGAGGGGACGATTCAAACTTTGGAAGATATGCTTAGAGCATGTGTGATTGACTTTGGTGGTAATTGGGATTCTCATTTGCCATTGATCGAGTTCTCTTACAACAATAGTTATCATGCTAGCATTAAAATGGCACCATTCGAAGCTCTCTACGGTCGAAAATGTCGTTCACCTGTTTGTTGGAACGAGACCGGTGAAGCTCAGCTTACTGGACCGGAACTTGTTCTGGAAACAACAGACAAAATCAAGAAAATTCGCGATAATCTTGTGACAGCTAGATGCCGTCAAAAGAGTTATGCGGATTTAGGACGCAAGCCCATAGAATTTTAAGTCGGAGACCATGTCCTGCTCAAGGTGTCACCTTGGAAGGGAGTGGTGAGATTTGGACGGATAGGAAAACTTGCACCACGATATGTTGGACCATTTAAGATTGTGGAAAGAATTGGAAAGGTTGCCTATCGACTAGAGCTACCTCCAGAGCTTGGAAATATTCATCCGACTTTTCACGTGTCCAATTTGCGAAAGTGTATAGCTGACGCTGATCTTCACATTCCACTCGACGAAATCCAAATCGATGAAACGATGCACTTTGTCGAGAAACCTGTGGAGATAGTGGACCGTACTTACAAACAGTTGAAGAACAAACGAATTTATTTGGTCAAGGTTCGCTGGGAATCCAAACATGGCCCAGAATTTACTTGGGAACGTCAGGACCAAATGAAGGTGAAATATCCACAATTGTTATCACAAGTTTCCTCTAGTTAAAATTTCGGGACGAAATTTCCTAAAGTAGGGGAGACTGTGACAACTGTGCTCTGTAATCGATGAACAATGCAAAACGATGTTAATTATCAATAAAACAATGTACTTTGGTATATTTATGTGTGTGTTTGTGTTCGATGATTTTACGATTCAATTCGATTTCGATTTCAAGCTCTAAATCGCTTTCTGGAAAGTTATACGCAAACTGGTGCGTAAACGCAGTCAGTTTAACGCGAAAAACACTCCGGAATAGGGACATAGGCTTAACATACCTAAAATAACCTTTACATAACTTAGAAATAAGTTTTGGATGGTTTGGTGTGTTGAAAACAAGTCTATTCGATCGCAGGGACTATTTGTGTCAAACTGCGAAACTATACCGATTCGTATGATGTCGAACAGTCCGGAACTTGATCATAAGCTAAACATACCATAAATAACCTAAACATAGCTTAGAAATAAGCTTTGAGTGGTTCGGTGTGCAAAAATATGCTTATTTGATCTTACAGGGACTAAAAGTGCCAAAAACGACGTAAGTTTGCATTTTCGCGCATATCTTACGTTCTGACCACATCTGGACATCCAAAATTTTTGTACACACTAAAATATTTTTATTTTAGTGATCGGCATGCAAAAATTCCATTCGTCGCTTAATTTGGTTCGTTTTCGCGTCCGTTTGAGTTTCGTCGTAATTTAACGAACAACGCGACCGTACGACCAAACGAGCCGACACCCGAGAGTGTTCCAAGCATATTTTGATTCCTCTAAACTTTATTGACCTTGTAGAGCCTTGAAAATGGCTTAACGGAGGTCAAAAGGGCCTGAAATGGACTGAAAACACATGCAGGGACCTGAACTGTAATTTTTCAAACTTGTGCTGAACTAGGGAGCCCAGGCGGGACGCGTGACCCCCTCCCCATTGTTTACGCGGGCCGTGTCAGTGTGCCCAGTGACAGAAACTCAATTTCAGCATTCTGTTTGATCTTCAGGGGCTGTTATGGTAAATTCTTTGTGTGATGGGCAAGTTTAAGTGTTCTCCAAGGTCTCTAATCAGTTCCTAACAATTGTATGGCCATGATTTAATCCTTGATGGCCACACAAACACATGGAATGATCTTGTAAGTTCATGGCAACTATAAATAGCCAAGCACTTTCACTTGTTCATTGCTCATTTCCTCCTTATCTGCTCTACATCTGATTTGGAGCTCTCTCCCAAGTGTTTGGAGCTTTCTAATCTGATTATTCTTTGTAGAAAAGATAGCTAGGACCTTTTGTAAGTATTCTTTCATTATGATTCTTTATGTTTAAGCAGAAAGTCAAACAGTTTGGCCAACGGTTTGACTTTCGGTTTTGACCATCGATTGGTCAAGTCAAAATGATCCTTAGTGATTATACCTACTGATTACCACGTTAACTAAGCATAGTGACGAGTCAAAGTTTCGGTCAAAATGCGTTTTAGCACGCATTTTGCAATGGAACTATTTTCGGGTATCAAAACCCATTGTTTTGATACCAAATCAGTAGGTTAAACATGTCTTGACGTGTTTAACTCGTCACTATTAGTATAGTGCTTGTTTAAGGTCGTAAGTAAAGCGGTCTAAACAACCGCTTAGACTTTCGAACCCGACCCGTTTGATCGATCATTAGGATCCGATCAAGCTCAATTAGTGATCATAGTTACATAGGGAATAACCCCTGAGGTTATACCTTATGATCACATAGGATTGGTTAGTTAATTGTTAAGTAGTTTGTATGCCCATAGGAAATGACCAAAACGCCCTTTTGAAGCTTAAATCCGTATTTTACATGTGTGAACATGTTTTTGACATATAATCTGATTTAGTAACATGTTTAGGTATTATTGGGCATATAAGACTTGACATAGCACATAGTTAACCATCCGAACATAGTTTCACACGAACGACGCGTTAAAGTAGCACAAGCTACCTTAATGGGTCGTAACGGGTCGAAAGCACTTAGGCTAAGTTCCGATTTAGGATGTAGGCCTTGATAAACCATATCACATGAGTTCCAACACTCATTTGGTTTACAAGACCTCATTCTATCCGATCTTCCGATTTAGGTGTCGATTTAATTACTAGTGATCCGATTACTAGGTACCACTTGAATTTCCTTGGTTTGTCTGAGCTTCGCTAAGTTCTTTAGATCAAGGATACCCTATCATTCAATGTGAGTACATAGTTCCCCTATTTTATTGTTTTCAATTGTTTTGGGGTGATTCATATGTATCAAAACGATTTTCGATATTTTAACGATGGTTTCAAAACGATTAAGATGGTTTATACTAAACTAATAACGATTTTCAATAATGTGAACGAACTTGTTGGTTGTAGTTACATAACGAATGACATTCATTAATTTTGGCCGAACCGACCAGTATTAGGTTATGGTACCATAGGATCTGACAAATCCCGTTATCAGACTACACCCATGGTTATGTGTGGGGGTTATGTAGGTAACGACCGAATCTGATGATTGTTAACTTACCCTTTGGTGGTTTGTTAATACGATAAACGAGGTAGTCGAGTCACGAAGGTTTAAATGTTATTAACGAGGCGACCAAAAGTAGTTTCACAATTAAAACAAAGACGATTTTGGGGACGAATTAAACGATCTGGAACGACCTAAATGAAATAAACGATTTGAACGAACGATTGGTTTTGGGTAGTGATTAGATAATGGGACGGGTGTAGCATGATAGAATCATGGTAGATACGCCGCTGGTACATCTTATATATAAGTGCTTCTATCATATTACATTGCGTGTCATTATTTAGTTCACTTGGGAAACGATTTGAAACGATATCACACAACAAGGTTTTCGAAATGATATAAACCATACGAGTTTTATTAACGAGATTTAACGAGATGTTTTACGAATTGGTTTTTCTAAAACAAAATGTTTTCGAGTTAAGAATCATGGCTACGAGATTTTATAAATTATAACCATCTTGATTTGAGTTGGTTAATCATGTTGCAATATTATATACTTTTCAAAACAAGGTTTTCGAGGTATTGCAATATATATAAACGAGCTATGATTCCGATACTCTTACAAAACCTATGTGCTCGCCAGCATTTCTTTGCTGACTTTGTTTTTACATATGTTTCAGGTGATGTTGCGTGATGATTGCTAGGAAGCAAGTTCACTTAGGATCTGGACAAGGCCTTAGTGACTTAAAAACAATTATAAACAATGTGTAGTTTGTTTGTTTTGGTTTAAAGACAATATACATTATTTGATAATTCAATAAAACGAAACTTTTAATTACCATGGTTGTTGAAACGATGATTCTGTTACAACACTCCCCGACGTTTCCGCCACGGTTTTGTTGTTTTAACGTGGTCGGGGTGTGACACAATATGGCTTAAAATTTCCATGGTTAATGAATTGCCATAAATGACAATTCCATAATAGACTTCTGAATAAATCATTATCAATATTTATGTAGCAATCAAGCTACATGGCTGGATCAGATGAGGTTAACAGCCACCCGAGGGAGAATAATAATACTACCAGAGTTAATATAGCTGGTGCAGAACTGCAGGCATTAATAGATAATGCCGTTACTCGAGCTCTTGACAGACAGTATAATGAATCAAGTGGAACTCGCGCCAGAACTCAGTCTGTACCATATTCAAAACCACCCTCCAAGACTCATACAGCTCACAAGAGCGATTCTCATCATTCATCAAATCAGAGGAGTATTCCGTCTAGACAGGTTGAGCTTAATCAAGAGCCACGTGTTAAAACCTGTTCATATAAATATTTTGTCTCCTGCAAGCCAAGAGACTTCACAGGAGAAAAGGGAGCCATCGATTGCATGACATGGCTCGATGAGATGGACACCGTTGTTGACATTAGTGGTTGTGCGGAACAAGATATTATGAAGTTTGTTTCACAATCGTTTAAAGGAGAAGCTCTGGCTTGGTGGAGGTCACTAATCCAAGCTACAAGGAAGATCCTGTTGTACAACTTGACTTGGGATCAGTTTGTTGCTCTTATCAAAGAAAATTTATGTCCTCAACATGAAGTTGAGAAAATTGAGACTGGTTTCTTGACATTGGTCATGAAGAACTTAGATTGTCAGGCATATCTTACAAGTTTCAATACCATGTCTCGATTGGTTCCTTACTTGATCACACCGGAACCGAAGCGTATAGCTCGTTTTATTGGGGGTCTAGCCCCAGAAATCAAGGCAAGTGTGAAGGCATCGAGACCTACCACGTTCAGGTCAGTGGCAGATCTGTCACTATATCTCACACTTGATGTGGTCAGAAACAATGTTGCCAAAGCTTCTGTTGATGGAAAGCGGAAACGGGAGGATGAAAATTCTCATCGCTTCGATAAGAAGAAAAGGGGGAACTCTGATCATAAGAAGAGTTCCGGGTTTAAGAAGGACAACCAGCCGTCGGGTGAAAAGACCAGGTGCAAAACCTGTAGGAAATACCACATCGGGAAATGCAGATTTGAATCTCAGCCTCTGCCTTGTGGGATCTGCAAGTCTAAGGAACATAAAACCTTGGATTGCAAGAAGTTGAAAGATGCAACCTGTTATGGTTGCAACGACAAGGGGCATATCAAGACTAACTGCCCTAAGAATCAGAAGAAGCCTGAAGAGGCTAAGAAGACCAATGCTCGGGTCTTTCAAATGAATGCTCAGGAAGCCATTCAGAATGACAATGTGATAACAGGTACATTCCTTATCAAAGACGTTTATGATATTATTTGATTCTGGTGCAGACAAGTCTATTGTAGACAATAAATGTTGTTAATTATTGAATCTGCCTGTTAGAACTCTAGACATAAAACATGAGGTAGAATTGGCCGATGATACTTTAGAGACTGCTTCAACAATTTTGGATGGATGCTTTATATCCATTAGGAATCACTCTTTTCCAATATCCTTATGGCAAGCTTTCAAGCTGTCCAAAATCATCAATATGATCAAGACAGATGCGACATTTTGATCCCCTGTTAAAAAGGTGATGGACTAGTTCCAAACCTTAAATGCCATTGATGGTCTTTTTATGGCCTAGGCTAAATATAATTGATATATATTTAAATAACATTCATTAGGAATGTTTGCACTGTATTAGCCTGTATGGTTTAATGATACCATGGTTAGTATATGTTGGACCATCAGGACGATGAATAGCTGTTGTAGTGAAACTAAGTAATTGTTTCATGTGGTGTTAGGGACCAAGTCTCGAGTATGACAAACTCGGATAAGACAACCGTTAATCGCGCCATTGATGATGCGATACATGCTAATGATGCTACAATTGTGAACCTCAGAATTAACAAAGATGTTCTCCAAGCTATGATTGACGCAGCTGTTGGAAAAGCTGTGAGAAAGGTCATGAAAAATTTCAAAGAACCCAATGCTACTTACTCTAAATCCCAATTAAAACCACACTTCCTTACTCACGAGAAGGATCTTGTTCATGCCTCGGATGCAAAGAATGAACTAAAAAGGAAAAGGGATGAAGATAACTCCCAGACTTCTAAGAAAAAGGGTAAGCTTGAGTTCAATAAGAACAAACAAAAGTCAAACAAGAAACCTGTATGCAAGACCTGCAAGAAGCGCCATCTAGGGAAGTGCAGATTCGAATCAAAATCCCAATCGCAGCCCAGAGCTTGTGGGATCTGCAAATCAAGTGAGCATAAAACGTTGGATTGTAAGGACATAAAGGATGCAGTCTGCTTCGTTTGTAACGAGAAAGGCCACGTCAAGACTACGTGCCCTAAATCTGTCAAGGGAGGTACGGCTAAGGATAGAAAGCCTAAGAGTGAAAGCGCTTAAACTCTCATAATGGATGCCAGAGGTAGTTCATATCAATAATCAGGTACATTCCTTATCATTTATCAGTAATATAAATGCTAATAGTTCTGTTTCAATTCGGGTACCAATAAATCCTTCATAAATTGTAAGCATAGCAAACTTTTAAAATCTTCCATAAGGACCCCAGATATCAAGTGTAAGGTAAAACTTACAGACGAAAATCATAGGAACCATTTCTTCTGTTCCTGTCAGAAATCTTCATTCATAAAATTCTAGAGTACTCTCACTCCAGATGGAGTACATCAGTATATGTTAGTTTGACATCTCCTTGATTTCTATCAATTGCGAATACCAGACTTCATGATGAAAGTGCCATATGAGGATTGGTGTATCTTAATATGTTCCATAGATTGCTTCCATGCCTGATCAGTATGGAGGTTTAATGCATGGAACCACTGAGATATCTCAATGGTCATATTGTACTAAAGTCAGCTAATGGTATTCAAAGAAGATATCCAGAACAGTAATGTCCAAGTATGTGTCACTGATTCAGGTATCCATGGATTCGTAAAGAAAATGTGTCATTTGTCTGACACAGGCAAGGATAGTAGAACCAGGACATGAGATTCGAAAAATCTCTGTAATCTCCTTCTGTCTTGATTATCTTCTCCAAAGACTACCCTGTTCACCTCCTGAAAGGCAAGTAGAGTTAAGATATTCATCCCACATAGGGCTGCATTATTGTGAAATCTCCATGACGATTAGTACCATCATTATTGGAAGAATCGAAACTCTAATTAAGTGAGTTTTAAGATAAAGGTTCATAAAGCCTAATTCGTAATTCTGAGAGCTCCGATATTATTAATTAAGAAAGACGGTTCATTATGCTTATGCATTGATTACCGTAACCCTACTTAGGCAACTGATGTGGAGTAAAATACACATATTTGTCCCGTGTAGATTGTATAATTTTTGTATAGTTTTTATTTGTTTTTATTTAGTTTTAGTATTATATTATATTCTTTTGTGTTTTGCCAGGTCCTGGTGCAAATGGAGCAAAAACGAGTGATATGAAAATAACCAGCCAGTCGGGCAGAGTGGGGTGTCAGTGACCGAAGGAAATTCGCCGCTATTTTCCTTGATTGGGCCGATCCCACTTATCTCTATATATTATAAGAAGAGAAAGGCAACAGGCATATATTTTTGGGGATCCCTTTATTATGAACAAAAGATATATTGGAGTGGACAATTATTATTCCATAAAATCTTGGGGGACGAAACATCATAAGCATATATAATTCTGGACGCATACAAGGAATTAAAATCATCAGACTTGGGCCGTGAGAAGTAGACAAGCAGCGAGTTGTGTTAAATTAGTGGGGTCTTGGTTTCTTTATAATCATTTATTATACATTGTGATAATTTATTATTAAACCCTAATGACCTAACATACTTGGACGTGTACTTCATTCAAAAGAGACATATTCTTTGGAAAAGAATTAAAAAGAAAGGTGGCAATTCTTCTATTCTTCTATATATTAAAAATTCTTTCTATATATTAAAAATAGAATGAAAGGAACAGTAACCAAGGGCATATTAGGGATTTACCACCCTATTTTCTTTTGCACTATAACAGAGAATAGGGTTTCCAGGGAGGAGTAAGAGAGAGAGACTATTTTCTTTTGCACTATAACAGAGAATAGGGTTTCCAGGGAGGAGTAAGAGAGAGAGAGAGAGAGAGAGAGAGAGAGAGCTTGGAGGAGAGAGCAGAGGCCGTCGTCTCCCCCGCTGCCCCCCTCTTGGCGATGGTGAAGGTCGGCTGGTTTTGACACGGCAACCGGTAAAAGTTCAGGTTTCGTACCAAGGCTGTCGGTACAGACCTTCAAAGACGGCTTTCGGTACAGACATTCAAAGACGGCTGACGGTACAGGCCTTCAAACGTCGCGGAAAGAGATGATTCTAGGATTCCGACAGTAACCTTTTGTGTAGATCAAGAGGTTGCATGTGAAGATCCGGTAACCTCAGGCTTCCGGTAGCGGCGATGATTGGCGGTGGCGGTGACGTGGGAAGGTGATAACAGAGAGCAAGGTGTGTGTGTGTGGTGTTTCTGCTCTTTAGGGGTTTTTTTTTCCTGTAAGAGAGAGGAAGGGAAAAGGGAGAGAGAAGAGTGTGCGGTGTGGCTGGAGGGTCACCACCACCATCGTAGTGGTGTTGTTTTTTGGGGTTTTTATTTTTGACCTAGGGTTCCTATGGCAAGAAGAGGGATGAATACAGATGATAGCAGCAGTGATGTTAGCTTCCGGCAAAGAGCACACCGGATCGGACATTGCACGTTTCTGGTCTGCCCGATTCCAACAGACCCGGCAATGGTATCGGTGTCCATGACTTTTGGTAAGTACTTGATCACTCATTAAAAGTCTTATATTTTTTATTTACATGAAGCTTTGTATTTAATTTCGAGCATTTAATCATGTTTGTTTCTTGGCCATCAAACCACCATTTTTTTCTGGGAGCTTCTGTTGAATTTTTAATACGTATTGAGCAGAGAGAAAAACTAATACACTATGGTTAATTGAATCTATTTTTCTATATAATTTATTAATATGTTTTTGTGGTACAGCAGCACATGATTAGGTTATTATTTTTGAAGCATACAAATTATGATTGTTGATTATTATTTAGTAAGAACCCGTTTTGGCCTGAACCTATTTTGGTTAGAACCCGTTTTGATCCGAACTTAATTGATCCAATTTTAAATTGACCAATTCTGGCCCAAACCCGTTCTGAACCACGACCCGCTCATTATCATGATCATGATAGTTTTACATTAAACTATATAAACTGATTTTTTGTTAGCTTGTACATATTAAAAATTAAACTGAATGAACAGTAAGTAAATTATATTATATTTATATACATACTAAAAATTAAAGTATGATAAGAGAGACACAGAGCATAGATGGAGTGAGAAAGACCTACAGATAAAGTGCCGCCGTACCTTCGTCTTCTGCCGCCATTGACTTCCGTCGGCCACCCACGATTGGACCACTTTTTAGGAATTGAATCCTTTTCAGACAAGCAACCTTCAAAAGAGACATAGATAGACTAGGAGATTGAAACGGGAGAAAGAGAGATTTGGAAGACGGAGAGAGATCCGAACCCGGCAAGTCTCCGGTGACCAGCCCTGCGCGTCTTTGCCTCTCATCCACAAAATCCAAGTTGTAGAAAACGTCGGTTTAGTCAGGCGGTAGTTCTGGGCAGTTCAATGGTTTTCGGTGGTTCCCTCCCGTTTCCGGCAAAGATGGTAATAACCGCACCTTTTTTTTTCCTGGTGAGCTGAACTTTATTAACGACCGATCTATGCTTGACATTGAGGCGAAGATGTTTTTTTTCTATGTGTAGAGGTGATGGTGGCGGTCGAGAGTCGAGACAATCACTCTGTTTGATTGAGTTGTGCATATGGTAAATGACAAATTGATGGTTAGATTAAGGTGTATGCAGTTCAAGTTTTTTTGAGCTTTAAAAAAAATTTGCTCAACTCAACCACCATTTTTTAATAGAATGAAAGGAACAGTAACCAAGGGCATATTAGGGATTTACCACCCTATTTTCTTTTGCACTATAACAGAGAATAGGGTTTCCAGGGAGGAGTAAGAGAGAGACTATTTTCTTTTGCACTATAACAGAGAATAGGGTTTCCAGGGAGGAGTAAGAGAGAGAGAGAGAGAGAGAGAGAGAGCTTGGAGGAGAGAGCAGAGGCCGTCGTCTCCCCCGCTGCCCCCCTCTTGGCGATGGTGAAGGTCGGCTGGTTTTGACACGGCAACCGGTAAAAGTTCAGGTTTCGTACCAAGGCTGTCGGTACAGACCTTCAAAGACGGCTTTCGGTACAGACATTCAAAGACGGCTGACGGTACAGGCCTTCAAACGTCGCGGAAAGAGATGATTCTAGGATTCCGACAGTAACCTTTTGTGTAGATCAAGAGGTTGCATGTGAAGATCCGGTAACCTCAGGCTTCCGGTAGCGGCGATGATTGGCGGTGGCGGTGACGTGGGAAGGTGATAACAGAGAGCAAGGTGTGTGTGTGTGGTGTTTCTGCTCTTTAGGGGTTTTTTTTTCCTGTAAGAGAGAGGAAGGGAAAAGGGAGAGAGAAGAGTGTGCGGTGTGGCCGGAGGGTCACCACCACCATCGTAGTGGTGTTGTTTTTTGGGGTTTTTATTTTTGACCTAGGGTTCCTATGGCAAGAAGAGGGATGAATACAGATGATAGCAGCAGTGATGTTAGCTTCCGGCAAAGAGCACACCGGATCGGACATTGCACGTTTCTGGTCTGCCCGATTCCAACAGACCCGGCAATGGTATCGGTGTCCATGACTTTTGGTAAGTACTTGATCACTCATTAAAAGTCTTATATTTTTTATTTACATGAAGCTTTGTATTTAATTTCGAGCATTTAATCATGTTTGTTTCTTGGCCATCAAACCACCATTTTTTTCTGGGAGCTTCTGTTGAATTTTTAATACGTATTGAGCAGAGAGAAAAACTAATACACTATGGTTAATTGAATCTATTTTTCTATATAATTTATTAATATGTTTTTGTGGTACAGCAGCACATGATTAGGTTATTATTTTTGAAGCATACAAATTATGATTGTTGATTATTATTTAGTAAGAACCCGTTTTGGCCTGAACCTATTTTGGTTAGAACCCGTTTTGATCCGAACTTAATTGATCCAATTTTAAATTGACCAATTCTGGCCCAAACCCGTTCTGAACCACGACCCGCTCATTATCATGATCATGATAGTTTTACATTAAACTATATAAACTGATTTTTTGTTAGCTTGTACATATTAAAAATTAAACTGAATGAACAGTAAGTAAATTATATTATATTTATATACATACTAAAAATTAAAGTATGATAAGAGAGACACAGAGCATAGATGGAGTGAGAAAGACCTACAGATAAAGTGCCGCCGTACCTTCGTCTTCTGCCGCCATTGACTTCCGTCGGCCACCCACGATTGGACCACTTTTTAGGAATTGAATCCTTTTCAGACAAGCAACCTTCAAAAGAGACATAGATAGACTAGGAGATTGAAACGGGAGAAAGAGAGATTTGGAAGACGGAGAGAGATCCGAACCCGGCAAGTCTCCGGTGACCAGCCCTGCGCGTCTTTGCCTCTCATCCACAAAATCCAAGTTGTAGAAAACGTCGGTTTAGTCAGGCGGTAGTTCTGGGCAGTTCAATGGTTTTCGGTGGTTCCCTCCCGTTTCCGGCAAAGATGGTAATAACCGCACCTTTTTTTTTTCCTGGTGAGCTGAACTTTATTAACGACCGATCTATGCTTGACATTGAGGCGAAGATGTTTTTTTTCTATGTGTAGAGGTGATGGTGGCGGTCGAGAGTCGAGACAATCACTCTGTTTGATTGAGTTGTGCATATGGTAAATGACAAATTGATGGTTAGATTAAGGTGTATGCAGTTCAAGTTTTTTTGAGCTTTAAAAAAAATTTGCTCAACTCAACCTATGCATACTCTATATTAATATTGTCTTATAGCATTGCCTGCGTTTTTCTAAAGATTTGATTTGAAATTACTTCTGTATTGAATGTTCATTAAGATGTCTCAACTTAACTGATAATCCAAGGCATTTGATTGATTTACTATGAAATAGGTTTTGCTAATTTTGTATATGCTTCATTTATTTTGCAAATGATTTTGGGTGGAAATTCTGCAGTTACTAGGAATCAGGTAAATATCAAATAATGGTTATTTAATTTATCCCATTTTATTTAAAGTTTTTGCCCAATCTATGTAGACCGACACCTATTTCACAGCAGTCAACGGTGACATATGACTGCCAGAGAAGAGCGGCAAACCGGGCAACAACGACCTGATCGTGTGCAGTTTTGGGAACGATTACAAGGCTGAATCGTGACATACGAAGCAACAGCGAATCAGATTTCTTGACAAAGGTGTATGTGGTTTTTGGTGCTGAAAAGGTGCCTAAACAACCATGATAGCGAACAGTAATGGCTGCCAGAACAGGTCATAAACGGGACGCCATGCTCCAGTGGTTTGGGTTCAGTCTCGAAGCCGAATAATGGAGTACAAACCGTGAATCCGTAAGGTATTCTTTAGGTACGTTAACTGTGAATACTATACCCCATTTTATTTCTTTTAATGGTTTTGGGCTGATATAATTTGTAATAGGAAATAAAAGGAACCTAATGAGTATTAAGATATTTAGTGATGATCATTTTCAAATGGGTTGATGGGGTGCGAAATAATTTTGTGAGCGTGCCATTTGATAAACTAACTAATTTTTTTAATTGTTTTACTTAATCAACAAATTAGTATCTTTGTTAAGTTTACAGAAAATACATATAGATATTGTTTTAACTAAGATACATGAGATGGTTATGTAGTTATATAATTTCTTTCACACTCACTATATATAACTGTATACAAGTATTTATGTGGTTTTCTACTTAAAAATACTTAAAAATGTTATGTGTTGCAAATAAAAAAATATTATTGCATGGGTTTTGTTTGTGTTTGCAGGGATTTGTTGACTCAACTGCCGCTTGGGTCAAGTACGTCAACTACGCGAATCCTCAAGATGGTTAGTTCTGTTTGAAAAGTTGGATACGGTTGATATTGTAACTCTTCGTTATGTCAATATTCGAGGTAGTGTTGACGCTTGGTGGCTGATCTAGATGGAAATAATATTGCGTATAAGATGACTTTAAAAAATTGTTTTTTTACCAAAATAAATATTATTGTACTCGTTACAAGTATGCTCGATGAACGAACAAATTTATCCTTTAGGGATCAGTGGATGAATCAGAGCGAGCATGGTATTGGGGTTTATATGCGGGGCTATAGCCAATTAATTTCATTCAGCGTGCTCAGTCGCATCACGGCTGATAAAGAAAAGGGTATACCTTCGTTTTGTAAAGATAGAATGAAAATGCAGGTCATGTCAAAATACTTAAAAGACATGACTTTTTATTTATATATTTATAAATATAAATTTATACCCAAAAACAAGTATATTGATTGTAGTTTTTTTAACTGCAAAATAGAGTTTTGGTAGTGAAGAGTGGGATGTTGGTTTTGCCATTCAAGCTCTATTGGCTACTGATCTTACTAGAGAACTCAGGTCTGCTTTGATGAAAGGACATAATTTATTAAAGCTTCACAGGTCTTTAAAACTCTGATGCATTATTTGATGAAAAGACATGAAGCATTGATAAGAATACGTTTTGTAAATGTTTCACAAATACAATTAGTTCAACTTCCTTGATGTTCATTGCTTGCTCCCCTTCATCTTATATGCATGTTGTCAATTGCATACTTGATAGACAAAGAATATACATGCATGTATAGGTTGCCTAGCAAGGAAAGGACGAAGTGTATTGTTACCGTCTTCCTATTGTATTCAGTTATTAGTTTATGTGTTTTTAAGACTGTTTTTATTTGAGATTCTAACCTTAATGTCATTTCAGCATCCCTCTCGGAAGACAAGGCATTTGAACCCCAATGGGAGTGTTGAATCCCATCTTCACAGTAATTTTATGTAACATGTTTTGCAAATTCGGGTTTAGGGAATGTTTAGGAATGGGGATTATGTATCATTGAATCTGAAAAGATTTTCAAAAGTTAATCATTGGTTTATGAAGATGGTCTATATTGTAATATAAATTTGGTTATTCAGATCGATAAGGAAACCCCACCATTGGATTGGGAGGTTTGCTTGAAGATAGCATTAGGTGTAGCCCGTTGGGCGTAGGCTACGTTACCTTACCATCAAAGTATATTCAACGATTTGGTTTAAGGTGCGCTTAGTGCGCCGCAACGCGCGCTTGGTATAATCCTAGTTAATTGAAAAAAGAATCTGCCATATTTCGAAGAGGGGCCAGGCCCACTTGGGGTTTTGTGATACACAGTTGGGCTTCAAAACTAGAAATAATTGGCGGCTATTATTATTATGTGAAGGATCCTGTTCAACTAGGAATGGCAATGGGCCGGGTATTAGTAATCCCAAGCCCGTACCCGGTTGTAATTCTTCGGCCCGTACCCGGCCCGTTACCCGTCGGGTATTTACCCATCGGGTATACCCGCGGGTAACGGGTATACCCATTAATTTGTTAAAAATATCATTGAAATTCTCATGTGCATTTTTTACTCTAATGTTTAAATAATTTACTCCTTTAATAACTACAACAAAGGAAAATATGACCAATAACATACAAACATATCATATTCAAATGCATATTTGAAACATATATCTGCATAATTAACTAAGTAATGTACTGCTACTTTGGAGCACATAATGTCAGTTTATACAATTTGCATTTAATTGAACACCAAACATGAAAAATAGTAGCATTAGTCAGAACCCAAGTAAATTCCAAAACTAACACACATTTTTAATCTGCATAGAAACAACATAACTAAATATAAAATCTTGTGTCTGTATGTTAAAGTCTTGAAGACAAACAACAAAGCAAAATAATATGAATAAGTGTATGTACTAAAGTTTATATAATTGGAAAATTAAATTTAAAATAATATGCTTTACGGGTATTATTCGGGTAAACGGGCCGGGTATCGGGCGGGTATCGCTAAATCCCATACCCGTACCCGAATATTTTTATATTTTTAATCCCATACCCGGCCCATACCCGTCGGGCTTCGGGTATACCCGGCCCGTATGTTTCGGGTATCGGGTATACCCGTCGGGCTTGGGCTTTTTTGCCATCCCTATGTTCAACCTAATATATATTGGAGCCGCACATCAGAGGGACGATGATATACCATATCACTTACGAATTTGGAGTTTGAAGGCACCATTAGAGGCTGTTTGAAGATCAGAGGAGTGTTCGGAAGTCAAGAATCATTCGGGTACACTTTGGAAGCGTTCGGGAGTGAAGACTACGGGTTTTACTATCCTAAACTTTCGTTTTCGTTCGTTTTTATTTGTAACACGATGAATTCAGATTATATTATGTTTATGATTGATATCTTGACTATGATATTCAGCTAAAACTCTTTAACTACCTAGGTGTGACAATGGTTTAAATAAAGTTTGGATTTTTATTCGGTTTTTAAGTGGTTTATGGATTTTCTTGTATTGTAACGGCTATGGAATTTTAACTTGGTGTATATGCATGCTTGATATTTGTTTGATCGCTGTTTATTGCTTTGTATAATCCCTGGTGACGGTCTTTATCACATAATAGGGTTGTGCTAGGGTTCTTGATTTAGGTGAGTGTATATATCACGTAATAGATCATTAATCCTTTAGGGTGAAAACGCGTAAGTAACCTTAGAAGTAATATTCGGTAATTTAATAAAATCAAGTGTTATACTAATCTTGTCGCTGTGAGGCTCGAGGTTATTAATAGGTCTCGGTTTGGTTTATAGCTAGGTCTAAGAAATCGGTCTAGTCCTTAAACATTCTCTTGTCTATTAAACCAAGATTAAAACCCATAGTTGCCTTAGTCTTTCGCGCTGTAAGGTAGATCGTCTTATTTAGGCACTTTCAAGAAGTTAGAGGACTGTGAGGAAATCTAAAAATCGGTAAGCGTAACAGCCTAGGTAGTGCCACAAGAATCGCCTTGAGAAGGATCGAGGGGCTTAGTTGGTATCTTAATAAGTTTAGCATTTAAAGATCCCGGTTCCATACGACAAAACTATCGAATAGAAATCCATTCTGAGTTTAGCCTGCGTCTAGCCTTGGTAGTCTCCATTGCCACTGGTTCTAGTCTTCGTCCAAGTTCGTGTCTAGTTATTTAGCATTATTTTAATAATTTATTTAGGATTTTTAGAAACCCCCCCAATCAATAAACAATTAGTTAAGTCGTGTCAGTTTTAGTCTAAATAGAGTCCTAGCGTAATCATTAGAGTCTCGTGGGTTCGATACTCGGACTTACTTTAGCTATACTACATTGATCGGTACACTTGCCGGCTGTGTGGTTTTAGTTTTAGATCGAGTCTAGATTTATAAATTTAAAGCTTAGAGTGTCTAGATTAGGGTTAATTTTAGTTGTTTTATTTAAACCACTTTTAGCACATCAGCAACAATTAAGAATCGCCATCAGCTGCTCAGGATCGTCGATTTGTTCGACTAACTGTAAGGATTAGCTATTCCTTAAGATTGGTTTAAGCAGTAGTTGGGATAACCATCTCACCTTAAATAAACTTTCCTATAATAGTTGCTATATAAGTATCAAGGCTGCTCCTTTGGAGACCTTGTATTGATGGAATGTCGAACATCCATTTGATGGACAGAATAGCGGTAAATCCAATTATCAGGATCTGAAAGTCACCCTGGAGATGACGTATAAGACCATATAAATTATGATCATCTGGAAACGACCAGTAATCAGCGGAAAATCAATAATTGATGAAAGTCGCAAACCTCTTAAGTTCTTGATAAGTGTAACAACCTCGTTGCTAATTAACGGTTTTACATGTAAATACCACTATTAGTTGTGTAGTTAAGACTACACATACTATAAAAATACGGGTTTATTAAAACTTTGACAAATCATAAGTTATTCAACATAACATAATCGAATTCGTCGTTTAAAATCTACGACGAGGCAATGTGCGGAAGCATGAATCTTTATCGTGTTCGGTTCTTCGTTGAGCTTGATCGTCTTCCGGCATCCAAAAGTACCTACATTTCATAAACATGAAATGCTTTAGTCATACAGGGTTTAAAACGTGTCTAAACGAATCCGGGAAGCGAAACTAATTAAAATATATTTTATTACAGGGTCCACCGTAAATTACGGTGGGTACCGTAATTTACGGTAGCCCCTGAAAGTTAAATCTTCCACCGTAACTCAGTAGGCAACCACCGTAACTATATCAGCCCCACGTAACTTACAGTGGGCACCGTAAGTTACGGTGTCCCTGTATCAGCCTTTTCCATTTTTGCCATTTATGACACGAAAACTTTCGTATCTTTCGATCTGCTTGTCCGTTTGACCTACCGTTTCTTCCTACGTGATTGTAATTTGATTCTCCACCTTATGGAGTTAAAATCCAACATTCGGTTTAACAAAATTTCAGACTTTTAAGTCTTCGGCTTATTACCCTTTTTACCAAATTTTGACCCGTTCGATTTTTATCAAACAAGCAAGTTTGTTTGACCCTTAATTCTCATAAACCTATTAAATTCAATGATGGTTAACATATTAGGTTCCAATTACAGGTTCATATACATTCTTAAACCCATTTTCACTCATATGCTTATTTTGACCCGTTAAGGGTATTTAAGCATATTTCAAGCACAAGTCACTTTCATTCGTTTCTACATACATATGTCCACATTTCTTATCAAGTGATCTCCCACCACAACTAAATTTGTGGTGGATTCAATGTGGTGATTTATATAATCCAAATTTTACCCTTCAAATCATTATTTTACGGCAAAAGACTCTTTACAGAGTCATTTTACCAATATTTTACATCTTTTGCTTTTCATACTTATTCAAAGTATTTATTTCATCCTATCACTTATTTCCAAACAACCTTTATGGTTCGTTTGCTCAATTTCGCTTACAAGGGCGTTTTAGTCAATTTTAGTCCTTCTTTTACGACGAAGGACTTTTAGTACTTGTTTGACCCAAAAATCCGACTTTTAACTATAGTCTTGTTTAGAAACCATTATGTTTCTAAAATGTCATAATCATGACTAAATTTATTCGGTTTACCTAAAAGATAACCAAATATCTACATTTTAACCTTGTCTATTTCTTATAGAACTCCAAATTCTACATGATGAGTTGTATCATTATACATACCTGGCTCGGATCAATATATTGACCCGTTTCAATACCTTTCCTTAGTGGCTGCTAAGTGATAGCGATGTAAGCATCCATGTGCTATTTATTTCCTAAAATCATACGACTTGACATCCCATTAGTCGATATTGTCAAAGGGTGATAATTTCACCTTTTGACCTGTTTGGTCTAAATGACCAATTACCATTGTCAAATATTGTCAAATTACCATTTTGCCCTTAATGGTTATTATGATTTAACTTATATGATAACCATTAAAAAGTACATGTTTCATTCGTCATAATATGATCGAATTACCGATTTAACTCATTTTTAGCCATCATTATGTTTTCTTATCAAATTTGATTGTCTTGTTCCGTACGACTACACGCCGGAACACCATATCTCAATTAGGTATTTGTCTTTTTCGTAACTAATACGACGAAAGAATATTCTTAAATATATGACTAGTGTAAGATATACTTACCTTGCATCCGAATTACGCTTTTCCTCTATCCTTGATTTGTTTGACCCGCTTCCTTTCCCAAGCCTCCACCTAGCTCGTTAGGCGTCAAACTATTTTCAATCATTTACAAGGCGGTTAAATTAGTCATAAAAATCACGACTATTCCACCTCACTTATTTTCTATGCCGAAGCTACTATTCGACTTCATGATTAGTTAACTTAGCTTATCTAAAGTTAACTACTTCTTGATCACATGGGTTACAACATTAAGTCTAGATCAACATAGTATTTAGAACCCTTATCACTCCATATTACGCGAAATCGCCATATCATTCAAATACACATTTTCACTCTAATTCCAACACTTTAGTTCTTATTTAGGCATTTTAACAAACACCTAATGTGCATGATTTCATATAATTCAAAATCAAGTTATTGACTAACTATTTAGCCAAGATTTAAGCATCGTGTCACATGTTCATGTCAAATTTTTATATAAAAAATTTTGGATTTTCTTCATGGAGCTCAAATACACTAGGTTAACAAAGATAATCCTAGTGTTTAGCATAATTCTACAAAACCCACTTGACACATGAGTTTATGATCACGAATTCATAACCATGAACATCAATTCAACAAATAAATGACTAGGGTTTACTCCTAGACATAGTTTCATCCCTAATTTCATCCAAACAACGAACATGCAAGCTCAGATTCGAATTTCACAAGTTCATCTAAAATTTAAGATGGAACCACATAGTAAAATTTCGCATACCTCATGATCCCTTTACTGAGGTGATCACTAATCCATGCTTGGATTTCGATTCGGGCTTGATTTGCCTCTTCAATTTGATGAATTTCTTGAAGTTTAGGGTTGAGTAGGAGAGCCCTTGGCTCCTGTGATTATATCGACCAGAACACACACTTAGAGTGTGTGTTTTGGTGTTGGCATTTTATTAAATTAAAACTAGTTTCTAGTTTATCAACTTTAGTCCCTCTACTTCACACAAGTTATTTAAAGGGTATTTTAACCATATTTGTTCTATTATGTCAAGATACTAACTAAATAGGTTAGTATTCCTAGTTACTTTGTGGGTCCCGGGAGTTATAACCCGTTTTATTTTAAGTCCCGTTAACTCGGGCTCTTATAAACTCAATTCCGTAAAACTTTGATTCGCTTGTATTTATTATTAGGATTTCTTATTTAAATCCAAATATTTACCGGGTTATTTTTACTACTAACGGTACTTTACCCGTCTTTTAGTATTAACGGGGTTCGATTACCAAACCCGTTTTCGGGGTGTTACAATACGGAATAAGATTCAACAGAAAATATCACCCTAGAAGGGTGTGCTGAAATTTTAATACAACGGGCTAGTTAAGCTATGGATATATAGGATCATTCAAGGAAATCGAATATATATATCAAGATCAATAGCTTATAAGCTAAAACCTATTTAAGGAGTTTGGTGGAACTCGCAATGTGTTCCACACCTGTGATTTAAAGATATGGCTAGACAATAGGTCAAGAGCATTGTCACATAATGATGTGCGGATTAATAAAAACTTATAGTTTATGGTGAATCAGCATCGATTGAGGATCGACAAAATTAGAAGCTCCAAAAAGGATACATGTATCTATTATAAAGGACGTCTTGGGTGCCTGGAGAGGCCCCAGATATGTTGTGGAAGATTAAGTCCATTATAAGACAGAAAGTACTTCCATCATTTGTGCAAATCTCGAGGTCGAGATTTCTTTTAAGGGGGTGAGGATGTAACACCTCGTAAAAAAAATCACGTCCGATGATGTGTTGACACGTGCACAAAACCCTAATAAAGTCAAACGTTGACTATGAAGGACTAATTTTGCGAAAAATCAAAAACTTTGATTATGGAAGGACTGGAAGTGTTATCATGCTTAAAATAAGTCTCCGAATAACCTCTTACGGTATTTATATTCACAAATGAGCCACTTGTTGATCAAGAATAGCCGTTTGCGTAATTAATTGAAAGTTTGCACGATGAAGGGTAAAAAGCGTCAACATGTTAATTCTTACCTCTGAGTGACCTTTTAACAAACTGGGAGCTTCATGATATTTGATTATACTCCCGGGAATGCCAATCATTGGCCGTCTAAGGCTTTTATGCCTTTAAGTGACGTTACGCGCAACTTTGCAAGTTTAAGGGGTTAAAAGCGTCAATATGTTTAATTATACCTTTGAATGACCTTTTTACGAACCCAAAGCATCGTGATGTTTAATAATACTCTCAAGAATGCCTAATATGGATTAGATAAGGCTTCGATGCTATTAAACAATGATATGCGCAAGATTGCGCATTAGAGGGACTAATTGCGTCAAACTGCAAAAGTCTGCCGATTCGTATGGTATCGAACCTTCCGGAATATGATCATAAGTTTAAAATGCCCTAAATATCCTTTACATATCTTAGAAATAGGCTTAGAGGTGTTTGGTGCACAAAAATAAACTTATTTGATCAATTGGGACTAAAAGCGTCAAAAAGTGCATAAGTTTGCATTTTCGCACATATCTTACGTTCTGAATATATCAGGACATCCAAAAATTTATGTAATCAATAAAATATTTTATTTTAGTTATTGGCATTATTAAATTCCATTCGTCGTGTAATTTGGATCGTTTTTCGCGTCCGTTCGTGTTTCGTCGTAATTAACCGAATAACGTGATCGTACGAATGAACCGACATCCGATATATTTTTGAGCATGTTTTATGTTCCCTATGTTTAGGCATCATTATAGAGCCTTGAAAATGGCTTAACGAGCCTTAACCGTGTCAAAAAGGGCCTTACAAGCTTACAGGGACTGATGCGTGTGAAGTGTTATATATATTAGGTGTATATTTTAAGCCCCTTTAACACTTATTTTTAGCCAAGTTTTAAATTTATAAAACACGATATTTTACTAACACTAAACACACATATGGGCAAGTGCACCCATCGTGAGCGTAGTATAGTGTTGGCAAGATACCGAGGTCGTCCAAGGACACAAGAGCTTTTAGTACCGGTTTATCCTCAACGTCTAATCAAAATAAAAAGTTTAGAAAAATGTTTTTAACTAAGAAAAATAAAAACTAACAAAATGCTGAAAAATAAAAAGAAAAAACAGATAGACAAGATGAATCACTTGGTTCCGACTCGTATCTAGTGTAACCTTTGATTATTTCCGCACTTTTGCACATATTTAAGAGATTATCTTAGTTATTGTAGTAGGCCCCTCTTTTGAAGGTGACGTTACCCTCACCCCAGTAGTTTGAGTCAGCAAGGATACAATCCTAAAAGGGTGGATTATTGGAAGATAATTAATTAAGTTATTAATGCAAATTATGGTAGGCCCCTCTTTTGGAGGTGACGTTACCCTCGACTAAGTAGTCTGAGTCAGCAGGGATACAGTCCTAAATAGCCGGGTTATAGTATTAATAGTAGTTAACTTATGAGGGGATCAAAGAGTTTGGACCCCCGCCATCCAATACCGTTAAGTATTGAAGGAGGTCTTACTAAATTTGACCCAGGTCCATTGCAGGACCTCTAAACGCTGAACAATGGCAAGACCTTTACCAAACCGTTCCCTTAACCCCCGACCAGGTAGCCAACATACCTCCATATAGACCGTGGAGATATGAATGGTGAAAATCTTTTATTTTATATAGACAGTAAAATAATGCCAAGACACCACGGACAAACGATAAGGAAAGATCACCTTCAACATAAGCAACTAGTTATTAAAGTCATTAATACAAAACCAAGTAAAAAGTGCAAAAGATTAGAAATAAAAAGTATTACACTAGACACTTTGTCTTCACCAAGTGATGTAAGAGACTTAGGCAAACATGGCCTTGATTGTCAAGAACTCTTACGATCAATCTTGGATCCCGAGACGACTCACACACTCTACGATGGACAATGGATGATGGTGGTGGATGATGGTGTTATGGTGGTGGTGGGTGGTGGGTGAAGTGTGAGAGAGGTGGTGTGCCAAGGGATGGTTTGAGCTTGAGCCAAGCACTTCTATTTATAGGCTGAACAGAAGCTCGGGCACGGCCCCGTGTCCAGTGGGCACGGCCCCGTGTCCACATCCTTATCTTTCTTCATTTAATGCAGTTTTGTCTTTTTAGTTGACCACGCCCCCGTGTCCGCTGAGCACGACCCCGTGGTGCAGAAGAATCTTTGTACTATGCAGATTTGCTGGATTGTGCGAATCTTATAGTTGACCACGGCCCCGTGTCCGCTGAGCACGGCCCCGTGGTGGGCAATAGAAGCTTCTACCACTTTGTCTTTTCTGCTGACACTTGGGCACGCCCCCGTGCTGGCTGAGCACGGGGCGTGTTCAGGCTTCTGATCTCTTGTTTTGCATGGGAAGATGCTGTCGTGGGGTCGGGCATGCCACGTCTTGTTCCTTTTCTTGTATTTATGTTAGATTTTGATGTCTTTTTGCTTCTTTTGTTAATTTGAGCTCATTTAATCCTGAAAATACAAAAGGAAGACAAAAGCACACTTTTTCCAACATTAGTACTAAAAAAGGGTTAGTTTTATGCCTCATTTGATGAAATTTATATGTTGCATTTTTAACACATCAGGGACTAAAACTATAACTTCTGAAAGTTGTTGCTAATCTGGTCAGTTATGGCGGGCCGCGTAAGCCCATCAGACCTGCAAAAACAGTTTCTTTCAAAACAGCAGCTGGTTTAAGGTTTTGAGCATGGTTTTAATCAATCTATGGGCTTTTTTTGGGCACCCATAGATTACCAAAACAGTGGGTATTACTTGTAGGGCCAAGATTCAAGCTTGTTTATCGAGGAACGATACTAACGGTTCTTGAAATCCTATAAATACCCACTTTTTTTTTGCTCTCATTTCACACTTCTTTCAAATCAGCTCTTGCTCTCATTCTAAGAGGATCCTAATCAACTTGGGAACCTCCTTCAGTCCTAAGGACCACTTGTAAGTGTTCCTTTCGTGCTTAGTTAAGTTGTTTGGCTCTTAAAGCCGAAAAGTCAACCGTTCGTGATAAACGCTTTGACTTTTAAACGGTCGAGCCATTGTTCGCAACGAACATGGCTACGTGATCATAATTAGGTAGGTATTAAACCCTCAAAAGGGCACCTCCTAATTACCACGTTTAATTAGTAAATTATTGGGTCAAAGTAATTAAAATAAAAGTCAAACGAGTCGGTTTTTAAATAAAATTCATAACTAAAGATGTAAAGGTAATAAAATCAATTTTGTCACTTTAATAACTTGGTAAATATTAACTGAACATGTCTAGACATGTTCAACCCGACAATTCTAAGTTTAGGCTCGGTTCGCAACCGAAAGTCGCAAAAGTTGACTTTTGCTTTCACTTTCACTTTCACTTTCAGTTCTGACCCGATTTAGCTTAGTTTAGATATGCCTTAGGGTTCCTTTAGGACCAAATTTCATGTTAGTATAACCCTCTGAGATTATACTATATGGTTCCTATTAAATTTGATTCATATGCATGTTTCCGTTAATTGCTTAATTGTTGACCATTATGTCCTTTTGATATTAAAACGAGATTTTTGAAAATATGACAGGACAAAAACATTTATTACTGATTTATAAGAATGTCCTAAAAATTTGACATCAGTTTGTGGTCTAAATTAGGAGTTATGCTCGATATCGTAAAATGAACGCTTTTTATTAATTAAACGACATTTTCGGCATAAAACCTGTTTAAACCTAAATTTTGACACCAAACTTTCTACCCACTGATGTAATATAATATTTAGGGATTTTTGGAAATTTTTATTAAATTTTAAACTGATCATAACGTAGAGTTCTTGCATAGACTTGGTAATTGACGATAATGCCCTTTTCGCTAATAAAATGAGTTTTACACATCCTTTACATGTCAAACCTTTTTCTCCTAATTTAATATATTAAATAAGTTATTTTAAACAGTAAAGGCTGATCAAAATCTCAGATTTCCTTAATCAACCCGAATATCGTCAAATACCAACTTTTATGCGATTTAGGCGCATAGTATGGTTTAAAACCATATTTGGCACCTAAGGCTTGTTACCTACTAATGTTATAAATAAATTTTTATACCTTAACAGTAAGTAAAAGTTTTGAATTCAGATTTCCAAATTTGACCCTTAAGGCTTATGTGAAATGACCAAAATGGCCCTATGGTGCATAGTTTGGCCATAAATGATAAATTTCACATATATGCAATATCTTACTGATATAACCTGTAAAAATAAATATTTTTACTGATAATTTTAGACCAGAACCTCAGATTACTATTTAACCTCTTTTATAATCTTTAAAATGACCAAAATACCCCTACGGGGCTTAAATTGATTTTAAATCCGTTTTGGGCATAATGGAAGATATCCTACTGATATCACAAAATATTTAAGGCATATTAACTTGTGGAACATGTTCATGACTCATTTGGTTACCCGTTACGCATTTTTCGCGTTCGGTACGATTTATGTAACTAGTTTGCATAAATTAACCGAAACGGGTCAAACCTTATCATTTTCACTTCAAAATTCAGAATGTGTTTAGTTTACCCATATTATACAAGTCTCCATACTTGTTGATTCTAAATCACATTATAATCCGGTCTTCGCTTAATCTTGCGATTTCGAACCGTAAACCTTTCCTTAAAACTAACCGGTCTAAGTTACAACTTAAATAAGACCCGTTAGGAATCTAATAGGTTAATAAAACCTTCGTTCCAGATTGAGAGCCCCAGTAGAGGTACTTGTGCTTGCTGATTTGAATATACGGCTGAGAATAAAATTACATTTTAGCTCAGGTAAATACTTTTAACTTATTTTCCCTATACGGGCTTGGGATACGGTACTATAATAATACCGCTTGGTCGGGTATTGAATATTTAACCGATTAGTGGTTAAATTATTGAGGTAACCCGTTTTAATCTTGTTGGTGCATATGTCTGTCGACTTCCTCTTGTATCGAGTCTTGTGTCTAGATAGGATAGAATGGAGCTCAGTATACGAGAAAATAGGTTTTGAGTGATGATAGTCCATTTCGCACGAAATGGTTGATGTCATTTCGTGCGGAATGCTTCCTCTATAAATAGCTGAGTCTTCAATTCATTTGTAACAGTTCCTGATTCCGGTACTGAAGTGCTGCCGACGTGTCATTTGATCTGTAACAGTGTTATATCAATAAACAAGACAGTTTAAGAGTGAATCAAGCTGTAATCAAGTCTATATCATTGAATTCCGCCTTTGATATGGATTAGAACTCTTCTGATAGACTCGTTTAGATCGAATCTCGATCCTACAAGTGGTATCCGAGCTCAGGAGGAGGAGTTCTTACCAAATCAGCTTGATTTCACCATAATTTCTTACTTCTACATCATCTTTTCAAAATTAACCGTGAAATCTTGGTTAAAACGGCTTGATTTTCTCATATTATATACGAAACACTATTTTAACAAAGCCTTGAAAGAATTGGACCTAAAATCGAACTAAAACGTGATCAATTGTGCCAAAAATCAGATCGTTTGTGTGACGTCAGCTTCATTTCGTACGAAATGATCTATTTCGCTTGAATCAGTTTACCATTTCGCACGAATCGGACCTTTGAAATATTATTTCGCACGAAATGGATTTTCATTTCGTTTGAAGTTGCCATTCCGCTTGAAAGTTGTCATTTCGTGTGAGAGTGTCATTCCGCGTGAAAGTGCCAATCCGCTTGAAAAGTCATTTTGTACCAAAGATTTATTTCGCACCAAAAGGATTTCGCATCAAAGTGACCATTTCGTTTGAATCTGCATTTCGTTTGAACTTTGTGAATTTGTGAAACAGGTTACTGAAACATGGAAGAGGAGTTTTACAACGTGTTTGCTACTACTCCAGCTACCCCAGTCACAGCTGCAGAAACAATAGAAATCGGAAATGAAACGGGAACGTCTCAAAAACCCCCAAAGCTTATGTACATCGAGGATTTTAAAGGATGGCAAAATCTTTTTGAAAACTGGGTGCAAGCCTATAAGTTCGATGCATGGTGCTCATTGGATGTAGATTACGTTAAACCGAAAAATGAACGTGGGATTGAAAAAACTTTAAGTGACTATTCAGTGGCTGAGAAATTGAAATACACCAGTGAAAAAATGATGATTAGTCTTCTCCAACAATCCGTAAAAGAAGATATTTTTGTGTTACTTCAACATGAAGGAACTGCTAGATCAATTTGGTTGGCGTTGATTAACAAGTTTAAGGGAAGTGCTGATATGATAAAGAACAAACAAGCTTTACTAAAGAAATCATTTGATATGTTTGTAGCTTTTGAAGGTGAATCAACAAAAATGACTATCGATAGATATTGTCATCTTGTTCTGGAAATGGGAAGATTGGAAATAAAGAAAGACGACGATGAATGGGTTGATAAGCTAGCCGATGCACTACCACAACATAAATGGGGAACATATTTGCTGATCTTAAAACATATGAGAAAATCTGAAAGTATGAATTTGGCGAAGTTCATTCAGAAGATTGAAGAACATGAATTGGATATTAAGAAAACTGCTATCATGAATAATCCAAATGCTCAACAAGATGTTAGTCTATACTACAGAGGAAACAAATTTGAGACTACTCCAAGTCCAAAGATTAAGACTGCTTTCAGTGTTGATAGTTCTTCTGGAACAAAAGTTAGTACTGTAACTCAGAGTGGTGGATATTCGTCATCGTATTCAAGTTTTGATCCGAATTTCACAACACCAAGTCCTCAACAACAGAATTCAACAAATCTGCAATGCAATGTTGCATTGAATATTCAAAATGGTCAAAATCTTTCTCCAGAAATGGCTAAGCAACACATGGCATCACTTGTTACTATATTAGAGTCTTATGAAAGCCTAGTTGCTGGAAGAATCGAGAATCCAATGCTCACCAAAGAGGATTATGACCAGATTGATGCTGAAGAACTTGAGTTGATGGACATCAAATGGTGTTTAGCTAGTGCTGTAAGAAGAGCAGAAAAATTCCAACAAATCACAGGTAGAGATGATTTTCGTGATGTTGCTACATCTCCGTTAGGGTTTGACAAGTCAAAGGTTACTTGCTTTCGTTGCAAAGAAAAGGGACATTTTAAACGAGAATGTAAAAATAAAGAAGCAACCGGAAGACAAGATCCGTTTGGAAAGAACGATTATTATCAAAAATCAAATTTTCATCAGATTGCTCAACAACCGTCATCATCCCGTGCTATTGAGGATGGAAAGAAGAAAGCTTATCTTGTTAATCAAGATGATGAAAAAGTGGCAGAGGGTTTTAGCTGGGACAAATATGTTCCGGCTGATTCAGCATTTGTTGCTCAAATCTTGAAAGAAGAGTCAGTCAAATCTAAGCCGAAAAGAACACCTATTTTTGAGGAATTAGGATGTGATGCAGACACCGATGATGAAGAAGAGTATATCAATAAAGCTAGAAAAGGTCTGGATACTTATAGTTTTAATTATTTTTTGCAGATAAGATCGAGATGTTGAATGAGAAGAAGGCTGCTAGATTGAAAAGAGAGTTGGAAGCAAGAAGGATTGCTGAAGAAAAGGCAAAAATGGAAGCTGAAGAAGCAAAAGCTAAAGATAATTTGACAGAAAAAGTCGAAGATGAAGAGTGTGAGGTAGAAGTAGAATTTGATGAAGAACTAATGATTGAGAAGGTGGTGGAGAAAATCATTGAAGTTGAAAAGATCGTCGAAGTTGAGAAAATAGTTGAAAAGATCATCGAAGTTGAAAAGATTGTTGAAGTTGAGAAGATTGTTGAAGTCACGAAACCTTGTCTGAAATGTTTGGAACCTTGCAAACATTGTGAAGTGAAAGACAAGAAGATTTGTGAGCTTGAAGAGTTAAAAGAAAAATTGTTGTTTGATGTGAAGTATGTAAAAGAATCATATGATGTGCTGAACAGAACGGTTGATAGTTTGAACAAAACAAATCTAGAAATGGGAGCTGCTCAAACAATGATGAGTTCAACATTAATGACGAAGCAAAGGATCATAAATGAGTATATTGAAGACTGTGCAAAGCTGAAGCAGGATTTGGAACTCGAAAAGATTGAAAGTGAAAGAATCAAACGATTGCTGTTGAGTTATACAACTTGTGATTATTTGATTGATCGAGTTTATCCTACTGTTGCAGGTCTTGAAGCTTTTCAAGATAAAAAGACGAAAGAGGATACTGGTAAGAAACAAAGTGTCAAGTATAACAAGTGTCCGCCTTCGATCTGGGAAAGTTATTCTCCCAGAAAGCCAAATGAGGAACGTTTAAATAAGGCACTCAACATAAAGTTAAAGTCTGAAACCATTGATGAGTTACCAGACAACATTGACGTCACATTCACAGCGTCTGACAGTGATCATGAGTCTGAGTTATTAAAGAAAGTGGTCGATCAGGTGTTGGATATGGATGAAGAGTCAAAGTCGGAGTCTAAATCTGAAAGTTTGAGTTCATCAGAAAAGAGTCCGAGTTCACCAGTCAAACGGGTTTACAACTAAGATTTTCTGTTATCGAAGAATAACTTGAATGGCGAAACATTCAAAGTAGCATATACTTTGAATGATTCGGACAAATTATTTTCTGATTAAGAATTTCCAATAAGAAGTGTCAAAACTGAAATGATCAAACAGGTTTTCAAATTAACAGAAATTAATATTTCTGAAATAAAAGATGTAAATTCTGCTGAAAAACCTAAAAAATACACTTCAAGAGTTCAACAGAGATTGAACAAGAAAAAAGGTTACAGTTCTGGTTCAGGTTTTCAAAAGAAACCAAACCATAACAGTAATTTCAAAAAGAAGGGTTTAGGATTCATTCCCCCAGAAAATCATAAAAATGAGAAAACTTATAAACCAAAAACTAAATTTGTTTCAGGTACAAGTTCAGTAGAAGAAGAGAAGAAACAATTCTGGAGACAAACAAACAAAGAGTTTCTTGCTGAAAGGAAAAAGAATCTGGTAAAAGAATCTGAGAAGAGAGTTGAAAGAAGAACCTGTTTCAAATGCCAAGAAGTTGGACACATTGCTTGGAATTGCCCAATGTCCACTAACACAAAACAGGGAGTTTCTTCTAACTCAGATTTGAAAAAAAAATATGTTGATAAAACAAAACAACCAGCAGAAAAATTCAAAGTGGTCAAAAATTCGACTTTTGAAATTGGTGAAAGTTCAAAATGTTTTTACAAAAGAAAAGTCGATTTGAACAAACAAAAATGGGTTGTTAAATCAGAAACTAGTTCTGACAATGAATCTGACTCGTCAAAGTCAGAGGAGTCATTTGTTGTGAAAAGTGATGAGAATTCTGTTCCAGAAATGAACGATGAAAACTTTCCGCAATTGTCAAAAGAAAACTTGAAGCTAAAAGTTGGTAAGGTTGAAATTTCAGATCAATTCTTTGCTGGTAAGGAAGAATTTGATGCTGAAAAGGTTTTCAATGGAAATGTAAAACATATATTTGGGAAGATGGTTGACAGAAAGGTAAAGGGTGTGAAAGATTTTTACAAATCGAAAAGATGGTGGGATAAAGATGAATCACAATCACCTAAAGCTGGTCAGGCTTGGGTGATAGCATTCTCTACTTAAAAACCTGACTTGCCGGAGCTCTCAAGTTGGTAATCGTGGAGCATGAATCGGCATCTTTCTTAAAAATTCAAAACTGTCATACTTAGTCCTACAAGTGGTTATTGTTAATATGCAAACCTACAAGTGGTTGAAAAAAATTGGTTTTCACCGACAAGTGGTTAATCAAGGTCATTAAGTTGAACTTGATTTAACTTTCATATAAAGTGATTGGAAAACAAAGTGATGATCATAACCCCAATTTTACAAGTGTTAAAATCAACAAATCTAATTTTTTGGAAAAACCATTTTGATTAAAACAAACTTAAGTGTTTTGAAATCATTATGGGAAAATAGTTTGTTGTAAGGGGGAGTTCTGATTGTTTATGCCAAGTGGATGACGAATTGAAGCAATTCACAACAGTTGTCACTTTACTTGTATAGTTTTTTTTTTTTTTTCAAATTTTCCTTGAAAATCAAAATTGAAACATATTTTTGATTTTAGGGGGAGTAAAAATTTTAGAAATTTCAAAAATTTGAAAAATACAAAAACATGATAAAATTTGAAAAAGCCAAAAACATTGAAAATTCAAAATGAGTTTTGTTGTGAAAAAGTGGAAATGATAGTACATCAGTGGACATTCACAGCATGCTAAAGAATTGGAAAGTCAAATGTGATAAACGGTCTCACTAATGATATGCCAGTAGGTTTTCGCACGCTTAGTAGATTGTTTTCGAGATATAAACCTAAATATCAAACTTGCTTATCTCGTGGGGAACATCTCTCAGATATATAGGTAACCCCTGAAATCTTGTTTGAAGGGCTTTCTATTTCTGACATACTAGGTCTTTGTGCGTGGTGATATCTGGGGTATTATACCTGGACTTCTAATTTTGCGGGAGCAATAGCCTAGTCCTCGTATAATACTTTGCATTGCTTTATTCTTAAAGCCCGCCCTCAGCATAAAAAATGATGAAACATTGAAAAATGCTAATCATGTGCTGTTGTAAATAAAAGATTCTCTAAAGGGAACCCACCGAAAAGCGAACCATCATCTCTCTGATTTTGCGGAAGCAATAGCCTGAGCTCTCATGGTCTCGCATTTAACCCCTTTACAGATATCATTAGTGTACATTCACCTGTAAGACTGGATATAGGAGTCTGGATACGGGAGTATATTCTGAGGTGGGACACGCGAATTAGTTTAAGTCTCTAAAACATTAATCTCGTATCTTGAAACAGTTGAACTTTGTGTGAAAATTTTAAGTGGATCAGTTTACTGACAATCTAAGTGAATCGTTTAGAACTTAAAATGTTTAAAGCTTAACGGTGTTGGTGATTTGTCTCATAAATTGATATGATCCTCTTACGCAAACTCACAAAAATATTGTTTGTAAATATTTCTTTACTACATTTCATTATAATAAAAAAATTCAAAAAGATTTTAGACAACTGATGTTGGAGAGCTGATTTTCAAAATTCTGAGTGCTAAACATGATGAACAGGTTTGGGAGAATTTGTTTGGAAAAAGAAAAAGTGATATTTGTGCAAGTGGTCATCAGAAATTAAAAATGTTAAATCATTTTGGATGATATTTACAAGTGATGGTTTGAGATTAATTCTGCAAGTGGTTTTTTAAATCTGTTAAATCTTGTCTATTGAGAATCTTATTTTTAGGTAGAGATTTGTGCAGGTCCCCGTGTTTAAACCTGAGCAGGATGAGAACCAGGTCATGATCCTAGAACAAGAGTTAAGTAAGATTGTGAGTTAAGTAAGACTGCGATCCCAGCTTATCGAAATGGGGAGTCTGAATCAGATACAAATTATGGATCAACATTCAAGGGGGAGTTTGAATGATAAAGAGCCAGATTGAGATGCTGGAAAAGAGAGAGAGAAGAAGAGAAAAGAGATTGAAGGATGCTTACACTGTCAGATACTTTGGGAAAAGCACGAAGACTGATCAAGATTGAAGAGTTGAAATATCGAAATATTGTCACACTGAAGACTCCTCGACATCCAAGGGGGAGTCTGTTGGTGCATATGTTTGTCGACTTCGTCTTGTATCGAGTCTTGTGTCTAGATAGGATAGAATGGAGCTCAGTATACGAGAAAATAGGTTTTGAGTGATGATAGTCCATTTCGCACGAAATGGCTAGACCATTTCGTACGAAATGAACCTTGACCATTTCGTACGAAATGGTTGATGTCATTTCATGCGGAATGCTTCCTCTATAAATAGCTGAGTCTTCAATTCATTTGTAACAGTTCCTGATTCCGGTACCGAAGTGCTGCCGACGTGTCATTTTATCTGTAACAGTGTTATATCAATAAACAAGACAGTTTAAGAGTGAATCAAGCTGTAATCAAGTCTATATCATTGAATTCCGCCTTTGATATGGATTAGAACTCTTCTGATAGACTCGTTTAGATCGAATCTCGATCCTACAAATCTGTCTTGTTTGAAACAAAGCCTTTGGGGGTTAATGACCATGTCCCGGATATCCTTGGCATCATTTATTAAGAAATGACCACGTCTTAAGCACGGGGTGTAGGCATACACCTGACGATTGCATAGGAAAATCGGTATCTCACTCTCTTGTGGGCCTATACTTGTGGTGTGTCTATTAACCTTGACTCGGTTTCTATATCGGGCCCTGGATGTATAACAAACATATAAATCTGTATACAAGATTATTTTTATATAATTGTCCCAAGTTATAAAAGGATATTTGTGCCTTGTGCATTTAAATCAATTTTCATAAATGTTTTCAAAAGAGTCAGTTAGTTGTATTTACCAGTGTAAACTGACGTATTTTCCAAAAAGATTAAGTGACAGGTACTGTACGTAATTAACTGGGAGCTCAGGGCGTTAATAAGGAATCTTGCCAGTTCTAAACGTCTAAAGTCTGTTGAACAGTGTTTATTTTACGGTTTTAAGATCCACCTGTGGATCCACTTTACAACCGTTGTGTAATATTTATGTTACTTTCGAATCGGTTTGTAATATTATTACTTTAGACTTCCGTTGTGCGTTGAACTGTGATTATTTGACTATGATGATATCAACTACGTCACGATACTCCCACCGCGCCCACCGCTAATACGTGGAAATATCGGGGTGTGACACCATCACCGCCCACCACCGAACCCCCTTCCACCATTAACCACCATCATCATTTACACCAGCCGCCATTTACCTTCACCATTTACCACCACCCCCCAACGCCCTACCTGCCACCATCCTCCCACCACCGCCCCACCTGCAAGTCTGCAACAAGTTGCAACAACCCACCACCCATCATTGCATTTGAAAACCCTATCTCAAACAACACGCACACCATACATTACCTGCCATCACTTTCTATTTCCTGATTATAAACTCATACACACACAAGACACAAATTTGAGTTTCTTGGAGAACCTTATCAAGATCTACAACAATCATAACCTACAACTATTTGCATAATCTGCACAATCTCACAATCAGTCAAAACACTCAAAACAAGCACCCCTCTCTCGTGTCTGGTAGTTGGCGACCGGAGCCAATTACCGGCCGGCTGCCATCCTCCGATGTAACCCCCACACAAAACCCCTTGTTCTCCCTCTCTACTCCGACTAACCAGCCGGCCATACCCCCCTTCCGACACCCTCCTGTTGCAGAACATTTAAACGGCCACCACCGGTTGGTGGTGGCGTACGGTGTATGGCGGTGGTGGAGGTGGAGCCGCGACGGTGGTGGTGGGGGTGGCGGCCGACGACGGCGACGAAGGCAGTAGCGGCAGTATTATAGTTCCGATGAGTGTTTGACGGTCAGGCTCGTCGACACCGAGCCTTGTTCGATTCAGTTTTGCTTTGGGTCCGGGTCAACGCTAGCCAGAGACAGATTCATATAGTGTGGCTGGTTTGAGCGGACATGGAGCTTATATACATGCTGATGTGTGTGTATATTGGATCCATTAGCATGCCACATCAGCAAATATTGGCCACGTCAGCAAAAAGAACTAATTCAGTTAGTGTTTATTTAACGAGGGGGTGCCATGACAAACAATGTGTTAAGTTGGGAGTGGTGTAAGCCAAAGTCAAAGTTGAGAGTGTCAGCGGCCAAATAGCAATAGTTGAGGGTGTTTAAATCCATTAACCCTTTTTTTTAAATAATAATTCATTTATACCTTAATTTGACAAACAATGTGTTAAGTTGGGAGTGGTGTAAGCCAAAGTCAAAGTTGAGAGTGTCAGCGGCCAAATAGCAATAGTTGAGGGTGTTTAAATCCATTAACCATTTTTTTAAATAATAATTCATTTATACCTTAATTTGATTATACGAGTATTGATACCATACCGAAACATGATGCTTTTGCGCAAACAACATTGGTACCAATATCCATAGTACTGGAACCAACATTCGTTTTATGGTTTTCGATTGATGTGAAATACATGTCGATATCCTTTCGAGAATATCACGACTTTATTTTAATGTTTTTTTAGTTTTCTCTTTTAATTGCTATAACAAGTGCTGACACTAATACAAACTGAACCTATCTTCTTGGGTTCCCGCCACATAGCACGGGGAAACACACTAGTTTATATAATGATTGATTTAGGGATTTTGACAAGGGTGGGTCAAAAACAATTGTAGTAGCATAAACGAGTTAGATTATTAATGGTCGAGTCAAAATAGTTCAGATAAATGTCTTGATTAATTTTCTTAAATATAACAACGAATACATAAACCTTTTAAACTTAGTTTAAGTTTTCATTAGTTATCATTCTTCCTATGCTTAGGTTTTCGTGGGTTAATTACAACCAAACTTAGATGAATCTATTCTCATTGAATGTGTTTGTACAAATGATTATAACTATATTCTGTAAACATGGCTTTGTGACTAACCTGATGAGTTGAGCTTAACTATCAAAGGAATGGCTTTATCCATGCTAGGTTTCATATGCCCCCACAAACGAAGGGTGAGGATCAAACTATAGTTTGGAATACATAAAGGAAAATTAAGGAGTTGATGTGGTTTAGTGAAAATTAAGCTAGTCAATCACTTGTAAGTATGGAACGATCACGTGGTTTAGTGAAAATATAAGCCACTTGTGAATCGTTTTGGGGAAATTATTTAAAATAGACAAGTTGACTCACTTTTCAACAAAATAGACATTTACTCTTAAACCCGTGCAAATATCGGGGCTAAGTTGGTAAAAAAAAATGTCAACCACGTTGTAGTCGACAGTCAATCTTTATTTTGATAATTTGCTTGGTCAATTTAGCTATTTTGATAATTTCCCTTATCGCTTTATCATTTAGGCACCTTGTTTTGTTTGCGTATGTAAATACCTCAATAAACTTATGGGGCAACCGAAATAGCTTGTGGAGTATGTGAATGCTTACCGGCTAAGGGGCCATTTGGCAACATCTGAATGGTTAAGTGCTGAACCAGTAAGAGGTCTGAACCATTAAGTGTTGAACCAGTAAGAGGCCTGAACCATTAAGTGCTGAACCAGTAAGAGGTCTGAACCATTAAAAGCCTATATAATGCTAACCGTTTAGAGGCAAATGTCTGACCAATTCAGATTAGAGGTCTTAACCATTCAGACTCTGTATAAATCTTAACCATTCAGAGGCAAATGTCTGAACCATTCAGACATCTGCTCGTGAAACAAACAGTTTGAACCATTAGGTGCTGAACCAGTAAGATGTCTGAACCATTAAGAGCCTCATTAAAAGGTAAACAAACAGCATAAGGCACATCGCTCGCATGAGTAGCTTGTTTAGACTTAACTTACCAACAATCAATAATTTATCCTGTGATTAAGAAAAGCTTTGGTATTGTTTCATTTATTTCCATGTGTGTTCTTTTGCTCATACCCATTAGATAAATCCATGTCAGTAATCTAGTAAATATATAACACCCCAAAAAAATATATTATCATGTCTGCCTCATAACGGGAAATAAGTTAACATACTTCATGTATTTGTTCTTAAACTAGTAGATGCCCCGCCCGCGTTGCGGGGCGATAGCCGAATAATTCTCAATCAATTAAAAAAAATCTACTATAATTTTGCTAGGAAAACAAAAACGATGATAAGACCGTAATTTTTGGCGCAGGGCAAAATTGTAATTTTTAAGGACTAATGAGCCAGTGTTAGGCAGCTCCTTAACACGAAAAAAATATTAAATCGAGTCAACTAAATAAAACAAAAACCCTTTATAGTTTTGCTAAAAAACTAAAACGATGGGAAAACGTAATTTTTAACTGAGGGCGAATCATAATTTTAATTCAGGGATAAAACCGTAAATTAAATGGACCAACGGGGGAGTGCCAGGCAGCTGCTGGCATGACTGTAATTTTACACTGGGGGCAAAATTGTAATTTCACCAGCAAAACAAACAAAAACGATGGACAAAATGTAAATTTAAGTTGATAGCAAAATCGTAACTTGGCTGTGATAAAAAAAACTAATGGCAAAACTATAAATTTATATAGGCCAAAACCGTAATTTTGAACCGAGGGCAAAATTGAAATTTTTAGCTAGGAGCAAAAGCGTAAATTTATTTTTAAGTGGGGGTAAAAATATAATTTTTAACTGATGGCAAAATCTTAATTTTAAGTGGAAAAAACTAATGGCAAAACTGTAAATTGAACGGGGCAAAATCGTAATTTTGAACCGGTGGGCAAAATTGAAATATTTAGCTGGGAGCAAAAGCGTAAATTTATTTTTAAGTGGGGGCAAAAACTTAATTTTGAACTGACGGCAAAATCGTAATTTTAAGGCGTGATAAAATCGTAAATTTGTTGGGGCAATAGGAGAGTGGCAGATAGCTGCCTGACACTATTCCCTCTGCCGCCCATTTAGCCCAACAGACGGCAACCACTATTGCCCCTCATTGGGTTTGTAGATATTGAATAGGAAAACAAACAGCAATCTTGCTCCCGAAGGTTGTATTACCGTATATCTTGACATGAAACAAGTTAATTTTGTCAAGCAATCTTACAACGAATAGACTTTTGATGCTGATACACATTGATAAAACCAGTACACGAAATAGAATCATATACTTTATAGCTTTTTACGGTATTAAAACGTCTTACGCTTATAAGAAAATATAAATCAAACATTTATGTATCTAGATGTATATTTTTTCGTGATAAAAAAGAAATATAGATGTATATTTTGTTATGATACACTTGGTACCGTATGTTTCGCATAATACATTATTGAAACTTAAGCAAATTTTTAAAATCAAATATGGTACGATAGTAACTACCGTACTAAGACCATGGGGTATGGTGGGGCGGGGGTTTGGGGCATGAGTTGACACGTGGAGTTCGAGCCCCTCACCGGTGAGTGACGTGTCCGTAGGGTATGGCGGGGCGTGGGTGAACCGCGTGACTTGGCAGGTTATAAAAAATACAAAAAATTAAAAAAATACACACAACATTAGAAAAAAACCTAAAATTTTATTAAATTAAAAAAAACCTAAAAACGATTACAAAATAAAAACCTAAAAACGATTAAAAATTACATAATTCCTAGAAATTACAAAATAAAAAAAACCTAGAGCGTTAGGTAAATCTCAAAAAGCGCGAGCTTGTCGAACGCCTTTCGCTCCTTGCCCCGAAACTCAATGTTCGCCACCGCCACCCGGTCCTCGTGACTTAACTCACCGCTCGGAACGGCTTCGTAGTAGGCCTTGAAACGATCAAGATTCGGCCGTAGCTCGCGCCATTTATGTTGGCACACATTTAAGTTGTGCCGGTCATGCCCGACGTTATGTCGGTAGCTTGTAAAGGCTTCCGGCCAATATCGTGCTTGACCGGGTTGTCGCCCCTTCATTGCGTCAACGACGCTTGTGACGAGAGCTAGCTCTTCTTCGTGGGTCCAAGAGGCCATCGATCAAGTGGGTTGGGGTAGCGGGTTCGATCAAGTGGGTTTTGGTTGGGGTAGCGGTGGACAACGATGGTTTGGGATGGGGTAGCCTGTGGGGTTGGAGTTATATTTATAGTGATGTTGACTGTTGGGGTTGGGGTGACTGCTTGGCTTGGCCAAACGTTTCAATTTTAAATTTTAAATGTCCCGCTATGAAATGGCCAACAAAGCGAATAGGAGCCGGCCATATAGGATCGCTAGCCCGCCCCACGTTCGGCTTCAAACTCCCGCCCCTTCGGCCACGCCCCAACCCAAGCCCACCCGGAGTGGTGACTTGAGCGTTTTCAGCCAAACCACGCCCCAACCCAAGCCCCATACCCCACAATCTAAATACGATAGCTAAATTGAAAACTAAAAACCGTACCGAATAGGTGATCGGTATTTTGGTCTGAAATTTCTCTTCCCTATAATATACCATGAAAATTTTAATTTTGGTGATAATCTAATTAGTTCAACCCAACACACAATCCATGAATCGTGGCCGTTCATCTAAACTCTAAAGCTTCCACCACACAAGCAAACGAAGCCATACGTGAACATCACACGTGTCAAACTCTCATTGGTTCATTCGACGTGGAATGAGTTATCATTGGCCGGATCTACTCGACACAACTCTTCCAGATCTATATATACACACAGTCACAATACACTTCAACAATTGAAGAGCGCAGTCTCTCTCTCTAGAATCTTCTTCTCTAAATCAACCAACATTTCAACAAATTGAAGATGCGTTCGTTGAATTTGTGTTTGTTTCTTTTGATCGGTTGCTTGTTTTCACAGATTCACGCTTCTGCCGACGCTGTAAGTGAACTAAATTGATGCTTTTGTGTGTGTGTTAACTGTTATGGATCTGTAGTGGATGAATTCGACCATTTGTAACTGATTTGTTTTATTTTTGTAGATATTTTATGAGTCGTTTGATGAAGCATTTGAGGGGAGTTGGATCGTGTCTGAGAAGGAAGATTATTCTGGTAAGATCTGTTTGAATTTTTGATCAGATTGTTATTATTAGGGTTTAAGTGGATTTGATAACTGTTTGAACTGTTAATGATGGTAATTTGGTGAATTATTTGAACTTTGAAGCTGAATGTGCATGTGAATGATTTAGTTAGGGATTTAGGGCTTAGTTAACGATTAGATTAGGAAAATATAGATCTTAAATTCTTAAGAACTCTTTAGGTTTCTGTTTGCAACATGTTTAGTGTACTGTTGGTAGGTGATATTCCATTGCTTGTTTTAGAAGTTAAATGTTAGATTCTATTTACAGAAATGTCCATGTGTTTTTTCTAAAAAGAGAAAGAAAATGTACATATCACAAAAGTGAAAAGCCTGTGATTTTCCATTGCTTGTTTTAGAAGTTAAATTGACTTGCTGGTAGCTTCCAGGTTACGTTTGTAGAATAACAGTCTATGGTCTAGTTAAAACCCTCTTTACATGTATGTAGACTTTAGATTCATCATCTTTTCTGATTGTTCTTTCTGTATAGGCATGTGGTTATATGTTCTTAAACACATAAGTTTCTTTTACAGTAATCTTATTTTCAAAATGCTAGAAGTTTCCCTTTAACATGCATTTGAGTATGAGAGTAGTTATAATTTTTTTTTTTGCGAGTTGTCTGATAATCTGAACTAGTTCATTATGTGGTTCTCTACTTCTCTATATGTGCATCCACATCAAAGTTGAATTTGTTTGTACAATATATAATGTTAAAGAAATAGTAATAAATAGAATCTTTTGAAGTTGTTAGAAGTGTGGTTGAGGATTTGGTATTTCTAGTTATTTTTGGAGGTGAGGTTAAGAACCGGTTAAGGGGATGGGTATGAGACAGTGAGACACTACTTTACAATCGGGTATGGGTTGGAAATACCGAAACCCGTCCCATACTGGACTATTGGCATTCCTATTTCCATAAAAATCCCAGTTTTATTTTTTCTATCTTCAGGCCACCAACTTAAAGACCCAAGACAACATCTTAAATGATCAGTAACTTGCGGGATTGGTTAACGTTTTGATTTATGGTAAAATAAGAAATACAAGCCTACAAAGCTGTCTCATTTTATAAAGTATTTACAATTACAATTTCCCCTTGAATTCTTGTTTAGTGTTGACTTTCTTGTTTGCTGTTGTTCTGTAAGATGGATAAATTTTATGTTTTTCAAACAATTATTTTATTTACCACTCACGATCATCATGTATTAATGTGGATGTTAGGATATGAACATGTTGCAACATTTTATGATATTGTTTTTTCTATTTTCGGTTTCTGACTTTTGTTATCATCACTATTATGGTCCTTAGGTGAATGGAAACACTCTAAGAGTGAGGGACATGATGACTACGGGCTTCTCGTGAGTCAGCAAGCTAGAAAGTACGCAATCGTCAAGGAGCTAGAAAAACCTGTTGAGCTCAAGGACGGTACAGTTGTTCTCCAGTTCGAAGTCCGTCTTCAAAACGGTCTCGAGTGTGGTGGCGCATATTTGAAGTATCTTCGACCACAAGAGGCTGGCTGGACCGCCAAGGGGTTCGACAACGAGTCTCCTTATTCAATCATGTTTGGTCCGGACAAATGTGGGGCCACGAACAAGGTCCATTTCATCTTAAAACACAAAAACCCCAAAAGTGGAGAGTACATCGAACACCATCTCAAGTTCCCCCCTACTGTTCCTTCAGACAAATTGACCCATGTATACACAGCCATTATTAAACCTGACAACGAGCTCGTAATCTTGGTTGACGGAGAAGAGAAAAAGAAGGCAAATTTCCTCTCGTCTGAGGACTTCGAACCCGCACTAATCCCTGCAAAAACCATTCCCGACCCAGATGATAAAAAACCCGAAGATTGGGACGAGCGAGCCCAAATCCCGGACCCAGAAGCCACAAAACCCGAGGACTGGGATGAGGATGCTCCTATGGAGATACTAGACGAAGAAGCCGAGAAGCCTGAAGGATGGCTAGAAGACGAGCCGGAAGAAATCGACGACCCGGAAGCAGTTAAGCCCGAGGATTGGGATGACGAGGAGGATGGTGAATGGGAAGCACCCAAAATCGACAACCCGAAATGTGAAGATGCACCGGGGTGTGGAGAATGGAGAAGACCGTTAAAGAGAAACCCGGCTTACAAGGGTAAATGGCATGCTCCACTTATCGATAACCCTGCTTACAAGGGTATCTGGAAGCCTCAAGAGATTCCAAACCCTGATTACTTTGAACTTGAAAAGCCCAACTTTGAACCGATCGCTGCCATCGGTATTGAGATCTGGACAATGCAAGATGGAATCCTGTTTGACAACGTCTTGATAGCCAGTGATGAAAAGACTGCAACCGAAATTAGGGATACCACATGGAAGCCGAAGTTTAAGGTGGAAGAAGAGAAACAGAAGGCAGAAGAACTAGCAGCTGGGTCTGATGGTCTCAGCGGAATCCAGGTAAATAATCTACCCGCCATTAAAAAAAGTACAAAAAATCTTTTCTTCCCTATTTATCTACAGTTTTTTTTTAATTATTTTACTTAAATTTTATTTTCAGAAAACTGTGTTTGATGTTCTCTACAAGATCGCTGATTTGCCTTTCTTGGGTAACCACAAGGACAAGGTTTTGGTAAGTTGTTAATTCCATTCTTCACTAGGGGTCTATTATGTAAATAAACCGAGTCGAGCCCTAGCTAGGGGTGCAAGTCGAACTGAGCCTTCTCAAGTTTGAGCTCGGCTCGTCTATTATCTATTAATTAATTTATTAAATAAAAATACTATAGATAATAGACTTGTCTAGGCTCTTGAGCTCGATAAGTGAAGCTCGGGCTTGTTTACTAAACAAGCTGATTTTTTAGGCTCGGATCGGTTCGTAAACAAGTTTAAATAAGCCTGGCTCGGCGTGTTTACTTGACAACTTTAAATATTACACTAAGGCTCGACAAGCTTCACATGCCAGGCTCGAGCTCGATAAGTAAAGTAGCTTTATTTTAGGCTCAAGCGCAGCTCGGGCTTGATTGGGCTTGGCTCATTTCGAGTTTTTTCTCGAGCCGCTCGGCTTGTTTGCATCCCCAGCCCTAACTCACCTCGTAGCTTGGCTTGATTTGAGCTCTTAGCCGAGTCTCCTATAACACTGTCAAGAGAAAAATGTCTTTACTTTTCTAAACTAAAGTGAAAGTTGTTCGTTGTGTTATTGCAGGAAGTTATTGAGAAGGCTGAGAAACAACCAAACATTACGATCGGTGTGATCGTTTCGATTGTTGTGGTGATCTTTAGCGTGCTGTTGAAGCTGTTGTTTGGTGGGAAGAAAGCGGTAAGCCTTCTGCCTTTTCTTTTCATGCGTCACCGATTATTTGGTCAATCTTTTTACTTAATTGTATGATCTGATTTTACAGACAAAGAAGGTGAATGTGGCACCGGCGAAGAAGGAAGAAGAAGAATCAAAGGCAGCAGAAGGTGAAGAAGAAGAAGAAAAGGAAGAGAAGAGCGAGGATGCAGCGGCAGCAGGGGCGGTCCCGCGTAGAAAGACAAGACGTGATAACTGAGTGTTGAGAAGTTGATGAGGAGTTAGATACATGGATATTCATTTTGGTGTTTTATTTTTGTTTTTGACATTTGAACTTGTTATTTTTGTGGTTTAGAAGGGGAAGGAAAGAAAAGTTTGTATGAAGACGTTGTAAATGAGGTTTTATTATAATCTAGAATCAAGTCTTGTAGTAGTAGTAAGTAATTTCATTTTATCGACAAAATTGCAAGACTTAAGAGCTTTGATTTCATTTTCTATCTTGCTGCTTATTACTCTTTTAAGAGTCGTGAAAGTAGTTATTTTCAAGCCAACGACTTTTATAAAAAAAATTATTGTCATGTCAGGTATTAATTACTGGCATTCAAATTACATATATGTCATGTCTGTAACACCGTGAGGCGTGTGTATAGAATGTCAAAAACGCTGGCTAGATCATACCAGGCTAGTGCCTGGGGGTAGTGTCAGTGTGACTTGGCTGGCTTTGAATGGCTGGTTCGATGTAGCCGTTGCCAAACGGCTACTTTATTAAAAAAAAATTATTTCCTTTTTACACATTATAAATACCCATCAATTTTTTACCGCTTTTCTACCTCTTCTATCATATATCTATTTTTTTTCTTCATAAAATCAACCCACTATCCTCTACAATGCATCCTTTTATCCGCGGATACAACCCAAACAACCCCTTTGGATACCAAAAAAACCCGAACCCTAGCCCGCCACAAAACCGTCCACCACCAAACCCGACACAAATACCCCTTACACACGGCCATCCACAACAACCACCACACGGTTTAGTATACTCACCGTGTCCCGATCTAGCCGGAATTGCATCGTATTTAGGAAACCGTGTATACACGAACTTTCCTATGACGATTCATCTATTCCAATTAACATTTCCCAACCCGATTCCGTGTCCGAAGCTCAACCGCAAGACGTTGGTGGTTCGTCATCCAAACCGGCAAAAAAAGAAGCCACAAGAAAAAGAAACAAATGAAGAGAAAGCAATAGCTACCGCTCAACGAACGCAATTAAAGTGGACGGTTCAAGAAGAGAAAGCGATGCTCGTGATCAAGAGTTTGATCTTGATTTGGATGATTTTGATGATTCTCCTTCCCACCCACCTGGCAGAGACACGTCAAAAAAGCGCATTCAAAGAACGAGATCAGGTTCGGCTTCGGGTAAAGGGTTGTACACCCACCAGTTGGAAGATCTTGGGGCGAAAATTGATACATTTAATTTCCTCCAACAACAAAGGACCGAGTTGAGGAAAAATATCCAAGCGTCGTACGATAAAAATGTATCTCTAAAAGAAAAACGTGAATATATGAAATTTCTTGCCATGTCCGATGATTACCTTACCGGCCCACAATTGACAATGACGTTGGAAATGAAAGAAGAAATCATGAAAAAATATAACATGGAGAAATCATGAAGTTTTAACTTTTTATTTTATTTTAGGTAGTTTTTTTTTAATTTTATGTAGTTTTTTTTTTTAATTTTATTTGTAGTTTTTAAATAAAAAAAATAACAAAAAACACATGGCTGGCGTGGCCAGCCAAAGCCACGCCACACAACACCCAGCCGAAGCCATGCCACATCACACCTTGTGGATCCCACACTTGTCACGTGTCGAGCAATACACCCAATCCAAGCCCTTCCACACCTGTCTAAGTGTGACATAACTATGAATCAAATGCTTGATAATTAATTAAATACGGTCAAAGAAATGACGAAATAACAAGAAAAAACGAAACCAAAAATAACTACCAATTGAAAATCCCTGTTGCTTAAATGTAATGAATTTATCAATTTATTAATTGAAATGAACTTGAACAACCAAGCTACAACAACTAGACTATTATAGTCTTGGTTAGAGATGGCATAATACCCGGTTCCAAACTTGAACCCGTAGAACCGACCCGGAACCGGTTCCAGTTCCTACCCGATACATAGGAGAACCGGGTCCAGGTTCAAAAAACCCGGAGGTTCTTACCCGGTTCCATTTTTTCTCATAATAAATGGGTAGTACCCGGTTCCTACCCGTACCCGGTTAATACCCGTACCCGGTTACTCACCCGTACCCGGTTCCTCCAGTATACCCGGTATAATGTTACCGTTAGAACCGGTTCTATCCGTTGCAAATCTCATTAAATGCATTAAGTGCCAAATATATCCGTTGGAACCGGTTTTTATCCGTTGGAACCGGTTACTAGCCGTTGTACCCGGTTACTAGCCGTTAGAACCGATTCCTATAAATTGTTTTCAAATTTCATTTGTTTAACTCACCAATCCTCTTATTCTTCTTATATCATTTTCTTCTACTTCTAATACTTTTCTACAATGGCTTCAAAAAACTCTAAAACCACAAATTCCCTATCCGTCAATAATGTTCCTCAAGGTCAAACCGCTCCATATGTTGTTGGAACATTATCACATAGTCGCAATACGGAAGTATGGTGCAATTGGGACTTGCTCGAAATGGCCGGACCAAAGCGTAGCGCATGTGAAAGTGCCGCACCCGACACAAGCAAAAGGCAAAGGAAGTAAACCGGTTACTGTAGAACCGGTTACTGTTTTAAATTTTGAACCGGGTTTTTTTTTGTAATTCTGGAAAACCGGTTACTGTTAGTGTTTAACATGTTACTGGAAACCGGTTCTGTTAGTGTTTAAGATTTTTGTAATTCTGGAAACCGGTTCTGTTAGTATTTAATTTGAGTTATTTTTTATAACCCGTTACTAAAGCTAAAACACACTGTTTATTTATTTCAAAGGAAGCGATTACATAACAAACCTAACTTAACTAAACATTACCAAACCTAACTTACTAAATATAACAAACCTAACTTAACTAAACATTACACAACAACAACCTAAACATTTGAAGAACCGGATCCTTCACCCTTTTCGTTTTTCGCCTTGGTCACGGGGCAATGGCGTTCGGTGTGTTTCTTTAGAGTCGAGTTGGCGGCCGCTTTCATAAACTTTCCACAACCCTTGCACCTAGCCATTTCATGGTTGTCGGTCATCAAACACAAGTCGAAGTGCTTCCAAATAGTCGGGTTTCGTTTGGTTTCCAAAACCATCACAACTTCTTCGTTGCATGCCAGTCTCTCTTCGTTTGATGAATTTTTGGAGTAGTAATTGAAGGTAATGAAGTGTAACGCCCTGCTTATTTGTACTTTCCATTTATAGCAAGTCTTGTTCGTATTTCTATTTTTGGAAGTCTTGTGTTCTTGTAATCGTTCCTTCTTTGCAATCGTTGTAAAATCCGAGACTTGGATCATAAATAAAACTCGTATTTTGTTAAATTCATGTTGTACATACTTTATACATGCTCATACATTCGATTTCGTGAATCAATTGATGCTTATTCATAATTCTTGGAAACTATGTGCTAAACTTGCAAATATGTGAAACTTATGCATAAAACGTGTTTTGATCGTAAACGATACTTAAATACGACCTTCATACACTTAATTATACTTGATTTATGTTCCTCATGCTTAAATTTATCTTAATCTATGCTTTTATGGCTAAATTAGTCCCTAAAACACCCTAAAAGCACTAAATAACAAACTCTAGGGGACAAAGTGCAATTAACTGAAACATGCCCTTCCCCCTTGTTTCCAGCCGCGTAAGCTCACCCCCTGGGGATACGCGGGCCGCGAGACAAGTCCCAGATCAGACTCTTCACTTCCATTCGTGAATTTGAGCGGGATTTGAGTTGTTTTGAGTTCAAACCGGGTTTTGGGCATTAAATACACAACTAACCCAACCCTAATTCATTCTCTATATAAACCCAAGCTTCCCCAAGCCATTTTCACCTTACAAACACTCTCACAACTCTTTCAATCACTCAAAATCGTAGCTGCAAGTTCAAGTTCGGACAGAAGCATCAAACTCCACTAAAGTGAGCATAACTTCTTTATTTCTTATCCTTTTTAGCTCATTCTTTTTCCAGAACACTTGGATCGACCTTAGCTTCGATTCCATGGGTATTTCACAGTGAATAAGCCCCTGGAACTCCGGCAAATAGGCTCCAAAGTTCACTGTTTGAATCTGATTTCATTTAACTTTGTTTATACTTGTTTAAACTTGAGTCTAGCTCACTCAAACCCACGTTCTTATGCTTATAACCACTTCTATGGTTAGTTAAGCTTAAAAACGGGGCTGAGACATTCGAAATCAGAGGTTAAACCTCACATATATTATGTTTTGTTTAGGGTTTTTAACCCACAAGTGATGTTCAAGCTTCAAGCTTGATGAATGTGTGATTATGGACTAACTTGGGTTGTCCAACATAGAATCCCCACATTACTTGATGATTTCTCATCGTGTAGTTGTTTGTTATTCTTGTATTAATATTAGTTCATGACCCTCCTTGTATGTTTTTACATCAAGTGTAGTGGTGAACCATAAGAGGTACCTAAATGGAAGCTTGTTCTTCCTACCTCCTACATGATTTCCATAATACTAGAGGTACCTAAATGAAGATTTAATCTTCTACCTCATGCTTGACTATTGGACTTAATAATACATATAATACTTATACATATATATACTACTCGAACCCTTGATGGTGAACTTGTGTTCATTCGTCAATAAATTAGAATAACATCATCTAAGGCATAAGACTTGTTACGATTCTAATGAGTATATTACTCATGAAAACATTAACCCTTGAGGTTTCATAGTGTCAAAAACAAGTACTTGTGCTAAAGGATGATTACATTCGAATACATATGTTCTTGTGTTTTAACTTCCTAAATCCTTAATCTACCGTTGATCTCCGTTACTCATACACTTTGTTTCTTCGCGTAGAAGGACTTGGTGTTCCTACCTCCAACAAAAACTAACTCGCGGATTCACAAGTGAAGACTTGCAAAACCGTGAGTATAGTCGCAACCCTTTTTTTTATGTTTACCACTTTTGGGGTGTAACATGTTTAACTATTAAAATACACTTAAACTTATTCTTTATGCAATGCACGAAAAACAATCTTTATACATGAATACTATATTGTTATACTAGATACTTATACGTGGACCATACTTATGTGATATGTTTTAGTCATTAGCTTTCACGAGCCTCCATTTGACATGTATAGCGCTATAGGAGTAATGCACCGCCCGTAGACTAGTGGTCATGTTGAATTATATCATTTTGCGTAAACAGAGGGTTGACTAGAATTATTGCATGCCATGTTATGTTGATCTTGTATAAACTAAGTTGCCATGTGGATTCGTTTTTAAACTTTTATACTTATACTTATTCATAAACTTGTATACTCGCCTTTGCTTTTGCATTGAATTGTATTTTAAACATGTTACAGGTTGAGGATTGATGATGCTATGAAAATGGACTAGCAAAGATGCCTAGATACTCACTTAGACGTTTAGGTTTAAAGTGTTGTATCAATTTTGTTATGTTATGTTCGAACAATGTTGTTATTTGAATTTCTTGTAATTTTTTGACAATTTGTTTATGAAATGAAATCGGTTGAATTAAATATTGTCACAAATAGTGTTATGAATTCTCTTAAAATCTCGAACTAGTCTCACTCCGATGATTCCGCCATTGGTTGGGGTGTGACAGATTGGTATCAGAGCCATAACTATAGGGAATTAGGTAGAATTGCCATGTTCGACCTAGTCTATAGTAGGAACCATATTTTTGACCATTTTTGTTTCATGCTTAAAATGACAGGCTTCCTTCTTTGCTCCTTTCTCTTCTTTTGGTCTTAATACTTACATTATGTCTTTCCTAAGACAATTTACACAATACACTTGAAGACACTCTTTATACAAAAGAGACGAGTTTACCAAAATAGGCGTGAAACCCATAATTTGGTGAACGACTTTCATTCCGCTTATTCTTATTTTTGCACGAAATTTCGCCATTTAGCTAGGAGTGAAATCCACATCTAAATGGTAAATTTCCGATTCAAACTCTAGTGGACCCTCGTCATAGTGTCGAAATTATATTTTGTAACAACTCGTATCAAACGTCCTAATTATTATTTTAATTTGTCCAAAAGGAAACCCTAATTGAGACACCCAAGTGATTTTGCACAAACCCTAAAATTTTCAGAATAATCAGAATCAGGATCAGGGGCCCTAAAACTCAGGGGGGGTAAAACCCTAGTTACGATTATCCACATAAAACGCTGTCAAAATTGAATTTTACGAATTCGTCGACTCAGCAAGCCTACAAATACACGTAGCTACCCTATGGTAAATAGGGACCCCTCGCGTCACGCGAGGGGGTCAAATTTTGTGTATAAATAGAAGGGATTGGCAATCGAATTTTGGCACTTGAACGACGTAAAAATACGTTTCATACACTGAGATATAGCATAAACAGTCCAAAACACACACACGATTCACGAAGTGCTGCCGCAATACAGGGTAATAACTCGATCGCTGATACGATTCAATGTCCGATCGATTAAACTATCCAATGGATGTTTAAGTGCTGCCCACATTAGGGTTTATGCTTTGTCATTCGTTGTTAATTCAATGGATGTTTAAGTATCGCACTTTGTCATTCGATGTGAGGGTTTAATCTCGTGAGTTATCGTAAATGCTGTATTAAGTTACTAACCGAGTTGTGTGCATGTTATTAAATTTAGGTTAAAAGGCTAATCAGTAGGCTAGGCTCTGCTCAATTAAATCTGCAATGTGAGTCATTCTCTTTTTATCAATTTTGTTTACAAAAGCATGTTTATTTTCAAAGTTATAATTACAGTGATTAAGTATATGTAATCACCAAGTTATAGCCGGTATGTGGGGTTTTGTATACATTACTTGATAATCGTCACCATTGGGGCAGCCAATGGGGATATGACCATAGTCACAGATCCGGTCGAGTGACAAATACCGTGGGTAGTTGGTTGATATCTGGAAACATTGTAATCTCTCTTAATACTGAAAATTATAACAACTGAGTCGTTTTAGTAAAATAGAATGATTCACCAGTATTTCCCGCTGACAAAACCTTTTTCAAACATGTTTCAGGTGATCTGTTGTGATCCAGGAAAAGTGCCGCGTAGCACTACAAGCTTAAGGCAGTGGCTCAATATAAAAATAAAAGAAACATGTTTTGTAAAAATAAAGATTTCTCTGTGAAATCTTAAGATTGTAAATTACCGGGGTTTTGTCCCGAATTGTGAAATAAAATAATTGGGAAATTACAGTTTTAAAAAGATCCTGAAGAAACTTCCGCTGTTAAATAAATACCACGGGATTTTCTGTCCCGCGGCTCCTGAAACGGGTAAAACCGGGGCAGGGGCCGTGACAGAAAAATGTGGTATCAGAGCCACTAATTTAAGCCAATTAAGTATTTAGAAATACTTAATTTTACTGATTGCCAATTGTGTGATTATGTGTTTTATTAATTGAATATTTGTACAGTATGGGTAAGCAAAAGTTGTCAAACATCTATCTTAAATTAGATAGGTCATCCAACGAGAAGGGAAGTTCCTCCCAATCAAAATCCTCAAATCACTCTGTAATTCCTGAAGAAGGAATATTTGTCCGAAAGGCACACTATGAGGAGCCACTTTCTCCTAATAAAAGAAGTTTGATTATTAGGAAAAGTCAGGAGAAAATAAAGAAATCCCGAGAAAAGAAAGTTAACCAGGAATTAACCAGTAAAACACCTTGGGAAGACAAGTTAGATGAAAAATGGGCAGATCTTTATATGCTAGCCATTGTAGCAGTAAATGCTAATCTTTAAATATTTTGACTCAAGTTTTAGCAACCTTATTACCTACAAACCAGAAACTTTATCTAGTAAATAAATAAATCTGCAGAAAACCTGTCAATAGAAAGATTCCTAAAATAGAAAATCCCTTAGACAAAGGGAAGGGGATTGAAGTCGGGGAAGAGTCTAGGCAGATGGGAATACAGTTTGAAGAATATTCTAAGCAAATAGAAATGGAGATTGGAGGAGGTTCTAAACAAACCCAGATAGAAATTGGAGAAAGCTCTAAACAAACCCAGGAAATGACATTACAGGAAGAGCTAGATTTTATATTGGCGAGCTGTGACACTATTAAGCCTGTTAATACAAATGCTTTTACTCATCCTATTGAAACTCAACTTCCAATGAATTTGGAACCAGCAATCCCAGAACCTATAATCCACACCCAACCCTTAGGAATGGATGAATGGTGGACGAATGATTGGCAGTTCCAAAACCTGCTCAACAGTCCTTATTCCTTTCTTCCTCAGTTTGACCCTGAACCAATACCTAACCCACCTATGAGCAATGAGAATTTAGCTGAACTCCGCCACTTTGGCGAAGAACTGGTGGATGCAGGAAATAGGATCAGGGAAGTAGGAGAACAGATCTCATGGAAATACGACGAGAGGGAACATCATTACTGACAGACAAGGGATAGTATGGTGTGAGAATGTGAAACTGTGGTTGTAAAATAATTAAGTAGAATATAGCTTGTCAAATAACCTAAAATAAAACTTTGTAAGAAAATGGTGTGTATGGACACATATTACAAAATATATAAAATGGGAATCAAGAAATCGATAGTTTTGCTATATGGATATTGTGAAATATGTTTGATTGTTTTGTGTATAATTGTTATTTATTCAATACTAATAAATTATATATATTAATTATCAGATGGAAAACGCTAATAATGAACCAGTTAATGAGGTTAATCAATCTGAGCAACATCCGGGGATCAATATATGACTAGGCAAGATATAGAAAATATCGTTGCTCAAGGGATAGCTAATGCTATTCCAGCAATAGTCGCTGCTGTTCAGAAACCTGCTGAACCTCAACAAATCATTCAGAGCAAACGTATTTCTGAAGATAACTTCAGTAATAGCGTAAATGGAGGCAATGATCATACTAATCACGATAATAATCCACGGCAGGCTCCGCTTCCTAAGAAAATGAAAGCTGCAACGCCTGGTTGCACTTACAAAGAATTTCTTGCTTGCAAACCCGCTGAATTTGCAGGCAATGAAGGAGCGACTGCAACACTGCGTTGGTTAGAGAAAACCGAGGCCGTGATTACAATAAGTAAATGTGCCAAAGATGATCAGGTCATGTATGCGTCAAATCTTTTTAAAGATGGGGCGCTAGAATGGTGGAACACGGTGCTACAAGCAAAAGGAAGAATGATGGCGTATGCTATGAATTGGGAAGAATTTAAGAGTCTTGTAGAAAGAAAATTCTGTCCCGAATATGAAAAAGATCAAATGGCGAATAAGTTCTTAAACCATCGAATGATGGGTGTAGATTGTCGCGGTTATACTTCGACATTCTTTGAATATGCTAGAGTGGTACCAACACTGGCTTCGCCAGAACCGGTACTCATTTCTCGCTATATTTGGGGATTGATTGGCGAAATCCGCAATATCGTTAAAGCTGCGAGACCTCGTACTATTGACGATGCGGTAGAATTAGCTAATACCTTAACCGACGATCTGATACGCACAAGAGATGAAAACAAGAAGAAGGAACTAGCTCAGAAAATTACCTAAGGATTTCGTATGGGTAATAGCAGTAACTTTAAGAAAAGAGGAACAGGGCAATCTCCAACTCCTCAGTTCTGCAGAAATTGCAAAAAGAAACATTATGGAAGATGCAACCTAACCTGCAATTTTTGCAAAACTGTAGGACATCGTGAAGAAAATTGCAGGAAGAAATCCATAATTTGTTACAATTGTGGAGAATCAGGACATTTCAAAACAGAATGTCCTAAAATGGTTAAACCAGCAGACAACAAAGCCAAGACAGCCGACGGAGCTATTAAGAAAAATGTTCGAGCCTTTCAGTTAACTACTCAGGAAGCCGAGATGATTCCTGACGTGATAGCTGGTACGTTCCTAGTTCACAACGTATATGCAAAAGTATTATTTGACTCTGGTGCAAACCAAAGTTTTATCAATACTTCATTCTGCCAAGCTCTTAACTTACCTTTAACTAAACTTAGGCAGATTTTTACAGTCGAAACGGCAGACGGAAATTCTGTTAGCATAGATAAAGTTTTGCAAAAGGAAAATATAGAACTCTCAGGTCATAAATTCTTTGCAAACTTATTACCTATGAAATTAGCCGAATTTGATGTTGTGTTAGGAATGGATTGGTTAGTAGCCAACCATGCTCGAATTCTTTGTGATCAGAATTCCATAGAAATCCAAGCACCCACCGGAGAAGTAATTATGATTACAGGAGATAAACCACGTAAGCCCATGAAGTTCATATCAGTAATGAAAGTTGCTAGTTATGAACGGAAGCAAGGAATAGTATATATGATTTCAGTAATCATTAGTACTAAGGGTAAAGAACTTAAGGAGATTCCTGTAGTCTCAGAATACCCAGACGTATTCCCAGAAGAGTTACCAGGATTACCACCAGATAGGGAGGTAGAATTTAGAATTCATTTAATTCCCGGAACTATACCGATAGCCAAGGCACCTTATCGGTTAGCTCCCCAGAAATGTTAGAACTAAAAAAAAACAATTAGATGAATTACTAAGTAAAGGTTTCATACAACCTAGTTCATCCCCGTGGGGAGCACCAGTGTTGTTTGTAAAGAAGAAGGATGGTTCCATGAGAATGTGTATTGATTATAGAGAATTGAATAAGGTTACAATTAAGAATCGATACCCATTACCTAGGATTGATGATCTTTTTGATCAACTTCAAGGAGCTAGATATTTTTCTAAGATAGATTTACGCTCCGGATATCATCAATTGAAGGTACAAGAAGAAGACATACCTAAAACTGCTTTCAGAACTAGGTATGGTCATTACGAGTTTACAGTCATGCCCTTTGGGTTAACGAATGCACCTGCAGCATTCATGGACAGGATGAATAGGATCTGTAAACCGTATTTGGATAAATTTGTAATTGTTTTCATAGATGATATACTTATTTATTCAAAAAGTCAGGACGAACATTGTCAACACCTGCATGCACTCTTAACTTTGTTAAGAAAAGAAAAACTGTACGCCAAATTCTCGAAGTGTGAATTTTGGTTGCAAGAAGTGCAATTCTTAGGACACATGATGAATCATGAAGGTATTCATGTAGATCCTACAAAGATAGAGGCAATTACCAAATGGAAGGTTCCGCAATCCGCAATGGAAATTAGAAGTTTTATAGGCTTAGCTGGATACTATAGACGGTTTATTAAGGATTTTTCCAAGATAGCTGTACCATTAACTAAGCTAACCTGTAAAGCAGTTAAGTTTGAATGGGGACCTAAACAAGAAGAATCCTTTAGGGTTTTAAAGCAAAAGTTAACAAATGCCCCAATCCTAGCTTTGCCAGAAGGAACAGAAGATTTTGAAGTTTACTGTGACGCTTCAAAACTAGGATTAGGATGTGTGCTTATGCAACGCAAGAAGGTAATTGCGTATGCATCAAGGCAATTGAAAAAGCACGAAGAGAACTATACAACTCATGATTTAGAATTAGGAGCCGTAATTTTTGCCCTTAAGATTTGGGGACATTATCTGTACGGAAGTAAGTTTACTATCTATACAGATCATAAGAGTTTAAGATATATATTTGGGCAAAAAGAGTTAAACATGAGACAAAGAAGATGGATGGAAATCCTAAGTGATTACGACTGTGATATTCAGTATCACGAAGGAAAGGCAAATGTAGTTGCAGATGCCTTAAGTCGTAAATATCATGAAAAGCAAAAACGAGTTCGTGCTCTCAGATTAAATCTACAGTTAGATTTAATGGAACAAATAAAGGATGTTCAAGAAATAGCAATCAAGGATGATGCTGAAGGAATGAAGGGACGAATAAAAAAGTTGGAACAAGGAGTTGATGGAATTTGGAGATTCCACAAAAGAAGAATTTGGATACCTAAGCAAGGAGAATTAAGAAATAAGATTGTGGAAGAAGCTCATAAGTCTAAGTATACTATGCACCCGGGAAACAATAAGATGTACCAAGATTTAAGAAATAATTTCTGGTGGATAGGCATGAAAAAGGATATAGCCCGATATGTTTCTAAGTGTCTTACTTGTTCACAAGTTAAGGCAGAACACCAGAAACCTTCAGGTCTACTACAACAATTAGAGATGCCGGTATGGAAATGGGAGCTTATAACAATGGATTTTGTTACTAAGTTACCCAAGACCAGAAAAGGTAATGATGCGATTTGGGTAATTGTGGATCGATTAACCAAATCAGCTCACTTTCTACCTATGAAAGAAACCTTTAGCATGGAAAGATTGGCAAAATTGTATGTAGATGAAGTAGTATATTTACATGGAGTTCCACTCTCCATTGTATCAGATAGAGATAGTCGTTTCACTTCTCATTTTTGGACAAGTTTCCAAGAAGCAATGGGAACTCGACTAAATCTGAGTACTGCATATCATCCACAAACAGACGGGCAAAGTGAAAGGACGATACAAACTCTGGAAGATATGCTCAGAGCATGTGTGATAGATTTTGGTGGAAACTGGGATGATCACTTACCTTTGATTGAATTATCCTATAACAATAGTTATCATTCAAGTATCGAAACTGCCCCATTCGAGGCACTATATGGAAGAAAGTGCAGAACTCCAGTTTGTTGGGCAGAAATAGGAGAAAGTCAATTGTCAGGTCCTGAAATAGTGCAAGAGACGACTGACAAGATTACTCAAATCAAAGAAAGACTAAAGACGGCTCGAGATCGTCAAAAGAGCTATGCCGACAATCGACGTAAGCCATTAGAATTCCAAGTTGGAGAAAGAGTACTGTTGAAAGTTTCTCCTTGGAAAGGAGTTGTTCGATTCGGTAAGAAAGGAAAGCTAAGTCCAAGATACGTAGGACCATTTCCAGTGATTCAACGTATAGGACCAGTTGCTTATCGTTTACAACTACCAGAGGAGTTAGCTGGAGTACATGATGTATTTCATGTATCCAACCTCAAGAAATGTCTATCAGACGAATCTTTGGTAGTACCTCTCCAAGATATAGAGGTAAACGAAAAGTTAAAATTTGTTGAGAAACCTCTTCAGATAGAAGACAGAAAAGTGAAGTTTCTCAAACACAAACGACTAGTTCTAGTTAAAGTAAAGTGGGATTCAAAGAGAGGACCTGAATACACTTGGGAGCTGGAATCAGAGATGAAGCGAAAGTATCCTCAATTATTCCAATAAATCTTGAGGACGAGATTTTTATTAAGGTGGGGAGGATGTAACAACTCGTATCAAACGTCCTAATTATTATTTTAATTTGTCCAAAAAGAACCCTAATTGAGACACCCAAGTGATTCTGCACAAACCCTAAAATTTTCAGAATAATCAGAATCAGGATCAGGGCCCCTAAAACTCAGGGGGGGGGGGGGGTAAAACCCTAGTTACGATTATCCACATAAAACACTGTCAAAATTGAATTTTATGAATTCGTCGACTCAGCAAGCCTACAAATACACGTAGCTACCCTATGGTAAATAGGGACCCCTCGCGCCACGCGACGCCCAGAGGGGTACCCCTCGTGTCACGCGAGGGGGTCAAATTTTGTGTATAAATAGAAGGGGTTAGCAATCGAATTTTGGCACTTGAACAACGTAAAAATACGTTTCATACACTGAGATATAGCATAAACAGTCCAAAGCACACACACGATTCACGAAGTGTTGCCGCAATACATGGTAATAACTCGATCGCTGATACGATTCAATGTCCGATCGATTAAACTATCCAATGGATGTTTAAGTGCTGCCCACATTAGGGTTTATGCTTTGTCATTCGTTGTTAATTCAATGGATGTTTAAGTATCGCACTTTGTCATTCGATGTGAGGGTTTAATCTCGTGAGTTATCGTAAATGCTGTATTAAGTTACTAACCGAGTTGTGTGCATGTTATTAAATTTAGGTTAAAAGGCTAATCAGTAGGCTAGGCTCTGCTCAATTAAATCTGCAATGTGAGTCATTCTCTTTTTATCAAATTTGTTTACAAAAGCATGTTTATTTTCAAAGTTATAATTACAGTGATTAAGTATATGTAATCACCAAGTTACAGCCGGTATGTGGGGTTTTGTATACATTACTTGATAATCGTCACCATTGGGGCAGCCAATGGGGGATATGACCATAGTCACAGATCCGGTCGAGTGACAAATACCGTGGGTAGTTGGTTGATATCTGGAAACATTGTAATCTCTCTTAATACTGAAAATTATAACAACTGAGTCGTTTTAGTAAAATAGAATGATTCACCAGTATTTCCCGCTGACAAAACCTTTTCAAACATGTTTCAGGTGATCTGTTGTGATCCAGGAAAAGTGCCGCGTAGCACTACAAGCTTAAGGCAGTGGCTGAATATAAAAATAAAAGAAACATGTTTTGTAAAAATAAAGATTTCTCTGTGAAATCTTAAGATTGTAAATTACCGGGGTTTTGTCCCGAATTGTGAAATAAAATAATTGGGAAATTACAGTTTTAAAAAGATCCTGAAGAAACTTCCGCTGTTAAATAAATACCACGGGATTTTCTGTCCCGCGGCTCCTGAAACGGGTAAAACCGGGGCAGGGGCCGTGACATATTTTGACCCGACGAGTACCAACCACATTAGGGTACGAAATCGTCAAGTTAGGGGTGAAACCCGCACCTTGTCGATTGAGTCCCATTCCTCGATTTTCGATCTCGCCAAAGTTTCGATTGTTTCAATCGATTAGAGACGTGTAGTAACTGGAAGGGTAAGATACCGTTAATCGCTTCTCGACGAGAGTATCTTACCTATAGGCCAAAGCACGTTTCTCTAATTTGAAAGGACTTTCGATTCACTTTGGAATAGTCGACGTTTCTCTACCTGAAACAATCCTATGTTTTATGAGCCTCTCTTTTATGTGATTCAATTTATATGTGATTTTATACTTGTTACCTCGTTCGTTTCAAAACCGTTACACAATTCGCACGTCTCGTGCAATAAAAAACAATAATAATTCTCGTGAACAAACTAAATTTATACTCTTTTTACGCATTCATACGTATTTATACTTGTTGAATACTTGTTAAATTCATACTAATTATGTGAACTCATACGTGTTACATCATGCCTACATGTTTAAAACTTGCAAACTTATTTTGAATTTATGATCAAGTCTCATCCTTTTCCTTCTCTTTCGATTCCTTAGATGTCGTCTAACGGTGCTTCCAAGAAAACCAAGTCAAAGAAGGGTTCGACCTCCAATGCCAATTCCAACTCCATGTCACAAAGGGATTGCATGAAATTCATGGCCAAGCAAATGGCTAAGGTCATACCCAATATTGTGAGAAAGATTCAGCCAAACACCGATTCACCGCATGGCTCTGTCGATTCGAAGGCCGAAAAACCCAAGTCGACATTCCAATTCAAGCAATTTATGGCTTGTAAACCTTTGGAGTTTACTGGCGAAGATGGCGCTACCGCCATGATGAATTGGTTTGATGCAATTGAGCTTACATTCTTGCAAAGTGGTTGTCCTGATGAGCTACGAACCTTGAACGCAACTGGAGTCTTCCGCTCGAGGGCACTTGATTGGTGGACCACCGAACACAACAAGAGGGGGAATGACGTTGCACATGCGTTACCTTGGGACGAGCTTAAACAACTTATGAAAGACCACTTTTGTCCTCCTCACGAGCTCCAAAAGTTGGAGAACGAATTTTGGAATCTAACGCAAAAGGGGAGCGACATGTATGGTATGATTACGCGCTTCAAACAGCTTAGTGTCCTTTGCCCTGGACAAGTCGATTTCGTCCCCAAAACCATAGCCAAGTTCATTCGCTGTGTTGCACCTTCCGTGACCAACCATCTTGCCGCTGCTAATCCTAAAACCATAGAGGAAGCCTATACCATAGCTACCGAACTTAACAACAACTGCGTTCTTCATGGAACCTATGACAAGGTTTCAACGAAGAATGCACGCCAAGCTACAACCGACACTGCCACCGTTGAGCCCTCACCCTCCCAATTGTCCAAGAAAAACCAAGGCAAGAAGCGGAAGGCTTCGAGCCAAAATTGTGCGGTCGTCACTCCGCCAAACCTATAACCCTTACAAGCTTTAGCCGCCATTGCACCCGCAAACACTGAACCACCAAGATAAGGCTACGTTGGATCTCATCCCAAATGTACTACCTGTTTGTTTCACCATCCTACCAACGTACCATGCCGCAAATGCGCCAACTGTCAGAGGTATGGTCATTTTGCTAACCGATGTCGAAACTTCCCCCAAGCCCAAAACAACCAGAATCAGGCTATCATTGCAAACCCTGCTCCTAACCAGGCTCAACCTCAAGCTGCTCCTGTGCGAGCATGCTTCAATTGTGGCTATCTCAATCATATCGCCAATGTTTGTCCCCAGCGTTATCAGCCTCAACAACAGCAGCAGCAACCGCCACAGCAGCAGCAACAAGCTCAACAACCTGCTAGAGGCCGAGCTTTTGTCATCACTGCCGCTCAGGCTCAGAACGCAAACGATGTTATCACTGGTACGTTTCTTGTGAAACATGTTTATGCTTCTTGTCTGTTTGATACTGGTGCCGATAAAAGTTTTGTGTCGCTAGAATTTGAACAATTGCTTAAGTGTAAACACTCTAAGTTGCCAAAGTCTTTCGCTGTCGAAGTCGTTAATGGTAAATCCGTCACTGTTGATTCCGTTCTTTCCCAATGTTCTTTGATTCTTAAGGATCATACGTTTTCAATCGATCTTATACCTATTCAAATGGGTAGCTTTGACATCATAGTAGGCATGGATTGGCTTAGGCTAGTTCGTGCTGAAGTTGTTTGTTCTGAAAAGTTCATCCGCCTATCTCTTCCAAACGGTGTTTCTCTACACGTGTACGGCGAGAAACCTTCTCAAGGTCTCAAGCTTATGTCGTGTATCCAAGCAAACAAATGCTTACGCAAAGGTACTTTCGCCTTTCTTGTCCACATTGTGGAAAAGAAGGACAAAGGCCCAAGCATAAGCGACGTCCCCGTTGTACGTGATTTTCCCGATGTGTTTCCCGACGATCTTCCTGGTCCGCCTCCTGCTCGTTCTGTTGAATTTCGCATTTATTTAGTGCCTGGCGCAACGCCTGTCGCTAAGTCTCCTTACCGCTTAGCACCCTCTGAGATGCAAGAACTTCTTGATAAAGGCTTTATACGCCCTAGTACTTCTCCTTGGGGTGCTCCTGTTTTGTTCGTTAAAAAGAAAGATGGGTCATTCCGTATGTGTATTGACTATCGTGAGCTCAACAAGCTTACTGTCAAGAACCGATACCCTCTTCCGGGCATCGATGATCTCTTCGATCAATTGCAAGGCGCGACCTGCATTTCAAAGATCGACCTTCGTTCTGGGTATCATCAACTTCGAGTACTCGAAGAAGATATACCTAAAACCGCCTTTCGTACACGTTATGATCATTACAAGTTCGTGGTCATGCCATTTGGTTTGACCAACGCACCTGCTGTTTTCATGGATTTGATGAACCGCGTGTGCAAAGCGTACTTGGACCGTTTCGTGATCGTTTTCATCGACGATATTCTTATCTATTCCAAGACACAAGAAAAGCACGAACGACAATTGCGTCTTATCCTTGAACTTCTTCGTACTGAACGTCTATACGCCAAATTCTCCAAGTGTGAATTTTGGTTAAAAGAGGTTCAATTCCTTGGTCATACTGTCAACGAACTTGGTATTCATGTTGACCCGGCTAAAATCGAAGCTGTGAAGAACTGGATCGCACCTAAGTCTCCGTCTGAAATTCGTTCGTTTCTTGGTCTTGTTGGTTATTATCGTCGTTTTATCTCTAACTTCTCGAAAATCGCCGTTCTTTGACTCCTTTGACTCAAAAAGAGAAACCTTTTGTTTGGGGTCCCGAACAAGAGGAATATTTTCAAACGCTCAAGGAGATGCTTTGTAATGCTCCTATCCTCATGCTTCCTGATGGTAACGACGACTTCGTCGTATATTGCGATGCTTCACACCTTGGTCTTGGTTGTGTGCTTATGCAACGAGACAAGGTCATCGCTTATGCGTCGAGGCAACTCAAAATACATGAGAAAAACTATACTACTCACGACCTTGAACTTGGCGCAGTTGTTTTTGCGTTGAAGATTTGGCGACACTACCTTTATGGTACTAAGTGTGTGGTCTTCACCGACCATAGGAGCCTTCAACATATCTTCGACCAAAAGGAACTGAACATGCATCAACGTCGTTGGGTGGAGCTGTTAAACGACTACGACTGCGAAATCAAATACCATCCAGGTAAGGCGAATGTAGTAGCCAACGCTCTCAGTCATAAAACTCATGTGAAGGGTATTCGTTGTCTTCAACTCATTAACGATCTTCAATGCCGCATTCGCGAAGCTCAATATGCCTCTATTAACGAAGGCAATCTCTCTGTCGAGATACGAGGCACTAAGGAACATGAACTCGTGTCTAAATCCGATGGTATTCTATACTATCTCAATCGTATCTGGATCCCTAATCGTGAAAACCTTCGAGACTTCCTGATGAAGGAGGCACACAAATCGAAGTATTCCATTCATCTTGGCACTGACAAGATGTACCATGATATGCGTACGTCGTACTGGTGGCCTGGGATGAAGAGGGATATTGCCTCCTACGTTGCAAAATGTCTCACTTGTTCGAAGGTAAAAGCCGAACATCAACGTCCCTCTGGCTTACTCGAACAACCAGAGATTCCTGTCTGGAAATGGGAGCGCATTGCCATGGACTTTATCACTAAACTTCCTTGTACTTCTTCTGGTCATGACAGTATTTGGGTGATCGTTGATCGATTGACCAAATCAGCTCATTTTCTTTCCATTCGTGAAGATTTCAAAGTCGAGAAATTGGCTAGAATCTACACTGATGAGATCATCTGTCGTCATGGTATCCCCAATGACATCATTTCCGATCGCGATGCTCGCTTTACGTCTCGTCTTTGACAAACTTTTCAATCTGCTATGGGTACTGTTCTCAACCTTAGCACTGCTTTCCATCCTCAGTCAGACGGTCAAACCGAGCGCAGTATCCAAACTTTAGAGGATATGCTTCGTTCTTGCGTAATAGATTTTGGTGGCAACTGGGATTCACACTTGCCCTTGATCGAATTCTCGTACAACAACAGTTATCATGCGAGTATTCAAATGGCACTTTTCGAAGCATTGTATGGTCGCAAGTGCCGTTCGCCTATTTGTTGGCATGAGATTGGTGAATCTCAATTCACTGGTCCCGATCTTATACAAGAAGCAACGGACAAGATTTTACAGGTTCGAGATAATTTGCTGAAAGCCAGGAGCCGACAAAAGAGTTACGCTGACAAGTGATGCGTGTGAAGTGTTATATATATTAGGTGTATATTTTAAGCCCTTTTAACACTTATTTTTAGCCAAGTTTTAAATTTATAAAACACGATATTTTACTAACACTAAACACACATATGGGCAAGTGCACCAATCGTGAGCGTAGTATAGCGTTGGTAAGATACCGAGGTCGTCCAAGGACACAAGAGCTTTTAGTACCGGTTTATCCTCAACGTCTAACCAAAAATAAAATTTTAGAAAAATGTTTTAAACTAAGAAAAATAAGAACTAACTAAAATGCTGAAAATAAAAATAAAAGAAAAAACAGATAGACAAGATGAATCACTTGGTTCCAACTCGTATCTAGTGTAACCTTTGATTATTTCCGCACTTTTGCACATATTTAAGAGAATATCTTAGTTATTGTAGTAGGCCCCTCTTTTGAAGGTGACGTTACCCTCACCCCAGTAGTTTGAGTCAGCAAGGATACAATCCTAAAAGGGTGGATTATTGGAAGATAATTAATTAAGTTATTAATGCAAATTATGGTAGGCCCCTCTTTTGGAGGTGACGTTACCCTCGACTAAGTAGTCTGAGTCAGCAGGGATACAGTCCTAAATAGCCGAGTTATAGTATTAATAGTAGTTAACTTATGAGGGGATCAAAGAGTTTGGACCCCCGCCATCCAATACCGTTAAGTATTGAAGGAGGTCCTACTAAATTTGACCCAGGTCCATTGCAGGACCTCTAAACGCTGAACAATGGCAAGACCTTTACCAAACCGTTCCCTTAACCCCCGACCAGATAGCCAACATACCTCCATATAGACCGTGGAGATATGAATGGTGAAAATCTTTTATTTTATATAGACAGTAAAATAATGCCAAGACACCACGGACAAACGATAAGGAAAGATCACCTTCAACATAAGCAACTAGTTATTAAAGTCATTAATACAAAACCAAATAAAAAGTGCAAAAGATTAGAAATAACAAGTATTAAACTAGACACTTTGTCTTCACCAAGTGATGTAAGAGACTTAGGCAAACATGGCCTTGATTGTCAAGAACTCTTACGATCAATCTTGGATCCCGAGACGACTCACACACTCTACGATGGACAATGGATGATGGTGGTGGATGATGGTGTTATGGTGGTGGTGGGTGGTGGGTGAAGTGTGAGAGAGGTGGTGTGCCAAGGGATGGTTTGAGCTTGAGCCAAGCACTTCTATTTATAGGCTGAACAGAAGCTCGGGCACGGCCCCGTGTCCACATCCTTCTCTTTCTTCATTTAATGCAGTTTTGTCTTTTTAGTTGACCACGCCCCCGTGTCCGCTGAGCACGACCCCGTGGTGCAGAAGAATCTTTGTACTATGCAGATTTGCTAGATTGTGCGAATCTTATAGTTGACCACGGCCCCGTGTCCGCTGAGCATGGCCCTGTGGTGGGCAATAGAAGCTTCTACCACTTTATCTTTTCTACTGACACTTGGGCACGCCCCCGTGCTGGCCGAGCACGGGGCGTGTTCAGGCTTCTGATCTCTTGTTTTGCTTGGGAAGATGCTGTCGTGGGGTCGGGCATGTCACGTCTTGTTCCTTTTCTTGTATTTATTTTAGAATTTGATGTCTTTTTGCTTCTATTATTAATTTGAGCTCATTTAATCCTGAAAATACAAAAGGAAGACAAAAGCACACTTTTTCCAACATTAGTACTAAAAAAAGGTTAGTTTTATGCCTCATTTGATGAAATTTATATGTTGCATTTTAAACACATCAAATACCCCCACACTTGAATCTTTGCTTGTCCTCAAGCAAAACTCTTTAATATGTGGCTATTACCCTCCCAAATGGAATGGGTAGAGAAGAAGGTTTTTGGGCTTGTCGTAGAGTGTCGGGATTTCCAAGATTCTTTATTTAGTTTTATTTTTATTTATTTACAATCCTATTCGTCATGATTTATTTAAAACTGTTCATATGATAAATTACTTATTAGGGCATAACATGCCTCTTTAAAATTCTATTTATATACAAGTTCACATACCTCACGGGGATCACTCAACACTCGGCCGAAAATGTATTTTTGTGGATCACTCGAGAGCGACATGGAACTTACTCCTACCATAGGCTTGCCAAGCAATCAATCCTCCTCCTTTTTAACTTATATACTTTTGTAAATATCAAGAGGACTTTTTGGGTGAAGGGTTAGGCTTGGGTTAAAGGTAGGTGGTTGGGTTGGTGGTTAATGGTTAGTAGAAAAAGGCGAAAAGGGTAACAAGTTTCGGTTTTCGTAAGACTTTCTATTTTTGTAACTTTTATTTTGATGAAGCTATTATTCAAACAAAGTTATTTTTGATGAACTTGTTTGTTTATTTTCTTTTGCTTCATCATCAACACAAATATTTTTTTTTTTTTTTTTGAAAAGTCATACGAAAGATCAAACTTGTTACTAAAACAAAGGGGTAAAAAAAATGAAAAAGGTTTTGGTGGGTAAAAAGGGTGTTTGGTTTAGGTTATGAAATGAAAAGGTTTAGGCTCAAAGGGGTTAACTAGGGGGATTTTGGGTAGGTGGTAAAAAAAAAAGAAAAATAATGGTGTTGAAAGAAAAATGGTTAGTCCTAATGCCTCCGTCATTTACTTACTTGGGTTTAAGTTGGTAAGGACCGGGAATGTATCGTCGTGGCAAGTTCTAGAGTTGTAAGAACCAAGCGGCTATTCACACAAGAAACGAAAAATGAGCATTTAATTTAAAGATATGTATTTGTATGCTCAATAAAGGCTCAAAACTCACTTTTGTGGGAATGGGTTTTTATGTGATCAAGTATATATAATTAAATTTTAACTAAGCTTGTCATGCCTTTTCATAATTTTCTTATGTTGGTTCTTTTTATCACGACGCTATCGGTTGTAAATTTGTAAAAATATAACCTTTTTAGAATTTTGAAATTCCCAAATTAAATCTAGACAAGTAAAAAAAATGAAAAATTTTTGAAAAAATTTGGGGTGATTAGCGGTTCCAATAGAGTTTTGTGTAAGGCTTGTTATTAGGACTTGCAAGATTCAAGGTGTTAGCATCCCCCCACACTTAAATTACACATTGTCCTCAATCTGTCCCAAAAATAAGTTTTTAGGTTGATTGAATGTGTAAAAGTGGGTTAAAAACAAGATTTTATGGTACTAGGGAGCTGAACACGGGGTGGTGTTGGCTGAGCACGACCCAGTGTCCAGACTGCCAGTACCAAAAGTAAACAGATGGCTGGGCACAGGGGCGTGTCCAGTGAGCACGGCCCCGTGTCCAGGTACCTGAACTGGGCATTTTCTACAGAACCTTGGGCACGGGGCGTGTTGGGGTGAGCACGGCCCCGTGCTGAACTTGCTGTAATGAAGAAAAATCGTCGGGAGGCTCTGTTTTTGTGTATGGGGTGTTGGTTCAAGCTTCCCTTATCATCCTTCACCATCCCGAGTGTGTTTTATTCCTGAAAATTAAAAACTAAACTAGAAAACATAAAGGTTAATCTAAACTAAACTACGGATAGTTCCGCGGAATGCCTCCGTGGTGCGCCACGTTTATAAGGGTCCTTGGCTAGACCCACTTTATCAGGTGGTTCTGGCTCATCTTCAATTAGGGGGTCGTCATTGCCGAATGGATATTTCATTGATCGCTCAAGATCGACACTCTTTTTAAATGCCCCTAATTGAAGAGGTAGATTGTTGAACTTCCGGTTTTTCAAAGCTTCGTGAGTTTTTACAAATGGTCGTCCCAACACTAGAGGAGCGTCATCGAGGATGACAAAGTCGGTCGGGATTACCATCTGATTTGTTTGAACCAATACATCCTCAACTATACCGATTGATTTTATTACTTTCCGATTGGATAGAAAAATGGGTATTTGAAGTGGAGAAAAATCACTAATACTTAATTTTTCGAAAATGTAGTTAGGCATTATGTTAACACAAAGATCTTTATCGATTGTGACATTACTAATAAATGAATTTTGAAAGAAACATGGAACCGGTGTAATGCTAATTTCAAATGGGTTTTCTTTTATTAGTGAGGTTTGATCATTAGTTAACTTAACACTTACCGTTTCGTCAATTTTAGTGTTAGTGTTTAACTCTTTTAAAAACTTAGCATGAGTGGGTACTAAACAATGATTTTCAAAAGAAGGTGACAAGAGATTAATTTCTTCAAAATTAGACTCTTCTTGAATTTTAACGTTGTCGTACTCACCTTTTTCGTTGTTTAACTCATGTGTTGGTTTTTCACTTATTTGTTCTTCCATTTTTACACTTTCAGTTATCTCTTCATTTTTTAATTCTTCTCTTGCGCGGGACTCCTCTTCCCTTGCGCGAGATTCTTTTATACAATGATCGATAACTCTAATGTGTTCTAATATCCTATCGGTCACTTCGGTTATAGAAAAAGAATCGGAATTTTCTAAGCTTGAATCCGGTTGTTCGACCCTTTGTTCCTCATAATACCCATATGAAGTCGATGGTTCGCACCATTGTTCTTCATTGTAAGCATATGATGGAAAAGGTTCGTAGTTTTGTTCTTCATAATACTCATATGAGGTGGGTTGTTCATGCCATGGTTCCTCATAATAAGCATACGAAGGTGGTGGCTCATATCTTGGTTCCTCAAAGTATGAGTATGAAGGCTCATACCTTGGTTCATCAAAATATGAGTATGAGGGAGGAGGTTCATACCTTTGGTCTTCATAGGATGTGTATGAAGTTGATGGCTTGTACCTGGGTTCCTCATTGTAACACCCCGTGTTTTCACGAGTGAAAGTCAAAGTCAAGGTCAAAGTCAACGACCGATTTCACGCGCCTTGACTCGTAGAAATGTCTTTATTTTAATTATATTATGTGGAGTAAGTGTCGTACATTGCAATAATCGAATCATGTTAACCATATTTCAATCGACTCGTAACTGTGAACTATAGGAAGTAACAATGCGATAAAGTTAATCAACCAAGAATCAAGCTATGTTAATCGAATCGACATCGAACCGCAACTCGAACTGTGTATTTTACTTGTTGTTTATACGTGTGTGTGTGCCTTACGTGTTACCTGTGCATGTTTATTTTATGTTATGTTGTGATAATCAAGCGAACTCAATCGAAACTCGAAGTCTAACTCGAATACAATCGAACTCGAACCCGAATCCCGATCGGACCATGTTATATACGAAGTAGTTGGGACTAAAAGTAATTTGAATAGGAAACCCTATCGAACCGTTCGCAATCTAAACCGAAACGTCGAAGAATCGTCGCACCGAACGCACCATTCCAGCGTCATCCGGACGGATTGTCCATCCGGACGGACAGTCAATCCGCCCGGATTGACCATCCGCACGGATTACCAATCCGGACGGATAACCAATCCGGGTAACGTGCAATCCGCACGGACTACCCTTTCCCCTTTTGGCACCCTATAAATACACGAGTCACTCTCCAAACTTTCCACTTTTGGCAAGTGACGTCCGACCCGCACGCATTCTTCACCTTTTCTCAGATTTCTCTCAATCCAGGTAAGATCTTGCACTAATTCTTGTACATTCTTGATCACTACACAATTCTACACCTTTCTATCTTTCAAATCTCAACTTTTAACCGTGAAATCATCAAGATTTGAGGTGTTCTCGGGTGACGTCATCATGAAGTTCTCATGAACTTCAAGTGTGACCTCATTCCACCAAGAATAACTCAGATCTGAACGATTTCCATAAGATTTCACAACAATATCACCTAAAACTAAACTTTTCAGAGGATAAAAGAGTTGAAAGAAATAAACTCAAGTTTTCTCCTTCTTTTACCCTTAAAATCGGTACGAATCTGATAGGTTCTAGTCTTCTACTCGATAATAGTGATGCACTAGTCCTAGATCTGGATTCTACCCACGAGACACATGACTTCGGGTTAAACCGGAATGACCGCTCTAAACCGCCGACAGGCCGAGTTAGGGTGATTCCTAGCCGGTTTGGTCACTCGGGTAAGAACGCAATTCCAATTGGTTGCCACAAAGTCAGAACGTCTCGATAGAACGACAAAGGCGACCAAGGTAGCCAGACGGAACAACCAGGACGAGGAAGCTGTCCGCACGGACAAGCTGTCCGCACGGACAAGCTGTCCGCACGGACAGACGATCCGGACGGGTTGCCACCCGGACGAACTATGCTTGGGACCCACTTTCAAAGCCAGGTTTGAGTATCAACGAATGAACAATCCGGACGGACGACCTCTGAATGGATTACTCTTCGGATCATGAGATACTAAGACCTTGAATAAGTTCAAACAATGTGCATCCGCACGGACAAGTTGTCCGCACGGACAGACTATCCGGACGGATTGTCTGTCCGCACGAACAACTATCCGGATGGATTACCTTTATCCGCACGGATTACCATCCGGACGGATTCCACAAACTTTACCAAGTGACTCAGCCTCAGAGACGCGTCCGCACGGATCACCAATCCGAACGGATTGTTGTCCGCGCGACCGGCTTGAAAGGTAGAGATACTTAAATGTTTTCTAAATGCTACAACGAAAACTTTAAAGCACAAGCCATCATACACAAACACATCCTTAGGAAGAAACAATCCACTCGAATAGTAATCCACACGGACTACTTGTCCGCACGAATAAACAACCCGCACGAGTGACAAATCCGGACGGATTACCATCCGCACGGATTACCATCCGCACGGACAGCCACTCGCACGGATAGGTTATCCGGGTGGATCACCACTCGCACGAATGGTTTATCCGGATGGATCACCATTCGCACGGATAGTTTATCCGGATGGATCACCATCCGCACGGATAGTTTATTCGCACGGATAGTTGATCCGCACGATCAGCTACCCTACCCGCTCTCACTTCGTACTGTTCTTACACGCCACTTATCGTTACGTTATCGAATCTATTCAGGCTAACCGTACTCGCTGAAAAGCGCTCCCTTCAATCCATAATCGCTGTGAGTATACTCGAACCCTTTTTGCTTTTAGCACTTTTGGGTGTTACATACGTTACGAATATTCAAACTACAACTATCACACTACTCAAGCTATTTTAACGCTAAACCATCAATGCATGTTATACGTGGCTTATGAATGCTTGTTTGTTATGTTTACACATGGAATGCTGTCTACCTGCCTTAGCAACGATAGTACTATAGTTTGGACTCAGCACCCGTTCACACGGGGGTTGTTAAGGATCTTTTACTTGCATGGATTACGGTGGTAATCATGTATTGCGAACTGCCTCGGGCAGTCAATCCGCAGTCATTGGTATCGATGGATCTATGTCGATAACTAACGTGCTTCATTTCACTATGTGTACGTGCTGGTTATGCGTAAACGAATTCGAACTCTATATGCTATTATCAAACTTGTATGCTCACCTTTACATTTTATGTATTGACTTTATTTTAACGTATGTGACAGGTGCTTAGGTTGCTTTTATGCTCTTTGTGCTGTGATGAACTTGAGGCTAGGGAAGGAGTCTTAGAAACCAACGAATAAATTTGTTATGTTTAAATCTGGGTTGTCGGAACAGAATATTTGTCTTGATGCTTTGCCTGTAATAACTATTTAACTGTTTGAGATACGGTATGGGACGTATTATTTTAATTGAATGGTAATGATAGTTGTTATGGAAACTTCTGGACAATCTGTTTCGCTCAGTGCCGCGCCCCGATGATTCCGCCATCGGTTGGGGTGTGACACTCATAGTAGGTGTATGAATTGGATGGTTGATATGAGTGATTATATTGAACCGAGCGTGAGTTACGACAATTAGTGCAATAATTACCCCTATAATCATCCTCCTCATAGGTGTAGTTGTAACCTCCTGAGTATTGATCCATAAGAATCACTCAGCAGACCACAACCGAGTCTCGAGATCAGAAAACAAAAATAAAAACGGAAACAGAGGCTGGACACGGCCCCGTGTTCAGTGGACACGGCCCCGTGTTCAGAATCTGTATCTGGGCGTTTTAATTAAATTTACTGATTTCGTTGAGCACGGGGCGTGTTCAGTGAGCACGGCCCGTGTTCAAGCTACTGTTACTGGGTGTTTTAAAAAAAATCTGCAGCACGGCCCCGTGTTCAGTGAACACGGCCCCGTGTACAGGTTACTGTAAATGCAAATCTAAACTAAAATGCAGAAAAATGTGCGCGCTTTTAAAAAGGTTTTGAAAAACTGATTAGGCCGTCGATTTTAAGCTTTCTTAAAATCCTTGTGTCCCCGGCAACGGCGCCAAAAACTTGATGCGTGTGAAGTGTTATATATATTAGGTGTATATTTTAAGCCCCTTTAACACTTATTTTTAGCCAAGTTTTAAATTTATAAAACACGATATTTTACTAACACTAAACACACATATGGGCAAGTGCACCCATCGTGAGCGTAGTATAGCGTTGGTAAGATACCGAGGTCGTCCAAGGACACAAGAGCTTTTAGTACCGGTTTATCCTCAACGTCTAACTAAAAATAAAAGTTTAGAAAAATGTTTTAAACTAAGAAAAATAAGAACTAACTAAAATGCTGAAAATAAAAATAAAAGAAAAAACAGATAGACAAGATGAATTACTTGGTTCCGACTCGTATCTAGTGTAACCTTTGATTATTTCCGCACTTTTGCACATATTTAAGAGATTATCTTAGTTATTGTAGTAGGCCCCTCTTTTGAAGGTGACGTTACCCTCACCCCAGTAGTTTGAGTCAGCAAGGATACAATCCTAAAAGGGTGGATTATTGGAAGATAATTAATTAAGTTATTAATGCAAATTATGGTAGGCCCCTCTTTTGGAGGTGACGTTACCCTCGACTAAGTAGTCTAAGTCAGCAGGGATACAGTCCTAAATAGCCGGGTTATAGTATTAATAGTAGTTAACTTATGAGGGGATCAAAGAGTTTGGACCCCCGCCATCCAATACCGTTAAGTATTGAAGGAGGTCCTACTAAATTTGACCTAGGTCCATTGCAGGACCTCTAAACGTTGAACAATGGCAAGACCTTTACCAAACCGTTCCCTTAACCCCCGACCAGGTAGCCAACATACCTCCATATAGACCGTGGAGATATGAATGGTGAAAATCTTTTATTTTATATAGACAGTAAAATAATGCCAAGACACCACGGACAAACGATAAGGAAAGATCACCTTCAACATAAGCAACTAGTTATTAAAGTCATTAATACAAAACCAAATAAAAAGTGCAAAAGATTAGAAATAAAAAGTATTAAACTAGACACTTTGTCTTCACTAAGTGATGTAAGAGACTTAGGCAAACATGGCCTTGATTGTCAAGAACTCTTACGATCAATATTGGATCCCGAGACGACTCACACACTCTACGATGGACAATGGATGATGGTGGTGGATGATGGTGTTATGGTGGTGGTGGGTGGTGGGTGAAGTGTGAAGTGTGAGAGAGGTGGTGTGCCAAGGGATGGTTTGAGCTTAAGCCAAGCACTTCTATTTATAGGCTGAACAGAAGCTCGGGCACGGCCCCGTGTCCAGTGGGCACGGCCCCGTGTCCATATCCTTCTCTTTCTTCATTTAATGCAGTTTTGTCTTTTTAGTTGACCACGCCCCCGTGTCCGCTGAGCACGACCCGTGGTGCAGAAGAATCTTTGTACTATGCAGATTTGCTAGATTGTGCGAATCTTATAGTTGACCACGGCCCCGTGTCCGCTGAGCACGGCCCCGTGGTGGGCAATAGAAGCTTCTACCACTTTGTCTTTTTTGCTGACACTTGGGCACGCCCCCGTGCTGGCCGAGCACGGGGCGTGTTCAGGCTTCTGATCTCTTGTTTTGCTTGGGAAGATGCTGTCGTGGAGTCGGGCATGTCACGTCTTGTTCCTTTTCTTGTATTTATGTTAGAATTTGATGTCTTTTTGCTTCTTTTGTTAATTTGAGCTCATTTAATCCTGAAAATACAAAAGGAAGACAAAAGCACACTTTTTCCAACATTAGTACTAAAAAAGGGTTAGTTTTATGCCTCATTTGATGAAATTTATATGTTGCATTTTAAACACATCAAATACACCCACACTTGAATCTTTGCTTGTACTCAAGCAAAACTCTTTAATATGTGGCTATTACCCTCCCAAATGGAATGGGTAGAGAAGAAGGTTTTTGGGCTTGTCGTAGAGTGTCGGGATTTCCAAGATTCTTTATTTAGTTTTATTTTTATTTATTTACAATCCTATTCGTCATGATTTATTTAAAACTGTTCATAAGATAAATTACTTATTAGGACATAACATGCCTCTTTAAAATTCTATTTATATACAAGTTCACATACCTCACGGGGATCACTCAACACTCGGCCGAAAATGTATTTTTGTGGATCACTCGAGAGCGGCATGGAACTTACTCCTACCATAGGCTTGCCAAGCAATCAATCCTCCTCCTTTTTAACTTATATACCTTTGTAAATATCAAGAGGACTTTTTGGGTGAAGGGTTAGGCTTGGGTTAAAGGTAGGTGGTTGGGTTGGTGGTTAATGGTTAGTAGAAAAAGGCGAAAAGCGTAACAAGTTTCGGTTTTCGTAAGACTTTCTATTTTTGTAACTTTTATTTTGATGAAGCTATTATTCAAACAAAGTTATTTTTGATGAACTTGTTTGTTTATTTTCTTTTGCTTCATCATCAACACAAATATATATATATTTTTTTTTTGAAAAGTCATACGAAAGATCGAACTTGTTACTAAAACAAAGGGGTAAAAAAAATGAAAAAGGTTTTGGTGGGTAAAAAGGGTGTTTGGTTTGGGTTATGAAATGAAAAGGTTTAGGCTCAAAGGGGTTAACTAGGGGGATTTTGGGTAGGTGGTAAAAAAAAAAAAAAAAAAAATAATGGTGTTGAAAGAAAAAGGGTTAGTCCTAATGCCTCCGTCATTTACTTACTTGGGTTTAAGTTGGTAAGGACCGAGAATGTATCGTCGTGGCAAGTTCTAGAGTTGTAAGAACCAAGCGGCTATTCACACAAGAAACGAAAAATGAGCATTTAATTTAAAGATATGTATTTGTATGCTCAATAAAGGCTCAAAACTGAGTTTAGAAAACACCGGATTTTATTTATTAAATAGATGGGATTATTTTGAAAAATAAGGACCGTGAGTTAGGAAAAATATCAGAGTTTAGAAAACACCGGATTTTATTTATTAAATAGATGGGATAAACCCATGTTTTACAAAGGTAGCTTTAATAAGGGATAAACCCAATTACATAAAACAATATTTCTTAATTTGATTTAATTAATAAAATAAGCCACTTCTTGAAGCCTTTCAGTGCCGTATCCATCTCTTACTCCAATCTACTGTAATTACCTGAAACGCGTTTTTAAAAAGGTTTTGTCAGCAGGAAATACTGGTGAGTTCATTCATTTTGCTTAAAACGACGCATTTGTTATAATCTACAGTATTAAGAGAGATTACAATGTTTCTATATATCAACCAACTACCCACAATATTTGTCACTCGAACATCCATTGGTAACCTCAGAGTCCAGTGGTGTCTGTGACTATGGTCATATCACCCCTTGGCTACCTCGTTGTCCAATGGTGACGGTTATCAAGTATTGTATACAAAACCCCACATACCGGCTGTAATTTGGTAATTACAAAGACTTAATCCCTGTAATTATAACTTTGAAAATAAACATGCTTTTGAAATCAAATTTGATAAAAAGAGAATGACTCACATTATAAGCATGCAGATTTATACGGGCAGAGCTTAGCCTATTGATTAGTCTTGTAACCTAGTGCACATGAACTAGGTAAGTAACTTAATACAGCATTTACGATAACTCACGAGATTAAAACCCTCACAACGAATGACAAAGTGCAATACTTAAACATCCATCGAATTAACGGCGAATGACAAAGCATAACCCAAGTTTGAGCAGCACTTAAACATTCATCGGATAGTTTAAATCACTCGGACATTGAATCGTAGCAGCGATCGAGTTAATACCCGGTATCATAGCAGCACCTCCCTAATGAAAATTATGATTTCTAACAGTATACTTTCGTTTTTGATTGATTTCTCGTGCCCAGACGAACTGCTCATGACCCGCTCTATTTATAGCTGGAAATTGGGTCTCACGCGGCCCGCGTGAGCTTTGGCTTAACCTTTACGCGGCCCGCGTGGCCACCTAGTCTATGCGTAGGGTTGCTGGGTCATCAGTAGGTGTGCCACGTGGATGACACGTGTCCCTTAAGCTTATCCGGAGATCTGCCTTACTTTCGCGGCCCGCGTAAGCCTCGGCTTATCTTTACGCGGCCCGCCTGAATACCACAAATCTTGATTCCTTGATTTTTGATATGGATTGGGGTTTCAGGGGTCCGGGTTTTTACTTATGGATCGATTTGGGACATTTTTTAATATAGTTATATCATAAAGAAAAAGGGAATAAAATAGTGAGAAAAGAAAATGGACCCACTTTGTAACTTTATGGTTCAACTAGAAAGCCTCCTGGTATAAATTTTGGGTATAACTTCTGAGCTATAAAAAATATATAATGCACTCTTGTTAAGTATAGTACCCCTAATTCAACCTTGTCCCTATGTCACGAGACAGAACCCCAACGAACTTAGTCAGGCAGAGCCTTGACATGTGTTATGGGCTCAGATCAATCGGAAAGGTTAGCGGTGATCGGGAGTTAAAACACTTAAAACGGGGCAGGGCTCTATTATTATTATTATAGAATGAAAAGAAAGAGGGGCACCAAAGAAACAAAAAGAAACTGAGGAATTGTGAAGTGTGAAGTATCCCATATTTATACTACCTCCAAAGTCCTTGGAGACTTACACGTAGCCTATGTTAAAAGACACGTAGTGGGTATGCTAAACACTTTCACCATGCAAATGTTTTAAATTTATTTTATATATTTTGATTTTCGATTTCTTCTGATATACGTAGACAATTCCAACAAATGAATTGTAAATTAAGTTTTTTTATTATTATTATTTTATTATTATATATATTATAATTAATTTAACTGCTTCACTTATTTGACGCGTATAACTTGTAAAATATAACGTTTTATAAGACAATAAATATATTATTAGAACGAGAATATTTGTGTCTACATTTTGAACCAAGTTTCATAAAAAATGGAGTAGGTTCAAATACAATGTATTTTTATAATTTAATTATTAAATGGTTCATCGGTCCGTCTAATTACTTCATATTTCTAATCTTCAACTTACCCGTAATCTACCCGTCTAATAATATAAGTTTTTATATACTTTTATTTTAATAGAAAGGTCAACCATATATAGGTCAATTAAATTAATATAATATTTCAACCAACTATATAAAATAGTTTTTAAAACTATTTGGGTCGAATAATTATATTAAAATAAACTAGTTACAAGTGGCTAATAAATTTAAAAAACCTATAATTCTTATATGGTAAAAATAGGAATGTTACATCATCCCCACCTTGTTTTAAATCTCGTCCTCGAGATTTGAGCTACGATATTTCTTTTAGACTTATGTTATATATTAGTCAATAAAAACAATATTAAGGCAGATAACACAAATTTAAAATATCAAATTTTGTGAATACGAGTTGTACAATAAGTAGGATTCAATGGTTCAACTGAATTAGTTCAAGAAATTGATGACAAACGAATGAGATGAAATGATATAATTTCCAAAGTGACTAGGTTCAAGCCAAAAGATATATGATCAATAGATATTTAAAATGAATGTGAAGGACTTTTAGAATTAATAAAAATTCTTTGTCAAAAGAAAGCTTACTTTGATTGGCAACTGAGGAAGACTTAGAATTGACAGGTTCAAAATGAAATAAAAGCATGAAAAATGATTTGTCAAATATTGAATTATGATATGAAAAAATCAATGTGTTGAGATGAGTGAATTGCAAGGATACACGAAAAGACAATAGAGTTAGTATATCATTGTCCTAATACATAATTGTATTAATATTTTTTTTTTAAGATAAGAACTTTAAAAGACAATAAGAATCCTTATAAACTTTTATGGGATACTATATTTATCTTATTTACTTTAGATATTAATTTATGTGTATGGTTGTAAAATAATAATATTTTTATAATATATAAAGTAATTCTACTACACATGTAACTTTTATAAGCTGAATATAAGAAAACCAAAACAAAATTTAGTGTTATTATTATTATCCTTTTTAACATGAGCTACAAGTTTATACCAATACCGCAAGGTGTCATAATGATTTGAAATAGTTTAATAATTAGAGTGTTTGAACAAATTCACCGTGTAATTAACTGAAAGTTTTTTTTTTAATGAAAACTCTAGGGGTTTACGTCTCTGATCTGCATAACTCTTTTGTTGATCTTGATACATAATACTTCTATAAGTATTTAATAGTTGTGGAATATTAAACAAGATGAACAATTACTTATAAGTATAAAATGTCTTGTCCATGAATACTTGATTTATGTTCCTCATGCTTAAATTTATCTTAATCTATGCTTTTATGGCGAAATTAGTCCCTAAAACACCCTAAAAAGCACTAAATAACAAACTCTAGGGGCCAAAGTGCAATTAACTGAAACATGCCCTTCCCCCCTTGTTTCCAGCCGCGCAAGCTCACCCCCTGGGGCTACGCGGGCCGCGAGACAGGTCCCAGATCAGACTCTTCACTTCCATTCGCGAATTTGAGCGGGATTTGAGTTGTTTTGAGTTCAAACCGGGTTTTGGGCATTAAATACACAACTAACCCAACCCTAATTCATTCCCTATATAAACCCAAGCTTCCCCAAGCCAATTTCACCTTACAAACACTCTCACAACTCTCTCAATCACTCAAAATCGTAGCTGCAAGTTCAAGTTCGGACAGAAGCATCAAGCTCCACTAAAGTGAGCATAACTTCTTCATTTCTTATCCTTTTTAGCTCATTCTTTTTCCAGAACATTTGGATCGACCTTAGTTTCGATTCCATGGGTATTTCACAGTGAATAAGCCCCTAGAACTCCGGCAAATAGGCTCCAAAGTTCACTGTTTGAATCTGATTTCATTTAACTTTGTTTATACTTGTTTAAACTTGAGTCTAGCTCACTCAAACCCACGTCCTTATGCTTATAACCACTTCTATGGTTAGTTAAGCTTAAAAACGGGGCTGAGACATTCGAAATCAGAGGTTAAACCTCACATATATTATGTTTTGTTTAGGGTGTGATGTTCAAGATTCAAGCTTGATGAATGTGTGATTATGGACTAACTTGGGTTGTCCAACATAGAATCCCTACATTACTTGATGATTTCTCATAGTGTAGTTGTTTGTTATTCTTGTATTAATATTAGTTCTTGACCCTCCTTGTATGTTTTTACATCAAGTGTAGTGGTGAACCATAAGAGGTACCTAAATGGAAGCTTGTTCTTCCTACCTCCTACATGATTTCCATGATACTAGAGGTACCTAAATGAAGATTTAATCTTCTACCTCATGCTTGACTATTGGACTTAATAATACATATAATACTTATACATATATATACTATTCGAACCCTTGATGGTGAACTTGTGTTCATTCGTCAAAATATTATAATAACATCATCTAAGGCATAAGACTTGTTACGATTCTAATGAGTATATTACTCATGAAACACTAACCCTTGAGGTTTCATAGTGTCAAAAACAAGTACTTGTGCTAAAGGATGATTACTTTCGAATACATATGTTCTTGTGTTTTAACTTCCTAAATCCTTAATCTACCGTTGATCTCTGTTACTCATACACTTTGTTTCTTCACGTATAAGGACTTGGTGTTCCTACCTCCAACAACAACTAACTTGCGGATTCACAAGTGAAGACTTGCAAAACCGTGAGTATACTCGCAACCCTTTTTTTATGTTTACCACTTTTGGGGTGTAACATGTTTAACTATTAAACTACACTTAAACTTATTCTTTATGCAATGCACGAAAGACAATCCTTATACATGAATACTATATTGTTATACTAGATGCTTATACGTGGACCATACTTATGTGATATGTTTTAGTCATTAGGTTTCACGAGCCTCCATTTGACATGTATAGCACTATAGGAGTAACGCACCGCCCGTAGACTAGTGGTCATGTTGAATTATATCATTTTGCGTAAACAGAGGGTTGACTAGAAATATTGCATGCCATGTTATGTTGATCTTGTATAAATTAAGTTGCCATGTGGATTCGTTTTTAAACTTTTATACTTATACTTATTCATAAACTTGTATACTCGCCTTTGCTTTTGCATTGAATTGTATTTTAAACATGTTACAGGTTGAGGATTGATGATGCTATGAAAATGGACTAGCAAAGATGCCTAGATACTCACTTTGACATTTAGGTTTAAAGTGTTGTATCAATTTTGTTATGTTATGTTCGAACAATGTTGTTATTTGAATTTCTTGTAATGTTTTGACAATTTGTTTATGAAATGAAATCGGTTGAATTAAATATTGTCACAAATAGTGTTATGAAGTCTCTTACAATCTCGAACTAGTCTCACTCCGATGATTCCGCCATTGGTTGGGGTGTGACATGAAGAACTTGGGTAATAATGGGAGTGAAGGGTAAAAATTTGGGGTTTTATAGGAAAAAAAACTTTTTTTTAATATAAAATCGGTTTCCAACGGTCATATATCCGTTGGAACCGGTTCCAAACAGTGTTCTGCCGCTTTTGATTTGAAAGTACCCGACAGAACCGGTTCCTATCAGTACCCGACAGAACCGGTTCCTGTCAGTACCCGACGTACCCGGTTCCAAACTATACCCGAACCCGGTTCGACAATACCCGTAACCGTTTACATCGGTTACATTTTTTTGACTTCTACCCGGGTTCAACCCGGACCCGGTTCCTCAGTGTACCTGGTTCCACTCAGTGATATCAGAACCCGGGTACAGGTAGTACCCGGTTCCGGGTATTAAAAATACCCGATTATGCCCATCTCTAGTCTTGGTTGTAAGGGGAGTGGGGGTGGTTTCGTGATGGACCACCATCACGAGTGATGGCCAAAAGCACACCGCCGCCACTACCTTTCTTCACGCGTGAACTTTTACACGCGTTATGTTTTCCACACGTTGAACTTTCTAATTTACCGTGGCATTTTGATCGTTTGGGGTATTTTTAAACGTTGGGGTTTAATTTTTTGAAGGTTTTTTTTTATATAAATTCAACCAAACATTCCTCCTATCAATCCAAAAAATCCAAAATTTCTCCAATTCAATTCAAAAAATTCTCCAACTCAAGCTAAATAATTTTACAACAAAGATGGAAGGTTCAAGCAAGAGAGGTTCGGGTTCGAAGAAAAGAGGTACGGGTACGAAGAAAAATCCCGTAAGACCCAAGGTTCGAGCGAATCTTGGCGAGCAGCTCGCCGGGCTTTAGGTTGCAAGACGAACTCGACCAAGTCCCACATTTTCAAACCCAACAATATCCACCATTTCAAACCCAACAATATCCACCCGTTCAAAATCTTGTGTGAGCTGCACACCCATCTCGACAAACCGTTTAAGTCGGTTGTAATTCAACAAAAGCGCGAGATTTGTGAAAGGTGGGGTTGGGAGATGCCATCTCTTTAATTTAAGTTTTTTTTTTCCAATGTTTAATTGTTTTTTTATTTTGCTATGTAATTTATGTTTTATTTAAATGAAATTTATAATTTTTTAGTGTTTAATTGTTAATTTTTAATTTAAAAAAATTACAAAAAATATTGAGTGATGGATTCCATCACTAGTGATGACAACCGCCACTAAAAAAGCTTGCGAGTTATGGAATAATGGTTGATGAAATGACGAAACTTGATTGGATGTTGTGAGTGATGAGTGATGACCACCCCCGCTCCCCTAAGAAACGTTAGGCGCTAGTTGAGCGGTGGGGTACCGACTAGCGATTAATTGTGTCGAATTGGTTTTTATCACACATTTTTATATGTATTTTTTTAAGTAGATAAGTTTTAACCCATTCTCTACTATTTTTTTAAGTATACAAGATTATTTGCCAAAATTTACAGGTTTTGGCCGGAATCGCCTATTTCCGGCCGAGTGGGGCCGATTAGAGCCTACTAGAGTCGACTAGCGATTAATTCACCGATTACCTAAAAATTAATCAATGGCCGGCCGACTAACGATTAATCACCGATTAATCCCGATTTTTCCAACACTCAGTATAGTAGTGGTCTAGTGATATGATGCTACCCCTATTACCGTAGGGGTTTAGTGATATGGTGCCACCCCTTAAAAAGTGATACGGTCCAAATTAAGTATAGTAGTGGTCTAGTGATATGATGCTTGGCCCCAGAAACGTGTATGTTGCTCATGATATGATTTTTATAGGAAAGGGGAAACATCTAGTAGTAAGTTTGCAGTACAACAATAAGATTGCATTTACAGAAACCAGGGATAGGGTTCAAGGTATTACACAAGTACCTCCACAACGCATGCACAACATACAATGGAACCAACTTCGAAACGGAAATGTAGCAACAAAACTCGTCCACCTACCGCCACGAGCACAAAAAGAATCAATTCAACGCCTACCATGAAGGTTTAACCTTTAAGAACCCTTGGAGGAATCAACGCCTTAGGTGGATTTGGGATTGCAACATCCGGGCCAAGATTGTCAATAGGCGGTCGTTGTTTATGATGATCGGTGACACTTTGGTACGCCATCGTCAATGCTAGTGCCTGTTAACCACCAAAATCAAGGGAAAACGTTTAGCCTACTGAACCGTTGAACCATCCTTTTTTTGTCGCAATTTGGACCCACTAATTCTTACAAACAGGTCGATTAGGATTACGTCCATTAAGATATATGATTTAACTAAAAGTGGTCATCAAGAACACATAGCGAAAACACTGGCCGGTTCCATGGTTTGAAAAGTCAACAATTAAAAACTAAATGAAAGACAGTTCAAGACAACTTACAATGTGATCATGATCGGGAGGAGCGTAAATGCCAGTCGTCACCGTACTTCTTCGTCTAGTTGCATTAGTGGGTGGATCCTTAATTTTCTCAAAACCAACAGGAACAACCATTACCGGCATCCCAACTAGATTACCGACACAAACCTTTTCCCAATCAGTAACATTTCCCACGAATGCATCGACCGTAAAACCCTCCTTAACTTCTTGTATTAGCTTTCCCCGTGCTCTTTGTGACTGTTTGGAAATAAAAAACGCGACACGATTAGTATAAACAATCACTACAACAAATCTACCATTTCCACACATATTTGTTAAGTAGATGAATAGAGAGTAAATGATGTACATGTATATAATCTACAGCTGGTATTACGCGGGCCCGGCGAAGTTCTGTGGGCCATTGATCTTGGGCCTCAAACTCATCATCTTGTCCAGATCGTTGCCAAGTGTCGAAATGAGCTAGCATATCAACATCCATAGTGAAATTTAAGATTCCTTGAACCGACTCGATGGTGTAATTAAGCTTAAACGGTACCATTTTAACACCCTTTGATCTAAGCACATTAACAACCTACCAATTTGACATAACCAGTGAATTCATCATTTGTTAAGCATCAATACATATAATAATAATAGTTCATAATATAAAATACTGACCTCCATCTCGGCATCCTCAATATAGCCAACCGTAAGCTTTGTAATGTCTACTATAAACGGGTCATCGAGAAAGATTTTTCTTGAAGAAAGGTCGTCGGGATCTTTACCCCGGATAACGTCTAGAACAATTGCGCAATCAACAACACTTCTACATAAAGGACCAAGTTTGTCCTTATAAAGAAAAAAATATATCTATGAATAAAACAACATACGTAATGCAATAAAGCCAGAACCGAAAATTGGATATTATTGTTACCAGGCTCTCGGACAAGCTCAGCACACCAGTTCGACCAACAGCACCAAAAGTTGGCCGCAATGCAGTCACGCCGCACCGAGCAGAAGGGTAAGTTATCGAACCAGCAGTCTCGGACCCAATTGCAAAAGGAACCATACCAGCTGAGGTGCAGGCAGTTGGCCCTGCTGATGAACAGGTGGTGAACTCCTCAATGTTCCATGGGTTTCTGGTTCGACCACCGAACCAAATATCGTCGTATGCCAGAGACCCTGTAACCAGTTTCCCGACAAGAACCGCCCCTGCAGACTTCAACCTGCATTATAGGAGGCAATTTTAACAATTCAACCGATTAACTTTTAACGGATTGATTTGGGTCATGTCTTAATGGGTCAAGTTAGAAAAAGCTTAAAAGGAAACGGGCCAAATGGGTTGAAGTGTTTACAAAAGTATTTAAAGCGTTCATACCTCTTGTAAACCCAAGCCTCGATGTCAAGAACTTGATCTTTAAAAGTAGTTGAACCCCAAGTAGTTTTATATTCAGGAACCGCAATTATATCCTTTAGCCCATACGGTATCCCATGAAGCGGGCCTAATGTTTCAATAAAATCTTGTTAAGAAACAAGTACTCATAAATGACATCAAGTGGTTTATATGGTGTACATAAGCATATACTCTTCTCTGTTCATATTGGAGAAAGCAATTTAGACCCATTCTTACGAATTATTCGATCTTAATTATGGTTTATCCCTAACGAGTCGCACAGGTCACAAGAAAATTATTGTTCATTCTATTGCCTCAAGTGTATATAACCTCTTAGATCGTTTATCATATGGCTTTCGTAATCATATTAAACAAGTTATTAATAAAAAGTTACAAAAAGGTGGCACAAAAAGTGTTTCGAGTCAACCCGTCCCATTTTGACCCATACAAGTATTACCCGTTGACTGAGAACCCGTATAGACCTGCCACCTCTATGTTTATACTACCTAAGTCGACTCCTTGTGCGAGTAGTTGATCAGCTTGTTTCGCCTGCTTGTAGGCAAGATCCTCGGTAATGGTGATCACCGCTTCCAATACTGGATTGTATCTATAGGATCATCAATGCACACCATTAAATTATAATGAAAAAAATATATAACAAAAAATTATTTGGAAAATCCTAAGCTAGCAAATTACCTTTTTATCCTCTTTAGAAAGATCCCGACAAGCTCCTCAGAGGAAATTTGTTTCGTTCTTATAAGATGTCCAAGTTCAAGGATCTATCATCACAGATTTCCAACAAAACCAATAATGAGAATCAAGCTTGGTGCAATATTTAGCAAAGCTCGGGATTCATTCTTACAGTCATGAAGGCAATATCTTCTTCATTTTCAGGCCTTGTAACACCGGAAACCGAAGGGTAATTAAATCTATTGACGTCATCGTGTATTTCTTCGTGTTTCCATTCGGAATTGAAAACTAATGGAGACAGGTGCTTTAATCCACCATTTGTAGTAGCCACTATTTTCCTGTTGTCTTTAATTATAGGAATAGTGAGCTCTTTCGCACCCTTCTCGATCTCGAGCATCTGAATTTGAAAAAAATAGTATATGTGTTTAAATGTAGGTGTAAACTTTTAATGTGATAACATTGTTTATGTAATTTAAACAATGTACCTTACTGTCATTGAAGAACTCTGCATCCAACATACTAAAACCACGTTTAAGTCCCGAAGCATCATCTACCTTTTTCAAGCGTTTTTCATGCCAAAATAGCTCGGGGCTCGCACTGTCCTGATCGAAAATGAGCACATTTAGTGGAAAAACATATGAAAAAAAATAATACAACGGCAAGGGGCCGCGATCAACATTTATGCAGCCTATCGGATGCGTTTATTACCTGGATAAAATGGTCCTAGAAAGACTTGGAACATTCCGGAACAACTTTTTTCCGATTTTATTATATGAACTCACCTGCTTTGCAAATGTTAAAAGTAGAAATACGCATCTTATTATATGTTCCATAAGCTACCAACTTGAAACTGGTCGATTCTAATTCGGAATTTGTATTATTTGGGGTACCCTCTTCCCATGCATCAAAAGGGGAAAAAAATAAGGCTTTAGTTAAAAGAGTGCTACATCAGATTCCTTAAACCTTATCGTTATCCATTATTAGACAATATATTGCAATAGGCTTATCTAGAGGGTTATATGTGTAACTATTCTGTCTATATATACTGGTTGTAATTATCATTATCAATATACAATAATACAATAATATTACCAAGTTTATCTTGGTATCAGAGCACTTCATCGATCCCTAACCCTAACCCTAATACTGCCGTCACACGTCTTCTACCTCCAGCAGCAATTGGCGCCAAAAAAAAAGGAAAAGAAAACAACGCATCCTCCAACAACAGCAACATCAGTTTCTAATTAACAGCTTTTCTGATCCAGCTTTTCTGATCAACAACATCCAACATCAGTTTCTAATCAACAGCAGCCCACAGGTGTTCTGACAGTTTCTGATCAATGGCAATGATACAACTCTTTTCTTCAGCAGATAAAACAACCCACAACTCCCACAAATTCGGATTCAAACTCTCACCCACCAATTATGGGTACTGGAAGGCAATGTTACAACCATTCCTTGTAACCAACAATCTCTTCGGCTATGTCGATGGCACCATACCGTGTCCGTCAGCCACCATTACACCTACAACAGCTTCAGACAAGGATACCGCCCCACAACCACAATCGAACCCGAACTACCAGACTTGGGTATCTAACGATGCTCATGTTCGAATGCTACTGGTCTCAACAATTTCTGAAGCATCTTTCCAACATGTTACAAGCAGCACTACATCCAGGGAATTATGGCTTACTTTAGAACGCGCCTATGCCCCACACACGGCCTCACGGGAGTACACTCTTCGCGCACAACTTCTCAAGATTGAGATGAAAGGTGATGAAACTTCCTCTACTTAACTTACACGTGCTCAAGAATACGCAGATGCTCTTGCTAATCTTGGTGAACCAATGAGGGAGAAGGACCTGGTTATGTTGGTTGTTTCTGGTTTACGTGAGGAATACACTGGACTTAAACAAAACATTCTGACACGTCAATTCCCTACAGCTTTTTCTGAACTTCATGGTCTACTATCAGATCATGATTATATGGTCAAGAAATCCATACCCGACGTAACTCAGGCTCAGGCATTTGCTGCTGCATCTGCCAATTCCAGTGCCCCCACAGCCTCCACTAACTCTGTTGCATCGCCCTCACACATTCAGGCAGTTCAGCAGGTTCTTGGGCAGCTTGGTCTTCAAGTTCAGCCAATAAACTCAACTTCCCCACAGGTTTTTTTACACCAACACTGCTGCTGGGAATAACCGTGGTCGTGGGAACAGGCGTGGCCGTGGTAACAACAGTTCATACAACCGCAGCCAAGGCAGAGGTAATCATTCTCAGTTTCCTTGGGCTTCTAATTAGAATTTGGTTTTTGGTACGTGCAACAGGTGTGGTATTGGCCATGTCCCATCTCAATGCCCTAACAGGGATCCGGCCACCTTTCGGGGACGTCAACCATCAGTAAACTACACCGACTATCGTTCCCAGACATCTGATAATCGCTCCCAAGCATCCTTCTCTTACCTCAACGACACTGGTGCCAATGAACATGCAACTTTTGATCATTCGAGCCTGGATTACTCTGAGCCATACCGCGGTAATGATGGCCTTCATGTTGGCAATGGTGAGTCCTTACCCATTATTCATATTGGTTCCACTCGTATCTTTTCTCCAAACAAAACCTTTGTTCTAAAAAATGTTCTTCATGTTCCTGGAATCAAAAGGAACATCCTTTCCGTCCAAAAATTTTGTCGTGATAATAATGTCTTTTTTGAATTTCATGACACTTTCTTTTCTGTGAAGGACAAGTCTACACACACTATCCTCCTCACGGGTCCAAGCATTGATGGGTTGTACTCCTTCAGCATACCAACGATCCAACCACCTCCAAAAACTGCCTTTTCTACCGTTCGTGCTTCTACACATACTTGGCATCAACGGCTTGGTCATCCACATTCACAACTTTTAAATTTTCTGCTTTCCCAGTATTGTTTACCAGTTTTATCTAAACATTCTAGTATGGATTGTGATCCTTGTTCTGTTGGGAAGTCTTCTAAACTTCATTTACCATTATCTAATTTTAAAAGTTCTCATATTTTGGATTTGGTATTTTGTGATGTTTGGGGTCCGGCCCCTGTTACTTCTTGTGATGGCCATAACTATTTCTTACTGTGTGTTGATCATTATTCACGTTTCATGTTGATATTTCTTCTCAAGCTTAAATCTGATGTTTATAACATTTTCAAACAATTTTTAGTCACAGTTGAACGACAGTTTAAAACCAAGCTAAAATCTGTTCAAACTGACTGGGGAGGAGAATTTCGGAAGCTCTCACCCTTCTTCTCCTCTCTTGGGGTTGTACATCGGCTCTCCTGTCCACATACCAGCGAACAAAATGGGTATGTCGAACGCCGCCACAGACATGTAGTTGAAACTGGGCTCACCCTCCTTGCACAATCCAATGTCCCACAACGTTTTTGGCATTTTGCATTCGACACGGCTGTCTATCTAATTAATCGAATGCCTTCGCGAACCAACTCTAAAGTTTCTCCTTTTGAACAACTTTTTCATCACCAACCAGACTTCTCTTTCCTTCGGGTATTTGGTTGTCGTTGTTACCCTCATCTCCGTGCCTACAATAAACACAAAATGGATTTTCGATCCATGCCTTGTGTTTTTTCTCGGGTATAGCACCTCCCATCATGGCTACCGGTGCTTGGACATCCAATCCAATCGTCTCTACATTGCCCGACATGTCCAATTTCATGAACACGTCTTTCCGTTTAAACCACCTCCTATCTCCATACCCATACCCTCCTCACCTCCCTACTTCTCATCCTACCCTACTCATCCTCATCTTCATACTACTCCATCTGGTGATAATACACCTTCAGCCCAACCGACTATACCATCTAACACCACTAATCAGGCTGACAATTCAGCCTCGGCCCAACCAACTGCACATCACCCCATGACTCAGGCTGACAAGACAGCCTCGGTCCAACCGGACAGCCCTCCACCCCAGCCCAACTCGGGCTCGGAACAGCCCAACCCACAATCCCAGTCAAACCCAGCCTCAGCCCACACCACACCACACCCGACCATCCACACCCACCTAACATACCCGAATCTTTACCCACACCGCCACCACCCCGTACTCGTCCTTCACACCTTCGTCCTAATCCTAAACCTGTCAACCGGTACAATCCCTCTTCGTTTCACACTACTACAAATTCTGAACCATCTTCCTTCACCATTGCTAACAAAGACCCTCACTGGCGTGCTGCCATGGCTGAGGAATATTCGGCTTTAATGAACAACGGTACATGGTCCTTGGTTCCACGTGCTCCAAACACCAATATTGTTGATTGCAAATGGGTATACAAAATCAAGAAAGATCAACATGGGGCAGTTACACGTTACAAAGCGCGTTTGGTTGCTAAAGGTTTTCGTCAACAAGCAGGTGTTGATTATCATGACACGTTTAGTCCGGTTGTCAAGGCAACTACCATACGAGTTGTTTTATCTCTTGCTGTCACCAAAGGTTGGCCTCTTCGTCAACTGGATGTACAAAATGCATTTCTACACGGTGATCTAAAAGAAACAGTTTACTTACAGCAACCACCTGGTTTTGTGGATCCGGCTAAACCAGACCATGTGTGTCTTCTACACAAATCCCTTTATGGTCTCAAACAGGCCCCACGAGCTTGGTTTAACAGGTTATCCACAGCGTTACTTGGCCTCGGTTTCAAGGGATCGAAGACTGATCCATCCTTGTTTATTTTATCTGCTCGTGGCACTTTATTATACATGCTTGTCTACGTTGACGATATTGTTCTTACAGGGAACAATCCTAAGGCGATTGACGATGTTGTTCACAGTCTCAGCAACACCTTTGCTGTTCAGGATATGGGCTCTCTATCATATTTTCTGGGAATTGAGATTGTTCCCAACGGGGCTGACATTATTCTATCTCAAAAGAAATATATTTTGGATATTATTGCTCGTGCAGGTCTCTCTGAATCAAAACCAGTCTCATCTCCTATTCCAAGTACTGCACATCTCTCTCTTGGTGATAGCTCTCCCTTTGATAATCCTGTTCGATATCGTCAGATTGTAGGGGCTCTCCAGTATGTTACTTTTTCTCGGCCCGACATTACTTATGCAGTCAACAAAGTGTGTCAATTTATGCATTCTCCCACTACAAATCACTGGTCTGCGGTTAAACAGATATTGAGGTATTTACAGGGCACTTCTGGTTATGGTCTATTGATTCAACGAAACTCCGGATCTCTTCTACATGCTTACACGGATGCTTTGTTTAATTTACATGCCTTCTCAGATGCAGATTGGGCTGGTTGCCCAGATGACCGTCGATCCACTGGGGGGTTTGCTATATATCTTGGTTCAAACTTAGTATCGTGGTCTGCTCGTAAACAAAGGACTGTATCTAGGTCATCTACAGAATCCGAGTACAAGGCCCTTGCATATACGGTTGCTGAGCTCACTTGGCTTGAAACATTGTTACAGGAATTGTGTGTCCCCATGCCTTCGGTTCCCACGCTATGGTGCGACAACTTAGGAGCCACATACATGTCAGCGAATCCAGTGTTTCATGTGCGAACAAAGCATGTAGAAGTTGATTTTCATTTCGTTCGAGAGAAGGTTGCGCAAGGAAAACTTTGCGTTCAGTTTATAAAGACAGATGATCAGATCGCTGATGTGTTCACTAAGCCTCTACCTTCACAACGGTTTGTTTGGCTTCGGTCCAAGCTACAGGTCGCTTCCCGGCCTTAGCTTGCGGGGGAATATTAGACAATATATTGCAATAGGCTTATCTAGAGGGTTATATGTGTGACTATTCTGTCTATATATACTGGTTGTAATTATCATTATCAATATACAATAATACAATAATATTACCAAGTTTATCTTCCATAAAATTATATGGAAATGAAAAGTAGAACCTTAAATATACCAATTCCTTAACCATTTCCCATAAAATTATAAGGTTAAGGAATGAGATGTGGTACGCTTTTAGAAAACGAATATTTTTTCAGATGAAATGATGGTTTTTAGTTGAATTATATAGATAAGGAAAAGGAACCTACTGTGAATGTATCCAGGTAGGTGGTCAGAAAGTTGCACAGAAAAGCGAGAGATTGCCGATGGACCCGACAACTCTTCAGTTTACTTTTCAGAAAGTTGCATATAAAAGCGAGGTTGCCAATGGGAATATGTGGTCTCTCCATTTTTCTTCTTTTTCTACATAGATTAAAGTACACGGATGGTCTCTATGGTTTACCAAAATTTTGGAGTTGGTCTCTAGCTTTCCAAAAGCACACAAATGATCCCAGTGATTTGCACTTTGTAACACAATAAGTACCCAGCCAACAAATCTAAAGGTTTTAGCGTGTCCAAGTTAGGGACTAAATGCGTTACAAAGTGCAAACCACAAGGACCATCCATGTACTTTTAGATAAAAGTTGGGGACTAAATGCGTTACAAAAACCAAATCACAGAGAACATCCGTGTAATTTACTCTTTTACATAAGTACGTGAGAAAACCTAGAGGTTGCCAATGCGAATGACGACCTAACCAACCTCGTACCGACTACATTCTCATTCCCTAACAAAGCTAGGTATGGTCGAAGAAGTCGTCATCGCCACTAATAATCACCACCAAGTGACACATTTGCAAGCTTAGCTCTTGTGATACATGGGAAAGGTGTATCCCAAATAAAAAAATTCTTCCTAATTCATGGAATTTAGGGACACAAAGGCATATTCACTAATAAGGTGATTTTGAGATGCGAACCTGAACACAACATCAGTATTCATGTGATAACACCACCCATTTAACCCGAAAATTTTCTTTTACACCTCTTATATTGGGGTTAAGTTATTCTACAAAGACTCCTAATTGTAAGAAGTGTAAGTAGAATTTATAGAGTGACAAGTGTCCAATAAGCTAAAACCTAAACCCATCACCAAAAAACTATACCTCACCAAAAAAAACATAACCCCCCCCCCCCCATCCCCACCACCCTCTCGACGACCAAAAAAATACATATATATATATTTTTTCGGGGGTGGGTGATTGGTTGGGGGAGTGGGGTGTTAGGTTTTTGGGTGGTGGTGGGTTTTTAAGTTTTTTTTTTTTTTTTTTTGTTGGTGTAGTGGGTTTTTTTAGAAGCCCTTCGTACCCTTCTTACAATTAGTACTCTTCCTACAGTTAGGAGCCTTCGTATTTGATCCTAATCCCTTATATTGATATCCTAGAATTACAAATTAAAAAAAAAATCCATGATGCACACTTATCATTAATCTTTTAATTTTTTAAGATAACATACCTGGTTTAAGTTATTAAATAACATGCATTTCTAAATTCTAAACAAAAACAAAGGTACAGCCCGTCGTCAAGTCAACCGAATATGACCAGCTAAATGTATTTTGACGTTTTACTGGTTATGCCCGGATGATCCGTTCAGACTAAAAACAAACTGTAATCGATCAATCAATCCACTAATCCAGTACAGTTTATTTAATTTAATTGACTAATTAAAACCTAACTAAACACAAATTTACCAAACTCCGACCATTCAATTCTACTCACAAATCATGAAGAGCTGCTATACATGCATACAAACATATACATATAGAATATAGAGAGAGAGAGATTACCATATTCGCAGCAGAGGGTGACGGTTGGTGTTGTGGGATTGATGAACGGATGCAAAATAGCATAGTAGAGAGAAGGAGAGTGATAATGAGAAAGAGGACACGTGTCAGTCCAGAAGGACACCTGACGATCATATTTTCAGGCCACATGGCTGCCGATGGGATCATACACGAGTCAGTCAGTCGGAATAAAGCATTTAGTTTTGCTTGCAGCGATGGGTTTGTTAATCGAATCTAATCTGCGACTTTTTTTCGTCACAACTTTCGACTCCGTCAACTTGGTTTACTTTATATTTTAGCATTTATCGATAAACTATAAGTATTACATAATTTCAAGGTGGTAGGTAGTATTCAAAAACTAAACTATACTATATTTTAGTAAATAAATATGCATTTTAAATTATGTAGTGGTATATAGATTTAAACTATGAAATTGTATCTTATTGATGTCTGGTAAAATTAGTTGGCGTCACGCGGGTGAAACCCTAATTGTTAGCAGAAAAGATGTTAGGGTACTGTAGGGATGGATCTAGGTTAAGTGTTGGGTGGGCGTACACACCATTAAAATTTTATTTTAGTGTAATTTTTAAACAAAAATATTTATTGCACCTCTTAAAAATTTGAAATCGTCCCCTTTGAACTTGACCTAATGAAGAAGATTTGAAGCAAAAGAAAAAAAATAGTGTTACCTGAAGTTGCAGCGGAGATGTAAAAGAGACGAACATCAAAATGAAGAAGATGAAGTGTTTTAAATCTATAACTCTTTGATATAACTAATATATAATATTTTATTTGCTTTTCCAAATCTAGTACATTGTTGATTGTTGTAAAGACATATAGTTAAAAAGCATCTTACTTATTTAATTTTCGAATAAACAAGTATGAGAAACTCATGAGTAGTGGCGGATCTAATTTTTTTTTTCAATTGGGTCTATTTTTTCGGTGTTCAAAATTTTCATAATAAAACGTTAAAATTTTCGGGTCGATCCTCGTTCGGGTGGAGTCAAAGCGAAGTTTGAATTAGATGTAAAACATATAGTAAAAACAGACAACACAAAAATTGAACTCATGACCTCTTGTTGGTAAAGAGGCAATAAAAAAATTTAACCCTGACCTCTTTGGCTAGTATAAGGCCATAAGGGACACCTTTCAGACAAGTGCTCTCACGTCTCACATTCCTCCACCAAGTGAATGCATCGTTGCCATTCAATCCATTTCTAAGCTCTTTTGCCTTCACAATCCATATAAGGGAAATTGGATTTAAATAATCACAGCTTTCTCAATTTGGCCGATAATAATTCCAACTCAGTTATTGGCCGATAATAATCCGTACTGGTTCACTTTTTGCCGATAATAGTCCGTCGTTAAAAATAGGTTAACGGAGTTAAGCTTTTTCCCGAATTACAAACTAACAACCTATCACATTCCTCCTAACACTCAAGAGTAGGGGTGTAAACGAGCCGGGCCGAGCCCGAGCTCGACCAGGCTCGAGCTCGGCTCGTTAGGTTTTTATGAAACTCGAGCTCGAGCTCGGCTCGGTTCGAGCCTACTTCTTTGAGCTCGAGTTCGGCTCGCGAGTAAAACCCAAAGCTCGAGCTCGGGTCGACTCGGCTTGAACTATTTTGAGAACAACCTTAAACGAGTTAAAAGCTCGACTTGAGCCCACTTCAACATCGCTTAAACGAGCCAAAGCTCGGCTCGAGCTCGGCTCGAGCTCGGCTCATCAATGTTATCATCATTATTAATATATTATATATAAAAAAAATAAAATTTTGTATGGGCTCGTTTAGGCTCGCGAGCCTAAACAAGCTTTGTATTTCAGGCTCGAGCTCGGGCTCGATAACAAAACGAGCTCTATTTTAGGCTCGAGCTCGGGCTCGTTAAGGCTCGGCTCGTTCGAGCTTTTAACCGAGCCGATCACGAGTAGCTCTCGAGCCTCTAGGCTTGTTTACACCCCTACTCAAGAGTCTCCATAATTATTCATTGATGTTTGTGATTAATTTCACATTCATTCTTTGCCTATATGTATGATCCTCTTGTAACTTGTATAGTCATAGTGAGAGTTATCATTTCCTATATGGTATGGAGCCAAAACCGATTCTCCCTCGTTCTTCATCGTCGGTTGCTATGGCCTCCTCTTCCTCTGAATCCACCCCCTCTCCCTCACTCTCTTGCTAATCTCATCCCCATAAAACTCTCATCCTCCAACTACCTACTTTGGAAAACCCAAGTGGAGCCTCTTCTTTCCCCTCAAGGTCTAATATCACATGTTGATGGCTCAGTTGATTCCCCAACTCCCACCGTTACCACTAATGATAAAACCTCCCCTAATTCTGATTATGTTTCATGGCTCGTTGCTGATCAACGCACCATTGTTCTCATCAATGCCACACTATCGGAGGAAGCGATGACCGTAGTGGTTGGCCAGGCCACCACTCGTCAAAAGTGGCAGTCTCTTTAAGTTGCATATGGTAACACTTCTATTGAACAGGTCCAGAACCTACGTGATCAACTTCACACTCTTCTAAAAGGGTCCAAAACTGTGGCTGACTTTGGTCGTCAATTCAAGGGTTTGTCAGACCAATTGGCGGCGATCGGATATCCGGTTAACCAGGATGACCAGCCTCAGTGGTTCCCTTGTGGTCTAGGACCCTCTTTTGAGTCATTCTCTGCCATCATCAAATCGGTTCAGCCCCCGCCATCTCTTCAAGATCTTATTGCCAAAGCCAAAAGCCATGAAATGTTTTTTCGGTCACTAATCTCACAAATTGAAGGCTCAAACCAAGTTGAAATCGAAAATCGAGCATAGATTATTGATCCCCATTGCAAGGGGGTTGTAAGGTATGTAAAATTTGATGTTAATTCCCTGTTTAAAATTCTCATGAATTTGGGAAATCTGAAAATTTGATGTTGCATGCTTTCTATTTGGATAGAATAGGGATGATATAGTGTCTAGGAGTTAAACCTAGACAATAACATGTGAAATCATGCCTAAATTCTAGAAATTTCATGAGTACATTGAAGGTCATTCATGGGTTTTGTGAGAAAATGATGAACACTAGGGTGTAGAATGCTAATCTAGTGTAAATTGATGCATAGAAACCGATTTCCGAAAATATGATGTGTAATTCTATAAGTGATAGCTCAATTGATGTTAATCAAGGCTAAGTAGCAAGCCATGAATTAGAAAATAAAAGATGTAAAATTCTGCCCGTCAAGTGTTTGTAAAAATGCCCCAAAGAAGGCTCGAAATTGAAATTTGAAGTTAAAACGCATGATTGTGATGATTTAGCAAATTATGCGATACATGATTGAAAAAGGGTTCTAAACGGATTTCGAATTGAACTCTTTAGGCGAGGAATCCGGATCGTCAAGTGGACAAGCCGGTGGAAATACGCGTTTGAAAAGGATGCTTAAAAGGTACGTAACTACGATCTCGTACGTTATGCTTGATTTCGTATTTTCGCTAGTAGACCTTAAATTAGCATAATACATGGAATTTACATTTAGTTGAAGTGACGAAGATCACTAGGTAAATAAACGGGTCAAAGGTGAAATTATCACTCTTTGACAATGTCGACTAATGGTTTGTCGAGTTACATGTTTATAGGAATAAATATCAAATGGATACGTACATCGCTATTGCTTAACGGCTACTAAGGCAAGGTATCGAAATGGGTCAATGTATTGATCCGAGCCAGGTATGTATAATGATTCAACTCATCATGTAGAACTTGAGATTCTATAAGAGTTAGACAAGGTTAAAGTATAGTTATTCGGTTACCTTTTAGATAAACCGAATAAATTGAATTATGGGTTTATAAACAAGATTATCGTTAAAAGGTCGGATTTTGGGTCAAGTAAGTATTTAAAAGTTCCTTGTAATAAAAGAAGGATGAAAATTGACCAAATTGCCCTTATAGGCTAATTTGAACAAACGACCCTTAAAAGGGGTTCGGAAACGAGTTTTATGATTAAATAAATGCTTAGAATAAGGAAAGATAGTGAAAGATGTAAATTCTTGGGTCGAATGACTTTATATGAGTCTTTGACGTAAAACAATAATCCGAGGGGTAAAACTAGGGATTTATAGATATCCACATTTAATCCACCACACGTATAGTTGTGGTGGAAGATTACTTGATAAGAAATGTAGGAATAGGATGCTAGAAATGAATGAGAGCGATTTTAAGCTTTAAAGTGCTTAAATACCCTTAATGGGTCAAAATAAGCACTTGAGCGTAAACGGGTTCTAACTAAGTAAGAAACCCATGATTTATGATTAATTTGATAGGAGGTATTGAAATTATGATTCTCATGAGTTTATAGATCACGTAAACATGTTTGTTTGATAAAATCGTGAACGGGTCAAAATTTCGTAAAAAGGGTAATAAGCCGAAGACTTAAAAGTCTTAAATTTTGTTAATCCGGATGTTGGATTTTAACTCCATGTGATGGAGGATTAAATTACAAACACGTAGGAAGAAACGGTAGGTCAAACGGACAAGCGGATTGAAAGATACGAAAGTTTTCGTGTCAAAAACAGCAAAAAGGAAAGGACTGATACTGGAGCCACCGTAACTTACGGTGCCCACCGTAAGTTACGGTGGAGCTGAAATCATTACGGTAGATACCTCCTGAGTTACGGTGGGGGCTTTGTAAACCAAGGGCCACCGTAACTTACGGTACCACCGTAAGTTACGGTGGAGGTCAGATTCGAGTTCTTGTTTCGGAAATCAAGATATAAATGTTGGAATTTCCTGATTTCTCGTTTAATTTGATTATTCGACCCATCTTCCTTGTTATACTAGTTATTTAATTATCAAAACTGACTTTTAAGTTGGTTTTGATCACAGGTGAATGTCGAGAACCCCGGATGAAGATCAAGCGTCGAGCAAGAACCGAACACGCGTTAAATGAAGCTTCCGCAATGTTGTTTTCGTCGTTATTCAAAAACGATGAATTAAATTATATCATGTAGTATTACTTTCAAGTTTAGAAAATATTTAATAAACCCGTAATTTGAGCAGGAATGTTTAAATATAAATACTCAGTAATCTGTGATTATTTACGGAAATCGCTAAATAAATTTACGGTTGTTACAAGTTGGTATCAGAGCCTTGGTTTAAGAGATTCAAGTATGGTGGGAAAACTATGCTTGGACTTAAACCTTATGCTTTTGATAAAGATTGGTGTTCGGTTCGAGGCTTGATCGCAAATCCGGTAAGTACATGTAGGTTAATAGTTTAGCATGCTAAGGTGTTGTAAACAGCACATAGGGCTATCGTGTGATACACGTTACCCTAATTAAAAGGATTGATATGGTTGATGAAAATACGCGCGTTGACGCGTATGGTAGAAAAAGCCTTGTATTATAATACGGGCGATTATTGAAGTTGACATTATTAACTCTTGTGAATGTTTTAATTGAAGGACACTCGCATCTGAAGATGACGAGAGTGGAACGTATTGTAGATATGATGATGGAATGGTCCGAGATAGGATAAGAAGAGCATACTCATCAAGAACTTAAATCGCGCAATGATCGCAAATAAGTAATGGCAAGAAAGCCCGTTAGGGCAAGCCTTTACCAGGTGCACGTTTAAATTATTGCATGAATAGAAATATGCAACAAATATGTAGAAACTGATAGTTGCATATGTAGATTGAAAACTTGGAAAAACTTGAATAGAATACCTATCCAGGATATTGTTTCCAAGAGAAATAAATAGAGGTATTACTTACATGGGGTGTGATGAAAAAGTTATAAAAGGGTCATGTATGTCATGTGTTGATCGCCTACTCTGGCCAAGTAGGTAGTGAACACATGATACCATGAACTTTTTATGATGGACATGCTTACATCTAGTGTAGTAAGGACGGGGTGAGTGGGACAAATTAAAAAGTACCCAAATAAATCAGATAAGCAAAATATTTGATAATAATGTAAACGCACAGCCGAGTGATGGAATCGTATTATATTAGGATAATGAGCCCGAGTGAAGGGACAAAGAAACATGTAAAATGATTAAGGTACGCACTGGGAGGGGGTGTACATACACTCGAACCCGGAGAATACAAACATGTAAAATGATTAGGATATGCACTGGGAGGGAGTGTACTTACACTCGAACCCGGAAAAGTTAAATATGCCTCTTAACGGGCCGTTTTTGTAAAACGCCAAACTTGAGGACAAAGTCGGAATATAAAATGAAGCGAGGTCTTAATGCGTACCGGGATGGTTGCAATAATAACGACTTCGGTAAAACACCCGGATGATGGGTAAGAATTAAACACATGTGTAGACCGTGAAACGGGAACTCGGATGGAAAGATTAAAAGACTCGGGTTTGAGTCATAACTAAAAGACGACAAGATAATGTAAATAGAAATTTTGAATAAATTATGTTCAACTATTTTAAAGTTGAACGGGTCGAATAGAATATCATGACGGACGGCACGAGTAAACGCTAGCAGGATAATGGTAGCGTTAAAAGCAAAAGAATAATGAGCCCGGCAATGGGACATAATCAAATATGAATGTATGTATGTAAACTGGATAATGGTGAGTAAAAGATAAACCGACGCATAAATGACGTGAGAAGTCATAAAGTCAGAAAATTGTCCGAAAGGAAACGAATGTAGCCTTAGACTACGATCAAGGTCAAAGAAAATACCCAGGGCGAAAAATAAATGATTCTTCAAACAAAAACAGGGTGCCTTGACACCAAACATGTATTTTAAGAACGGCATGAGTAAAGAATGAACTACGGGGTCAACCTAACCTGTAGAGCTGTAAACAATGGAAAGGTCTACGAGACTAAAACGACCCACGGGTCATGATTAGAAAGAAATTATAAGGACTTCGCCCTAAAGAGGTGAAAGTCTAATCAGGTTAGCCCATAAGGCTAAGTGATAAAACCTACGGGTTAATTAGATAAAGCGAGGGAATCAGTTGAGAATCCCCGCATAAAACTAAGACTGTAAAAGAATAAATTGTGGACTGTCAATATCCATAATTCTAACAAAAGTTAAAGAGAAGATCCTAAAACTAAGACTTTGGTTTTAGCAAGAAATAACGTTTTTACAAATACAAATTCTGATAGGAATTTAAATAGTAAGCATGAAGGATACAAGTCTGGACACTAATAGGCGCAAGACGATATATTCGAAAAAGCGATGTTTTCGAAAATGAAAAGTTGATATGAATTAAACATGATGTGACACGATCACGGTTAAGAAATGTAGTGTGAAGTAGAATCACATTATAACTAAGCGAGCGGTAAAAAGTAACTGGACTAACAAGTCTAGTTAATGAGACCGGTCAAGGTTAGCAATTCAAATCAAGAAATTTGGTTTGCTTGTAAGCGGTAGATTCGGTATAACTGAACCGAATAAATAAATTTGAAAACAAAAGAATTTGTTGCTAAAAGTGAAAGATTTCACTAAAAAAAAACCTTTAAACGATTCAAAGTAACGGATTCATAAGGAATTCGATGGTATATGAAAGCGATGGGTATCGCTAAGTTAACTAAACTAGTGGAAATAACGAGATTACGTTATTTCAAGTTGCACTATGTCGTATGAGATACATAGACAATTAGTGACCAAAAGATGTTACCATGCTTATTTGGTAATACTAACAACTGGTTAAAAGTATAAGTAATGTTTAAAAGATTTCTCGGATCAAATACATTGAGTTTAAACTCAATGAATTATGTAAGAAAAGGTTTCGAGGACGAAACCTCTTTAAGGGGGGTAGACTTGTAACACCCCGAAAATGGGTTTGGTAATCAAACTCCGTTAATACTACAGGACGGGTAAAATGCAGTTAGTGGTAAAACTTACCTGGTAAATTTTAGGATTTAAATAAATAAATCTAATATTTATTAAAAGGATGAGAAATACTTTGAGAAAGCAAAGTATATAAAAGGCCCGAGATTTAACGGGACTTAAAATAAAACGGGTTGAGAACAAGATAAAGTAACTAGGTAATAAATAACCTAGTACAAGTCTTGTAATTAAATGAAAGAACAAAATATCAAGTTATAAACTAAATAAAAGTGGAGGGGCCTATGTTGTTAAAATCTAAACTTATATTATTAAGTTTAATAAAAAAATATAAAAATAAAAACCAAATACACCATTTAGGTGTCTGGTTCGATCAACAGGAGGAGGAGGGCGACCCCCACTCTCAAAACCCTAACAACTCACTAATCTCACAAATTGAAGGCTCAAACCAAGTTGAAATCGAAAATCGAGCATAGATTATTGATCCCCATTGCAAGGGGGTTGTAAGGTATGTAAAATTTGATGTTAATTCCCTGTTTGAAATTCTCATGAATTTGGGAAATCTGAAAATTTGATGTTGCATGCTTGCTATTTGGATAGAATAGGGATGATATAGTGTCTAGGAGTTAAACCTAGACAATAACATGTGAAATCATGCCTAAATTCTGGAAATTTCATGAGTACATTGAAGGTCATTCATGGGTTTTGTGAGAAAATGATGAACACTAGGGTGTAGAATGCTAATCTAGTGTAAATTGATGCATAGAAACTGATTTCTGAAAATATGATGTGTAATTCTATAAGTGATAGCTCAATTGATGTTAATCAAGGCTAAGTAGCAAGCCATGAATTAGAAAATAAAAGATGTAAAATTCTGCCCGTCAAGTGTTTGTAAAAATGCCCCAAAGAAGGCTCGAAATTGAAATTTGAAGTTAAAACGCATGATTGTGATGATTGAACAAACGACCCTTAAAAGGGGTTCGGAAACGAGTTTTATGATTAAATAAATGCTTAGAATAAGGAAAGATAGTGAAAGATGTAAATTCTTGGGTTGAATGACTTTATATGAGTCTTTGACGTAAAACAATAATCTGAGGGGTAAAACTAGGGATTTATAGATATCCACATTTAATCCACCACACGTATAGTTGTGGTGGAAGATTACTTGATAAGAAATGTAGGAATAGGATGCTAGAAATGAATGAGAGCGATTTTAAGCTTTAAAGTGCTTAAATACCCTTAATGGGTCAAAATAAGCACTTGAGCGTAAACGGGTTCTAACTAAGTAAGAAACCCATGATTTATGATTAATTTGATAGGAGATATTGAAATTATGATTCTCATGAGTTTATAGATCACGTAAACATGTTTGTTTGATAAAATCGTGAACGGGTCAAAATTTCGTAAAAAAGGGTAATAAGCCGAAGACTTAAAAGTCTTAAATTTTGTTAATCCGGATGTTGGATTTTAACTCCATGTGATGGAGGATTAAATTACAAACACGTAGGAAGAAACGGTAGGTCAAACGGACAAGCGGATTGAAAGATACGAAAGTTTTCGTGTCAAAAACAGCAAAAAGGAAAGGACTGATACAGGAGCCACCGTAACTTACGGTGCCCACCGTAAGTTACGGTGGAGCTGAAATCATTACGGTAGATACCTCCTGAGTTACGGTGGGGGCTTTGTAAACCAAGGGCCACCGTAACTTACGGTACCACCGTAAGTTACGGTGGAGGTCAGATTCGAGTTCTTGTTTCGGAAATCAAGATATAAATGTTGGAATTTCCTGATTTCTCGTTTAATTTGATTATTCAACCCATCTTCCTTGTTATACTAGTTATTTAATTATCAAAACTGACTTTTAAGTTGGTTTTGATCACAGGTGAATGTCGAGAACCCCAGATGAAGATCAAGCGTCGAGCAAGAACCGAACACGCGTTAAATGAAGCTTCCGCAATGTTGTTTTTATCGTTATTCAAAAACGATGACTTAAATTATATCATGTAGTATTACTTTCAAGTTTAGAAAAGATTTAATAAACCCGTAATTTGAGCAGGAATGTTTAAATATAAATACTCAGTAATCTGTGATTATTTACGGAAATCGCTAAATAAATTTACGGTTGTTACATGGTATTTATAGGTGAAGGAGGTGGTAGGTGATTGGTGGAGATAATAAATAAAAAGATAAATAAAAAATATAATTATAATGGAGAGTGGAGGTGGAAAAGGTGATTGAAGGAGGTGGAAAAGGTGATTGGAGAAGAAAAGAGGTGGAAAAGTGTTTGGTATTTATTAGGTATATAATATGTATAAATGCATAATTCAAGTATTGTAAATGTACGTATAAGTAATTATACGTCAAATCACAATGTTCACGTATTTAAAATACGTATTCACGATTGTTTGTTTATAAAAATTAGGTACGAGTTTGCGTGTAACGTCAATGTATCAAGTTTGCACATAAATGGAACGAATGTATGATATGTTTAATTTAAAGTATAATTCATGTATAATGATCAAGTTTTATTACGATCAAAGCCTCGGATTACAATGGTTGAATACAAATACAATACGAATACAATGGATATATGATTACAAAAATGCGAAGCGTTACAGTCTCCCCTACTTTAGAAAATTTCGTCCCGAAATTTATTTGAAAGAGATCATAGAATGTAATTGTAAGGATTGAATAGATGAGCAAAGTGTTAGTTTCTAGAGCATCGTGTGGTGTTGATAGTTTTTTTTTTTTTGAAGAATCTATGAGCATCATTGAGTGTATAGAGATTGTTTTGCATATCACTATGTTATACTAAATTTGTAATAAAAATTTGATAGTCTATTATGATGTGAACAAATTTATGAGCAGCTAATTGTCTTAGCATGTCTTCCAACCATTTATTTCTTTCTGTCAGCCGTTTTATTTGTTGAGACAAATTTCGAACCTGGTCGTTTAACCTAGTCACTTCGACTCCCATTGAATCTGGAGGTAGATTCATTTGAGGCACCGTACTTGGGCCTGCTATATCAGTTGGTGGCAGTTGTTGTTCTACTTCGTTTAATAGTGACTGGAAAAACTGTGGCTGTAATGGTGATTGCAAAAATGATTCTGATGCTAACTGTTCTTGGATCATCATGTTTTCATCAAACAAAGTTTCTTGCACCGTTGAATCCTCCTCGAAAACTAACGGTGAGAAGCTTTGTAAGACGTTCGGTGTTAATGGTTGGGATAGGTTAGTTGTAATATGTTCTTGTATGTGTGGCAGCTGTGGTTGCAGATCAAATCGATAAAAAGACGATTGAGGAAGCTGCAACAATGATTGTTGTAAATTTGGTGTGGAGGTACTTTCTAAGATAACTGGAGCTCCCTCCGACTGGAATGGTTGAGTTGGTGTATAAATATGAACAGGGGTTCGCCTAATGGTGTTAAAATTTACAATCCCAGGTGCCTTTGGTGGAGATAATCCTTGGATAATCTGATCACTTAAGACACCTAATGATTTTGCTATTTTTGTAATGTAAGACCCTCCCATGAGACTTCTCAGAGGATTTGTTTGTTGACTAAAAAAGTATGTAGCAAGCTCGTGGGCAATATTACAAGGAACTTGCTCAAAAATACTATGCAGATGGAAAAGTTCGGTGGAACTAACCCTTTGTTGATTATTCTTGCGCCTCGTGATAGTGTTGGCTAAAACACGGTGCATATATCGATAACGAGGGTCTGTGAAGTTCATAGAATTATTGTTGCCACACCACTCTTTTGATGAATGGCATCGCCAATATTCTGTCATTTTCACAGAGGAATAAGAGGTTGATGCCTCCGTAAAAATGGGTTGTATAACTTCTTCCTCTGTATATATGCCCAGATGAACTGCGAATTCTGTTCATGACATATTATGAGGTTGTCCACAAAGTCGAAAATGAATGGATTCATCAGTAAGACTTTTACTATATTTGAAATAGAAAGTGGACAAGAACTCATATACCAGTTCATCGTATGACGGTTCTAGGATGTCGAAGAAACGGCGCCAGGGCGTATTATGTGGTAGTAATCCTGCCAGTAAACCACTGGAATCAAACATTTCCATTCGATGCCAATCAATACCGCTAATAGTAAAAACTTCAAGATCCTTGAGATTTCGATACCTCTCACGAGTGGGTAAATCAGTAAACCGAAGGAATGGATGAATTTCTGCTGTATTTGAAGATTCAGCATATGCTACTGGGAAATTTGCCATTTGAATATTGGGTTTTGTTGAACTAAGAAAAGTTTGGGTATGAGTTATTTTGGGTATGTGTTGAATTATATCAGAAGTTGTAGTTCTTGTGTAGATTAGCTCGAGTAGTGAGTTTCTTATATAGATAAGGAAATTTCGGCTTACACCATACGATCGATTAAGGCTTCCATGATACGTTTTAAAACAGTTTACTGTAGTTAGTTTGAAAATTTGAATCTGAAAATGTATGATCTCGAAAATAATTTGAATTTTGAAAATTTGAATTTGAGAATGTATGATCTTGAAAATAATTTGAATTTTGAAAATTTGGATTTGAAAAGAGGGGATTGTATCGTATAAAATTGATAATAGTAAAACGTAGGTTTGATTACAACTTGGGTTGTTCCAAAATGGAACTCTGACTAAACCGAAATAAATCAAGAGTCCTTTCGAATTAGGGAAAGGTGCTTTGGCCTATAGGTATTTTGTACTCTCATCGATAGTCCCCAGGTAGGCAAACTGGTCCATTAATTTGGATTTGTACAAATTGCCAGCCTAGACAGGACGTCCCGACTACCGATACTTACCCTTCCAGTTACTACACGTTTCCATTTGATCGAAAATTTGAAACTTTTGCGAGATTGAAAATCCGGGAGCGGAACTAATCGACAAGGTGCGGGTTTCACCCCTAACTTGACGATTTCGTGCCCTAAGTGTGGTTGGTACTCGTCGGGTCAAAATTTAATTTCAACACTTTGACGAGGGTCCACTAGAATTTGAAATGAAAATTCTTCAACAAGGTGAGGATTTCACTCCTAACTTGGTGGCGAATTTCGTGTAAAAAGAATAGATGGATTGAGAGTCATTCGCCAAATTGTGGGTTTCACGCCTATTTTGGTGAAGTCCCCTCGTTTGTACAATACGAGTGGTTTCGAATTTAGTATAAACGAGTAAAAGGCCTTAGGAAGGCGTATGTTTGAAATATTAAATCAAGTATAACACATAATGCATTTCAAGAAATTAACACATAGGAAACGTTTTCAAGAAGTTAACACACAAGAACATTTCAGGAATAACACGTAAAGATGTTTCATACAAGGAGCATGTGAAGCAAATATGGTCGAATTTGGTGCTTAACTATAGACTAGGTCAAAAGCATAGCAATTTTTACTAATTCCCTATAGTTATGGCTCTGATACCAATCTGTCACACCCCAACCGATGGCGGAAACATCGGAGTAAGACGAAATAGATTGCTCGACACATCATAACACTAATAATAGTGACAAGTAGTTAAATAGTAAATTTTATTTCATTTCTAAAGAATAAATTACAAGAATTTGAAGTAAATACAACATCATGAATAATGAAATACAATGCAATAAAAATACAAATTAAAGTGTGTATCTAAGCATCCTACTAGTTTTCATGCATCACGAACATCATCGCTAAACCTGCAATATGTTTTAAAAAGCATAGTTCAATACAAAGGTATTGGCGAGTACACAAGTTTTAGACTCATGTCATGTGTATAAAAAGTATTTTCAATCCAACATAGCATTTGGTATACAAGGTCAAACTATTATGCATACAATATGTCAAACCCAAGTGTCCACTAGTATAATAACATCCCTTGATACCGCAATATCAAGACCGTAAAGTATTAGCATCCCTCGATAAATCCATATCGAGACCGTATAGTATATAACTTAACAAAACCCCGTCGGGTGGTGTGCTACTCCTATAGCGCTATAATTGTTAAGACGGGTTAACAAATAGTATGAATTCTAGCATGAATTTAAGCATAACAAAGCATGTATAAGGATTGATTGAATAAGGCATGTTTGTGAATCGTGCATTTTAACAAGTAAAACATGTTGCACCCAAAGTGTATTAAAAGGAAAAATGGGTCAAGTGTACTCACGGTTTCTCAAAGTTGTTCCTTTGGTAATCCCGTGAAGAGTTGGAGGTTCAAAGCTTCCTTAGAACATTTAATGTTTTATTTAGAACTCTTCGAGTTCTCTTCCTTGCTTGGAAGATTTTAGGAGAATTAGAGGGGTTGAGAGAAGAATGGTTAGAACACTTAGTGTTCTTTTAGAATTCTTGATTTATAGAGATTAAGAGAAGATTGAGAGAAGAATGGTGTGAAGAAAATGGTAGGAGGAGGTTGGTATTTATAGGTGAAGGAGGTGGTAGGTGATTGGTGGAGATAAAAATAAAAAGATAAATAAAAAATATAATTATAATGGAGAGTGGAGGTGGAAAAGGTGATTGAAGGAGGTGGAAAAGGTGATTGGAGAAGAAAAAGGTGGAAAAGTGTTTGGTATAATCTTTGGTATTTATTGGGTATATAATATGTATAAATGCATAATTCAAGTATTGTAAATGTACGTATAAGTAATTATACGTCAAATCACAATGTTCACGTATTTAAAATACGTATTCACGATTGTTTGTTTATAAAAATTAGGTACGAGTTTGCGTGTAACGTCAATGTATCAAGTTTGCACATAAATGGAACGAATGTATGATATGTTTAATTTAATGTATAATTCATGTATAATGATCAAGTTTTATTACAATCAAAGCCTCGGATTACAATGGTTGAATACGAATACAATACGAATACAATGGATATACGATTACAAAAATGCGGAGCGTTACAGCCCCATTGCCAACTGTGCCATCAATCGGGCCATTATGCCTCTGCAGGCCCCTCGTTTTCTACCTTTTCTAAATGCCACAACTCGGTTGATGAGAGCATTGCTAATGCTTTCTTATCGAAATGTGTTGTTAATGAATCTCATCCCGATTGGTTTGTTGATTCGGGAGCAACGGACCATATGGCTCCCAATGATCAAAATGTCATCAACACGACACCATCTTCAGGTAATCAATCGGTTATGTTTGGGAACGGTCACTCGCTATCGGTTGCCCGAACAGGTTCCTCTACTCTCTCTAATTCATTAAAATTAAATAATGTTCTTGTTGTGCCACATCTTACGCGCAATCTTCTCTCAATTAGCAAACTTACTATGGATAATCCTGTTGATGTTCTATTTTCTTATCCTTCTTTCTTTATCCAAGATCGCAAAACATGACAGGTTCTGGCTCACGGTCAATGTGAAGGTGGTCTTTACGTTTTGAAGCCTACTTATCATGCTTGCTTCTCTACATCATCGTTTTCCACCGCGTCTTTTGAAGTTTGGCACTCCCGTTTGGGATATGCCCATTTTGATGTTATTAATAATCTAAATAAACGTGGTTGTTTGTCCGTTTCTACTTTATTACCTAAACCTCAATTATGTCAATCATGTCAAATAGCCAAATCTACAAGGTTACCGTTTGAATCAAATAATAATAGGGCTACTAAGCCTCTTGATCTTATCCATTGTGACCTTTGGGGTCCATCACCGGTTTACTCAAATGATAACTTTAGATATTATGTCATATTTGTGGACGATTACTCTCGTTTTTGTTGGTTCTATCTAGGGATGAGCAAAGGGTATAAAATACCGTCCCGATCCCGATCCCAAAATCCCGATCCCGATCCGTTTTCGGTACCGAAAACGGTATCCACTTTTGTGATTTTTCGGTATCGGTACGGTACGGTATCAGTAAAATACCGAATTTTACCCTTAAAATACCGATACCGTCCCGAACCGACGTATTTCGGTACCGGTATCGGTACCAAGTTTACACAAAATTCGGGATCGGTATTGGTCGGGATCAGGACGGTATTGGGACGGTATCGGTATTTGCTCATCCCTAGTTCTATCATCTCCGTCTAAAATCGGATTTCTATCATACATTATACATTTTTTAAAAACTCGTACAAAACCAATTTTCATCAAAGGTTTAAGCGTTTCAAAGTGACGGTGGCAATGAATTTGTTAACCATAGAGTTCAGACTCTATTGAACAAAATGGCACCCTACATCGTCTCTCGTGTCCATATAGACCGCAACAAAATGGACGTGTCGAGCGCAAACATCGACATGTTGTTGAAACAGGTTTGGCCATGATGTTCAATGCTCAACTTCCCACGTCCTTTTGGGTTGATGCTTTTTCATCCGCTATTTACATTATTAATCGTTTACCCACTCCAACTTCAGAAGGTGCATCTCCATATGAGCTTTTAATTCACAAAACACCAAATTACAACACTCTTCGGGCATATGGGTGTCGTGTGTTCCCGTATCTTCGGGATTATGCCTACCACAAGTTAGCACCTAGGAGCCTTCCATGTGTGTTCATTGGGTACAGTCTGATACACAAAGGGTACCGTTGCCTTGATCCTATTACCAATCATATATATATCTCTCTCGTCATGCGCGTTTTGATGAATCTATCTTCCCATTTCAAGGTAGTTCGGCCACACCAAACCTTTCACAGCTTGATCTTGTTGCATTTCAGGATGATGCTTCTACTCCCACTCCATTGGCCACCTGCACCATGCCTTCGGCTACCTCCCCACCAGTTGATCAACATCAACTCTCTGTTGATGTGCCATCTCACACTTCAACCCCACCAATCTCCTCACCACTTCCGGTGCACCTATTTCCGTCGCCACCTCCTTCCCCTACCTCATTGTCTTCATCAGAAGACATATCATCGCCCCCTACGTCTCCTTCGTCTGCCGCCAGGCCGCCCTCGGCGGTCTCGTCGGTTCCTACACCACCACCCCTACCATCTCATCCGATGATTACTCGGGCCAAAGACGGCATCTTTAAACCTCGCCATTTTTTCGACTTCTCCCATTTGGTTAATCAGCCATTCCATCATGCCTCGCATGCGGCTAGTGACCCTAAAACTCATAAATCTGCGATTAAAGACCCTAAATGGCTGGATGCTATGTACAAAGAGCTCGATGCTCTTCATAAAAATCAAAACTGGTCCCTCGTTCCTCGTCCTACTAATCGCCACATAGTTGGCTCCAAGTGGCTCTTTCGGATAAAATATCTCTCTGATGGCACGATTGATCGTCAAAAAGCCCACCTCATTGCTCAAGGTTTTTCTCAATACCCGGGACTTGATTACTCTCACACTTTTAGTCCAGTTGTCAAAGCATCTACAGTTCGTATTATTATGACCATTGTTGTCTTGAATAATTGAAAGTTACACCAACTTGATGTTAACAATGCTTTTCTCCATGGGAACTTAAGTGAATCTATTTATAAGGAACAACCACCGGGATTTCTTGACCCGCGGTTTCCAGATCATGTTTGTAAACTGAACAAAGCTCTCTATGGGTTAAAACAAGCCCCACGGGCCTAGTTTCGTAGACTAAGTGACTTTCTCGTTTGTAGTGGATTTACCTGCTCTCGGGCAGACCCTTCTTTGTTTATTTTTAACAAGGGCACATGTGCTATTTATGTTCTTGTATACGTTGATGATGTTATTGTGACAGGTAATCAATGACACAAACTACAGGCATTTATTAAAGCTCTTAACACTGAGTTTGCACTTAAAGATTTGGGTGAACTTAGTTACTTTCTTGGCCTTGAGGTTGTTCACATGCATCAAGGTTTGTTTATACATCAAGCGAAATACGCTACCGAAGTTCTTGAACGAGCTCGTATGATGGATGCAAAACCGGCGGCTACACCTCTCTCATCCACGGTCTCGTTTACCTCAACGGGTGACCCGTACCCCAATCCGACTTTTTATCGATCCATAGTTGGTGCACTACAATACTCAACTATCACTCGTCCTGACCTTTCATATGCCGTAAATCAAGTGAGTCAATTTTTACATGCTCCAACAACACAACATTTTCAAGAAGTCAAACGCATTCTTAGATATGTTAAAGGCACAATATCGTTTGGGCTCAATTTTACCAAACCAACCAATGTTAACATACTTGGGTTCTCTGATGCGGATTTGGCTAAGTGTCTAGAAACAAGGAGGTCCATCTATGGTTATTCTATCTTATTTGGAGGCAATCTTGTGTCTTGGAGTTCAAAGAAACAACCAACTGTGTCCCGCTCCAGTTGTGAATCTGAGTATCGGGCCATGCCTAATACGGTGGCAGAAATTATTGGTATAACTCATCTTCTAAGTGAGCTTGGGGTCCTACCTACAAAGTGCCCAATGCTTCTATGTGATAACCAGAGTGCACTTTTTATAACTCAGAATCCAGTTGCTCACAAGCGGGTTAAACACTTGGAACTTGACTATCACTTCATTAGAGAGCTCGTTGCTTCGGGTAAATTACTCACCAAGTTCATTCCATCCAAGCTTCAGGTGGCAGACATTTTTACGAAGAGCTTGCCTAGACCGCAATTCGAAAGTTTTCGCTCAGTGCTCCGGCTCAGTCTACCACCGTCTTGCTTGAGGGGGGATAACAACCTATCACATTCCTCCTAACACTCAAGAGTCTCCATAATTATTCATTGATGTTTGTTATTAATTTCACATTCATTCTTTGCCTATATGTATGAGCCTCTTGTAACTTGTATAGTCATAGTGAGAGTTATCATTTCCTACACAAACTGATGTTTTATGGATTTTGATCAGAACGAGGATACGAGTCAATTTATGTAAAACTTACCTCGAAACGATGCTTCAAACGACTTGATTTTTGTTAATTGGAAGTTTAAACACCCAAATTGAAGCACTGTTTTCGTCGTTTGGGGCAGTATTTCGAGGTAAATTTTACATCAATCAACTCGTATCCTCGTTTTAATCAAAAGCCCTAAAACATCAGTTTGTAATTCGGAAAAAACTTAACTCCGTTAAGCTATATTTAACTCAGACTATTATCAGCCAAAAGTGGATCTGTTCGGATTATTATCGGCCAATAAGAGTTGAGATTATTATCGGCCAAATTGAGAAAGCTGTGATTATTTAAATACAATTTTTTTTAATCATTTCTTCCATACCATCACCAAACAGATGGTATTCATATTTCCTATCGCTATACCATTTTTCAATTAATTAATTCAAATAAATAAAAACTAATTTACATAATATAAAACTATTTATAAGTACATAAAACTTCTAAACCAAAAAACATTTCATTTAGTTACGAAAAATATAAGACTAGATATAAAAACATTAAAAAATAAAAATAGCAACTAGTCGTATGGATTGGGTATGTAGATGTTTGCAGTATGTTCCACGAGATCAACTCAAAGGACAATGTTGGTTTCTTGGATAAGCAATTCCATAAGAATAAACCTTTACTTCTTCATCAGTTGGAAAATTAATTTTATGTTCAAGACATATCATTACCCTTCCATCTTTCAAAATCATATTGTATAATATAACGCAAATGTACATCATTTTTCTAGTTTTAGAATGATGCATTACCCATGTAGGGAGTCAGACTATAGTCCACCGAGCTTTTAGAACACCAAAAGCCCGCTCCACATCCTTTCTTGCCACATCGTATGCTACCTTGAACCTTTACAATTTATCATCTTGTTGATAAGCAAATGATTTCACAAAGTTTGCTCAATTAGCGTATATCTCATTTGCAAGATAATACCCATACTTGTATTGTACTTCGTTCACCTCAAATAGACACTTTAGCGCGGATCCATGTAGAACCTCACTGAATAATGCGCGATTGATGGAGAAGGTTCATGTCGTTGTTAGAACCGACACCAAAGAATAAATTCCAAATCCATAATTCTTGAGATGCTACAATGGCGAGCATAACTTTAGGCACTGGTGATCACCTCTCAAGGATTCTTCTAGGCCGAATGTGTATAACTAATGCTACCTGACACTAGAAAATCCGTGTTTGCTTTCATGTACGACATACAAAAGTCGTATGCCATCAGAGGTCGGTCTATGCAATTTTTTTTCTCCATACAACCGAGTAACACCTTCACAAAGGTGTTGTAGACTTTTAAATGAGGTTCTTTTAGACTTATTGAAGTACTCATCATACGTGTTTGGATCATTCCCATATGTTAGTTGACGTATCGTCGATTACACTTTTGTAATAGCTTAAAACTCTTTTTTCCATCTAGCAACCCAACCTATTTCAAAGATACTCAAATGTCCTCTCCATATCACCAACTATTTGTAGTACAGTTTTATTTGCATAAGAAAGCTTATTCTAAATATCTCATCACCAAGTATTGGACTCTGAGGGATAATATCTTGCACGAGAAGATCATGTATACCTTCACAATCTCTACTTACGCGAAATCTTGACCCAATGCTATTTTCAACTTCATGATGTAACGATGATTGAAAAATGGTAGCGAGAAGTTAAAAATTATGAACGTTCGTATAAAACGCTGAATCTTCAGAACTTGATGGATATTGAAATAGATCCATGGTATAAAATGTGGGTTGAAATTTTGATGGAGGGATTTAAAATTTGTATGAAAAAAGTACGATTTGAGTTGGTGTATATAGGCGTTTGCGTTGATTTATAAAATAAATATTTTTTTAACCAAAAGCTATATTTAAACGGTAATAATATGGTAGTTGGACTCAGGACTACGACTATATTTTTAAGATAATTGAAAGTTTTTCTAATAACTCATCGACTCATCATCACATCATGTAATCTTTTGCTTTGCATGACTTGAAAATTTTCATGAGAGTAGGGTTATTGGATTTTATCACCACCTAACTATTGGCTATTTGCCGTTGTCATCCCTAACTATCACTTTGACGTCCGTCACCCCTAACTTAACACTTAGTGTGTTCTGTCACCACGTCGTTAACTGATCACTAACTTTTGATCTTGGTACTATACTTTTGGAGGTGTCATAGAGATCTTAGGAAAGTTTTAGGGATCTTAGGACACCCCAAAAGTATAGTAACAAGATCAAAAGTTAGTGATTAGTTAACAACGTGGTGACAGAACACACTAAGTGTTAAGTTGGGGGTGACGGACGTCAAAGTGATAGTTGAGGGTGGCAGCGGCCAATAGCCAATAGTTGGGGGTGTGATGAAACAGTGGTTAACCAAGGGAGGTTTATTCACTGGTCTCGTCAAGTAAGGTTAATCCCTTCATTCCGAGGATCAGTGGCTGGATCGTCCGCTTGATCTGTCTCCTGCACAAGGAAACACACCGTGACTCGTAACAAGGAGGATGGGGTGGGGGTGCTCCTTGTTACCACTCTCCTGCGTGAGAATCAGTAATTTGCTTGAGAGCAAAGTGTGTGATAGCAGTATGAGTGAGAGAGTTTAATAAGCGATACCTCAAACCTGGTCCGGGATGGGTATTTATAGCCGAGGAGTGAAGGAGGGTAATTGAGTGGTTAGACTGACAACGTGCAGCCCTTTGCAGGTGTGTCAGACTCGTTGGTCACGGAGGTGATGCCACGTCCCACTGTTGTTGTCAGTCTGTCACTTACATGTGGGCTGACAGGCAACTGTCATTGGTGCCACTTGCTGTGTCAGTCCCACTTGTTGTGTCTGTCACACCCTGACTTTTGCGGAAGCGTGATTATGTGTGACTTGCTTAATATCATTGCATTCAACCATAACAAACAACTATATGATAAAACCAAGATGTTCATCAATAAATAAGTTTTCAAAATGTTACAACCATCATTGTTTATCAGAGATCCGAGACTTCTAATTCATATGACAAACCATCCAAATTGTTTAAAGTTCCGTAAGGACTTGAAAAAAGACACTAACAAACTGGGCTTCGAACCATGTATCTTATCCAGGATAAAATACACAAACCAAACCCCATTAACACTGGATGACATCTTTTATTAAAGACACAACTTGAAAACTTCAGCGCCCGCCAGATCTACAATTAGTTTCCTGAAATACATGTAGTTTGAAAACATCAACAAAAGTTGAGCGAGTTCATGTGTTTTGTATGTGTGCACGAATAAACCTTGAAATCATTGTAAGTATGTATTTGTAAACCCCGGTATGAAAGCAAACAAGGAAACAGATCAATTAATGGTTTGCAAGGCCATTAATATGTGTGACGTGATGCAGGAAGGCTCAATCTTAGCAGATTTTGTACCGGGCTTCCGGCTGGAAGACATAGTCACCTCATGGGCCAAATCCCGGTCTTCATGGGTAGGGCTCGCAACATCCAAATAGATCTATCACTCATGTCCCTCGGTCCTACTACGAGGATTAATGGTCTTAAGCGTTGTACCCACCACTCACATGATCTAACAGTTCATTTCTTAGCTAACCATACCATATGTAAACGTTTGTAAACAATTTGTAACATGCACTTCACCCCCGAAGTTATAAAACCGAAAACAGTTAAGAGAAAAGGGGGACATGAACTCACAATCTTGTGTTCTTCAAATCCGATGTAACTCAAAGCGGCTACTTGCCCACACGACTACCTACAAACGTGCTAATGTTAATTAGACGGATGGGTCGTGCCTTGACCTTAGTCTTAATTAGTGTCTTTGAGTTACGTTTCTTTGTGTCTTAATATTATTCCAAAGTATATAATTATTTGTTAAAATAATAAATATTTTAACTTAAATTATATTTATTAACTGTTGGAATATTAGTTAAAATAATATATTTTAATTTGACACTTTGGATACTTATACATGCATATCATTCCCAAGGATGGGTGTATTCATACTCGTGTTCTTAAACTTGCATATTTTTCCAAGTATCGGTGGCGTATTCCGGTGTATTGATACGTACGAGAATACGTATTTTTATTGTGTTTATTAAATATTCTTATACTTAATTTTTGTATTAGTTTATCCGGAATAATATTTCTAATAAAATCACCAACAAATATTCTTAAAATATATATTTGTAAGAAATCATTTGTAGAACTTTATCTATACTTCTTCTTGGCAAAAATATTTATATTTTCATATAAATCTCAAGAATAATATATTTTCAAGTTTAACTTAGAAAATATTTATAAATCCATTTTCACCCAAAAATACTATATTCTAAATTTGTTTAAGAAAATATATATTTCTCCAAAAAAAATATATTTTCTAGTAATTCAAGAAAACACGTATATTTTTCTTTACCCAAAAATAATATATTTTCTTCTTGTAAAAAATATGATACATTTTTTTAATAATTGTAAAAATCATATTTTTGTTCTCTTGGTGTCCAAAATACCGTTTAGCAAAATATACTTTCAAAATTAAGTTCTGGAATATTTTGTAGCTTATATTCCTTGTTCGGTTTCTCCAATATTTTGGGTATAAGTTGTATATTTATTTCTTGGAATTTTGGTAATATTTTGTGTTGTAATTCTTGGTATTTTGGTGAGTTATATTGTTTCAAGTCCTAAAATAATATAACTAATACACATAATATACAAATAATCACACACATGGTGACATCTAAATATATATTCTCCTAAATACATATTTAGTCATTTTTATTATCCAAAAACCAACCTCCAATATTTGTAATTTTTGTAACAAAAATTATGGCAATCTTTATATGAAAAATCATGGTTAAAATATACTTGTAAATATTTGTTTAAAAATATAGCTTTCTAAGTGTTTAATTTCTAGAAAAATTTTGCCATAGTTTCCCCTTAAAAATGGAGGTTTCCATGCTTTCAAAGCATATCATTTTCTTTTATAAATCATCACAATCAACAACAAATCAAACAATACTTACCAAGTGCCATAAATCAAGCATTAATCACTACTTCATGAACTTGAAAGTTTATAAAAATTTGTAGTAACTTGGTAGTGTGTTTAGTAAGCCTAGTTACCCTTTAAAGTGTGGTTATTTATTTAAAAATATCGTTCTTGAAGAATTTAGATGTTTACAACTTGTAAAATATTTTTCTAAAAATATTTCTTTTTGAATTTTTCTTGTGAAATACATGCTTCTACACTTGATTAACCACTAAAAATGTGATTAGTTTCTTTAAGAACCAAGTTTATGTAAATCTTGTATTTTAACTTGGTTTCTTGAGAAATTAGTTTTTGAAATCATCCATTTATATGATTTACCTCACACTTTGATCATCATTTTTCAAGGAAACAATTTATACTTCAAGTTCATGCTTTTACTTAAGGATGATCACTTTGATTTCTAACATAATCATCCTCTCATCTTGCTAGATTATGTCTTTAATCACCATCTAGCAAGTTCATATGATGTTTAACATCATAAACACAAACAATCAACAATCAAGAAGCATAACAATACTTAACAACATGTATTCTTATGATTTTTAGTCTTATGTTTATGATTTAAGTTCTTGATCATTAGTGTTCTTCATGTTTAGTTTCTTGTTACATCTTTTAACCAACTTAACAAGATGTAAAATGAGATGTGGATGATCTTACACAAGATGAAGATGAATGAGGTGGTTAATAGCACTTGTAAGAGGTCTTTCAACTTCCAAGAGCTCCTAGCTTCTTTGTGATGCTTCTTACACCTTTGAATGATTAGAGATTGGATGAAGATTGAATGATGATGGTGGCGGAGTTGTGGGTGGTTCACGGCCGAGAGGAGAGGGAAGGAGAAGAGAGAGTATGGTGTTTGTGAACTTGTGATGAGAATGAAGGATTATGTCTTGAGGTTAAACTTATAACTCTCCAACATCAAATAATCTAGTGTGTAATGTGTTGTAAAAGATGAAACAAGATCTTATAAAATATACACATAAAATCCATGTGTGGGCCACCATATGGTGACTGTAAATAGGGGGTCTAGAGTAGCTTGTAATGGGTAGTTTGCTAACTAGTTAAATTTCAAGTGATTTAGTTAGGTGTTTAGTTATTATGACGTTATATAGTGTGTTATGATGTTCGGGGACCATAACTAGCTCGGAAATGATAAAACAATGCTTCTAGTGAAAATTTGGTGTTTCGGGTAGTGTCCAGTTGTTCGGTTGGCTACCGGTTCGTTAAGGTGCTAAACTATGCAGTTTAGTGTGCTTTATGTTACCTTTTGTGACAGTTTTGATTCCCGACACTTAGGAAAGCATTCTGGACCATTTAACCATATTTCTACATGATATTTGTAACAACTCTCGGTAAAACCAACATCTTCATAATATTTCCGACACCCTATTATATCTTAAAATAACCAATATGTCTTATAATACACCCCTTATGTGAAAACCGAGCCCGAAATATGTTATGATATATAAAATAAATAAAAATCTGAAAATAGTAAGTCAAGGCGGGCCGCGTAGACCCACCTTAACCACTTACGCGGGCGGTATCAAGGTGGATACCGGATTCCTTTGAGTTTCTTTAGTTAATACGGGCCGCGTAAGACCCCGTTTAAGTTAACGCGGGCCGCGAGTGTCTCAAATGGTGGCGCAACCTGGTGATGACACGTGTCATCATCGTGTCAAGCCTAGTGGTGATCTGGACGAGCTACGAGTTGACCCTCAGTTTGACGCGGGCCGCGTAGCCCTAAGGCTACTCTTACGCGGGCCGTGTGAGAGTCAGATTTCAGCCCTATATAAGCAGGCAACGGGTTTTCGTTTTCCGTCGCTCATTTCTTTCATTCTAAATCACAATTTCTGTAGTAGGCTTATAATACGTGGGTATTATATCCCCTAATTAGCAAGGTTCTGCTCCGTTGTAAGTATTATAACCCCAGTTTCATAACAGTTACGTTGCCCGATTGATTTAGGGTTCCGTAACAACTGTCGTGGTTCTGCCCGACGTAGTTGTTGGAATGCCGTCTCGGGGAGGGTATCATTAATATTTTCAAAGGGTTATGATACTAACCAATGTACATTTGTATAAATTATAGATTATATCCAGGAAACCCTTACAAGAAGTTTAAGATAGCAATGTGAGTTATCCTCTTTTTGTTAACCTTTTTGTAATGTTTTACAAAACCTTAATTGTTTACAATGTGATTAAGCGGTGATTGAGTCTTGTAGTTCTTCAATTACTGCCGGTATTATGGGGTTTTGTATACAAAATTTATTACTACGAGTAGTAGTAATAGTCGGAATGACAGTACATTATCATTGGACGACGAGTTAGCCAATGGGTAATTTGACCATAGCCACAGATCCGGTCGAGTGGCAAATACTGAATGAGTAATTGTGTAGAAATAAACAATGTGATCGCTCTCAATACTGTTTTAATTGATAAAATGTTTCTTGATTAAACTGGGATTCACTCACCAGTATTTCCGACTGACAAATGTTTTTAAAACGCGTTACAGGTAACACAATGTGAACAGCCAATTAGTGAAAAGCCAGCTGGAGAGCACTGAAGGCTTGGGAAAAATGTGGCTATAAAAGTTACCTAATAAACGATGTTTTAAATTCAATAAAATAGGGTTTGTCCCTATAAATGTATTGTAATAAGAAACTTGGGTTTTGCCCATGTGATTGTTAATATCAAATATGGTGGTTTTACTCTGATAAACATTTCCTAACTACGGTCCTGATGTAAATTCCGCTGCGAGATTTAAACACCTGATACCACCAAACTCTGAGCTCGCGTCCGCCCGTTCCCGGGACAGATAAGGGATCGGGGGTTGCGACAATATTAAGTTGTTTAACTGCTGAATTTTGCTGAATTCCGCAGTTTATGTGAGTTTTAGGCACTTTCTGACACTTAAACAATCACTAGGAAGGCAGTTTTATGATCCTTACTTTGCTACACACTATACTAGTGTAACTCTTAATTTCTGGCTCATTCTATGTCTCAATACCATGTCTGTCTATGTACTGAACTCCGTCAGCATTTTTCTGATTTGTCTGATAAGTGTGCTAATGTCGCCACCCCCGATCCCTTATCTATCCCGGGAACAGGCGGACGCGATCTCAGAGTTTTGGTGGTATCAGTTATTTAATCTTGCAGTGGAATTTACATCAGGACCGTAGTTAGGAAATGTTTGTCAGAGTAAAACCACCTCATTTAATATTAATAATCACATGGGTAAAACCCAAGTTTCTTAGTACAATACATTTATAGGGATAAACCCTATTTTATTGAATTTTAAAACATCGTTTATTTGGTAACTTTTATAGCCACATTTTTCCAAGCCTTCAGTGCTCTCCAGCTGGCTTTTTACTAATTGGCTGTCACATTTGGTTACCTGAAACGTGTTTTAAAAACATTTGTCAGTCGGAAATACTGGTGAGTGAATCCCAGTTTAATCAAGTTTAAATAAAAGTCACAGTGAACAGTATTGAGAGCGATCACATTGTTTATGTCTACACAATTACTCCATTAGTACTGTCAACCCTGACTTGTGGGTCATATTACCCATTGGCTAACTCATTGTCCAATGGTAACGTATTGTCATCCTCGACTTACTACTCACAGTGTAGTACATTTTGTATACAAAACCCCAACATACCGGCAGTAATTGAAGAACTACAAAGACTCAATCACTGCTAAATTTCATAGTAAAACATTTAAGGTTTGGTAAAACATTACCAAAAAGATTAACAAAAAGAGGGATAAACTCACATTGCTTTCTTAGACTTCGCGTAAGGGTTTCCTGGATATAATCTATAATTTATACAAATGTACATTGGTTAGTATCATAACCCTTTGAAAATATTAATGATACCCTCCCCGAGACGGCATTCCAACAACTACGTCGGGAAGAACCACGACAGTTGTTACGGAACCCTAAATCAATCGGGCAGCGTAACTATTACGAAACTAGGGTTATAATACTTACAACGGAGCAGAACCTCGTTAATTAGGGGTATAATACCCAAATATTATGCCTAATACTTCAGAATTCGTTTAGAAAGAAAAGATGTGAGCGACGGAAACTGAAACCCGATGGCCTTCTTATATAGGTGCTGAATTCGACTCTCACGCGGCCCGCATAAGAGTAGCCATAAGGCTACACGGCCCGCGTCAACATGTGGTCAACGTGTAGCTGATCCCGGTCACCAAGTAGACCCGCCACGATGTCGACACGTGTCAGCCTCTGATGTCTCCGCGTTTTGATGATCTCTCGCGGCCCGCGTCAATGTAAGCTTAAGCTTACGCGGCCCGCTTGAACTAAAGAATTCAGCGGAGTCAGATTCCAGCCTTGATACCGCCCGCGTGAAAGCTTGGGGTGGGTCTACGCGGCCCGCCTCAACTCAATATTTCATGTTTTTCATTTATTTTAAATGTTATAACATACTTGGGCTTGGTTTTCACATACGGGGTGTAACATAAGACATATTGAGACATTCTACAATATACTAGAGTGTCAGAAATATTATAAGGGTGTTGGTTTTACCGAGGGTTGTTACAGCTAACTCTGTTTCGTGCATCATTTGAACCAATAAGTGTTGCATACAATAATGATATGACATTATGCAATATGTGATACACATGTATGTATGATAACAATAATCAGGAAACATTCATGCCATAAATGTTAAATCAGCACAGTCATTAAGCACTAATCATTGTCTAATTATTGTACGGATACATGCAAATTTTGGCAATTGTCACAGTGTCAGTCCCACTTGCTCTGTGGATAGGATGCGGTGCCGGGTCGCATCGCTATCGGCGGTAACTGCAGTTGTTTCCGCGTCCTTGCTTTGGCCAAGACATGTACGGGATGCGGTGCTAGGCCGCATCGCCGCATGCGGTAACTTTTGTTGTTGCCGAGATCCCTTGTCGTGACGAAAATGTTCATAGGATGCGGTGTTGAACCGCATCGCTACATATGACATCCATTTTCATACACAAGGTAAGTCTTCTTATCACTTGACCGATTGGATTCGGTAGCTGCGTTCGTACGTACCCGCACGAACGCAGATAAGTTCTTGCTAATGGGGGTTTTTGTCAGGGGCGGACATAAGGGTGGCCCAAGGTGGGCGGGCGCACCCCCGGGAAAAAAAATTAGTGCTAAGTTCCATCGAAAATCTCGTCCGCACCCCTTGAAATTTTTTGTTCGCACCCCTTGGAATTTTTTGTCCGCACCTCTTATGTAAGTGATGATATTTTTCCTTTTTTTTATAGCCACATACACCACAACGATCAGACCTGGTAATGTAAAAATACCCCTTAACTCCGTTTCAATAGTGTAAAAATACCCCACAACTTCATCTCCGTTATACAAAGGATACCCCTGGTCTAAAAAATAAAAAATTGGAATACCCCTAAATTTTTGGGCTAGTTCCGCCGCTGTTTATATAGAGAAATAGTTGCTTAAGAAAGTAGGTTTAGATGATGTTTTGTATAGTTTTCAAAAAATGAAAACCCGTAATGCGACGTTTTAATTATGTTTGTAACAAGGTTTGACATGTTTTGATGATTATATAAATTTAGTTTGATGTTCTTTTGTTTTACATGACCCGACCCGACCCAACTCGAACCGACCCGACCCGATACGAACCAATGTTTTTACTTATATACCTTGGGGCCTAAAATTTTTAAAAATGTTCCGCACCCCCTTGAAAAAATTCCTGGGTCCGCCACTGGTTTTTATTAAGGGTGATGATCACTCGCGATTGCTTTGGTGCGAGATCTAGTACCATACCCCTTTAGGGTGATAAAATCCAATAACCCTTATATATAATATAATCATGGTTGTAAAACAATGTTTCCAAGGCCGAGTACTCCCCGAGTAGTCGCTACAAGGCAGGCTGCCGAGGCGACTTTCTTTGACTCCGCCTAATTACTCGGAGTCGGTCAAACGCGGTAAACCTCGGCCAGAATTGGATCTAGTAGGTCAACTCAGGCCTAGTTTGACTTAAATAATAATATAATATAATTTCTATGCCTATCATATTAAAGAATGAATATCATTTTCACGTATTTTGTTATAAATATTAGTAAATTTGTGTTATTTGACATATATTTAATCTCCAAAGAGTAATTTCTTTATAATTTAACATGTCCGAGTACTCCCCGAGTACTCTCCGCGTAGACCGAGTACTCTCAACTCCCCGGTCAACCGACTAGGGAGCGCCTAGCGACTTTTGCAACCATGAATATAATGTTAAAATGCAACTTTGCTTTGTGAGGCAAAGTTACTATAGTTAATAATACATTTCAATTAGCATTGTGTACAACTCGTTCAACCAGCTTCCATTGCCACGTTAATTCTTTTATACGTGTGTTCTCTTGCCTTTTTTTATCTTTCTATACGACTCATGTGTTTGCACAGTCTCTTTCCTAACCCTAAATCATCAGTGCTACATCGTCACTTCCAACCCAACCCCTCATCTCGTCGACCACCACCGACATTCCTTCCCGATCGCAACACCACCTCTATCGTATAGAATCATAACCTATAATTGGTAAACAAATAAATTTATATTGAATTCTTTATAAAAAAATATATATCATATTCGAAATTCTATATCTCATCAACTCATCATAACATCATGTAACCTTTTGCTTTACATGAGTTGAAAAACTTAATGAGACTAAACGTTATATAATCCTATATTTATAGTTTTAAATGAAGCTGAGACATAATTTTGTAAATCAAAAACCTTATGAATTTAACAGATGTGAATAAAAAAACCTTATGAATTTAAATACTAAAATTTTCAGTAAAAACATTATAAAAAATTATTTACATGCAATAAAAAAATTTAAAACATGATTATTTCCACACCTAAAAATGATCTTACCAAAACGTTATATATTATCCAAGACATAATGATAAAAAGTTGATTTAAAAGTTTGACAAATTTGTATTTCAAGCCGTTAAAAAAGGTAAAGTGAGCCAGAAAATAGGCTAACTTAAAACATGTGGATTTTTTTTATCAGTCAGATGATATGAACAGAAACAGTCTTAACAAATGTTATGACAAATGGCATTGATGGTTTACTTCAACTTTCCGACCATAATTTCTTTACCTAAAGCCCCCATTTGACTTTGACTATTTCCTTCAATATGTGACTATTTATTAATTTAATGTTACATTGTATAAATGCATAAATCATTTCCTTCAATATGTGACTATTTATTAATTTAATGTTACATTGTATAAATGCATAAATCATGTTTTCCTTAGGCTGGAGGGTGTGGGGGTCGTCCCCAGCCCGTCCATTATCGTCGCCACACCAGCCCTCATCCCCCCCCCCCTCCCTCCATAGGCGTCGTCCTGAACGTCACCCTCCCGACGTTGGAGACGGGCCACTACAAGACAAAATCATCCTCACACACGCATATACATACAACTCATATGTATATTTAGCCACATCCCCCATTTCTTTAGTTTCATCCCCTTTGTCTCATCCTCACACCCATCCTACGTGACGTTTATGTGGCGGATCATCCTCTGAGGATTGGCCTCTACCATACCACATAGCCTTAGATTTACACGTTTATTTTGGCATTTAATTTCATTTTTAGACCGTCAATTTTAGTTTTGTAGATTTTACAAATATCATGACAATTAGGAAGCTTGATGGTTAGTTTTCTTGTTCAATAATATTTCAATTTTATTTTTAATATCTTTTAGAAAGGCAAACACAATATTATCATCGTTTACTTTGGTTTCCTCTGCGTTAATAATTATCATATATTTCTAGAACGGGTTAATAATTATTTTATTATTGCACAAATTTATAAGTGTACAAAGAATCTTTTATCTAGAGAAAAATACAAATAAATCAGCGTAACTCTTCTTGGTCTGTATATACTGTTACACCATAAAGGTCACGAGATATTAGCTACGAATTGTTGTATCATACATACAAATTTCAACAATTAAAATAATTTTATTTAATAAATGATTAATTATCTCTAAAGTTAAAAGTTCTCCTTGTGAAAGTCAAATTTGGTGCTAGTCTTGTGAGAAAAGTCAGCAGCAAGTTGTTTCAACTCTTTGACTGGCGCTGGTGCTCCACAATAAAATACTCCTGTAATTTAAAAAAAAGTTTAATGTTATATAAGGTTTTATGGCACAACACACGTTCGGTAACGGGTCAAAATGGGTTAATGTAATATATGTTTGGTTGAACTGGCGGATCCACTCAATCAGGCTGATTTGGTTTGTCGTTTTTTAAAACAGTAACTAAAGGCTCGATACATAAATTTTGTTAAACTGGTTGAACCGGCCCGTATTTAATTTGACAATCGTATAATTTTCATAAAACTTGAATAATAGAAGAAAAACTCACCTATACGTTGACCGTTGTGAGTAAGAGCAATCCGCTTATAAACGCTTCTCCAATTGGGCTTTGCAAAGTGAGACTTGACCCGAGTACCCGAAATCACATCAACACCATTTTTGGCATGATTTAGCGACTGAAGCATCGTGATCAAAGCGGATCTAGCATCACCTTCTTCGTAAACACTTGTGCAATAGTTATGCATCTCGATCACACCATCGTGATCAATTTCCGCAACCTCGTTCATCACCCCTTTAAACCAATCAAATGACCCTTGTTCCCTTGTGACCCAATAGAAGTAAGCCCGTGTAGTCTTGAAGTTGCTCGCGGAGTTCTTTTTCGACTGTGGTGACATTGGCGGCATTGCGTTGTTGTTGCCGCTCTCCAAAGCCTCGTCTTCCTCTTGTTTTGCTTTCATGTTGTTCACGATGTCTTTAACGATACTGATCATAGGGGTTGCACCAATGCCTAACCCGACTAGCAACACTACGTCGTATTTCTTGTAGTCTTGTGCTGGTGCACCATATGGCCCGTCGATTAGAACCTTTGGGAAACTGTAATTTGATCAAAAGAGTTAGGAATCGTGTCGGTTACTTATTTATTAATGATTGTTGTTGTTGATGGTTTAATAACGCGATATAATTGTAACAATGAGAACTTACCTCGGGTTGTCTCCTTGGTTATCGGCTCTTAGGAGTCCACTTTTACCGTTAGCTGGTGGTTGGCATACCTACACAGGACCAAAACCGAGTCAATTAAAAAGGAAACGGGTTATGTTTTACGACTAACGGGCCAATCACGTATATCACTACAACAAAACTTTCACGACAATTTCTAACGCTTCTGTGACAAGTTATGCGGTTTTGGGTCATAAAATTTAATTATTATTAAAACTATATAACCTTATAATAGTATATGACAAGCTAGTTATTACCAAGTGTATCTGTCTTCATCCTTTTTACTACGCTATTTTGTCGCTCAAACACGTACCTGAGAGAAGACGGTTTTTAGTTGTCGGGTCCAGTCACCGAGGGTTCGGATATGCACACTTAAGTAGTCATCTCCTGGTGCAGAAGTTATCGAAAACGGGTGCCTGCGCCATGATTAAGTCAGTTTACAACTTACAATACGTATTTATTTGAAAAACGAGCATTTTAAACCCTTTCTACGCACAAAACTCACCATTCAAATGGAGAAACCGCCTTGCAGTTCACAAACATGTACTGCCCACTTTTGTATTTAAAGCCATGAGGCTTCGACATGTGAAGTGCCAACACGTTTCCCGGGTAAACAGCCACCTTCAAAACCAAAAATTATGTCAGTAAAGTGTTTCAGGTCAACCCAACCTGACCCTGTGACATGTGACATGACCACTATGTGATCGTTACCTTTAATATCTGGACAGGCTTGACACTAGATCTTAATGCCCGGATTAACCTCTCACCCATATAAAGCAAAATCGGAACCGCCAAGTACATCCAAGTCTATCATTAAAGAAGAAAACGATAAGTTCAACAATCGCGAAAACGTACACACAAGCGAATCCTATAACGTTTGTTTGTACTCACCGTCTTCTTGTACCATTCTTTCGTGAGGTAAAGTTTGATCCCGTGAACTATGAGCAAAGTATAAACAATAATGAATAGGTGATGCGAGTACCAAAAGGCGTTAAAACCCGTGAGTTTCTTTAGTGGTTTTGGTAGGTTCAGTCTACCACGCCTTAGCCACGGGGTTGCTAAAGTAAAGGCTATTGCCATTAAAACCACCATCGTGATCCCGGTATACCCTTCTGCTTCCTTCACAAAATGCCAATAGCTATCGGGTTGTTCCCCGAAATATTGAACCATTGGTTCATACTCCTCTTCGGTTGCACTAAGAAGTCGAGGGAAATCACACGCTAAATGCGAAATCGCATGGAGCCCGACTCCAATCATGATCCCGACAGCGATCACCTAGTGTACCAATAGAAGTTAAGTGTGAGATGACATGGAAGTTAATGAATTACAAAGAACATTAAATCTAATAGAACTAGACTATTAACTTTCAACGATGAAAACATCATCGAGTGATGTATCCGTCAGTGATCACCGACATATAATCGACAGTTAGTCAAAACCACAAATTATATATACATATATGTATTTATAATATCTGTCATTATTCTCATGGTGATTACTGACGGCCTCCCCCTTCAGTGGGGGGTCAATAACAGATATGTCTGTCGCTGAAAGCCCTTTGTTTTGTTGTGATACGCAAAACATTCACAAGATACTCACTTTGTGGAAATTGAGATTATCATCAAACGGAACCACAACGCCAAGTTTGGTCTTGTTCCTAAGCCAAGTGATGGTGTTTCGACACACGGGTAACAAAATCAAAGCCATGTTTAACTTAAGCGTCTCAGCCGCACCTTTAGCGACACAAACACAGTGCCCCATTACATCAAACGCAGCGCGATTTTTGTACTGAATATATTTCCAAGTAAACAAACCCGCCATCGCCCCAATCCAAAGTGCAATCACCCAAACTCTTTGCCAGTTGTCTTGTAAAAAGTACTTAAACCCATCATACCCGCGTTGTATAATGTTCCTATCGGTCACATTTCTGAGCTTTTGGCTCAACATAATGCTAAGATTTTTGCTTTCGCCTCTCACTGTTTGTGTCGGGGATTGTAGTAAAAGGGTCTCCAAGCTCTCAATCTGGTTTTTCGAACCAAAAAATGTATTGTTAATCGTATTTTTAATGTGTTTAAGGAGTTATATCAAATGTTTTTGAAGTAGAATGATTAAGAATGTATACCATGATGTAACCAAGGTTGTCCGGGTCCAATTCTTCCATGATCAATGCTGCATATTCATCCGCTTGTGTTTGTATGTTTGATAACTTGTTAGCCGAAGCACTCAAGCTTATAATCTGTCGTATTATACAAATAATTTTTCATAAATTAGATACAACTAAAAAATCATCAAAACTTGTTTGACTCGTTTAGATACATGGACAATATCATAATACAATCATCTTGGTCTAACAATATAAAGTGTGTCTCAGTTGTGATCGATATATTTAACATGAACAAATATGCGGGTCGTGTTTAAGTTCATCTGTTGACATGTCAACGTGACATGATTCAAAGAATAAATCATAGATCATACCTCTCGAACTTCCTCTTCACTGATTCGGCCATCCGCATCTTTATCAACCCTATATTTATGTTCTTGAATTAGTATAACATTTTTCAAATCAATAACTAAAACCAAAAATAATTTTACTAAATTTATTAAAAAAAAATTAGAGTAAATTGCCAAAATCGTCCATGAGGTTTGGGCATTTTTGTCATTTTCATCCAAAACAACTTTTTTCGACAATATAGTCCTTCACTTTTGAGATTTTTTATCATTTTTATCCAAACATATGACATTTTTTGCCAAAATCGTCCCTGAGGCTTGGGATTTTTTGCCATTTTCATCCAAATGTTTGATATAAAAAATAAAACAAATTAGATGTTTGGATGAAAATGACAAAAAATCCTAAAAGTGAAAGACTATATTGTACAAAAAAAGTTGTTTTTGATGAAAATGACAAAAATGCCCAAACCTCAGGGACGATTTTGGCAATTTACTCAAAAAATTATTATAAATTCTTACATATCAAAGAAAGTTTGAAGCCTTGAATCAAAACTTTGATCAGCAATTTGGTCCCAAAACTCCTTTAACTGAGCTTTGTTAATCGCGGCTCCGGTGATATTCCGTCTGCGGCTAAGTGCATCGAAGAGTTCTCCGGCAAAGTCTTTCGAATCCTTGTTCATCCCTGCCGGATTGTAAATAAATAACCATAATTAAATAACAAAATTAAAGAAAAAAAAGTTTGAGTTATAAGTTTACCAATGCATTCTCCAAAAAGTGCCCGGGGAAGTAAACCGTTAGTAGCCGCGGTGAGATCAACAAACCGCTTCTCAAGGGCGGCCCAAGCGGCCGCCCCATCAGTTTTACTGATGAACTTCAGCCCAATAAGAGCATGAGTGGCCGCAGACTTACTCCTGTCATACCGTCCGACAGGTGTCCGTCTAGAAAACGACGTAGTCATTTTTCTAAGCTCTTCGGACACCTGGCGGATTTTGGAGGACGCGTTCCTCACCACGGACGCGCCCAAAGAACTCCTCTTTCCCAACCCTTTAGCCAACAAAGCCAACTCTGGGTCCTCCACGTCAGCGCCACCCGCAGTCTTCACACTGTGAACCGCAACCGAATCGTCGCCGACATCTAACGTAACTTCCACGTACTCATCATCGTCGTTTTTCGACCGCAAACTTCCACTCGCTATGCTGCTACCGGCATCATCGGGAACATTAAATCGTGCGCTTTTGCGAGTTCCTCGCTTGTTTAACGGCCCGCTGAACGCCTTTCTGTCAGTTCCAAAAACCTCGGAGTCGGAACGACGGCTGGTACTCTCCGGTAACCCGTCGCTGACGTTACTGACGTCATCGGGCATACCCATTTTTTGCATTCGATTCGAAACTCGAAAACGTTTTAAAATAAGAAAAGATTGAAAATATGAGAGGAAGGGGGTGTGTGAATTTTGGGATTTAAAGAAGGTATAAATAGGGGTCAAGGGTTGGTGAAATTTGTCTGTATAAGACAGCTTTGCATGTTGTGTATCTTCATGTTCCAGAAGAAGGTTGGATCCGAGTTGCCGGTTATGTGTGAGATTGAAAAACTGAGTCAACTCTGTTTTTGAATATGTCAAACACGTATGTATGCATAACGGTTTTTCAAAATGTTAGGTATTTCATTATGTGATGATTATTTGAGATTTCTTTTATATAAAACTAGTATTAAGGTCCCCGCGTTGCGGCGAATGTCGTAAAACCATGCAAAGTAGTACAAATGTCAAACAACTGCCAGCGACCAACACCAAAAAAACTTGTAAAAACAAAATAAATAGAAAAGGAAAAAATAAAACCGAATGAAAAGCAGATGTAAAATCGTTGAACCACGCACACCCATTGGGGCGTGTTAAAGCGAAAAATTTAGGCTAAAACGTAAAACATAGAAAAATAACTAAGTCGATCTAGGATCCATGTGTTGCGACGAACTTGTCAAACGGGAAAAAATAGACGAAAAAAGTTTGAACCCCACACGCACGTTGCAGCGTGTTAACTCGCAAAATTTTGAACGAACGCAAAACAAAAAACTTGCGAAAGATATGGGGGCCAAAGTTGAAAGTAAAAAGTGTTGGGGTTAAATTGCAAAAGATAAAAAACTTTATGTTAAAAGTAAAAAAACCAAATGGGTTAAATTGCAAAGATGAGATGTTTTGGGTTAGAAGTGAAAAAATTATTCTTTTTTTTTTTTTGAAATACCCCCTAAACATAGGATATAACACCATGAAGCCAATATATGTTGTTAATTTATAGTATGAAAATATAAACAAAGTAATTTTTTAATTGTTATCAAGATATATGGTGTGGTCGTAAGATACAGGTGTAAAGTATTTTAAGAGCATGTTAGTTTTTCGTTAACATACAAGTAATTTTTAATTAGAACTAATCTTAAACCCCCGCTTTGCGGGGCATACGGTGTAAAATCGTGCTAAGTAGTAATCAAACGATGTCCAAAGTTGAAAAAAAACATAAAAAAACATGCATTTCTAACATAAAAATGATTCATGTGACGTAATACGTAAACGAAATTGAATTATATCAACACATATTAAAAATTGGAGGGGCAAAAATACCCAAGGGACCCCATAAAAAACCGTGCTAAATAACAACCAAACGACTACCAAATCCGTTTAATTAGTAAGGAAAGTTTATAACATAATAATTATATTCTCTCTTATCCTATTATATACTCGATGACCACACGAGTGACAACTTACATGACAAAAACCTCCCTATCACAACAAATATGTTGATACTAATGCCAAAAAAAAAAAAAAAATTTTGTTGTTTTGATGCATATTAATCAAAAGTCTTTAAAACGATCGTCGTTGTCTTAATATTACTACAATTAGTATTACTACAATAAATACTAGTATCCGAAACACTTTGTAAGCAAGTGAAGGTCGTACTCTGTGTCATATTAAATTACATGTTGAATTTATGTAACTTTAGGTTAAAATTTTCTTACGTTTTGGAGACCTTTATACGTAAAGACTGATACGTTGAATTATTTATATTTTAATTCCAGCTTATTTAAATCGTTTACCTGGATTATTAATTATAAGAATCTAAGCATCTCTCTAAATTAATATTAGATCATTATTGTGGTCAAATAAAGTTCCGTTATATGTTTAGTTATTAAGGGGGGGAGGGGTGGTTCACTAGTGATAGAAACTATCACTCCCATTGTCCAATCATATCATGCCATGTCATCAACCAAATTTCTATCACTAGTGATAGAAATGTAGGCGGGGTGGTATCACTAGTGATGGAAATGTGGGAGTTTATATTTAATATGCATGTGGACAGGACATGTATACAGGTGTCATTTATTCAAAAGTTCCACACACTGTCATTTGAAGAGATGCCATGATGCAGCACACGTGTCATTTGAAGAGATGCCATGATGCAGCCTTAATAATAAAATAGAAGTAATTTAATGCATGACAGGAAATGACAGGACATGCATCAGAACTTCAACGCGTAATGGGATTAACTCGTTTTAAAAATAACGCGTGAAAAAATGGGAGGCGGCGGTGTTCCGTGATGGTTTAACGCGTGGTGGGGTGGTATAACGGACCACCCCGTCCCCCCTAAAAGATGTATCTAATCACCCCCATTCAGCCCGTCACTCTCAACTTTTGGTCGACAATAACTCTTGCACTATAAATTTCTTTACTATTTTTTTTTTTTTTGTTTAAAAAGAAATTTTATTTATATATAAACAACTGGCCGAGTTACATCAATATCGCAGGTAAGCGAGCAACAAGCTGCGCCGCTACCCCTTTCTGAATAGCAAACCCTAGCCTATTAAAGACAAACCCATGCCCCCCCCCTGTTGATGAGCAACTGCTGTGGACAACCTTTTGGACCCTAGTCAACAAACGGATAGCTTCTGGAGCTAGGGAGCCAAAGGTGTCGAAGGCGAAGGGGACAAATTGTGTACCTAATGAATTTTAATAAATAAATAGCGTACGCATGTTTTAATAAAATAGATAACCTAAAATTCTTTGTTGTATTTATAAGTTAGTTTAAATGTAATTGTAGTTTTGTGGTTAAGTTATTCCACAAATACTTCTAAAAATAAGAAATGTACAAATAAACAATGGATCGTACAAGATGACATAATGTCGAGCAAAATATAACACATTGCCGAAAAAAATATAAAACAATGTTGAGGAAAAAAGACACAATGAGTCGCAAATATAGAAAAGACACAATGATAAATAAAAAGACACAATGATAATAAACAAAAAATTTAAAATCTACAACCTAAAAATCCAAAAGTCAAAACCTAAAATTTCACATCGTAGAGCTCGAAGAGATGGTTCCAATGCTGCTTCATTGAAGTCAATTGGAGTCCCTTTGGTATTTTATTTTTAGAAATCTTTGTATTTGATCTAGTTTTGATCATTGAATATGCCGTTTAATGTAAAAATAGTTTTTTTCTTTATTATTTTTACTTATACTTATATGCGACGTCTTTGATATTTATCAAGTCTCTTAACTGATTTTCTTTACATATTTACCTTATTTCCACGTGCAAACCCTTTTTCGTATATGTCAACTTTCAATTTTAATGTTGATAAGGTTTTATACTTTATATACATGCAAAATAGATACACAAAATTTATTCACAAATCTGATGATTATGAGGGTATAACTTTTTTAATGTATAAGTATACCAAGTATAAATTCTTAATTAATTTTTATTATAAAACAGCTGAGAACCTAAATGAATATTAAATTGAAATTGAATAATATTATTTTGCTTCGTGACTTAATTTTTGCCATTATTTTCAACAAATCTATTGCAATTTTCTGACTATGTGTAGTCAACTTTGCCAAAACCATGTGTTTCTCTTACTTGTTGCTTCTGTATGTACAAGTTTCCAAGCACATTGTACAACCATCTAGAGTCAATTCAATATTTAGCATTTTCTCTTCATTTCCTGGAAAGTCATGTTAAATTAACCATTTTATCAATGTGAAACAAGATTGCTTGATTCTTAGCCTCTTAGGCGCCGTTGAAACGCCACCGTTTTCGTCAATAAATCATCAAATCACGCGTTTTTATATGGTAATGTTTTTTAAATTATATTTTTCTACATATGTTTTATGAAAAAATTAATAGAATAGCATACCATGTATAATTTTAAGTGGCGGAACATCTTAGTGGTGCGGATCGCATTAGACTAGAAGGTATGGGGGCCGGCTGAGGCCCGGCGCCGGTCCCCCACACCGCCCCCCTCCCTTCCGTCCCGGCCTCACCAGCAGCCCACAGCCGAACTCGCCGGGCCTCCTTCTTCTTCCTTCTCTCACATATACCTATACATACATACATATATATACATAAAGGGGTTCATCCCCCACCCCCTAGGTCCATCCCCTCCAAGCCACTCCTACGTGGCGGTGACGTGGCGGCCCATCCTTGGAGGACTTGCCTCCTCCATACCTTCCAGTCTTATAACCTAATATTATTTTAGCGTGAGTCGTGAGACTAGGCTTAGAGATCATTAGGTCCTGGGTTTGATTCTTACACAGTGGCGGACATAAGGCTTACCGGGGGGCAACCTCCGCTACGGCTTGGCGCGGAAAAATTTGGAAAAATTAGTGTAAATTTTGGAAAAATTTGACGTTTTTTCGATTTCGTTACGGCTTATTTATAAAACGTTACGGCTTAGTTTCGTTTCTAGATCCGCCACTGTTCTTACAATGGGTTTTCTTCCCAAATTTAATGGGTTTCCTTCTTAATTGTTGTATAGGCATTATAGCCTAGTTGAGATGGATATGATCAAGTGGTTTTGGTGGTGGCACGATGATAGTGGAGATGGATATGATCAAGTGCTTCCGCTGGTGGCACAATGATACTTCAGTGGTCCGTCGGGTATTATAGCTTAGTGGAAATAGATAATGATCAAGTGGTTCCGCTGGTTGCACGATGATACTTCAGTGATCCAAATTTGTCGTTACAAAACATCTGAGTGGTTATCTTTTTTCATCTATAACTTAGATATAATAAAAGAAAATCTAATTTTATAAATATTTATACCCTTTTAGTTATAGAAATTAAGTAAAATAATTCACCAAATTATTTTCGATTCCATGAACTGTGAAAATTGTTTTTGAATATATTAAATATTATACATTATTTTGTGAATTAAACAATGAAATTTAACATTTTGTAATTTCGCATGTTTTAAGTCTGTGATTTCGCAAATCTTAAAGTATTTATCAAATATAGCTTTTAATTTCGCAAGTTTTAATAATAATTATTTTTATTTTCGCACAGTGTGTTTCATATTTCAGCTCAATAATTGAAATCAAATAATTCAGTTCAATAATTCATATCAATAATTTTTATCATATATTTTATATTTTTAACACTCTTTTCAAACATCATATTAAGAATGGCAGATATACCAACATCATCTTCTTCTGAACCAAGTATCAAGCAGGATTTGAGGAAAATGATTGAGCAACAAATTCAAGAGGATCGATCATGTCAGGAGATGTTGGAGGCCAACATTTCTCGTGTAACAGAAAACATGAAGAGAAGACAAGAAATTCTGGACTTGCTATCTCAGATGCAAGTGAGTAGTCTTAAAGAAATTGCTGTTATGTTTATGGTGGATTTAGGTGAGAGGGATGAGAAACAGTTGAAAGAGTTGGCTGATGCAATAACTGTCTTAAGATGCTCGATGAAGATGAAAATGGAGTTTCTTTCATCTTTTGAATGAATTTTGTGTTTTTTTTTTGGTTCATGTTTAAATAAATTCGCATTTTGTGTTGTATAATGGAATTGTATTCGCATTTTAATTGCCACATATTTACTTCAAATTTCAATAATTCATTGTCAAATGCGAAATTAAAATACAACTGCGAAATTAAAAATACTGATATTTGCGAAATTAAAAAACACTAACAAGTTTAAATATTCAACATAAATCCATCACCAAAGAAGTTTACTTTGTTTCCTTCCCAAAATACACACTCATCCTTTCTGGGATTATCTTATCCAAATCTTTCATATATCTTTGTTTGTCTGGCCTTTTATCGAAAGCATTTGCCTTTTTAATTATTTTTTGACGGTGGATATTGTGTTCGGATAGAATGATTTTGCTGAGATATCTGTGCCTTAGGAGATGTAGTTGTGCTTGCTGTCTGTTGTTTACTTCATCTTCTTTCACAAATCCGGTCATCCATGGTATTGTGTCTCCTTTGTATGTTTCCATGTGACGCATCGTAAACACTCCACAGTCGACGCCGTTATTCTTTGTCCTCCAATCCATAACTTTTCTTTCGATAACCGAGGTTGCAAGTTCTTCGATAGCCGGTGTTGGTTTTAAAGCCTTTCGTAGGTATAAAACCAATACCCTTCTCTGTAACATAGCAACATTGTGTTAGTAGCTTTTACATAATATATAACATGTATATGTATAAGTTTTTGTATTACCAGTGTGTCTGGAAGGCCCTTGTATCTTTCCTTAAACTCTTGTTCAGCTGCTGAATTGTCAATCAGCTCAATTTTGTCGGTTTTCAAGTGGAAGCACAAGACATAGAAGTGGTCACCTTGAAGTACCGGAATAAACACCAAGTCAACCGAATCAAGTTTTTTAACCTCATATTTTTGTATGATGTCTTCAAAATTTGAGGCAAATATGGTTAGTCGTCGGTTGTCTGTGTATTTCTCCTCGTCGTAAAAGATATCCGGCTGTATGTTATGTAAATAGAATCAATGTTATGCAAACAATGTATTTTAATTTTAACATGCGAATAGTGTATATAACACATGCGAAATTATAACAGTATGAGAATGCAAACAAAAGATTTCTTTTCACATGCGAAAAGTACATATAACAAATGCGAAATTAAATCAGTATGAGAAATGTTTCACAGGGAAATTTCTTCTATAATACATGCGATTTTAGTTATAATCAGTGTGCGAAATCATTTAATAGGCATTTACTTTTAGAATTTTTCAAATGACAAAATGTATATGAAAACATACCATCATTGTGCTAAACAAGAAGAGTCTGTATGGTGATGATTTCTTATCCCTCTTCTTCTCTTCAAGGTTTAGAATATCTACAAATGCATCTATTCCGTTTGATGCTATGTATTGTTCCCTATAGAAGCTTTCAAATACAGCTTTGAATGTTGCAACTTCAGTTTTTGATCGGTAAAATTCTTCTCTGCCAGTCATAAAATATATAATTAGTTTTTTGTTGTGTGTATATATTTTTAGATGTTTGTTATTTGATATAAGTATTTTACTTACTGTAACCCTTCAAATGTTGCAAATGTATACCGAATCACACTCAATTCTTGAGTCAATAGTGCTTCGTGCAAGTTTACCACCCTGTTGCAATAAGGGGAACAAATTTTTTCTCCAAGCTCTTTAAATCTTTTCTCAGCTCGAATTTTGGCTTGTTCTATTGTCTTATAAAGCAGTTCGTTTAACCCTTTTGGTATGGTTTGTTTTGGAACTGGCTTTGGGTTTGTGTTTTTTCTCCCCTTAGTTGTTTTTTTTTTTTGTTTTTTTTTCTTCCATGGTGGGACCCAGGCTCAAAAGCAACTCAACTTCATTCAATTCCTCAGCCGTTACCTGAGGGCATTCAACTTCCGGTTCCTTCTCAACGACCGGTTCCTTCTTAACGACCGGTTCCTTCTCAACTTCTATTCCCGTATCGGTATGTGGAGGTTCTTTTTGTGTTGTTTCTTTTAAAGAAACTGCTTCCATTTCTGTCACTTTTTCTTGAACTTTTTGTTGAATGTCTTGGGTAGATTCTGAAAGGTTAACTGTTTCTTCGATAACAGTTTCGTTTTCACCAATTTCTGCAGGCCAGAGTAATTTAAGAAATACAATAATTTGTGCTTTTTAATTTTTTTCATACTATAAAGTGTTTTTTTACCTTTGGCAGGTTGTTGGTATGTGTATACACCCGGTTCCACAGTTTGAATGTTTGCAAGAAGGGTGTCTGTGACTCCTCCATCATCTGGTTGCAGTACACCTGTAGATACAAATTATTTAATGTTAATACATTATAATCAAAATCGCAGGGTATACATTACATCGCGTGTGAAATCAAATTTGAAGTGTTTGTTGACCTAAATCGCATGTGTTTTTATTGGTTTCGCATATGCATAAAAATAGTATTTTTTTAAATAATTTCGCATGTGTTAATATTTGAGTTCGCATGTTTTACCTGTTGATGCCATTTCTACCAAAACACTCGATATTACTTTTTGAGCTTCATCATCATTTCTACCTTCTTCGGTTGTAGTAACTTCTTGATGAACTTCTGAAGCTGGATTTTCAGAATCTTGATGAACAGGAGAGGTTGCAGTTTCATGCTCTTGATCCGAAGCAGGCGGCACACAAATGGGATTATTCCGAAGAGTCTCATCCCATTGCTTACAGGCCGCCATAATCTCCGGATCCCAAAAACATTTAGTTCTTGCTTCTGAAACTAAGTTGTTCATCTCGTGAACATCTTGAACCATTTTAATGTACTTTTTGACATTTGCTTTCATTTTCTTTAACAGGTTCTGTAAATATTTTTTGAGTTAATATACTATTAATTGAAATGTTAAATATGAATGGATTGATTGAAATTAATTTTTTTTTGCGCTTACCTTTTTGTGGGTTCTTGAAGCCTCTCGTTCTTGTTCCTGGGTTGTGTCATAGAATATGGATGGTGAAAGTTGAACAGGAGTGGCGCAATAATTAATCATTTTCTGTGTCTGTGTTCCAACTCCCATCTCAAGGTTCAACTGAGACATTTCATGGATTTCAAAACTGAAATCCATGAAATTATCAATGTTCTCGTTATCTTTTGGCTCTCCCCCGGTTTCTTTGTTTTGTACTCCATGCGCAGTTCTTCTTTTGTAGCTTATTGTGGTGTCAACCGGTGGTCTTAGTGTATAATCTTCCGTTGAAGGACCCTCTTCTTCTTCATTTTCTTCATCATTTTCTTCTTCATTTTCTTCTTCTTCTTCACTCTCACTTGATATCCATTGAGGTCCGTTATCCGAAATATTATCTTCGACTATATCAATCTCCGATGATGTGATATAACGAATAACCGGTATTTCCACATCTTTCTCAAACAGGTTAAGCCTCTTGTGTACTCATGCGTGTACAGAAGCTGTATAAATCGCAAGATCATTTAATTATATAACAAAACAAACTAGTATTCTAAATGTGTTATTAAATGTAGTAATGTATACTGTAAGAAAGGCAACAGGTCCCACAAACTGTATTTTGTAGTTCTTCCAGCCTGCTCGTGTACGACGCAAGGTGTCGAGTAGAAATGAGCACCAATCTAGATTCTTTATTTCCTCAACATCTTCTACACCAAGCAAACATCTATCATTTGCAAGTGTTGCCTTTGTAATCTCCGCAAAGAACGTCATCCAGTATACTAGGAAGTTTAATTTAAACAGGCTCCCTCCGTCTCTTTGATTTTCCATTGTATCTGCAATTAAGCCATGGGTAATTCTCCTGTTTTCCTCCCACTGGTGGATGAATGTATCCCTCACAGCATTTCCTGGTTCTTTACTTTTTTCAAGTTTCATTTGCTTTTTAACTTTCCTCTTATCGGCTATTATCTCAACCTTCTTTGGCCCCCTTGGTATTGCAAATACCTCAAAAACTGTGTCCGATGTTATTTTTATTTTGTGTTTTCCCAATTTTAGCTCATCGGAATTCTCGTCAAAGTTTCTTGCTAGCCAATATGCCAATCGTGTCGAAATATGGTTGATGTTGATATTTCGTATAGCACCAAATCCCATATTCCTTACTTCTTCAAGCTGTTTTTCTGAAAATCTACTCACAGTATCCATGTATGAGTTAGGTTGGCATCTCAGCAGTATTGCTTCATTGCTGTATTTGAAGAATTCCCTATGTTCTGTTTTAGGTTGTTCCACCTTTTTTTAATGTTTTTTTGTCTGTATCTTTGATTTCTTCTCATCTTTTTTCTTTTTTGGGAGTGGCTTAACAAAGTCATCCTCTTTAGAACTTTCTACAACTATCCTTCTCTTTCTATTCTTGTCAACTTTTATCAGTCTTGATATTGGCCCTTCAAAGTCATCATCAGATTCTATTTCTACAAAATCGCATGCTATAGTCAAGAAACTTTACAAAATCGCATTTATCAGTTAATCATGTACATTAAGTCAATAAGTGATAAAATCACATGAATTAGTTATCAATTCGCAAATTTTAATAATTCATTGCAAATATTAATAATTCATTGTCAAATTTGCGAAATTAAAAACACAAATGCGAAATTAAAAACACTAATATATTAACAAAAATAGTTAATCTTTATAATTCGCATGCCTTTAATTATCAATTCGCATGTGTTAGTTAAGCATTACCAAAACCTTCAACAAACAGTATTTTATCTTATGAAATCGCATTTGTCATACAAAACCCTCACAAAACCTTATATGATATCGCACATATATCATGTATAATTATGAAAACTGCATAATCATGCCAAACCTAATAAATAAACATACCAGTCATAAACCCTAGCAAAATTGCAGTTATGACCAATATGTATTTTATAAAACTATATGTTTCAGTTAAAAGATTAATAAACAAACAAAATCGCATTTGACATTAAAGTCCATGTATATTTATACTATAAAATCGCAAATTTCAATCGATACCTGGATTCATCTTCTTCGATTGTGGTATGTCGTTGTTTGCTTTGCTTCGTTTCTCAAAACTCATGAATCTAACTTGAATCGCAACGGAGAGTAGCAGGGAACTTTGTTGAAGGAGAATGCAATGTTGATTTTGGGGTTTACGGTATGTTTTGGGGAGTTATTGTGCTGATTGTTAGGGGTTTTGATCTCGCATTTGACGATTTTAACCTTGGCGGTTTCTTTTTATTAATTTTAAATTGATAAAACACGCTGATTAAATGAGATGATCTGACGGACTAGAATGTAGCGTACATAATGTACGATTAGAGTATTTGTATGATAACCGGCCTCTATATATATATATATATATATATATATATGGTTCATTAGGGAACACTAAAAAAGCGGGGAACCGGCTCAAACGAACTCTGATTAGACTCAGCGTTGGAACCGGCTCGTCGAACCCTAACTAAGACCTCTTAACCCTAAACCCTAAATCCTAACTCCTAAACTCTAAGCCCTAAAGCTAAAAAATAAGGCTAAAACCTAAGCTAAACCGTAAAATCTAAACTATAAACCCTAAAAGCTAAACCCTAAAGGCTAAACCTAAAGCTAAACCGTATAGCTAAACCCTAAACCATAAAGCTAAACTCTAAACCCTAAAGCTAAACCCTAAGGCTAAACCCTAAAGCTAAACCCTAAAAGCCAAACCCTAATATATTTAGGGTTTAGGGGTTATGATTTAGGGTTTTGGGTTAAGAGATCCTAGTTAGGGTTCGACGAGACGGTTCCAACGCCGCTGGAATGAGTCCAATCGGAGTTCGTTTGAGTCGGTTCCCCACTGTTCCCCACTTTTTTAGTGTTCCCCAATGAACCTCACACACACTATATATATATATATATATATAGGGGAAGATTCATTTGAAAAGAAATTTAATGTGAGAAGAAAAAGAAGAAATGACATATTAGTAAAATACTATTTCATTTATAACTCATATCATTAGTTTTTCTCTCTTTAATTAATTAGTCAACTAATCATTAATTATCCTACATATAATCTACAAAACCTACACATATCAAAATTTTCCTACATATACCCTACACGTTATAGAATTTTATCCTACAGAGTCGAAATTTATCCTACACACCTCGAAATATATCCTACACAACATATAATTTATCCTACACAACTAGTAATTTATTCTACACTTTAAATTAAGTTATTTTTTTAATTTGAAAAAAGTATATATTTTGAAAATGAGTTACAAATTTAATTTAGTTAGTTATTAAAAGGGAAGAATACATATTAATGATTTATGTAAGTTTACCAATATACCCTTATATTAAAAGTAAATGCAAATATTAAATGAAATAAAATGAAACATTCTTATTGGTTGAAACTTCTTATTTTTTCTTCTTACAAAAAATTTTTTCTCATTTGAACTCTCCACTATATATATATATTCATTAACCCAGACATAAATTTAGTAGTATTCGATCGGTTAATTTATAGATTGTTTCCGCTCCTCGTGTAATTCATATGTATCAAGGGAGGGGTGGTGTTCAATGTTCTCACCCCTCCTTTGAATCTCTAGAGGTTGCATCTTCCTACGTTGCTCATTTCCTTCTTTGTCGAACATTCACATCGGGATGATGCCCGCCCCGCTTCAGTGTTGATCTTGTGATACCTAGAGGTGGGGGCGGTGTTCCTATGTGGTACTGTCTGGTTGAGGACCTAGAGGTGGGGGGTGGTGTTCTTACGCAGTACCGTCTTGCCACCTCAGCCGAAAGCTCCCCCGTCCCACTCCTTACCATGAACATTCCGTCTACCCTAAAGAAAAAGTCAACCTAAAACTTTCCATGTTTTTGAAAATGAGATCCAAAGTTACAAGCTACTGATCTTGCTTGAATTCGAACCGTTGACATTTTTACTTTCAATGTTGACCGATCCACTATCCACAGATTTCGTTAGAAAGAATTTGGGTAGTAATTACGAAATAAAAAGTTAATTAAAATATGCAGATCATTGAAATCTAAAAATATAAGATATGGGCAATATTTATGAAGCTACAAAAATGGGACGGAGACGTGTTGAATTAAGGCTATACGGCAGGGGCGGATTTAGACCCATTCACCGGGTTCCCAGGAACCCAGTCTTTTCGGAAAAAAACGTTTTTTTGTAGTGTAAATCTTGTATGATTTGGAAAAAAAAAACGTTTTTTTGTAGTGTAAACCTTGTATGATTTGGAAAAAGGAACCCAGTGATTTCTCCGGCTGGATCCGCCACTGCTATACGGTATGGTAGAGGTCCATCTTTGGAGGATGATTCGCCACGTAAGCGTCACGTAGATTGGGTGTGAGGAAATGGGGGATAAGCCTAAAATATATATGTATATGTTGTATGTATAGGTGTGTGAGAGAGGAGGTTTTGTCTTTTGTGGGCGTCCTCCCCGTCTAATGTCCGACAATTTGGAAGACGCCGGGGGGGGGGGGATGGGGGCCGGTGCGGCGTTGAAGCGGGACGGGCTGGGGACGACCCCCACACCCTCCTGGCGGACCCAGAAATTATTTGCTGGGGGTGCGGATGAGTGATTTAAGCGTATTTTCAGGGGGTGCGGTCGGGTTTTTCCCTAAAAAATACACTAAATTTTTTTTTCCAGGGGGGTGCGCCCGCCCGCCCACCGTAGGCTTCATGTAGGTCCGCCCATCCAGCCTAAGGGGAAGAGATAGAGTCAATTTTCTTACCATTTTCATCTGCACTAGCTTGATTTCTATCACATTAGTCCACAATACAATTATATAATATGTGAAGAACATATTAAAGTTGGAAAACAAAAGAATATTTAGAAAACGAAATATGAATTTATATCACATACGTGTAACACAATTTTTAACAAAAAATGCATGAAATATAGAATTTACAAGAACACAACTTTTTAATAAAAAAGATGCATGAAATATAAAATTTACAAGATAGACAATATTTTACAATGCTACAAAATGAGATGGTGAGTTGGTGACATGATGAAATGGAGTTTTCCTTGCCATTTTCGTATCGCACTAGATATCTACCACATATATACGACTTTATATCATATACATGTGAAACCATAGTAAAGTTGCAGAATAAAAGAATGATTTGAAAATGAAATACAACTTTATATCACATACGTGTATAACAAAGTTTTCATAAAATAGACGTTTGAAATCTAAAAATAAAAGATACAAAAGATATTTTATCAGGCTACAATTCGAGATGAGTGACATGATGAATTGAGGGGATGAAGTCTCTTTCTTACCATATACGTGTATGTAATACACCTTATATAATCGTGAAAACACTAAAGAACTAGCGGTATTAAGGTGTGAAGAACGGTGTTATATATCTTTATTAAGTTAAGAATTTAAGTCTCAAAATGAAAAAATGTGTAGATTGGAAGTAGGGCTAGTGAATGTGTGATTTTGCTGGTAAAAAGTATATAATTGCGAAAACATACTAAAGTTGTAAAACAAAAGAATAATAAGAAAATGAATATGAATTTATATTATGTACTCCAGTTAAGGGACCACGGGTTTATGACGGGCTAGATGATAACCAAGGCGGATGCGGACAAAGTAGCTAAGCACGAAAAAGCTTGTATCGAGAATCAGCACGCGTTTGTCTCGTTCGTTTTCGATACCTTTGGCGCTCTCGCCCCTGACGCGGTGCGGTTCCTCAAGCGGGTTCAACAGATGGTAAGCAGTAACACCGCGCATGTTAAGGGACATAATTTTGTGTTTAGCAGGGTAGGGTTTGCTATTCAGAGGGGGGTAGCGGCGCAACTTGTTGCCCGTCTACCTGTCATTAGCCTGTAATCGTCTCTATTTTAATAAATATAAATAGTATTCTAATAAAATAAATAAATAAATAAATAATATATATCATATGCATACATATCTATATACACAAGGTTTTTAGCTACACTTCATGTTGTACCCAAACAAATTCCAATTTTAAATGATGTCGTTATATAGTGTCATTATAAGGGTGTCCGGAGTGGGCGGTAAAGGGGGGCGGCAAACTCGGTTTGCCGAGCGGGAACACCGCCGCCGACCCCTTTACCGATCGGCAAATATAAAGAGGCGGGGACAGCTTGCCGACGCGGGGAGGATGCTTGTTTGTCATGTGGGCCAAGTATAACGGTAATATTACCGTTTCAAATAAAAAAAATAATTTTTTCTTTAAAAAATTAACCTATAAATATCAAACCAAACCATAACCAAATACCTTCAAATATATACCCAACCAAACCAAAAAAATACCAACAATTCTTCCCAAAAATTTACAAAACAAAATGGCGGATGAACTCCCGTTATGGTTCCCACCCATGAGTAGCGACGAATCATCCGATAGTAGCATTCTTTTTTTTTTTCAAAATCTCATCGAAGAAGCCGAACTTCAAGACACGGGCACATCTAACCGAAGGAGATATATTGAACGTCAACGTGAGAAGGGGCATGAGACACTCATGGCGGATTATTTTGTCGAAGACCCGAAGTACAACAAAGATATCTTTCGGCATAGGTTCCGTATGTCGAAACGTTTGTTTCTAAAAATTGTGGCCGACGTGGAAGAGAAGGACCCGTGGTTTGAAGAGGCCCCCGATGCGCAAGGTAGGAAGGGCTTTACGTCGTTGCAAAAGGTGACATCGGCTATTAAACAGCTCGCAACTGGTAACACTTCAGACGAGAACGACGAGTACTTGCATATGGCTGAAAGAACTTCCCGCGAGTGCCTAGAATATTTTTGCGACACTGTTTGCAAAATATACGGTCCAGAGTTCTTACGTAGACCCACAAGCCACGACATGGCACTTTTATACCAAGCTCATGAGGAAAAACATCACATTCCAGGTATGTTCGGTAGCCTTGATTGCACCCATTTCGTTTGGCGATTTTGTCCGACAGAGTATCGAGGCCAATATATGCGAGGAGATCATCGATACCCGACTGTTATGCTCGAAGCGGTTGCTTCTCAAGACTTATGGTTTTCGCATGCTTTTGCCGGTCCACCGGGTTCTCAAAACGATATCAATGTTCTACAACAATCTCCGTTATTTTTAACGGAACGAAATGGAACCGCGCCAAAATGTCCGTTTTACGTTAACAACCATTTATACAAACGTGGTTATTTGCTCGTGGATGGAATCTATCCTCCGTGGTCCGTGTTTGTGAAGTCGATCCCTTACCCTCACGAAGTAGAGCAAAAGAAATTCAAGAGGCAACATGAGGCGGCAAGAAAAGACATCGAACGGGCTTTTGGTGTTATGAAGGCGAAATGGGGTGTATTGAGTCGACCGATGCGAGCAAGATCCGTTAAAAAAATTAGGAGTGTCGTGTACACGTGTATTATTTTACACAACATGATTTTGAAAGATGAAGGAAAGGCGATAGCACCGGTGCACATTCGGGATCCTCCGGTCGAGCCCGCTCTAGACGATACGGTGTTTGGCGAGTTGATGGATGAAGACACGCATTGGAGACTAAAACACGATCTAATAGATCATCTCGCAAGTCAAGATTTGCCCCACCTTTTGGTCGATTCCGACGAAGACTAGTTTAAATTGTTTCAAGTTAATGTAATTTTATTATTTTTTAATTTAGTGTAATTTTGATGTTTTTAATTTAATTTATGAAAGTTTATTGATCTTTAATTTAATGTATTTATTCTATATTTATTCTACATTTATTAATATTAAATAAAATAGTGCACAAAAAAAAAATAATAAAAGTTTACCACTTCAGCAAATGTTTAAACCATTGCCAACAATTTTCAGCAAAGTTTAAACACTTTTGCCAGATTAACATGGCGTGCTCTAATTGATCGGTTTTTTAGTTTACCACTCCAAAGTGTTTAACCACTGCTTACACCCTAAGGTTGTCATCTTTAGACATATGAAGATGTGAAAGTAACCATGACTTTTTGTTCATTTGAAAGTCAAAGAAATCCCAAACATACAGTTGATATTTCTTTGCAAGTGTAGAAGAGAATAGAAATTCACTCGATATTACAAAGATTAATACTTGTGATTCGGTTTTTTTTTAACTTTTTGACATAATATATTTAATATTTTACTTTATCCCTCAATATATTTAATATTTTACTTTATTCCCTCACCTATGTGCGTCAAAAGTGCAAATTTGGTTTGAGAGACTTTGTAAATATGCATGCACGCAACATATGAACGCAAATATCAAACTAATATGGACCTACCTTAGCTCGTTGTAAAACTTCCATTAGAAAAACGATAATTCATTAAAAATTAACACAAAAAGGCTATATTTTTCATTGTTTACACTTTACAAGAACAAGTATAACTTGCTAACAATGTCTTATCCACAATTCGGTATTAATGAAGTTGGCATAACATCACCCAATGCCACAAGAAAACGACACATGTATTCATGAGTTGTTGCATCATTAATCAAACGAAACAAAATACTATAAGTCTATAATAATAATAATAATAATAATAATAATAATAATAATAATAATAATAATAATAATAATAATAATAATAATAATAATAATAATAATAATAATAATAATAATATCTAAAAGAAGACAAAACATGTAATCATACATGTTGTTACTCGTATTATTTAATGTTGATTCTCACATATATTTAGTTTCTTTTATTTTGTCCTAGTTATATATATATATATATATATATATATATATATATATATAGGTGACCGCTAAAATGAGAATCATCTCCAGTTGTAAAAACCATGAGAACCTCTTGATCCGGGGCGAGTTGGACCAAAATTTTTTTTCATAAACGTAGATGTGTGTATTACAAACACATATGTAAAAAAAAATTCAAAAAAAAAATGTCTTGTGTGTAGTTTTTTACACCACAAGTTTGGTGTTTACGGGTACCGTAAATTTACGGTACCCGTAAACACCAAACTTGTGGTGTAAAAAACTACACACAACATTTTTTTTTGAATTTTTTTTTACATATGTGTTTTTAATACACACATCTACGTTTATGAAAAAAAAAATTTGGTCCAACTCGCCTCGTACGGTGTAGTTCTCATGGTTTTTACAACTAGAGGTGGTTCTCATTTTAGCGGCCCCCTATATATATATACAGGGTAGGGATCCTAAGAGAAGTCCACCCTATTTGAGAAACTTGAGAAGCAATCTGAACCACACATTTTCCCTAAGCAAAAAATGCAAAAAAAAGGTGAAAAAAATGCAATTTTTTTTTTTTGAAAAATCGCAGCTTTTTCTTTAAGGATTATATTTTTTATTTTTAAAAAAAAAATTGGATTTATACACATGTGTATATTGTTAATCTTTTAACTATACATATATGTATATTGTCAATTATACATATATGTATATACATTTTAAAATTGAAAAAATATGTGTTATAAATCCTAAACCTTAAACCATAAACACTAAAGCTAAACATTAATGCTAAACCCTAAACCCTAAAGCTAAACCCTAATGCTAAACCCTAAAGCTAAACCCTAATGCTAAACCCTAAAGCTAAAACTAAACCCAAAAGCTAAACCCTTAATGCTAAACCCTAAAGCTAAACCCTAATTCTAAACCCTAAAGCTAAAACTAAACCCAAAAGCTAAACCCTTAATGCTAAACCTTAATGCAAACCCTAAAGATAAAGCTAAACCCAAAAGTTAAAGCTAAACCTTAATGCTAAACCCAAAAGCTAAACCCTAATGCTAAACCCTAAATACTATTGCTAAACCCTAATGCTAAACCCTAAACCATAAAGCTAAACCTTAAACCCTAATGCTAAACCCTAAATACTAATCTATACTCTCTATTAAAGGAGCTTAGATGATGACTTAATTTTGCCTACGTGTCATCTTCATAGCTATGCCACATTGGATCAGCTGATGTCATAATTCAGATTTATTTATATATATATATAAATCTATTAATCTAAATAATAAAATTTTCAAAATTTTCAACTTTATTTGAATCACTGCCTCTCACAAATCCCTAAATCCCATTTCAAATTTCAAACCCCTTTCTATTCCATTCTCTCTCTCTCTCAGATCTAGCGATTCACATGAGGTATGATGGTGAGATAGATTATCAAATTTCAAACCCCTTTCCATTCCAAATCACGAAGAAGAAGAAGATGCACATATGTCACCGGAAACAGGTACGGTTACGAACAACGACAATCACGAATTAGACGTAGTCGTCAGTTCGGTTCCTACTTCCATTTCATCTACAACCTGATTCCAATGCTCGATTTTGTTTGATTAGGTTTGATTCGGTTTCATCTTTGTGACACTACGATTAAGCGTATTTTCTTTCTCAAGGTAGATTTTTTTTAATTGCTGGTGTTGTTTGTTGATTTGAACGCAAAAGAAGAACGAAGGTGTGTTGGGGTGATGGATGGATCTGATTTTTTCTAGGGTTTCGTGTGAATTGAGGAAGAAGAAAGGTGAATTGTTAATAGGTGTCGGCAAACATGATCATTCTGGTTCGATGCTTCACCTACGGCAAGGTAACTCCTGATGCAACATCGTTTCTTTCTATACACACATAGGGTTTCAAAATCTTCTTGAATGATCTTGACTTTGTTCCCGAATTTGTGTTTTAAGGTTATTTGAAACAAATAGGACACATACCTTAATCTTCTCTACTCTGACACTGAAGGGTGAGTCATTTTATGTAGTTTCTTGCTTTGTATGTGAACGAATTGTTTGATATAAACATAAGAATTTAGGATTTACAGTAAACAATGAATACTAAAGATTGTAGTATGTATTTGTACAATTGTTATGTGCTGAGAATGTGTATTTGTTGATATTTGGATGTTGTTGATTAGATAGTTTATGCATTTACTTTTTCAGGTTGAAGAGATAGTGTTCGCTTTTGACGTGTGCGTATATATACATATTTTTACAATGAAATTACACACAATTTGGTTTTAAATTTATAAAAGTGATTATTACTTTTACATCAAAACACACACGAAAGAGGCAAGTGTACCCCGTCATATATGTAGTAAAGTATCGGTAAGAACCAAGTATTGATCCAAGGAAATGGGCGGAGAAATAATACAAGACCTTTGTCACTAAACTACCGGTAAAAACATAAGTTGTTTGATTTTTAATAAACTAAAGTAAGCATAAACAACTACTATTAAAAACATAATAGATTTCAAATATGAAAATAGATAAATAGCCTTGCTTAATACACAACCAAAGCATGTCAACTAAGTCGGTTTTGGCACTAGAAGCATTTGATCAATTCTCCAATTTTGAGACAATTAGTATCCCTTTCGGGAATCCTAACATGACAATCATTCAGAAAGTTAAAACGATAAACACACTTTAACCACCTAAAATTGTTCTTTAACGTACAATTGATGAATGTCTATGAAAATCTCTTAAAAATAAGTTAGTCATCCGTTAGGAGTTTTCTAACCTCACTTAAACAAGGAAAGTGACACCGATAAACACAATGCAACCACCGAGACAAGCATAAACTAGATTAAATCACAACCGAGTTCATTTTACAAATCTTGCACATAAATTCACCAAGATAGCAATTTTGGCCGAAACTACTAACTAAGCTAACAAATCATGGCAAGAATTTATAACGACACCATTTAACCCGTTAAGGTCCTTACGTGACGGCAAGCTTTCTTGATTAACAATAATTACATTTTATTAAACCACTAACCATTTCTAGTATCATGGTGCACACATTTTAACCAAGCTAAACTAGTTAACCAAGTTTAAAGTTTACTAATACAAGATTAATTAAGCTTCATTTTTCAACTATCTTAACTAACCAAATACCAATCATCCAACACAATGACTTATAATCAAGAAATCAATATCAATAACAAGCTTGCAAATTAATCATCAAAGATAATCATGGAAAATACTTCCAAGTGTCATTACAAACAAAGATTAACATACTAATGGCTATAATCAAGCAAGGGATTGTTGTGTTTTTGCCCAAAGGCTACAATAATACATAAACATTAATCTAAATGCTTGAAAGATTAACAAAATCATGGAAAGATTAGAAAACCAAACCATAAACAAGCATAAGATTAAGAATCTGGAAGATAACGAAGCTACTCGACACAATGTGGCTTGAATCCGGGTGAAAGCAGAAGCCTCCGGAGCCTGAAAATCGCCAGAATCGCTTCCAAAATATCCAGAGTTCCGAGCAGAATGTTTCTGCAAGTTTTTTATATAATTTCGGTCTCGCACGGTCGTGCATCCTGTCGCACGACCGTTCACTTTATGCATTATTGGAGGTATGGTGCACCATACTACATGACGTCATCAGATCTTGACCAGTCGTAGGTATCGCACGACCGTTCTTCGTACGGCACGATCGTTCACTTCCGGGATGTTGCACGGACTGCTGCACTGGTGGTGCATTGTCGGGCTTTGGCTGATCATCGAATCCGCACGGGGTGCAATCAGAGGCACGCCCGTGCATTACCGGGATATGATTGCACGCTGAGTCGCACCCTCGTTCATTGCCGGGCTGGGCTGGTTTGTCGGAAACGCATGGTCGTTCACTAGGTGGCACGACCGTGCGTTTCGCCCAGGTCAGAATTCCAACAGAATGTTCGCAGCTTTGTCGTTTCATCCGGAAAGTCCTCGTTTTCACTATCATCTTGTCTGGTATGCTGTTTTAGGCATGTAAACAAAAGTATACATGATTAAGTATCCGAATGACGGTTTTATGGCCGAAAACGCATAAAATGGGGGACTAAAATATGTGTAAATTAGCGAATATCAAATCTCCCCACACTTGAACCTTGCTTGTCCTCAAGCAAGCTAAACTAAAATGCAATAAAAGATAGAATCAAACAAGAACGATAATTTACACACTATTTATTGAAATAACTACAAACGGTTAGCCGGTTTTTCGAAAGACAACATCAAATGAATCAAACCCAAACAAGCATATGCAAATATATGGTGATAACCAAAAAGCCGTGACTTCACTTTCAATTGACTTAACATGCTAATCTTCACACGACTCACAATATTCACACACACTCGGTTTTATTTATGAAACATACATAAAATGTGTATGTGCAAACACTCAATGCCTCATAAATGAAATGTGTAATATCATAAGCTTGTCATAAGATCTCGTCTCCACCAACTAACATGCGACAAAGTGTAAATCAAGAGATCTTTACGGGGTGTAACGTTAGGCTTGGGCGAAGGGTATGGAAATGGATATTTAAAGTGGCGAAATGGTTAAAACTCGGTAGTTACGTTTAACAAGCGCAACACAACAAAACTATACATACAAACGCCTTAAAAAGGCGACTTATGCGACAACGAGCTCATAAATAAGATTTCATCATTTTATCATTCAAAATTGCTCGAATTTTGTCTACTTCACACTATTTTAGGGTGTTTTATTTTATGTTTATATATATATATATAAACTAAAAACTAATGGATTTATACAATGAATCATAAACTATAACAAGCGCTAGTTAAACGATTATTTTGACCGAGTTTCAACACTAAAAGGTTTAAAACATAAAAAGGCTAAATTTGGCTAAGTGGGCGATTATGTTGGGTAAACAAAGGTAAACGGGAAGGCTCGGCATGGTTAATCCTAAAGGTAATGTAAGGTTTACGGGAAACACAACACAAAGAACAAGGCTAACAACAAAGGGGTAATCTAAGTGCCTCTATCACTTTTACACAATTTCGCAAGTTCATGGTCTTAACAAGCATGCTAGTGACAAGTTCTAAGTTACACATGACATCCGGCTCACTCCTACTCCGAAATGAACAAATATATAATAATTTCAAGGCTCAAATATGCTCACATAATCGGAAGGAATGGGTAAAAGTGTGAAAACTATCATGCAAGTTTTTCTTTGTTTGTCACGCTTTCCGGTTTTCTTTCTCAAAATTTATTTTGCTTGTCGAGTTTTTATCATGTCCGAAGCTTTCTAAAACACAACCAACCGGTTTATTACTAAAAATATATACAAAATACAGATATTTTTGAATGATTTTTCTGATTTTTTTTTAACAGGACAAACAAAGTTAAACCCCTCCCCACACTTGAACTTCGCATTGTCCCCAATGCGAAACCCAAAATATAGAGATAAAGGATAATAATACTCCCCTGAAGATGATGTTTGATGCAACGAGACTTCCAAAGCTGTATCCGTGATGTGCTCCGGTCCAAGATGTGATAGTCAAAATCTGCAAGTATGTCACAAGGTACAGCAAAACAAAACAGAAACAAATAAACCAAATAAACCATAATTTACATAAACAAAAGTACTAAAATCCAAACATGACAAGACAAATAAAACTAAAGTGTCTGAAAATAAAGAGTACATAATCGGGGGTGTTGAAATAACAACCAAAATGAACACCCGAAATATAAAGTACTGAAATAAGGTAGCCGGCATATGTCGAATCTGCACGGCGTGCGACCAACTGCACAACCGTGCATTACCGAGCCAAAAAGCAGATCATCGTGAACAGCCGGCAGTGCACGGCCGTTCCATCCAAAGAACGTCCGTGTGACCTTGTTTTTCTGCAGATTTTCACCCCGGCTCTGAATAGCCAGATTTTTCAAAAATCAACTAGTTTTTGTACAAACAGGGGTCAGAAAATCAACCGGATGTTCACGAGACATGAGATTCTAGCAAGGGCTAGGGTTTCGCTTGTATTTATGAAGGGAACCCTAAGAACCTTGAAGAAATCGAATGATTCTAACCTAGAAAGCGGAAGAAACAGAAAAAAAACAAGAAAGAACGTACCGTGCGAAGAGACGTGTGAAACCGTGCGAAGAAACCGTGCGATTTGAGGCGAAATCGCTCTGGAACGGCTGTCTGCAGTTAGGGTTCGCGAATGAGGGAAATGGCAGCAGATGGGGGTTTTTATAATGTACAGATGACAAAACTGCCCCTGCCTCTCGCACGGTCGTGCGACAGCTCGCACGGTCGTGCATGACCGACATTGTTCAAACCCTGCACGCTGTTCTCGGAGATGCACCGGGGGTGCGACTCCTAGTGCAGGCCAGCCCGCAAACGCACGGTCGTGCGACACATGTCACGGTCGTGCAATAGCTGCAGATCAGTTTTTTCTGCAGAAGCCATTTCCAGCAACTGTTTTGGCCGTTTTTCGCCAATTTTTTTTTCACACGCAAACTGTTTTAACCATATCGCAACATAGAACCTTCGCTCGGTACGTATAAAAATTGTACAAACTAACGTAAACTACCAAACATACCTAAATTACGCTAAAACTAGAAAAACACATAAAAAGACGATATTACCCCTAAAGAGTCAAAGACTCTCTTGCTACATTTTTAATCCACGAGTCAGTAGCGTAGACTCATGCTAATTTTTTGTCGGTGAGTCGATAGCAAGACTCATGCTAATTTTTTGTCGGCGAGTCGATAGCAAGACTCATGCTAAATTTTTTGTCGGATAGTCGATAGCAAGACTCATGCTAAATTTTTGTCGGCGAGTCGATAGCAAGACTCATGTCCCCACACTTATGATGCATGCGGGGTGCGGAGTTCGATAACCTCCACCGCCGACTCAATCGGCCCGGCCACATAGAGCTGATTTGACTCGTTCAGTGGTCGTTCGTCGTCCGCCATGATTATGTTTCCTACGTCCCCTGAGCCCTCGGCTTCAGAGGGTACCACCGGCTCGTCCGCAGCTGTTGCGAGTTGCAGCGCAACCGCGCGGGATCTCTCACGAAGACGTCTCCTCAGATCACGCTCGGGTTCGTCTGAAGGCTCAACAGCATTGGGAGCGGGGGTTAAGGACAACAACCTGCAAACGAGAAATTGACACACATGCATATAATATTATTATAATAAAGGTTTTTTTTTTTGTTTTTTTTTTTCGTTTTTGTTTTTTGTTTTTTTGGGCTGAAAAGAAACAGAATATTATTTTAAATGGGCTGAAAATTTTATAAAAATTCGAAAATGGGCCCGAAATTTTATAAAAATTACAACAATAAAAATAATCGAATTGGCTAATGTAAAACTGATTTTTTGGAGCTAAAAACTCACAGAATAAATGAATAAATAAATCCGGATCGAGCAAATAAACGGAACAAAAATTTACAAGTGTACAAAACAATCATGAACACGAATAAATGAATTAAAAACAAGAAATATTAAAAAATAAATAATCAAGAAAATATTCACAAATATTAACAAGTATATACACCGATAAAACAATGACTCGGGTCATTCCTAAAGCTCGTCATTTCCCCGGCAACGGCGCCAAAAACTTGACGTGTGCGTATATATAAATATTTTTACAATGAAATTACACACGATTTGGTTTTAAATTTATAAAAGTGATTATTACTTTTACATCAAAACACACACGAAAGAGGCAAGTGTACCCCGTCATATATGTAGTAAAGTATCGGTAAGAACCAAGTATCGATCCAAGGAAATGGGCGGAGAAATAATACTAGACCTTTGTCACTAAACTACCGGTAAAAACATAAGTTGTTTGATTTTTAATAAACTAAAGTAAGAATAAACAACTACTTATAAAAACATAATAGATTTCAAATATGAAAATAGATAAATAGCCTTGCTTAATACACAACCAAAGCATGTCAACTAAGTCGGTTTTGGCACTAGAAGCATTTGATCAATTCTCCAATTTTGAGACAATTAGTATCCCTTTCGGGAATCCTAACATGACAATCATTCGGAAAGTTAAAACGATAAACACACTTTAACCACCTAAAATTGTTCTTTAACATGCAATTGATGAATGTCTATGAAAATCTCTTAAAAATAAGTTAGTCATCCGTTAGGAGTTTTCTAACCTCACTTAAACAAGGAAAGCGACACCGATAAACACAATGCAACCACCGAGACAAGCATAAACTAGATTAAATCACAACCGAGTTCATTTTACAAATCTTACACATAAATTCACCAAGATAGCAATTTTGGCCTAAACTACTAACTAAGCTAACAAATCATGGCAAGAATTTATAACGACACCATTTAACCCGTTAAGGTCCTTACGTGACGGCAAGCTTTCTTGATTAACAATAATTACATTTTATTAAACCACTAACCATTTCTAGTATCATGGTGCACACATTTTAACCAAGCTAAACTAGTTAACCAAGTTTAAAGTTTACTAATACAAGATTAATTAAGCTTCATTTTTCAACTATCTTAACTAACCAAATACCAATCATCCAACACAATTACTTATAATCAAGAAATCAATATCAATAACAAGCTTGCAAATTAATCATCAAAGATAATCATAGAAAATACTTCCAAGTGTCATTACAAACAAAGATTAACATACTAATGGCTATAATCAAGCAAGGGATTGTTGTGTTTTTGCCCAAAGGCTACAATAATACATAAACATTAATCTAAATGCTTGAAAGATTAACAAAATCATGGAAAGATTAGAAAACCAAACCATAAACAAGCATAAGATTAAGAATCTGGAAGATAACGAAGCTAGTCAGCACAATGTGGCTTGAATCCGGGTGAAAGCAGAAGCCTCCGGAGCCTGAAAATCGCCAGAATCGCTTCCAAAATGTCCAGAGTTCCGAGCAGAATGTTTCTGCAAGTTTTTTATATAATTTCGGTCTCGCACGGTCGTGCATCCTGTCACAGGACCGTTCACTTTATGCATTATTGGAGGTATGGTGCACCATACTGCATGACGTCATCAGATCTTGACCAGTCGTAGGTATCGCACGACCGTTCTTCGTACGGCACGATCGTTCACTTCCGGGATGTTGCACGGACTGCTGCACTGGTGGTGCATTGTCGGGCTTTCTCTGATCATCGAATCCGCACGGGGTGCAATCAGAGGCACGCCCGTGCATTACCGGGATATGATTGCACGCTGAGTCGCACCCTCGTTCATTGCCGGGCTGGGCTGGTTTGTCGGAAACGCACGGTCGTTCACTAGGTGGCATGACCGTGCGTTTCGCCCAGGTCAGAATTCCAACAGAATGTTCGCAGCTTTGTCGTTTCGTCCGGAAAGTCCTCGTTTTCACTATCATCTTGTCTGGTATGCTGTTTTAGGCCTGTAAACAAAAGTATACATGATTAAGTATCCCAATGACGGTTTTACGGCCGAAAACGCATAAAATGGGGGACTAAAATATGTGTAAATTAGCGAATATCAGCTTTCAAAAAAATTTCCGTGACCAATGAGAACTCGGTAATCAGTGAAGCTAATCTCAACCACCATGCATTTATCGGGTAGTTAACGAACTTACATTGTGATTCTATAGAAAGGTCGTGGCGTAGCAATAGTTAACCATCGCATCACTCGCTGGATAATTGGTTCGTAGATAGATGAATGGGGGTTGCTGGTTTTAATGATTAAGATACTCGATTTTTTCCAGCGGTGTAAAGGTTTGTTTATGATACAAGTTAATAGTGCTATTTTAATTAAAAAGTTCTTGTCACATTTTTTTTGCTTCATTTGAATTTGAAATTGATCCTTCTCTTAATGTTATCACCTGTAGGCAGTGTTGCAAAAATCGGCCTAGGCGGCCGATTAATCGGCGCCTAGGCGCTAGGCGGCTAGTTACTGACTAATTTTGAGCTAGTCGGCCAATTAATCGAAGTCGGTCAAAGTCGGTCAAAATCGGTCCTAGGCGGTCAAAAATCGGATTAATCGGCCTATATTAATCGGTTAAAATCGGTCAAAATCGGTCCCAGGCGGTCAAAATTGGTCAGAATAAGTCAAAATCGGTCAAAATCGAACCATACTATCTGAAACTTGAAGTATTTATGTGAATTTTGAAGTATTATTTTTATATTATTGGGTATATATATATAATTTTGAAAAAATACATATAAAAATCCCAATCCGATTAATCCCTAGGCGGTACCTCACCGCCCGACTAGCGCCTAGCGCCTTCTACAACACTGCCTGTAGGATGCAAGTGAAATCATTTACACAACAATTGTTGTCTCAATTCCAATCACCTAATGTGGAGGTATGCTTTTATTTAAGCCCTGCATCCATTGTGTATTCTTTAGTGAAAGTGTGAAATCCAGTTCATGCTAATTTTTTATTTTTCATTTATATAATAGTTGTGAGACCATATATTTGTTGATTATTTTAATCGTTTATGAGAATATTGAAAGAGGCACCAATCTTTTTTATCAATTGAAGTGAACTTGATTTATGAAGACATTGTATGGTGTAACCTTAAGTCCTTAACAATAGGGTATTTGATTGTCATGTGATATTTGATTCATTGATTGTGCTGTTTTATGCAGGCTTCTACAGAGGCAGCAGCCGAAAAAAAGAGATGGACACTTAACGACTTTGACATTGGGAAACCACTCGGAAGGGGGAAATTTGGTCATGTTTATATAGCTAAGGAAAAGAGGGTTAGTACATATCTTTATAAGCTAATAATGTCACTTTTATATTATGTTAAAGTTGTTTTTAACAAACTTTAATCCATCAATTCTTCATCAATCTAATGTGTAAGTCAAGCAAACTGAGAAAAGGGAATGTGTAATGGCGACCCGCCAGATCCGGGGATAGAGGGACGCTTTATGTCATGGGCTTTAAATATTCATAAATGGCCAAATATCAGTCGCGGACAGGTACGAAGAAACTGATCAAACTGATATACTCTCTTCAAATTCACTTGAACATCATGTCTAGAAATGTTTTTAATATATTGTTAATTTTTTTTTCGGAAATTAAAATCTTTGCCTCCAATACAATAGAAGTTTCTAATATATTGTTATCATAATCATATGCAGCCAAATGCTTATATGTGTTTTCCGTGACTATGTTACTGGAGATCTTGCTCAGGTTCGTTTATATTTTAATCATATAAATATATATATATATATATATATATATATATATATATATATATATATATATATATATATGTGGTTTTGAATTATGTGAACAATAACTATTTTGGATAACTAATTCCATTGCCGAATTGGTATATATCATCCAAAAGGAAAGGCTTACTTGCAAGGATCAGAAGATCAGTGAGAATTTTTTTGTCAGAGGTGACGGAACTGTAAGTTCAATTACGAATTTGACATGATATTTTATTTTTTAATAAATTTATTCTTTTTTATACCTTTTCTTCTGTTGCACTTAATATTTCAGCATGCATTCTACTTCTCCAAGGAATACTTAAAAAAATTGTTTCAAGAAAATGGGTTCAGCACTGAAGAATGTGGCGTGTGTTACAAGCAAGTCGAAAATCGTTCACGTGAAATTGTCATGAATCGGTAAGTAATCTTACATTAAAAAAGGTTATCCACGATTCCACGGGTACATGTATTCAAGTATGTTTTTGTGTTCTTACTGCTTGCTTTGAGAATGTAGGCGATGGGTACAAGCAGCATTCCGTTTAAATAATGATAATCTTGAGTTATCTAAAGTTTTAAAGGATCCCGAATATGGATTTGATGTTGATATATCCGAAGGATTTGCGTTTGATATGTTTGGCATTTCTTCATCAAGAGACGAGGTCAAAAATTTATCATTATTTAAACGGTTATATATTTAAAAAGGTTAGATTATTCTTTATTTACGTTCCAATATAACAGATTATGGAGTTGAAGTTACAAGACTGGAACTTCAAAATCAAACTACTTTTGAAAGAATTCCAACACATATGCAAATCAACAGGTTTAATGCTATGGGAATCGGCTCGACTAATGGCCTCTGTTCTTGCTTCAAACCAAACCTTCGTTTCTGGTAAAAAAGTTCTAGAACTCGGTCCGGTTGTGGAGGAATCTGCTCAATGATTGCCTCCAAAACCGGCCGCCTTGTGGTCCCCACAGACGGGGACGGAAAGGCACTAGAACTTCTTAACTTAGCATTTGGCTGCATATGTTCAAGTGAATTTGAAGAGAGTAAAAATTTAATTTTAATATATTAATTTCCGAACAAAAAATTCGGGTTGAACGAGTTATATTCGGCTCAACCCGTGAATATTCGGGTTGTGTTCGGGTTCATATGTATGACACGCTTTTCGGGTTCGTCTAAATTTTTTGGGTTTGGGTTGGGGTGAACCCTTGAACACGACCCGTTTAGCACCCTTAGTAAAAACTGCCTTTTCCTTTTCCTCATAAGTCGTCAAGTGAATGTAAATACAGTTTATTCCACTTTATATATCGATGCATGATGATAATACAAATGTCCTTTCATTTAACGTAATACTGTTTCTTTTCACCTAAATATTAAAAAAAAATTGAATGCTTAAAAACATAATAAATTGCAGGCATCTCCCCTTTCATCGCCGCCACTTGGTTGGGGCAAGCATTCAGGTAACTTAGTTCCATTACCATTGATACCCTTTCTTTTCGTTACTTCTTGCTCATTTTAATTAATACATATCTATACTATCTATTAAGGGAGCTTAGATGATTACATAGAATTGCATACGTGTCAAGCTCTCAGGTATGCCACGTAGTCCAAGCTGATGTCATAATTACGATTTTATATTTAATATTTAATTAATGTATTTATGTTAATATTAATCTTATAAAAGAGAGAGGGGGAATCTTATTTTAGCGGGTATTTTGAAATTTAAAATTTAAAAGATATTGGGATATGTATTTAGCATTTAATTCATATCAGGTACTTGAAAATAATGTTTGAATTCTCTGAGCTCATGAAGAAGGACCTCTTGATCAATTTCAACTGTCTTCGAGCTCTAGAAGCTTCGCTGGAAGAGGAAGACTTTTATCTGGAGAGACGACATCAGCTCCATCTCAGCAACCGGAACCTCTCACACACACTATCACTTTCTCATTCCAAATCAACTTCTTAGGGTTTTCTGGTATCTTCTTTACCTTCACTTCAAACCTAAACTTGATTTACATTCGGATCCAACAGGTACTCTCTAACCCTAAACTTGATTGGCCTTTCCTCAACATTAAGATTTTGATTGTGTTTTATTTTTGTTTTTCTCTGTTGTTTGGGTCTGTTAGAAATTAGGTTTAGGATTCTGATAATGGAGGTCCGAATCAAGAAGAAGATGTGTAGCAGCAGTTCTTGGAGATAACTCAAGGCCATGCTTCAAAAAAACTGGCTTCTCAAAATTCGTCACTGGCTTCTCAAAAAAACTCAAGGCCAAGCTCATTCACATAATTTTGAAGCTTCACTCATTGATTTAGATCAAGTTAAAAATGGTCACTATGAGTTTCTTGGCTCTTCTTTGGCAAGGTAAATATAATCCTTTAATAATTCAATAACAATTTTGAATTTTCTTTTTTTTGTTGTTGTTGAATATATGCTTAAATTCATAAATTTACAGTAAAGATAATGGTTTTCCGGTGGAGGTTGGAGGTTGATCATGGTAGGAGTGATGATATGATAGTAAAAAGCCTGCATTGAAGGAGAGGGTAAAAGAGGCTATGGCTGTAGCCGGGGAGGAGTCTCCAGCTTCGCCGGCTTCTCTAGCTCAGCCATTTCACTTTCAAGTGCAGTAGACGAGTTCGATGGGCAGGCCAAGGCATGGGCCGAATTAGTTATAGATGCTTTAGATTCTGAACCTAAAAGTTTCAGTTGTTGGGTATTTATCGGCATTTTTATTATTGAATCTTTATATACGATGTTGTTGAATCTTTGTGTTGATGTTGTTGAATCTTTGTGTTTTGTTGTTGAATCGAAGCATGGCGGTTGTAGAAAAGTATATGAACAAGGTAACTAACACATTGATTTTTTAGTTTACAATTACTAATAAAAAAGGTAATTGAAAATTGAAGGATTTGAGGGTGATTTTTTTTTTTTTTTTTTTTTTTTGCAGAAACTTGAGGTGGAGAAGTTCATAACACATGAAGTACCATTTTCAGAGATCAATAAGGCCTTTGACTTGATGCTTAAAGGTGAAGGTCTTCGTTGCATTATTCGCATGGATGCATAAATAGTTTCAAAGAGGGAGGAGTAACTGTCCGCATTCTTTGTGTTTTGTTTCTCATCATCGTTGTTAGCAGTCTTAATCTTGATTGTAACCCATCAAAGATTTTGAGTTTGAATCAACAATAGAAATTGATAGTCTATTGAATCAACAATAGATGATATATTATAATCTGTTTTTATAAAGATATGTAACTAAACACGAATAATTTAAATGATATATTATAATCTGTTTTTTAGTATTTGATTTCATTCGTTATTAAACATACCCGTGTGTTCACACGGGTGTTACATACTGTCTTCACTCCTATTTAACTTTGCACATTATAAACTACTTAGTTTATTTCTATATCAAACATGTACACTAACACATACTGTCTTTAACATTGTTTTATAAAGATATGTAACCAAATGCAAATAATTTAAATGATATATTATAATCTGTTTTTTAGTATTTGATTTCGATTGTTATTAAACATACCCGTGTATTCACACGGGTGTACAACTAGTGCTAAACCCTAAATAACACTTATTTTTCAATTTTAAACATGTATATACATATATGTATAATTGACAATATACATATATGTATAGTTAAAAGATTAACAAGGGGTAAGATCAAATAAAAAGTTGATTTTGCCTAAGTAGGATAAGAAGAAATCTTAACCATTCATTTTTCAAATCAATGGTTAAGATGAAAGTGTAGGAAAAAGGAGGAGTGCAAGGGTATCTTGGGAAAATCCTATTTATGAACTTTCTCTCTCCACATGGAAGGCACATGCATATTCCACCCCCATTTTTTAAACGTTTATAACTTTTTTATACGACCTTATTTTTTATAAAACTTTCACCGTAAAATCGAGCGTCTTTTTATCTTTAATTTGAGTACCATATTGCTATATAAAATATGAAAACTAAAAAAACCCACTAAAATGTGTTGTATTTCTATGTTATATAACAATTTTTTGTGCTGGATTTTTGTACTATATTTTTGTACTAACTTTTTTTTTTGCTGAATTTTTTTGTCTTAATTTTTTTTCTCAATTTTTTGTGCTGGATTTTTTTGTACTATATTTTTTGCTGAATTTTTTCGTGCTATATTTTTTTGTACTAGATTTTTTTTGTGCTATATTTTGTTGTACTACATTTTTTGTGCTATATTTTTTTGTACTAGATTTTTTGTACTGGATTTTTTGTGTTAGATTTTTTTGTACTAGATTTTTTTATTGTATTTTTAAAAAAACAAAAGGGGTGCCACATGTCATTTTCACTCCTATTTATAAGGACCAAAATGCCCTTCATTCCTACTTATTAGGAGTGCCACATGTCATCATCACAATCCTTCTTAGGCTACTTAGGCAAAATCCACTTTTTAGTGGATCCTTCCCCAGATTAACAATATACACATGTGTATAAATCCAAAAAAAAAAATTAAATCCTTAAAGAAAAAGCTGCGATTTTTCCCAAAAAAAAAAAAATTGCATCTTTTTTACCTTTTTTTTTTTTGCATTTTTTTGCTTAGGGAAAATGTATGGTCCAGAATGCTTCTCAAGTTTCTCAATTAGCCTACTACTTCTCACATGATCCTTATCCTATATATATATATATATGAGTAAAATGCACGGATAGTCCCTGTGGTTTTGCAAAATAACACATATAGTCCCTAACTTTTGGAAATTACACCGGTGCTCCCTGTGGTTTAACATTTTGTTACTCGGATAGTCCCTGTAGTGGATGACGGTTAGTTTTCTCCGTTAAGTGGATGTGAAATGACAGATTTACCCTTCTTCTTCTCCACTCTATAAAAACAAAACAACCCCACCCCACCCACCCCCCACCTTTCTCTTTGTTCCCCCACCATTAACCACATAAAATCACCAATCCATAACAGCAAACCGATTGATCATTGTCACTCCTATAAAATCACCAATCCATAAAAGCAGACCGATTGCTCAGTTGAAGCAACATTCACAATGGTTAAAGCAATTAGGATTCATGAATATGGTAGCCCCATGAAGATGTATATTATTTTCAAGAAGCTTCGTTCATACTTAAATCTACCATAAAAAAAATATTAACTGATAGTTATTGATTTTATTGTAATTGTTGTTACTTACAGGTGCTGAAATGGGAAGATGTGGGAATTGAAATAGGAGAACCCAAAAGCGGAGAGATCAAAGTGAAAATTAAGTGAAAAATATTAACTGATAGCTATTGATTTTATTGTAATTGTTGTTACTTATAGGTGATGAAATGGGAAGATGTGGAAATAGGAGAATCCAAAAGCGGAGAGATCAAAGTGAAAATATGCGTAAACCTCCACCTCATGATTTTACTCCCCCGTTGGTGAAGTACTGCCAATTTAGTCATTGGAGGAGGTGGTGGTGATGGTGGGTTGAAGGTGGAGTGGTGGTGGTGGGTTAGAGAGAGATTTAACACCCCGTGTTTTCATAAGTGAAAGTCAAAGTCAAGGTCAGAGTCAACGACCGATTTCGCGCGACTTGTCTGGTAGAAATGTCTTTATTTTATTCGAATTACATGGAGTAAGTGTCGTACGTTACAATAATCGATGAGTATTAATCGTATTTCAATCGACCTACGACTGTGAACTATAGGAAGTAACAATGCGATAAAGTTAATCAAGCTATGCTAATCGAATCGACATCGAATCGTAACTCCAACTACGTAATTTCTACATATTGTTACACGTGTGTGTGTGCCTTACGTGTTACCTGTGCATGTTTATTTATGTTATGTTGTGGTAATCAAGCGAACTCAATCGAACTCGAAATCTAACTCGAATGCTATCAAACTCGAACTCGAATCACAATCGAAGTAGTTGAGACTGAAAGTAATTTGACTAGGAAACCCTATCGTATCGAACCGCCCGCAATCGAAATCGAAATATCAGAAATCGTCGCGCAAAACACTCAAAAGGGTGACCGATCGATCAGGCTTCCCAGCCGATCGAACAGCCAGCCGAACGGACTGCTATCCTATCGGACAGGCTGTCCGATCGAGCTGCCAGCCGATCGGCCAGCCCTTTCCTCTTTTGTCACCCTATAAATACCCCTGTCATTGTCACTCTTTACCACTTTTGGAAACCCTTGTTCGACCAGCACGCTCAACTCGCCTTTTCTCAGATTTCTCTCGATTCCGGTAAGTTTTCGTCCTAAAATCTTGTACTTTCTTGATCTATACACACTCCTACACCTTTCTATCTTTCGAATCTAAACATTTAACCGTGAAATCATCAAGAATCAAGTGTTCCAGGATGATGTCATCATGAGTTCTTGAAGAACTTCATGTTTTGGCCTCAATCCACCAAGAATGACTTGGATCTAGCAGATTTCCACATAAACAAACAAGGATCTCTTGTAGATCTAAACTTATACGTGGTGAAAAGGATTGAAGGATGGATTTTCCCAACTTTCTTCAACTCTTTTCACTCGAACCAGTAGAAACAGAACTCGAGCCGGTTTATTGACCACTTTGGTGGCTATACGGCTCCAGATCTGGATTCTATCCACGAGGTTAACCGACTTCGGGTTAAATATTAAACTTCGTTCCAAACAGACCACCGACCGGATTTGGGTGATTCCTGTCTGACCCGGGAGACCACGTAAGAACGAGGCATCTATGGTTTTACTCGCTGTCAAAGTACCTCGATAAAACAACAAACATAATAACCAAGGTGTTAGACGCAAGGCTGATCAGGTCAGGAAGCTGACCGATCGGACTGTTGTCCGAACGGACAGCCAGCCGATCGACTGGCCAGCCGATCGGCTAGCACATGGTCCCACACAAACGACTTGTTTTGAAGAATGGTATAGAACGAACTGTTGTTCGATTGAGCTATTGTCCGATCGGATTACTCTTCGAATCATGAGATACTATGCTTCAATGCTTAATCAATTTTCAACATGTTTAATGCACTAGAAGTGCCACCCGATCGAACAGTCGTCCGATTAGGTGACACCCCGCTGTCCAATCGAACAGCAGTTGTGCTATTCGATCGACCCACCATCCGATCCATATTACAAATCATTTAAGTCTTTGACTTGTTAACTTGCCAACCAACCGAAAATCTGTCCGATCGAACACCTGTCCGATCGAACACCTGTCCGATCCAAAGACTTCACTTTGAATCTTTGTTGAAGGCCTAACCGATCGGGCTGCCGGCCGATCGAACAGCCGTCCGATCGACCGACCTGAAAGGCAAAGGTACTTCAGTGTTTTCAAAATGCTACAACAAAAACTTCAAAGGACAAGCCATCATACACAAACACATCCTTCTCAAAGGAAGGAACAATCCACTCGTACAGCCACCCGATCGGGCTACCGACCGATCGAACAGCAGACCGTACAGACTGTCAGCCAAACGGTCAGCCGTTCGATCGAATTGTCGTCCGACCGACCAGCTGTCCGACTCCTCAATACTTGTTTCCTGTTTTACGTTTCACTTATCGTTATGCTACCGAATCTATTCAGGCTAAGCGTACTCGCTAAGCGCTCCCTTCAATCCATAAATCACAGTGAGTATACTCGAACCCTTTTTGCTTTAAGCACTTTTGGGTGTTACATACGTTACGAATATTCAAACTACAATTATCACACTACTCAAACTATTTGAACGCTGACCGTTAATGCATGTTATACGTGGCTCATGAATGCTTGTTTGTTATGTTTACACATCGAATGCTGTCTACCTGCCTTAGCAGCGATAGTACTATAGTTTGGACTCAGCACCCGTTTACCCGGGGGTTGTTAAGGATCTTTTACTTGCATGGATTACGGTGATAATCATGTATTGCGAACTGCCTCAGGCAGTCAACCCGCAGTCATTGGTATCGATGGGTCTATGTCGATAACTAACGTGCTTCATTTCACTATGTGTACGGGCTGGTTATGCGTAAACGAATTCGAACTCTATATGCTATTATCAAACTTGTATGCTCACCTTTACATTTTATGTATTGACTTTATTTTAATGTATGTGACAGGTGCTTAGGATGCATGTGTGGTAGGAAATGGAAGCTAGAATAAAGCTTTAGAGCCCAACAAATAGTTGTCTATAGATAACATATTAAGGGTCTCTAGAAGCAGATAAACAATTGCTACTTGTTTAAATCTGAGTTGTCGGAACATAATATTTGTCTTGATGCTTGTCTGTAATAATTATTTGACTGTTTGAGATACGGTATGGGATGTATTATTTAAATTGAATAGTTACGATAATTGTTGTGGAAACTTCTGGACAATCTGTTTCGCTCAGTGTCATGCCCCGATGACTCCGCCATCGGTTGGGGTGTGACAGATTGGTATCAGAGCCATAACTATAGGGAATTAGGCAAGACTCGACCTAGTCCGGGTCGAATTCGTAGACACCTAGACTATAGTTAAGAACCATCAGACCGACTTGTGCATAACCGGCAGGGGTTACGTACGAGCTTACTTCTCGTTACTCTCGCTTATTCTACACTCTCACCGCACTCGAATTTTCAACTAAGAGTGGGCAGTAAGGCCGAGAATAGGTGTGAAAACCGCAAACTCTCGACTAAAGTTGCTTACTCAGCTCACATTTTAACTACCAACGAGGAGAATTATACCAAATTAGGAGTGAAATCCATATTTTGATGAATAATCTCCTCATTTTTTTTTTATTTTTTTTTATCAAAGTAGGGACGAAGTTGTTAAGCCAGGGGTGAAACCCTAACCTTGACGACTTGTTCCGCTTGCATACAAAACTCCCACCAAAGTCTCGACGGACTCCAACGACCTGAAGTCACAATATGATCAACGAGATGTGTGCCAAATGCCCAAGACTCGAGGCAAAGGCATAATACTGGAGGTTAAAATGTGCACAACGGATCCTTGTGAATAGTCGAACCACTTTGGGTAGTCGACGTCTACTAGCCACAGACGATCTACCTCCCGATTTCTAGGCATCTCAAAGTTAATTGCCGATTTTATACGTGTTTTATGTGTCATTTTCCCATTTATGTGCATATTTAGACTTCCAACTATTGTGTAACGACACGTTCAACGTGCGAAAGCCGTGAACGTGCGTGACCAAACACACAAGAACGTACAATTACCGTGATCCTTGTTATGTCCTAGTTTTGATTCTGAAACGAATGCGAACCGAACGTGTAACATGCGGAATCCGTGCACGAACGAGGTCGAACACACGAGACGTAGTATAACCATGATTCGATATAGCCATAGAAGTCGCAGACTTGGAATAATAGGTTTCTGTTCTCGGATTGCCTCTACTAGTTAAGATGTGTATGTGTTTCTTTGCTTCTGTGCTTTACGTGCTTAGGACTTAAATGACTATGTGCTTATTGTGCTTATGTGATTTCGTGATTTCATGATAAGTACCTACGTAAGTATACGTGTTCCTGAGCTTTAGTAAGTAGTATACGTGTGAGGTGAGATTCGAATACAATGTGATGAGTCCTGTGATGATGTCTGTTGCAGACCATGTCGTCTGGATCCCGTCATGCACTCTCTCTTCAGGAAAATAGGGACAAACGCCTTGCTTCCATCATCGCGAAAAGCGTAGCAAAGGCCGTGAGTGACGTCTATGAGAATGCCAGCAAATCATCCGAGGAATCGAGAACCGAAGCTCCAAAGACTGCCACAAGGCCCTTCAGTTTCAAGCAATTCAAGTCGTGTGGGCCAAAAGAATTCACTGGCGAAGGAGGTCCTAGTGCACTATTTCACTGGTTTGATTCCATTGAGGTTACTCTGCGACAAAGTGGTTACCCTGATGACCTTAGAACTCTGAACGCTACCAGCGTTTTCCAGTCCCGTGCTCTTGACTGGTGGACGGCCGAGAGAAACAAGCGAGGGAACGATGCAGCCTACGGACTGTCGTGGGACGAGCTCAAGGAAGTTATGCTAGAGGAATTTTGCCCCCCTCACGAGCGTCAAAAGCTGGAAGATGAATTTTGGCACATACAGCAGAAGGATGGAGACAATGCTGGTCTCACTGCTCGTTTCAAGCAGCTCAGCATTATCTGTCCCGATCAAGTCAAGACTCCCGATATGACCATCAAGAAGTATATCCGAGCCTTGCCCGACTGCGTTGCTGATTTCGTGCAAGCGGCTAAGACTACAATGATCGAGGAAACTTATTTGTTGGCCGCTGAGATCAACGACAAACGGGTTAAGGCTGGGGTATGGGACAAGACTTCCAAGCATCTGCACCAAGCTACCGCTACCGCACCCACTACTGAACCCACCTCATCAAGCAACAAGAGAAAGAACAAGAGAAAGAACAGCTCCACCAACAAGAACTATGCGATTACTGCTGCACCGATTCAAACCGTACCTGCCCAACAGCGTCAAGTAGCGGCGGCTGTGGCCAATGCACCGCCTGCAAAGCGTGCATACACCGAGCCACACCCGCTCTGCCCTACTTACACCTACCACCACCCGACTGCTATTCAATGCCGCTTCTGTGCTCACTGCAATGTATACGGCCACTCTACTGCCAATTGCCGTATTCGTCAAGCTCCTGCCAATCAAGCTCTAATCACTACCCCACAGGGTCAACAAGCTCCTCCAGCACCCGCAGTCAAAGCCAGAGCCTGTTTCGCGTGTGGCGACCCAAACCATTTCGCCAACGTGTGCCCGAACAGGGTTGTGAAACAAGAGCCTCAGCAATAGCAACCACAGCAGCTACAACAACAGCAGCAGTAACAACAGGCCGCATGCGCCAGAACTTTCAACCTCAACGTGCGTCAAGCCCAGGCCGACAACAACGTGGTCAATGGTACGTTCCTTGTGAATGGTATTTATGCTTCATGTTTGTTTGATACTGGAGCCGATAATTGCTTTGTGTCGCTCGAATTTGAGAAACTCCTTAGTCGTAAACGTTCCCAACTATCCTCAAAGTTCGACGTAGAAGTCGCTACCGGAAGAACCGTCGCTGTCAATTCTGTTCTCCGTGATTGTACTCTTGAGCTCAACAATCACGTCTTCCCAATCGATCTCATTCCGATGCAACTCGGAAGCTTCAACGCCATTATAGGCATGGATTTCCTTCGAGAAAACCATGCTGAAGTTGTATGCTTCGACAAGATGATTCGTTTTTCGCTCGCAAATGGTGACATATTGTGTGTTTATGGTGATACTACTTCAAAGGGGCTCAAGCTTATGTCATGTATCCAAGCCAGCAAGTATCTCCGAAAGGAATACAGGGCTTTCTTGGCTAACATCGTAGTAGCGAAGAAGGAAACGAAAGAGAAGAAGGAAGTAAAAGACGTTCCAGTGGTTCGAGAATTTCCTAATGTTTTTCCAGAGGATCTTCCCGGGCTACCGCCAAGTCGTGATATCGACTTTCGTATCGACCTTATTCCCGGAGCCAACCCTATTGCCAAAGCTCCTTACCGACTCGCACCGTCAGAAATGCGCGAACTCTCAACCCAACTCCAGGAACTACTTGAAAAAGGCTTCATTCGCCCGAGTACCTCTACTTGGGGCGCACCAGTCCTTTTCGTCAAAAAGAAGGATGGGTCGTTCCGGATGTGCATCAACTACCGGGAATTGAATAAGCTAACCATCAAGAACCGCTACCCTCTGCCTCGTATCGACGATCTGTTTGACCAACTACAAGGCGCTACGTGTTTCTCAAAGATCGATCTACGTTCTGGTTACCATCAACTACGCATTCAAGAGGAGGATATACCCAAGACCGCATTTCGAACTCGTTACGGCCATTACGAATTCGTTGTTATGCCCTTTGGTCTAACCAACGCACCAGCGGTTTTCATGGATCTGATGAATCGCGTGTGTAAACCATATCTCGACCGTTTTGTCATCGTATTCATCGACGATGTCTTGATCTATTCCAAATCGAGAGCTGAACACGCGCAACATCTACGTTTGGTCCTCGAGTTGCTCCAGGGGAATCACCTCTACGCCAAATTCTCCAAGTGCGAATTTTGGTTGGGGGAGGTTCAGTTTCTGGGTCACATTGTGAATAGTCAGGGTATTCACGTCGATCCTGCGAAGATTGAAGCTATCAACAGTTGGGTTACGCCTAAGAATCCGTCCGAAGTCCGCTCCTTTCTCGAATTAGCGGGCTATTATCGCCGCTTCATCGAAGGATTCTCGAAGATTGCTGTGCCACTTACCTCTCTTACACATAAGGACCAGTCTTTTGTTTGGGGAACTAAACAAGAGACTGCCTTTCGAACCCTCAAACACATGCTTTGCAATGCTCCTGTTCTCACATTGCCCGACGGAAACAATGATTTCATTGTCTACTGTGATGCTTCCAACCTTGGCCTCGGGTGCGTCCTTATGCAACGGGACAAGGTCATAGCTTACGCATCTCGTCAGCTCAAAATCCACGAGAAGAACTATACAACCCATGATCTCGAGCTAGGCGCGGTTGTTTTTGCATTAAAGATTTGGCGACACTACCTGTATGGTACCAAGTGTACGATCTTCACCGATCATAGAAGCCTACAACATATCTTTAATCAGAAGGAACTTAATATGCGTTAACGCCGATGGGTAGAACTTCTCAACGATTACGACTGTGAGATTCGTTATCACCCAGGAAAAGCAAATGTTGTTGCCGACGCACTTAGCAGACGGAGCTACCTACTTAGCACTCGTAATGTTCAAGCCCAGCACAACCTTGAAACTCTCATCCGCGACGCTCAACATGCATGCTTCAACGAACGCACTCTGATGAAGGAAAGAATCTACCACGATGGAGCCCAGCTTGTGAGCAAATCAAATGGGATATTCCACTTCTTAGACCGAATTTGGATTCCCAAGCGAACCAATTTACGACAGATTATTATGGACGAAGCCCATAAATCCCGCTACTCAATCCACCCCGGTGCTGACCAAATGTACCAGGATCTTCGTTACAAGTACTGGTGGCCGGGCATGAAAAGGGATATCGCTCTCTACGTCGGAAGATGCCTAACTTGTGCTAGAATCAAGGCTGAACATCAAAGACCCTCTGGCTTGCTCGAACAACCACCAATTCCCATGTGGAAGTGGGAGAGCATAGCCATGGATTTCGTAACCAAGCTCCCACCCACGTCATCAGGTCACGACAGCATATGGGTTGTGGTCGACCGATTGACTAAATCAGCTCACTTTCTTCCTATACGAGAAGACTACAAGGTGGAACGATTAGCCCGGATCTACACCGACGAGATCATTTGTAATCATGGGACTCCTCGTGACATCATCTCTGACCGTGATGCTCGGTTTACTTCGCGGTTGTGGGAAACGTTTCAAACGGCACTCGGAACAACGCTTAATCTAAGTACTGCTTTCCACCCTCAAACCGACGGCCAGACTGAAAGAACGATCCGTACCCTTGAGGACATGCTCCGTGCGTGTGTTTTAGACTTCGGTGGTAATTGGGATAAACACCTGCCGTTAGTCGAATTCTCGTACAACAATAGCTATCATTCCAGCATCGAGATGCCACCTTTCGAGGCATTATACAGAAGAAGATGTCGGTCGCCTATTGTGTGGCACGAGATCGGTCACTCACAACTAACCGGTCCTGAGCTATTACAAGAAACGACAGACAAAATTTTCCAAATCAGAAACAACCTGGTGAAAGCTCGGGATCGACAGAAAGTTTACGCCGATAAAAAGCGCAAGCCCCGTGAATTTGGCGTTGGTGACTACGTACTCCTAAAGGTATCACCTTGGAAGGGTGTAGTCCGATTCGGCAAGAAAGGGAAACTCGCGCCTCGATATGTTGGACCTTTTAAGATTCTGGAAAGGATCGGAAAAGTCGCCTACAGACTCGAATTACCGGAGGAACTTAGCAACGTCCATCCAACTTTCCACGTGTCAAACCTCCGAAAGTGCATCGCCGACCACGATCTACATGTCTCTCTAGACGATCTACAAGTGAACGAAACATTCCACTTCGTGGAAAAGCCTGTCGAAATCATGGATCGCCAAACCAAGCAGCTCAGGCGCTCACGCATTCCTATTGTGAAGGTCCGATGGGAAGGCAAACGAGGCGCGGAGTTCACTTGGGAACTCGAAAGCGATATGAAGGCTAAGTACCCGCAGTTGTTCAAAGAGTGAGGCTAGAGAAAGAAAGTAGTATTGTGGCTATAGCGTTTCGACAGTAGAAACCTGTTCAATTTGACATAAATCAGTTAAAAACGTGAGTAGATGAAAAAGTGAAGAAATTTTGACAAATCTGTATGAATTTGGCTCTGAATCTGATCAATTCATGTACGAATCTGTGCGTTTGATCTTCGCAACCAAGAACCTGCTCAAATATCACTTGTAGGTTTCGGTTTTTAACTCGGTGAAGTACTGCCAATTTAGTCATTGGAGGAGGTGGTGGTGATGGTGGGTTGAAGGTGGAGTGGTGGTGGTGGGTTAGAGAGAGATGTAACACCCCGTGTTTTCATAAGTGAAAGTCAAAGTCAAGGTCAGAGTCAACGACCGATTTCGCGCGACTTGACTGGTAGAAATGTCTTTATTTTATTTGAATTACGTGGAGTAAGTGTCGTACGTTACAATAATCGATGAGTATTAATCGTATTTCAATCGACCTACGACTGTGAACTATAGGAAGTAACAATGCGATAAAGTTAATCAAGCTATGCTAATCGAATCGACATCGAATCGTAACTCCAACTACGTAATTTCTACTTATTGTTACACGTGTGTGTGTGCCTTACGTGTTATCTGTGCATGTTTATTTATGTTACGTTATGGTAATCAAGCGAACTCAATCGAACTCGAAATCTAACTCGAATGCTATCAAACTCGAACTCGAATCACAATCGAAGTAGTTGAGACTGAAAGTAATTTGACTAGGAAACCCTATCGTATCGAACCGCCCGCAATCGAAATCGAAATATCAGAAATCGTCGCGCAAAACACTCAAAAGGGTGACCGATCGATCAGGCTTCCCAGCCGATCGAACAGCCAGCCGAACGGACTGCTATCCTATCGGACAGGCTGTCCGATCGAGCTGCCAGCCGATCGGCCAGCCCTTTCCTCTTTTGTCACCCTATAAATACCCCTGTCGTTGTCACTCTTTACCACTTTTGGAAACCCTTGTTCGACCAGCACGCTCAACTCGCCTTTTCTCAGATTTCTCTCGATTCCGGTAAGTTTTCGTCCTAAAATCTTGTACTTTCTTGATCTATACACACTCCTACACCTTTCTATCTTTCGAATCTAAACATTTAACCGTGAAATCATCAAGAATCAAGTGTTCCAGGATGATGTCATCATGAGTTCTTGAAGAACTTCATGTTTTGGCCTCAATCCACCAAGAATGACTTGGATCTAGCAGATTTCCACATAAACAAACAAGGATCTCTTGTAGATCTAAACTTATACGTGGTGAAAAGGATTGAAGGATGGATTTTCCCAGCTTTCTTCAACTCTTTTCACTCGAACCAGTAGAAACAGAACTCGAGCCGGTTTATTGACCACTTTGGTGGCTATACGGCTCCAGATCTGGATTCTATCCACGAGGTTAACCGACTTCGGGTTAAATATTAAACTTCGTTCCAAACAGACCACCGACCGGATTTGGGTGATTCCTGTCTGACCCGGGAGACCAAGTAAGAACGAGGCATCTATGGTTTTACTCGCTGTCAAAGTACCTCGATAAAACAACAAACAGAACAACCAAGGTGTTAGACGCAAGGCTGATCAGGTCAGGAAGCTGACCGATCGGACTGCTGTCCGAACGGACAGCCAGCCGATCAACTGGCCAGCCGCTCGGCTAGCACATGGTCCCACACAAACGACTTGTTTTGAAGAATGGTATAGAACGAACTGTTGTTCGATCGAGCTATTGTCCGATCGGATTACTATTCGAATCATGAGATACTATGCTTCAACGTTTAATCAATTTTCAACATGTTTAATGCACTAGAAGTGCCACCCGATCGAACAGCCGTCCGATCAGGTGACACCCCGCTGTCCGATCGAACAGCAGTTGTGCTATTCGATCGACCCACCATCCGATCCATATTACAAATCATTTAAGTCTTTGACTTGTTAACTTGCCAACCGACCGAACATCTGTCTGATCGAACACCTGTTCGATCGAACGCCTATCCGATCCAAAGACTTCACTTTGAATCTTTGTTGAAGGCCTAACCGATCGGGCTGCCGGCCGATCGAACAGCCGTCCGATCGACCGACCTGAAAGGCAAAGGTACTTCAGTGTTTTCAAAATGCTACAACGAAAACTTCAAAGGACAAGCCATCATACACAAACACATCCTTCTCAAAGGAAGGAACAATCCACTCGTACAGCCACCCGATCGGGCTACCGACCGATCGAACAGCAGACCGTACGGACTGTCAGCCAAACGGTCAGCCGTCCGATCGAACTGCCGTCCGACCGACCAGCTGTCCGACTCCTCAATACTTGTTTCCTGTTTTACGTTTCACTTATCGTTATGCTACCGAATCTATTCAGGCTAACCGTACTCGCTAAGCGCTCCCTTCAATCCATAAATCACAGTGAGTATACTCGAACCCTTTTTGCTTTAAGCACTTTTGGGTGTTACATACGTTACGAATATTCAAACTACAATTATCACACTACTCAAACTATTTGAACGCTGACCGTTAATGCATGTTATACGTGGCTCATGAATGCTTGTTTGTTATGTTTACACATCGAATGCTGTCTACCTGCCTTAGCAACGATAGTACTATAGTTTGGACTCAGCACCCGTTTACCCGGGGGTTGTTAAGGATCTTTTACTTGCATGGATTACGGTGATAATCATGTATTGCGAACTGCCTCAGGCAGTCAACCCGCAGTCATTGGTATCGATGGGTCTATGTCGATAACTAACGTGCTTCATTTCACTATGTGTACGGGCTGGTTATGCGTAAACGAATTCGAACTCTATATGCTATTATCAAACTTGTATGCTCACCTTTACATTTTATGTATTGACTTTATTTTAATGTATGTGACAGGTGCTTAGGATGCATGTGTGGTAGGAAATGGAAGCTAGAATAAAGCTTTAGAGCCCAACAAATAGTTGTCTATAGATAACATATTAAGGGTCTCTAGAAGCAGATAAACAATTGCTACTTGTTTAAATCTGAGTTGTCGGAACATAATATTTGTCTTGATGCTTGTCTGTAATAATTATTTGACTGTTTGAGATACGGTATGGGATGTATTATTTAAATTGAATAGTTACGATAATTGTTGTGGAAACTTCTGGACAATCTGTTTCGCTCAGTGTCATGCCCCGATGACTCCGCCATCGGTTGGGGTGTGACAGATTGGTATCAGAGCCATAACTATAGGGAATTAGGCAAGACTCGACCTAGTCCGGGTCGAATTCGTAGACACCTAGACTATAGTTAAGAACCATCAGACCGACTTGTGCATAACCGGCAGGGGTTACGTACGAGCTTACTTCTCGTTACTCTCGCTTATTCTACACTCTCACCGCACTCGAATTTTCAACTAAGAGTGGGCAGTAAGGCCGAGAATAGGTGTGAAAACCGCAAACTCTCGACTAAAGTTGCTTACTCAGCTCACATTTTAACTACCAACGAGGAGAATTATACCAAATTAGGAGTGAAATCCATATTTTGATGAATAATCTCCTCATTTTTTTTTTATTTTTTTTTATCAAAGTAGGGACGAAGTTGTTAAGCCAGGGGTGAAACCCTAACCTTGACGACTTGTTCCGCTTGCATACAAAACTCCCACCAAAGTCTCGACGGACTCCAACGACCTGAAGTCACAATATGATCAACGAGATGTGTGCCAAATGCCCAAGACTCGAGGCAAAGGCATAATACTGGAGGTTAAAATGTGCACAACGGATCCTTGTGAATAGTCGAACCACTTTGGGTAGTCGACGTCTACTAGCCACAGACGATCTACCTCCCGATTTCTAGGCATCTCAAAGTTAATTGCCGATTTTATACGTGTTTTATGTGTCATTTTCCCATTTATGTGCATATTTAGACTTCCAACTATTGTGTAACGACACGTTCAACGTGCGAAAGCCGTGAACGTGCGTGACCAAACACACAAGAACGTACAATTACCGTGATCCTTGTTATGTCCTAGTTTTGATTCTGAAACGAATGCGAACCGAACGTGTAACATGCGGAATCCGTGCACGAACGAGGTCGAACACACGAGACGTAGTATAACCATGATTCGATATAGCCATAGAAGTCGCAGACTTGGAATAATAGGTTTCTGTTCTCGGATTGCCTCTACTAGTTAAGATGTGTATGTGTTTCTTTGCTTCTGTGCTTTACGTGCTTAGGACTTAAATGACTATGTGCTTATTGTGCTTATGTGATTTCGTGATTTCATGATAAGTACCTACGTAAGTATACGTGTTCCTGAGCTTTAGTAAGTAGTATACGTGTGAGGTGAGATTCGAATACAATGTGATGAGTCCTGTGATGATGTCTGTTGCAGACCATGTCGTCTGGATCCCGTCATGCACTCTCTCTTCAGGAAAATAGGGACAAACGCCTTGCTTCCATCATCGCGAAAAGCGTAGCAAAGGCCGTGAGTGACGTCTATGAGAATGCCAGCAAATCATCCGAGGAATCGAGAACCGAAGCTCCAAAGACTGCCACAAGGCCCTTCAGTTTCAAGCAATTCAAGTCGTGTGGGCCAAAAGAATTCACTGGCGAAGGAGGTCCTAGTGCACTATTTCACTGGTTTGATTCCATTGAGGTTACTCTGCGACAAAGTGGTTACCCTGATGACCTTAGAACTCTGAACGCTACCAGCGTTTTCCAGTCCCGTGCTCTTGACTGGTGGACGGCCGAGAGAAACAAGCGAGGGAACGATGCAGCCTACGGACTGTCGTGGGACGAGCTCAAGGAAGTTATGCTAGAGGAATTTTGCCCCCCTCACGAGCGTCAAAAGCTGGAAGATGAATTTTGGCACATACAGCAGAAGGATGGAGACAATGCTGGTCTCACTGCTCGTTTCAAGCAGCTCAGCATTATCTGTCCCGATCAAGTCAAGACTCCCGATATGACCATCAAGAAGTATATCCGAGCCTTGCCCGACTGCGTTGCTGATTTCGTGCAAGCGGCTAAGACTACAATGATCGAGGAAACTTATTTGTTGGCCGCTGAGATCAACGACAAACGGGTTAAGGCTGGGGTATGGGACAAGACTTCCAAGCATCTGCACCAAGCTACCGCTACCGCACCCACTACTGAACCCACCTCATCAAGCAACAAGAGAAAGAACAAGAGAAAGAACAGCTCCACCAACAAGAACTATGCGATTACTGCTGCACCGATTCAAACCGTACCTGCCCAACAGCGTCAAGTAGCGGCGGCTGTGGCCAATGCACCGCCTGCAAAGCGTGCATACACCGAGCCACACCCGCTCTGCCCTACTTACACCTACCACCACCCGACTGCTATTCAATGCCGCTTCTGTGCTCACTGCAATGTATACGGCCACTCTACTGCCAATTGCCGTATTCGTCAAGCTCCTGCCAATCAAGCTCTAATCACTACCCCACAGGGTCAACAAGCTCCTCCAGCACCCGCAGTCAAAGCCAGAGCCTGTTTCGCGTGTGGCGACCCAAACCATTTCGCCAACGTGTGCCCGAACAGGGTTGTGAAACAAGAGCCTCAGCAATAGCAACCACAGCAGCTACAACAACAGCAGCAGTAACAACAGGCCGCATGCGCCAGAACTTTCAACCTCAACGTGCGTCAAGCCCAGGCCGACAACAACGTGGTCAATGGTACGTTCCTTGTGAATGGTATTTATGCTTCATGTTTGTTTGATACTGGAGCCGATAATTGCTTTGTGTCGCTCGAATTTGAGAAACTCCTTAGTCGTAAACGTTCCCAACTATCCTCAAAGTTCGACGTAGAAGTCGCTACCGGAAGAACCGTCGCTGTCAATTCTGTTCTCCGTGATTGTACTCTTGAGCTCAACAATCACGTCTTCCCAATCGATCTCATTCCGATGCAACTCGGAAGCTTCAACGCCATTATAGGCATGGATTTCCTTCGAGAAAACCATGCTGAAGTTGTATGCTTCGACAAGATGATTCGTTTTTCGCTCGCAAATGGTGACATATTGTGTGTTTATGGTGATACTACTTCAAAGGGGCTCAAGCTTATGTCATGTATCCAAGCCAGCAAGTATCTCCGAAAGGAATACAGGGCTTTCTTGGCTAACATCGTAGTAGCGAAGAAGGAAACGAAAGAGAAGAAGGAAGTAAAAGACGTTCCAGTGGTTCGAGAATTTCCTAATGTTTTTCCAGAGGATCTTCCCGGGCTACCGCCAAGTCGTGATATCGACTTTCGTATCGACCTTATTCCCGGAGCCAACCCTATTGCCAAAGCTCCTTACCGACTCGCACCGTCAGAAATGCGCGAACTCTCAACCCAACTCCAGGAACTACTTGAAAAAGGCTTCATTCGCCCGAGTACCTCTACTTGGGGCGCACCAGTCCTTTTCGTCAAAAAGAAGGATGGGTCGTTCCGGATGTGCATCAACTACCGGGAATTGAATAAGCTAACCATCAAGAACCGCTACCCTCTGCCTCGTATCGACGATCTGTTTGACCAACTACAAGGCGCTACGTGTTTCTCAAAGATCGATCTACGTTCTGGTTACCATCAACTACGCATTCAAGAGGAGGATATACCCAAGACCGCATTTCGAACTCGTTACGGCCATTACGAATTCGTTGTTATGCCCTTTGGTCTAACCAACGCACCAGCGGTTTTCATGGATCTGATGAATCGCGTGTGTAAACCATATCTCGACCGTTTTGTCATCGTATTCATCGACGATGTCTTGATCTATTCCAAATCGAGAGCTGAACACGCGCAACATCTACGTTTGGTCCTCGAGTTGCTCCAGGGGAATCACCTCTACGCCAAATTCTCCAAGTGCGAATTTTGGTTGGGGGAGGTTCAGTTTCTGGGTCACATTGTGAATAGTCAGGGTATTCACGTCGATCCTGCGAAGATTGAAGCTATCAACAGTTGGGTTACGCCTAAGAATCCGTCCGAAGTCCGCTCCTTTCTCGAATTAGCGGGCTATTATCGCCGCTTCATCGAAGGATTCTCGAAGATTGCTGTGCCACTTACCTCTCTTACACATAAGGACCAGTCTTTTGTTTGGGGAACTAAACAAGAGACTGCCTTTCGAACCCTCAAACACATGCTTTGCAATGCTCCTGTTCTCACATTGCCCGACGGAAACAATGATTTCATTGTCTACTGTGATGCTTCCAACCTTGGCCTCGGGTGCGTCCTTATGCAACGGGACAAGGTCATAGCTTACGCATCTCGTCAGCTCAAAATCCACGAGAAGAACTATACAACCCATGATCTCGAGCTAGGCGCGGTTGTTTTTGCATTAAAGATTTGGCGACACTACCTGTATGGTACCAAGTGTACGATCTTCACCGATCATAGAAGCCTACAACATATCTTTAATCAGAAGGAACTTAATATGCGTTAACGCCGATGGGTAGAACTTCTCAACGATTACGACTGTGAGATTCGTTATCACCCAGGAAAAGCAAATGTTGTTGCCGACGCACTTAGCAGACGGAGCTACCTACTTAGCACTCGTAATGTTCAAGCCCAGCACAACCTTGAAACTCTCATCCGCGACGCTCAACATGCATGCTTCAACGAACGCACTCTGATGAAGGAAAGAATCTACCACGATGGAGCCCAGCTTGTGAGCAAATCAAATGGGATATTCCACTTCTTAGACCGAATTTGGATTCCCAAGCGAACCAATTTATGACAGATTATTATGGACGAAGCCCATAAATCCCGCTACTCAATCCACCCCGGTGCTGACCAAATGTACCAGGATCTTCGTTACAAGTACTGGTGGCCGGGCATGAAAAGGGATATCGCTCTCTACGTCGGAACACCTGTTCGATCGAACGCCTATCCGATCCAAAGACTTCACTTTGAATCTTTGTTGAAGGCCTAACCGATCGGGCTGCCGGCCGATCGAACAACCGTCCGATCGACCGACCTGAAAGGCAAAGGTACTTCAGTGTTTTCAAAATGCTACAACGAAAACTTCAAAGGACAAGCCATCATACACAAACACATCCTTCTCAAAGGAAGGAACAATCCACTCGTACAGCCACCCGATCGGGCTACCGACCGATCGAACTGCAGACCGTACGGACTGTCAGCCAAACGGTCAGCCGTCCGATCGAACTGCCGTCCGACCGACCAGCTGTCCGACTCCTCAATACTTGTTTCCTGTTTTACGTTTCACTTATCGTTATGCTACCGAATCTATTCAGGCTAACCGTACTCGCTAAGCGCTCCCTTCAATCCATAAATCACAGTGAGTATACTCGAACCCTTTTTGCTTTAAGCACTTTTGGGTGTTACATACGTTACGAATATTCAAACTACAATTATCACACTACTTAAACTATTTGAACGCTGACCGCTAATGCATGTTATACGTGGCTCATGAATGCTTGTTTGTTATGTTTACACATGGAATGCTGTCTACCTGCCTTAGCAACGATAGTACTATAGTTTGGACTCAGCACCCGTTTACCCGGGGGTTGTTAAGGATCTTTTACTTGCATGGATTACGGTGGTAATCATGTATTGCGAACTGCCTCAGGCAGTCAACCCGCAGTCATTGGTATCGATGGGTCTATGTCGATAACTAACGTGCTTCATTTCACTATGTGTACGGGCTGGTTATGCGTAAACGAATTCGAACTCTATATGCTATTATCAAACTTGTATGCTCACATTTACATTTTATGTATTGACTTTATTTTAACGTATGTGACAGGTGCTTAGGATGCATGTGTGGTAGGAAATGGAAGCTAGAATAAAGCTTTAGAGCCCAACAAATAGTTGTCTGTAGATAACATATTAAGGGTCTCTAGAAGCAGATAAACAATTGCTACTTGTTTAAATCTGAGTTGTCGGAACAGAATATTTGTCTTGATGCTTGTCTGTAATAATTATTTGACTGTTTGAGATACGGTATGGGACGTATTATTTAAATTGAATAGTTACGATAATTGTTGTGGAAACTTCTGGACAATCTGTTTCACTTAGTGCCATGCCCCGATGACTCCGCCATCGGTTGGGGTGTGACAAGAGAGATGTGGGAGATGAAGGGTAATTTTGTCATTTCACATCCACTTAACGGAGAAAACTAACTGTCATCCACTTCTGGGACTATCCGAGTAACAAACTCTCAAACCACAGGGAGCACCGGTGTAATTTCCAAAAGTTGGGGACTATAGGTGTTATTTTTCAAAACCACAGGGACTATCCGTGCATTTTACTCTATATATATATAGGGGAAAGTTACTGTACAAATAAAGTTAACATACGAGACGTACGAATAACATGAAAAATTGTAAGAAGGTATTATAGAGTGACAAGTGTCCAAGAACCTAAAACTTAAACCCACTACACCACCACCCAAAACCTAAACCCCCACCCCACCCCAACCCCCAAAAACCTAAAAAAAACCTACCCCCCCCCCCCCCCCCAATCCAAACTAAATGCTAAAAAAATCTAATTTTTTTAAACAATCACTACTTTTCGTCACAAAAAAAACAAAATTTTTTTTGGGGGTAGGTTTTTGGGTGGTGGTGGGCGTTTAGTTTAGTTTAGTTTAGTTTTTTTTTTTTTTTTTTTTTTTTTTTTGTAATGAGTTTATTTTTATGAGCCTTTGTATACTTTTATTTTTATGAGCCTTTGTATTTAATCCTAAACTGTAATATTATTAGGTGTATCACTTAATCTTTTTGGTTACTACAGGATTCGGTTACATTAATTAAGTTTGTTATCCATTTGAAATATTGTATTTGACATTTCCTTGTGGATATAATCGTGAAAACATAACACACACATGTCATCATATTGTATTTGACATTTCCTTGGATATATTGGTGAAAACATAACACGCACATGTTATCATAAATGACATAAACTATATATGATTGGCCAAAAAGGGTTTGTAAAACCTATAGTTGGCATACTACAAGATTTAGTTATTTTTTAAATTACTTCTTTCATCTATAGGGTTATTTTAATATTGAAAGTGAAAACAGCAATGTGTCTTGCTGTTTCCAGCTCGGTAAGTTTTGTTGTGATGTGTTTAAGCTATTATAAGACACTTATTTATGTGTTTTCTTAAGGGCAATTGGTTACTAGAATTATTGAAATTTTATTTAGAAAATTAAAGGATAGTATACATATGATAATTCAACCACCTATGTTGTTGCGATCATCCCCTCGTCACTATTACATCATCATCAGCATGACCACCACAACACTACTTTCTTTAGGCCGTGGGGTATGGGGCGGGGGTTTGGGCGTGGGTTGGGGTAAAACGCCCAAGTGACCATCCCGGGTGGGCTTGGGTTTGGGCGTGGCCCCTTGGGGCTTGGCTTTCAAGCCAGGCGTGGGGCGGTATGGCGAAGCGAGCTGACATGTTCTCATTGGGTCACCCGCCACGTGGGCAGGCGGGTGTTTAAAATTTTGAAATTCAAACTGGTCCCCCCCATCCCCCCATCTTCTATAACCGCCACCCGGGTACCCAAAGTCCTATATATTGGAACCCCAACCCACCGGTCCCCCATCCCATGAACCAAAACCCCACCCAATACACCCACTGTCTTGAACCCGCTACCCCGCTGGTCCCCCCCATCCCACGAACCCAACACCACTATGGCATCCTGGACCCGTCAAGAAGAAATGACACTCGTAACTAGCGTCGTCGACGCTATGAAGGGGCGGCCACCGGGCCAAACAAAATATTGGGCGGAAGCATTCGCGGCCTACCGACAAAACGTCGGTAACGACCGCCACAACCTCAACGCGTGCCAACATAAATGGCGCGACCTACGGCCCAAGCTCGAGCGTTTCAAGGCTTACTACGAAGCGGTTCCCGGTGGCGAGTTAAGCCACGAGGACCGGGTGGCGGTGGCAAACATAGAGTTTCGAAGCGTGTAAAAGAAGGCGTTCGACAAGATCGAACTTTTTGAAATTTTTTTAACGCTTTAGGTTTTTTTATTTTGTAATTTTTAGAAGTTATGTAATTTTTAGGATTATGTAATTTTTAAAATTTTAATGAAGTTGTAGGTTTTTTTATAAATGTTGTGTGATTTTTTATAAATTTTTTGTATTTTTTTTTAAAACATTTATGCCACGCGGTGCACCCAACCCAAGCCCAACCCACGCCCCGCCATACCCCGCGGACACGTACCTGGCAGTGGGGCTGGCTCCCTTTACACGTGTCACCAAATGCCCAACCCAAGCCCCACCATACCCCACGGTCTTATGAGATTTGTAAGACCATGCGTAGCGGGCAAGATCGTGGCGTGATTCTCCCCCAAACACGCCCAATCACGTCCAAGCCCCACCCCCATGGCGTTTTAGGGCGTTTTTGGCCAAATTTTTTGTTTTGGCTTGTTTGAAACAATGCCGGATGGGGAAAAATGGACCAATCACCTTCAGCTTCATTTGTTTTGTCCAATAAGATTTTTTAATGTTTTTTTTATTTAATTTTATTACAAACATAATGCCCCACAATCTCCACTACACCCATTTTAGAAAAAAAAAAAAAAAAAAAAAAAAGTCCAATATTGTCCCTTGCTGACTGTAGTGCCACATGGCGGAAAACGCCCAAGAGTGGAGGCATTATTCAGCCTTACCACTGCGCATGGTCTAAATATAACACCTATTATTATTCTATCAACTTATTATAGTTCTCTTGCTTTTTATTTAACGGCAAAAAATCTCATTTGTAAACTCATCCTGTTTGGGTCTATGTCTAAGGTGGACTCCTCGGCCGTCATGAGACCATTCCCCGTGATGCGCAAGAATTGGATGAATTTTGTAAAACCCTAGCCCCCCGTCAGGTTCGAGCACGTGATTAAAGCCCGATTTATCCCTCATCCTGATGCGTCTCCCGTAGGGGTCCGACCACTCGAACTTTTCACTCAGTAGTGTTATATATGTACGTTTCGTATAGAATTTTTTTAGGTATATATGTTTTCGACCCCCTCGGTTTTATAAAAAGAACTTTACTTATTTAGAATTTTTATATACGGTGACTTCCGACACCCCGGTGGAAAATTTTAAGCTTCGCCACTGCCCAAAACCAATAGAGATCATCGTGACAATGTGTCACCACTCACCAAGCCAGATAGTGATCATCTTTCACGTCTCTCTTTCAAATTGGAGATAACCTATATATATATATATATATATATCTCATTATTATTTAACCTGGAAAGGATCATCAATACTCGTCTCGCTAGTTTAGGTGTAGTGATCACCACTTGAACATCTCACTACTCTAGACATTGACCACCTCTTGAACATATCACTGATTTTTTTTTGAACGGCAAATTTGGATTACTGACGGATCATTGGAGTATTATCGTGCCGTCAGCGGAACCACCCGATCATATCCATCTCCACCAGGCATAACACCTATACACCAATTCAGGAGGAAACCCAATAAATATGGAAAAAACCCCCTTGTGGAAATCGAACCCAGGACCTATTGGTCCCAAAGTTTTATCATATCACTAATCTAAGCACTAATAATCTTTTAAACATATCACTAATTTTGGTAGTAATCACCACTTTCATACAAGAATGTTTACTAATGAGTATAACGATAGCAGCACCAACTTCTCTCTCTTGGAACCTAACCTACGAATCTTGATCTCTCAAAGTTGATAAAGTATATAAATAGAATAACACTTAAAAAGAGAATATCATTTAAGATTCTAGTTGTTTAAAGGTTAGTCAAAGAGCACCGCGGAAGGTTATGTAATAGTGACAAGAGATAGAGTGAAAAATTGGTCAGTAGCACCTAGACAGTCGATGCTAAGTACAAAAATCATACACCGATCATGAATCTCCTGGTCCATTTTTTCTCTCAAGGATAAATCCTTTATGATAAGTACAAAACTGAGTTTAAACATTTTATCATGTCTTAAGCAATGACAAAACCAATTATAGTTTAGTGTGATTGATCTTGAAACAATGACAAAGAGACTAGTGTTAGTTCTGCTATGTATTGTGTCTCTAATAAAAAGGATATGGCTTTAATTTTTTCCCACTTAAGTTTATTACCTTCCCATTTTATTAAATTAACTTATCTTGACCTAACTATAACTTGAATGACTTCTTGACTTAATTTAGATTTGATTTTTTTACTCAATTTAGATTTGATTTTAAAGATTACTTTCACCAAACTTTGACTTAACATGACTAGCGGTTTTTTGTAAAATTATTTTTAAAGTCTTATTTCCATTTTCTAACATTTTAGCTTTATAAAAATATTCAACGTCCTAAATATATTTTAACATATTTGGTTTAGATAACTCCATTTTAAAATTATAAGACCTTGTTTTAAAAATATCTTATTTTTATAAAACTTAGTATTTATAAAATTTTCTCTAAGTTGATATATACCCAATTGATTTATGGCCCGACGTAGCATTAAGCGCTAGAGGTAAACAAAAGACCGGTTTCATACCGACCCGACGTACCCAATCCGAAACCGATTCCGATTCCGTTTTAGACTTGCTAGTAAGAGGAACCGGTCCCAACCCTTTTATTCCCTATTGGTCCTACCTGGTTCCACAGTTTTTTCTCTACATCGGTTCCTACCCAAACCGATTCCTACCCAACCTGGTTTCAACGAAAAACCAACCACACCATTACCATCTAAGTCCCCCAAAGGACTTCTCAAAAGAAAACCAACAACACCACCTCCACAACCTTTATCAAAAATACTGAAATCACAAACCAAAAACAGGATAATTAAGTTCTCCGTCCAAGAAGATGATGAAGAAACTCCTGATGCATCTCCTATCAAAACTACAACCATTGTTTCTTCACTGCCATCTACCACCACTACAACAACTACCACAAATTCTACACCCATTATCCTTGACCCATTGGAATTAGAAAATGTACCGAAAGAGATACGATCTTTCTATTCCACAACTGACACTAGCCAACTTACCTTTCCATCCATCGAAAGATATCAAAAGCCCAAAATGTACAAGAATACCTAGAGGTGAAACTTGTGCAGGCTGAGAAGATAGCTGCTTTCAAAAGCAAGGGTAAAAGTGATAAGGAGGCTCGACAAATTATGTCTGCAGAGTTCACTAAAGTGAACAGACTTGAAGATTTTGCTAAAGAGGTCAGTTAGAAGGCATCTAATGGACCAGTTAGAAGGCATCTAATGGACCAGTTAGCAACCTCAGTCTCAAAAAGGAACTAAGGGGAGACTATATGGATTTTATTATGGAAAATAAGACCTACAAAGCTTCAAGAGCTCAATTCACTTGATGGTCTGTTGAGGCCCTTCTGAAAGAAATAGCCAGAATTGAGTTGTTAAAACTTAATCCAGATATCAAGCCCACTTTTCCCAACTGGGCTGCAGGTAGAAAACCCGTTGGCATGAAAGCAGTTGAACTAACAAGAATGAAGGAAGATATGGTGGCTGCCAAATATGGCACTACGAAATCAATGACAAAATGGGATGAGCCAACAATTAGGGCAACTTACAAAAAGCTTGAAGCTTTAAGAGTCAAAGATCCCTCAGTCCCAAGAAAGCCAAATTATGAAGTCTTACCTATTAGTTCAAAGGCCGTCAGATCTGAACTTCCATATGCAAGTCAAGCCTCTTCATTGGTGAGAAGCCATCTTAAAAGACAGAAAGATATGTCTGCAAAAGATGTAAAAAAATGAAGAAGACATCATGAAATAAGGGATAAAAAACATGATTATGTATGAACTTCCTGATGCCAATGAAGCTGACCCGACAGGTCAAGTAATGGGAATGCAAATCCCTTCACCTCTTCCAATAACATCACTCCCAGTAAACCCCATTGCCTCTAAAATTCAAAAGTGGTCTTCAGACAGAGCCAACCACAAATTGATGTCACACCCTGACTTTTGCGAAAGCGTGTGATGTGTGACTGGTTTAATATCATTGCATTCAATTGTAATAAACAACTACATGATCAAAACGATGTTCATCCATTCATGAAAATTTGAGTATTACAAACACTTGTTATTTAAGTTTTAAAAACACAACCTTCGTCTAGGTTACAATTCAACAAAAGTGGATGACATCTAAACTTGAAGTCTACTTCTAGTTACGACACCCGCGCCCAATATCCATCATGTCACCTGAAACACATGTAGTTTTGGAAAACATCAACAAAAAGTTGAGCGAGTTCATGCGTTTTGTATACCTTGTATGAAACATGGTATGTATCTTGTATAAATAAAGTATTCTTGTGAAATAACGTATTCTTGTGAAATAAAGTATTATTGTGGTACAAATCTTGTACCAATAAAGTATTCTTGTAAATTCTTGAGAGACTTTAAGGCATGTGAGGACATGGGGAGTACTTGTTATGACTCCTTGAGGACATGGAAAGCACTCGTAATGGCTTATAGGGAGCACTCGTGATGGCTCATATCCTTGTCGATTTTCCTCGACTGTGTCAATTTCCCTTGACTGTGTCGATTACCCTCGACTGTGTCAATTAACCTCGACTGTGTCGATTAACCTCGACTGGGACTCCGAAGCACTACTAGGTACTAGTTGTGACCATGAGTGGGGTTCAGCCGTACCCGTTAGATCTAACCCTCGTCCCTAATTAATGAATGTTTTTAATGGCTTGGTACTAGTTTTCACCAAGACTCTATGGCATTTTTAGTATTATGTATGTGCTCACATGATCTAGTATTTCCTAGGCATTTCTTAAAACACATCATACTTGGTACTCGTTCTCACCAAGAGTGATTTTTGTATTTTCAAATCGCATCATACTTAGTACTCGTTCTCACCAAGAGTGCTTCTTGTTATCATACCATTTGTAAACATTGTAATATTTGTAACATGTATTTCACCCCCGAGAGTTATAAAACCAAAAACAGTTAAAGAAAAGGGGGAACATGAACTCACAACTTTGCGTTCCTGCGTCGTAAACTTCACCGGATTTGCTTATCTAGCATCGTGACCTAAACGTGTTTTATTAACGTTAGTCACTAGACTTGTATCGCACAAGTACAAGTCACTATCTTTTGTAAATGTGTTCTTGTGTTAAAAATAATTTATATTTTTAACTATGTGTCTTACTTATATTATTTTCTCAAAAATAAATATAAGTATCTTGTATTTGTCTAAGTATTTTGTATGTGTATTTTTGTATCTTCACTCCTTAGGAGTATTTAGTGTATCTTCAAGTCCAAATACACTATCAAGTATAATACATACTACATACACTTAGCACAAAAATTGGTGATAAAATATATATATTTTTCTCACAAATATACATACTTAATATCCATTTTTATTCTTGAAGAAATCCTCATTTCTTAACACAAAAGTTGGGGAAACCTTGGTAAATGTTTTTAGATACATTTTTAGGGAATAAGTTTCTCAAAAACTTATATTTTTCGAAGTGTCAAAATTTATAAAATTTTGGCAGAGTTTCCCCTAAAAATGGAGGTTTCCCATGTTTTCAAAACATGTATTTATTTTCTTTCAAAACATCCTCAACAATCAACAATATGCAACTTCTTCTTACCAAACTTGTCAAGAACAAGCATAAACTATAAATCCATGAACTTGAATATTTATGAAAACATGTAGTAACTTACTAGCACACTTAGTAAGTCTTGTTACCTTCCAAAGTGTGATTAGTTCTTTAAAACTTCATTTTTAAAGAGTGTAAGTGTTTACAACTCAAAATCATATTTTCTAAAAATATTTCTTCGTGAACTCTTCTATTTACACAAGTGCTTCTACACTTGTTTATTACCAAAAATGTGATTAGTTTATGTAAGATCCAAGTTTTAGTGAAACTCATATTTTTAACTTGGTTCTTTTGAAAAACCACTCATGGATCTTTAGATCTACAAGATTATAACTTACTTTGACCTTTCTTTTTCAAGAAAACACCCATTTATTCAAGTTCATAGTTTATGTGTGGATGATTCCATCATCCACAACATTCTTACTTTCTCATCTTGTTAGTTTATGTTTTTAATCATGCTCTAGCAAGACCATATGATGATCTATATCATTTCTACTAGCAAACATTAATCAACAAGCATCATAACACAAGAATATCATGATTTCTTAACCATTTTAACACTACTTCATCACAAAGTTAGTTTATGTTCAAGACTTTGTTTATGGTTCTTTAGAGTTCTTATCATTTTGATCTTTAATCATCATTAACCACTTAAACAACATGTAAAATGCAAGGATCTAAGTGCTTACCACTAGCACAAGGCTAGGGGAGTTCAAGAGTAGAAAAGTGGTGGATAAAAGAAGATGAGAGGGGTCTTTGAGCTTCCGAACACACCAAGCTTGCTTGTATGATCCCTAACACCTTTGGATGTATGTGGATTGCATGAAAGAAACTTGAAGGTGGTGATGGTGATGGTGGGTGTGGTGGTTCTCGGCCGAACAAGGGAGGAGAGGGGAGAGCAAGTGTTGTTTGATGTTGTGTGTTGAAAATGAAATCTCATAATCCCTTGTGCCATTTTATAACCCACTTCACCCTTTAACCATTGTATAACATGTCACTTAATTACCAACATAATCTAATATAATAATCAAAGAAATCCATGGGTGGGGACACCCATGGTAACCGTCCCGGGGGGGGGGGGGGTATAGGGTTGGGTTTCAACAATATAGTTAGGGATCTAGTTAGGAATCAAGTGTTAAGTTAGTGATTTATGGTGTGTGGTTAATTATATAGTGTGTTAGGGTGTTCGGGGACCCTAACTAGCTTAGAAAAATAAAAACAATGCTTTTAGCAATATTTTGGTGTTCCGGGTAATGTCCGGTTGTTCGGTTAGATACCGTCCCGTTAAAGTGCTAAATTGCACCGTTTAGTGTCCTTTAAGTATTCTTTTGTAATACTTTCAATTCCCGACACTTGGGGAAGTATTCTGGATGATAAATCATAATTTCTGCATAATATTTCAGTGTCATAATGCTGATTATAGCTGAATTTAAATAAATTCTGCACTTAAAGTGCGTTCCGGGTGCTTTCTAGTGCGTATTTTAGCTTCTGGATGGCATATATGTAAACCCTTGTATGTATTCTCGGGTTTTAATGTATTGTTGTCGTTGGACCTACACCTAGGCTCCAATTCTATTGTCTAACTGCTTTCTGCAGATTTGTTGACACAAGGTGTCTTACCGGTGAGTTTACTAGTATTTCTGACGCAACGCTATCATAAGGTAATTCTTGTAGCATAAAACGTGCATGAATTCACTTGCATGGAATTCAGAAATTTATCTGTCTGGTAACGGTGCCAATTCTGTTATGTGTATCATTAGAACAATCTCGTGTTGCATGTAACAACGAATAGAGTCTTGTATCATGAAATGCCATTGTATGTATATAACAGTAATCAATAATTCATTTGTCTTGTAAACTAGATCATGCACAATTATTTAAGCACAGATTACTGTTCAATTAGTGTACGGAATGTACGGAAAAGTGACAGTTGTCACAGACTCCCCCCGTTAAAAGAATTTCGTCCCGAAATTCAAGCGATGCTGTCGGTCGCAGGGGAGTTGTGAAACAAATATGGTCACTTAGATCCATGATTTATCTTTATGTTCCCATGTACTCTGGGTCATGCTATGAATTCTATCGTACTCAAGTAAATCAATTATGTCTTTTCTGTGTCTTGTGGACTCTTGGTCCGTAACCTTAGCAGGTTTTTAGAGTATTGTGGACTCTTGGTCCGAAATCTTAACAGGTTTTATAGTATTGTCGTTTGTCATTGACGTGAATCTTATTTGTGGGAACAACGACTGTTCCTTGAGTCAGACTCCTTTAAAGACTAGACAATTAGAATGTGTCGCGATCACTACGGATCTTTTTCTGGAAGTTTCATCTTGCGAACAATGGTTCTGATCCCTACATCGAGGATTCGACCCTTTTAGTTTTCCAAATCACACTACGCCCTTTCTAGGCGAGGCTCCCATTAAAGTCATACCTCTTATCTCAAATTCTTACGATTTCCGCCGCTCATCGGCGCAATCTTTCTGTATTCCGCGGCTGTCTCGATATGATCACGTATCTGAACGATCTTGCCTCTAGTTTTTCCTGGACCATCTCGGACCAGTAGATTGTTTATCTGTGGTCTCCGTTCAACACGACGGGGATTGACTTATTACGTTCCATCTAACGCTTCACACGTAGCGGTTTAAACAGCGGTGTGATAAAAACTGCTGTAGGAAAACTCTACTAAGGGTAAGTGAGTGTTCCAACTTTTTACCAAAGTTTATCACACAAGCACGTATCGTGTTCATACAGTCTGCATCGTTCAGTAGCTCAGTCTATTCATGTTAATATTCAAGTTCTTACGATCAACGGTGTGCTGCAATCTTTGTGATCAGTAAAGATCGTGCAGCGTTTTCCTTCAGGTAATGATGTCAAATTTGCGGTGCGCAATTACTGTATCTAGCTCAAGGTTTCTTCTTATGATTCCTTAATCAATGTGCCGCGTATGCAATGTTGTGGTCTCGTTGCATCGACGTACAATCGAGACTTTGTCGAGAAGTTTCACATAATTGCAACTCTAGCTCCTTAGCTCTTGGTTGCAGGGTGGGCATGAATTTCGTTCTTATCCACCATGTATCTTAAAGTTCTCACTTCGCGAATTTGAAATCCGCTTTTCGTCATCATAGCACATAACTGTTCTTTTCTCTAAGAGTTGCAAGGTAAATTGTAGCTGTTGCTCATGACCTTCCTTGGTCGTTGGCCATAAAAGAATGTAGTCAATAAGTATAATCATGATTTATCCAGGTATGGCTCACACGTTCAATTCATGAGGTCCATTAATATTGTCGATGCATGTGTTAAGCCAAATGGTACGACAAGGAACTCGTAATGCTCGAAGCGAGTCCTGAAGGTCGTTTTAGGGATATTTCCTTCTTGTATTCACAGTGGAGGACATCTTGTCCTCAAGTTGATCTTTGAGTGGTAACTATAACCTGAAGATTTGTCTGTTTATGTCATCAATTCTTGGCATAAGGTACCAATCCTTGCTATCCAATTCTCTGGAATTTATGCAAATCGGAAACTGTCAACTTTCTCCTCGTGTCCTTAACTAAGGATGTCATGTCCTTAATTCCTTCTGTCTAGCAGCTCTTGCAGTTATACCGGAAGCTCATGCTTCGCGGACGAAGCTAGTCGGTAAGGCGTCATTCGGCACTGGTGCCGCTCCTGGCATGAGATTTATCCTAGACTCCTCTTGACGCTGTGGAGGGGCGTTCATGGCAAGTCTTAGAAAAGGCTTCTGGAACTTCTTCCATAACGGGGACGTTCTCAGGCTCTATACTTGGATATCCAATCCATGCTGACTATCTTATTATTTCTTCTCAAGTCAATGGTAACAGAAGGTTCTGGCCTTCTGAGTCCCTAAATGCAATCCTTAATCGCTTCGTCCTCTTAAACTAGCCTTCTATATGCCCATTTCTAAAGAATACGGGACGTCTATTCTACTTGAAACTAGGCCAAGCAGTTTCTTTGGTTTTAAGCATGCAAGGTTAAAATTGATGTCAGTATTAATTAAAAGTAGATGCATAGGGTTGGTTAATAGAAGACGTACCCGTAACCGCATCTGGATCCTGGCGTGCTTCACGAGTTTCGATCGTGAAAACCCTTCCTTGCTTGTTTCTTCCCAGGGCAATCTTTCCTAAAGTGCCCTGCTTCACCACATCTGTAGCAACCGGGTATTCTCTTATTTCTTCCATCTAGGTCCTTCGCCCAACAGACATCCTTGTTGTGCCCTTCTTTTCCACATTTTCTGCACTTAGGCCTCAGACATCGACCTTCATGGTGAAAGTTGCATTCCCCGCACCTTGGCTTAGTCCCCGAGTAAACTTTACCACCGGCCTTATTAGCGGCTCCATCAGTTTTTCTGCCATGCGGCGGATTCACTTTCTTTCTTTTGTTTGCTTTAGAGCTTCCGTAGCTGACTTGTGTGCCCACCTTTAGGTTCGAATACTTCCTTTTCTTATTACCTGATGACTCCACATGAGTCTCTTTCTTGTTATCCTTAGATTCTGAAAATTTTCCCGCACGTAGAGCTTCTTCAGTAAGCGTAACGCTTAAATCGATAGCCTCTGCGATAGTTGGAGGCCTTGAGGTAGTAACCAAGCTCCTGATCTGAGGTGCAAGTCCCCAAATGAATCGTTCAATTCTCTTGAATTCTGGCTTGACTAAGTAGGGGACGACCCTAGACAAGTCATGAAATCGCTGGACATATTCAGGAATCTTCGGTCCGTCCATTTTCAAATTCCAGAACTCCACCTCAAGCTTCTGGATTTCAGCCCTAGAACAATATTTCTTTTCCATCATTTCTTTAAGCTCGTCCCAGCTCAGTGCATAGGCAGTATCTGCACCAAGGGTTTGAACCTGAAGGTTCCACCAGGAGAGTGCACCATCCAAAAATAACCCTGAGATATAGGTAACACTCTGTTGAGGTGAACAGTTACTCATTCTTAGAATGGAGTCAGTCTTTTCTGACCAGCGAACAAATGCAACGGCACCTCTTGTGCCATCAAAATTCAATTACTTACAGTCCAGGAATTGTTTATAGGTGCAGCCAGTTGGAGGGTTATTTCCGGTAGTGCCACCGCTGTGCTCAGAGCGGAGGGCTTCATGTCGTGCAATTGCCTGTGAGATGCGTTCTTGCAACTCGACTTCTGTCCTTGGTAACGTACTGGTGTTTGTGTCACGTCTGGGCGGCATTCTCTTCTGTCAAAATGATATGAAGTTGGTTAGACAACATTCCATAATTGTCTATGAGGTACATGACACCATAAGCCATCACGTAATCACCCAATTTCACATGTATATATAATCAATGTATGAGCGAGGAAACAATCACTGAGCCTTCACATAGGCTTGCTAACTTGGCTTATTGTTTGTAATGGAAAAATGAATTCGAGGCTACATCGCCTTGGTCATTCAAGTTTTAGTTATTTCCTGCTATATTGATGTGTATATTTTCCCAGAGATGGGGTTGTTCGTGTAGAGGTGATAGAGAGTGTAACGTCACTGAGTCTTTTTGAATGTTATTCCTCTTCTCTTGCTTAAATATCGTTTCTCAAACGTCTCGTACACGGGTAGACATGAAGTAGGCAAGACAGGTTTCCTACTTTATAAAGTGCTAAAGCACTGATCTACGTATTGTTCTACCAGATGAAGGTGTGAACACCTATAGATTATTTTTGTGTGGTTTTCATTAGCTCGACCTGCAGAGTCCACCAGGATTTCTGTGCACTACAAGTCGTTATTACGTGGGCCCCCGTAATAATAAATTATCTTGCACAGTTACCCCAATTTTCTCTCGTTCAAGCAGATGATCAATCAAGGAGGGGACACTACTGTCCTTATACCCCTATCATGGAAAAGACCATTGCGGCGGTCCATGCGCTAACACTCGTTATCGTTACGTGCGAATAGGCACGATGATTAAATGAAATAGGAATAAAGAGAATTCCTAGTAGTTGGAGGGGCACCTTCAAGATGAATACTTCATCTTCCTTTTCTGGTCAAGTATGTCGTCAATCTTGCTTCGCATAAGCCGTAGGGATCTCGTCCCGTTGATTAAGAATTCGTTCAAGGTTGCCACCTCTGCCTCGTCATCATCACCGTAGTCAGGCACCTTCACGATCGAGAGGGAAGAGCAGCCATTTCCTACGGAAGCAAGCTCAGAATCTTGTTTGATAATCGCTCCAGTCATGAGCCTTGCAATGAACACGAGGTCGATAGCTTCATCGTGCGAGTTACGTACAGTAATAGGAGTCGGAGTCGAAAATATCTTATTCACGTCAATAATCATTCCGTACACTTATTCGTATGTATTCACGTCAATATTTATTCCGTACACTTATTCGTATATATGTATATCAATAGCAAATATGCTACTTAGCATAAACAAGCAATTTGATGCATTATATCACGTATAACTCTCGTTTTTGGGGGGTTATTTTTCTAGTTGTCGATTTACGACAAAAACACTACTTGGTACTAGTGGTCACCAAGAGTGTATTTTATCTTTGGCAAGTCTAACTTGTGTAGACTATGCCTTAATTGGCACCTTATCTTGAGGGTATTCCCTACTAATGTCCTTGCCTTGTCTCTTTTTGAAAAGTGTTTGACTCGTGGATATTGGCGCTTACGTGAATGCAATGAAAACCTTTTTGTAAAAATGTTTTCGTGAGAGAACTCTAGTGATTGTAGTCTAGACTCGAGGAGGAATCCTAGTTCACTACAATCGAAGCTCTGATACCAAACTGTCACACCCTGACTTTTGCGGAAGCGTATGATGTGTGACTGGTTTAATATCATTGCATTCAATCGTAATAAACAACTACATGATCAAAACGATGTTCATCCATTCATGAAAATTTGAGTATTACAAACACTTGTTATTTAAGTTTTAAAAACACAACCTTCGTCTAGGTTACAATTCAAAAAAAAGAGGATGACATCTAAACTTGAAGTCTACTTCTAGTTACGACACCCGCGCCCAAGATACATCCTGTCACCTGAAACACATGTAGTTTTGGAAAACATCAACAAAAAGTTGAGCGAGTTCATGCGTTTTGTATACCTTGTATGAAACATGGTATGTATCTTGTATAAATAAAGTATTCTTGTGAAATAACGTATTCTTGTGAAATAAAGTATTCTTGTGGTACAAATCTTGTACCAATAAAGTATTCTTGTAAATTCTTGAGAGACTTTAAGGCATGTGAGGACATGGGGAGTACTTGTTATGACTCCTTGAGGACATGGGAAGCACTCGTAATGGCTTATAAGGAGCACTCGTGATGGCTCATATCCTTGTCGATTTTCCTCGACTGTGTCGATTAACCTCGACTGTGTCAATTTCCCTTGACTGTGTCGATTACCCTCGACTGTGTCGATTAACCTCAACTGTGTCGATTAACCTCGACTGGGACTCCGAAGTACTACTAGGTACTAGTTGTGACCATGAGTGGGGTTCGGCCATACCCGTTAGATCTAACCCTCGTCCCTAATTAATGAATGTTTTAATGGCTTGGTACTAGTTTTCACCAAGACTCTATGGAATTTTTAGTATTATGTCTGTGCTCACATGATCTAGTATTTCCTAGGCATTTCTTAAATCGCATCATACTTGGTACTCGTTCTCACCAAGAGTGATTTTTGTATTCTCAAATCGCATCATACTTGGTACTCGTTCTCACCAAGAGTGCTTCTTGTTATCATGTCATTTGTAAACATTGTAATATTTGTAACATGTATTTCACCCCCGAGAGTTATAAAACCAAAAACAGTTAAAGAAAAGGGGGAGCATGAACTCACAACTTTGCGTTCCTGCGTCGTAAACTTCACCGGATTTGCTTATCTAGCGTCGTGACCTAAACGTGTTTTATTAACGTTAGTCACTAGACTTGTATCGCACAAGTACAAGTCACTATCTTTTGTAAATGTGTTCTTGTGTTAAAAATAATTTATATTTTTAACTATATGTCTTACTTATATTATTTTCTCAAAAATAAATATAAGTATCTTGTATTTGTCTAAGTATTTTGTCTGTGTATTTTTGTATCTTCACTCCTTAGGATTATTTAGTGTATGTTCAAGTCCTAATACACTATCAAGTATAATACATACTACATACACTTAGCACAAAAATTGGTGATAAAATATATATATTTTTCTCACAAATATACATACTTAATATCCATTTTTATTCTTGAAGAAATCCTTATTTCTTAACACAAAAGTTGGGGAAACCTTGGTAAATGTTTTTAGATACATTTTTAGGGAATAAGTTTCTCAAAAACTTATATTTTTCGAAGTGTCAAAATTTATAAAATTTTGGCAGAGTTTCCCCTAAAAATGGAGGTTTCCCATGTTTTCAAAATATGTGTTTATTTTCTTTTAAAACATCCTCAACAATCAACAATATGCAACTTCTTCTTACCAAACTTGTCAAGAACAAGCATAAACTATAAACCCATGAACTTGAATATTTATGAAAACATGTAGTAACTTACTAGCACACTTAGTAAGTCTTGTTACCTTCCAAAGTGTGATTAGTTCTTTAAAACTTCATTTTTAAAGAGTGTAAGTGTTTACAACTCAAAATCATATTTTCTAAAAATATTTCTTCGTGAACTCTTCTATTTACACAAGTGCTTCTACACTTGTTTATTACCAAAAATGTGATTAGTTTATGTAAGATCCAAGTTTTAGTGAAACTCATATTTTTAACTTGGTTCTTTTGAAAAACCACTCATGGATCTTTAGATCTACAAGATTATAACTTACTTTGACCTTTATTTTTCAAAAAAACACCCATTTATTCAAGTTCATAGTTTATGTGTGGATGATTCCATCATCCACAACATTCTTACTTTCTCATCTTGCTAGTTTATGTTTTTAATCATGCTCTAGCAAGACCATATGATGATCCATATCATTTCTACTAGCAAACATTAATCAACAAGCATCATAACACAAGAATATCATGATTTCTTAACCATTTTAACACTACTTCATCACAAAGTTAGTTTATGTTCAAGACTTTGTTTATGGTTCTTTAGAGTTCTTATCATTTTGATCTTTAATCATCATTAACCACTTAAACAACATGTAAAATGCAAGGATCTAAGTGCTTACCACTAGCACAAGGCTAGGGGAGTTCAAGAGTAGAAAAGTGGTGGATAAAAGAAGATGAGAGAGGTCTTTGAGCTTCCGAACACACCAAGCTTGCTTGTATGATCCCTAACACCTTTGGATGTATGTGGATTGCATGAAAGAAACTTGAAGGTGGTGATGGTGATGGTGGGTGTGGTGGTTCTCGGCCGAACAAGGGAGGAGAGGGGAGAGCAAGTGTTGTTTGATGTTGTGTGTTGAAAATGAAATCTCATAATCCCTTGTGCCATTTTATAACCCACTTCACCCTTTAACCATTGTATAACATGTCACTTAATTACCAACATAATCTAATATAATAATCAAAGAAATCCATGGGTGGGGACACCCATGGTAACCGTCCCGGGGGGGGGGGGGGTATAGGGTTGGGTTTCAACAATATAGTTAGGGATCTAGTTAGGAATCAAGTGTTAAGTTAGTGATTTATGGTGTGTGGTTAATTATATAGTGTGTTAGGGTGTTCGGGGACCCTAACTAGCTTAGAAAAATAAAAACAATGCTTTTAGCAATATTTTGGTGTTCCGGGTAATGTCCGGTTGTTCGGTAACATTCGTAAGTGAGGGGTTAAAAGCGTCAACGATGCAATTTAAGACTTTCGGGTGATCGTAAAACTAACCGGGGACTTAAATTTTTTTTTTTTTTTATGATTTGGAGTCCTTAAAAGTCAAGTTGGAGGGTTAAAAGTGCAATAAAATAAGTTAAAACAACTATTAGAAGGACCAGGGACCTAAATTGCAAATCTGGGAAACTTGGTGACCGGATCTGGGAGCCATACCGGCCGCGTAAGACTTCCCAGGACTCTTACGCGGGCCGTCTAAAAACCACCAGCATCCAAAAACATGGCAGTTGTCTGTTTTCAGCAGGTTAACCGACTTATTTGCATGGTATTCAAAATCCAGAGGCTGAGTCAGTAGTTTTTCATGCATAGGGACACTTGGGATTGATCTAAGATCAGTTGTAGGCCTTGTTGTAATGATCTTGGGGTGATTAAAGTCCCTATATAAAGAACACTTGTTGCAACATTTTGACATTCACTTGAAATCATTCATAACTCTTATTATGGAGCTCTCTGGACCTCAAGCAGAATTCTCTAACCTTCATTTTCGTGCTAAGGACTTCAGTAAGCTTCCTTAACCTCTCTAATTCATGTTTTATTATTTTAATAAAACCGTCGTAATTAAGGTTTGACTTAGTGATTAATCACTAATGGTCCAGTCAATTCTCGAATTGAAAGTAGCTTTGAGTTGGTAATTATGTGGGTAATAAACCCTTAAAGGGCACCCTCTGATTCCCACTCTCACTAGGTCAATTGTCGGGTCAAACTTAATTATAAAAAGTCAACAGAAAGCTAATTTTTGAATAAACACATAATTAACAATGTAGAAGCCATGAAAACTGTTTTATCACTTGTATAACTTGGTAATTAATGTAAAAACATGTCTAAATATGTTCAACCTGACAATTTTCAGTGTAGGCTCGGTTCGGAACCGAAAGTCGCAAAAGTAGACTTTTGCTTTGACTTTCAGTTCTGACCCAATGTATCATATTTTAGAAATGCCTTAGAGCTCTATTAGGACCAGGTTATAGGTTAGTGTAACCCTCTGAGTTTATACAACTTGGTTCCTTAGTTATCCGATTCATTTGCATGTTTCCGTTATATGCCTAAATGTTGACCATTATGCCCTTTTGACTTTAAAACGAGATTTTTGAAAATGTGAGAGGACAAAAACCTTTATTACTAATTTATAAAATTGTCCTAAAAATTTGACATCAGTTTGAGGTCTAGATTAGGAGATATGCTCAATATCGCAATTAAGAATCTTTTTATTAATTAAACGACATAATTAGCATAAAGCCTATCTAAACCCAAATTTTGACACCAAAATTTTTACCCACTGATGTAATATAATATTTTGGGATTTTTGAATATTTTTATTTATTTTTAAGCTGAGCATAACATAGGGTTCTTGCTATAATTCGGTAATTGTCGGTTATACCCTTTTCTTGAATAAAATGAGTTTTACATAATAATTTGATACCAAACTTTTTGCTACTGATTTTATATGATAAATATAATATTTTGAACTTCATAAACTAATCAAAAACTCAGATTTCTTATTTAAACCCGAAAATCGCTTAAAACCGACTTTTACGTGTTTTAAGAGCATAGTATGGGTTAAAACTATTTTTAACATATAAGACTTAATACCTACTGATGTTTTAAGTAAATTTTTATAATTAAACAGTAAGCAAAAGTTTTGAACTCAGAATTCTAATTTTGACCTTTAAAGCTTAAGTGAAATTACCAAAATGCCCCTACGGTGCATAGTTTGGTTATAAAAGGTAAATTTCACATATATGCAATACCCTACTGTTATGACTTATAAAAATAAATATTTTTACTGATTATATCAGACCTGAAACTCAGATTAATATTTAAACTCTTTTACAAGCTTTAAAATGACCAAAATACCCCTACGGGGCATAATTTGAGTTTAAATCCATTTTGGGCATAATGGAAGGTATCCTACTGATATCACAACATATTTAGGGCATATTAACATAGGAAACCTGTTCATGACTCATTTGTTTACCCGTTATGCATTTTTCGCGTTCGGTACGGTTTATGTAACTAGTTTGCATAAATTAACCGAAACAGGTCAAACCTTATCATTTTTATCTCAAAATCCAGAATGTGTTTAGTTTACCCATATTATACAAGTATACAAACTTGTCGGGTCTAAACCACATTCTAATCCGGTCTTCGCTTAATCGTGCATTTTGAACCGTATATCTTCCTTTAAAACTAACCGGTCTAAGTTTAGACTTAATTAAGACCCGTTAGAAATCTAATAGGTTATTAAAACCTTCGTTCTAGATTAGGAGACCAGCAAAAGATACTTGCACTCGCTGATTGTGATATATACTTGCTCAGGTAAATACTTTTAACTTATTTTCCGTTATACGGGCTTGGGATACGGTATTATAATAATACCGCTTGGTCGGGTATGTAATTGTCTTAAATCGGATTGTGATTAAAATATATTGCATAACCCGTTTTAATCTCTTTTGTTTGGTATATGGCTTTTGGGGGGGTTAATGACCATGTCCGGGATATCCTCGGCTCATTCATTAAAATGGCCACGACTTAAGCACAGGGTGTAGGCAATCACCTGACAGTTGCGTATGTATAAAAGGTACCCCACAATAAGGAAAATTCCTTTTGGGTATTATACCTGTGGTGTGTCGGTTAATCTTGTCTGGCTCTTCTAACCGGCCCTGACAGACGGCAAACATTTAAATCTGTATACAATATTATTTTTAAATAATTGTCCCAAGTTATAAAAGATTATTTTGTGCCTTGTGCATTCAAATCAATTTTCTTAAACATTTTCAAAATGAGTCAGTTAATTGTATTTACCAGTGTAATCTGACGTATTTTCTAAAAAGGTTAAGTGCAGGTACTAGACGGAATAGGCTGGCTAGTCCTAGCATCAATAAAGAGTCTTGCAAGCTTAGATGCTTATAAATCTGTTGAACAATGATCCTTTTAACTTTTGATCCGCCTGTGGATCCCTTTACATTCCATTGTAATACTTTGATATTACTTTTAATTCGGTTTGTAATGATTTTATCTTTCGACTTCCGTTGTGTATTAAACTGTGATAAATTGTCTATGATGATATCAACTACATCACGATACTCCCCACCAGGCCCACCGGTAATACGTGGAAATATCGGGGTGTGACAGGTTGGTATCAGAGCCAACGTTGAGTGAATTAAACACTAGCCTTTTGTGTTTAATCTCAATGACACAGTTTGCACATTCCTCGACTTTCAAGTCTAGACAAAGAACTTAGGACTAATTCTGACTTATTTTGTTTTGTCCTTTATTGTTTCTTTTGTTGTTTCTTTTGTTTTGACAGGACCAACAAAGATGCCGCCAATATTCCGAGGAAGATGAAGAGGCAAGGGGCCATTCATCGCCCCCAACGATCACGAGGCCGGGCCTTCACACCGGCGAACTCCATCAGGCACTTTAAGCACAAGTCCTCAAGAAGACTGGAGGACCCATTTAGAACCCGCGAGGTGTTCAGTCTCGCTGAGCTCCTCACCTTCCTACCTCAACTCTTTCGGGCCTCAATCGGAGAACGAGCCCCACAACTCACATCACTCTTTCATACCCCTTCAAAGCCCCGACTCACACCATTCCTTCAACGACCCAACACCCTACTTTCAAAGTCGGTTCAACCCGGCAAACCAAATTGATAATCCAATGGGTTATAACCCGTTGGGACCGGAGGACCATTTCTCCATGGACATGGAAGAGGATCCGGAGCCTGCCCAGCCGCCAACCGGAACACCTACTCACCCCATCGAGATTTCGGATGGGTCGTTGTCACACCCCAACCGATGGCGGAAACATCGGGATGAGACGAAGTGTGTAGATTGCAAGAGACTTCATAACGTTATTTTGTATCATGTATTTAATAATTTCATTTTACATGGTTTGAACTAGAATACCACAAGATTAAAAATAAATAATGCACAATAAGTATTCAAATAATTAAATTTCATTTCATTGATAATTAATTATTACAAGTATTGGAAACAGAATACAACATGTTTGAAAATAAAGTACAATACAACAAGTATTAAAATCTAAATGCGTTTCTACGCAATCCTACTAGATTCCTTGCATCATCCAAATCCTGCAATACATGTTAAAGCATAGATCAATACAAATAGTATTGGCGAGCATACAAGTTTGAGTATAAGTATAAAAATGTTTTAAATAGATTGTTTGTTTTTCCATGGCAATAACTAAGTTAAGCATATAAATTTAAACACGTATGATTGCAAGTATAACATGTATGTTTGCAAGTATAACACGTATGAGCATATATAGAGATTATTTGTATGAAATTCTAGCATGTATGTGTATTTGATTCAAAGTACATGTATTGCATCCCAAAGGTAATAAAGTGTAAAAAGGGATCGAGTATGCTCACATAAATGCTAAATCTTCCGATTATTCAAGTGTTGACGAGCGTAAGAGATTAGGAGGATGGAACACCGAGGTCACCCTATATGGCCAAACGATGGTGCATGAGTAAACGTAAATCTGACGGAGGATTCGAATTGGAATTTAAAGTATAACTTGTGGATATAAATACATATATATTTATATAGTTTAAGTGAAAATTATAAATTAAGACTATCGAGAGTATAATTGCAATGCTGTCAAAATAGATATCCGTTTATATTTACAAACTTCATTTGAGTCCCCCGATACGTTTTCATTAATGTTTCGGCTAATAAGTATAAATATATTTTAACGAAAATCGGGCAGAGTTTCCACTGTTTTTAGACGATCCTGACAACACAAGTTGTCGATATAATATTCAAAACACAACAATTCAATAATATATAAACAATACACGAATTTTCTTGTAAAGTTTGCGAATGTTTAAACAGTATATAAACTATATATGAACTTGAAGGTTAATATTTGAAAAGAAAGTTACTTGGGTTTGAAATCAAAGTTGAAGAATATTTCGATTCCCTATTGGTTCTTTTTGGTTTTGTTTTCTTCTTCATTTTATAAAAGACTAGGTGGACTACTGTTTGTTCATTGTTTAAAAAAAAACAATCCTTTGTAATCTTGTTTGTATGACAATAACGTAGGATTACAGTATCTATTTTAGGCTAACATCTTCACTCAAATGATAAACAGCGATGATATATATGTATATACTAGGTTATAACCCGTGGTACCCACGGGTCGCTCTATTTTTTAAGGATATTAATATTTTATTAATTTAATTATAATGGTCCATTTTATAAGAATTGTGGGAATATATATAATATTAGTCAATGTTAAACGTATAATACTAAGAAGAAAAATAATTTTATTATTATGATTATAACTGATAACCAAGTCGCATCTATTTCAATATGAGAAAAAACCGCAAACAATACTTTTAATATTGATTTGAACGACACTGTTACTTGTCATAGACGTTTGCATTTGTCTGACTTAATTGTTGATCATCAAACGTATAGAGTTCAATTAGTTTACGCGGACACAATTCCAACAAAACAGACGAAGTAATAAAGGAACCTTGTTCTTGTAGTGTTTCCTAAAAAAAAATATTATAGAAATATGAAATTAATATCAAAAAAAATTGTTAAACAAAACTAGTATAATTGTCAAGTAAAGAGTATAAAACAATAAAATATTACAAGATAATCTTCAACATAACAACAACGTTTGAAAGCAAATTCAGAAGATGACAGTCCATCACCCCATTGTTTACATACCAACTTGAACCTATGTATTGATTTGGTATCAATCTTAATTAGAATTTGAAAAGTATCAGTTCAAAAGGAAGAAAAACCATTGTATGAAATGGTATTTGCATGAGTGATTTATAAGAATGGTCTATGGTGTAAATATATTAGAATTTTTGAAAATAACATCAAAAAAGTTGTTACAAATATTAGAATTTTTGAAAATGTTAGACCATGTTAATCTTAGCAATAATATAAAACGGGATTTCTATATTTGAAATAGTTTTTAAATGAATAATTCGATTTTACTTAATAGGTTAGTTTTATTCATTATTTATACAAATATATCGATAAAAAAATTGGTTGATTTTAAATTTATTTCGCAGTTCTTAATATAAATTTGGAAAATTTCCAAATGTCAATTAACGTTTTTATTGGTTATAAAATTCCTTAAATAACAAATCAATTCTTAAAAATAAAATATCATTTCCATTCATAATTTAAAATTTTCGGTTGACATAAATAATTATGGTTGTTCAAATAAACCCAAAAATCCGCCAAAAAATAAGAACTTTTATTACATTACATACATATATATATAGATTTGAATTATAATTATAATATTATAATAATAACAATAAACAGAATCAACATTGACATTTATAAATCGACATACCATTTTGAATTATAAATCGTTTTTATTTTGTTTATTCAATTAGGCCCAAGTTAATCTACTATATAAAGGATATACATAGCATTTTCAATTGTAGGTTTTGAAGTTTTTAATAATGGTTTATATTCCTTTCGATATTATACTCTTTGAAATCTTAATTAGGCTCAATGGTAGATCCATTGACCAGTGCAAATGTGTGTGTAAACAATGGAATGAAGCGCTATCGTCATGGCCGTTTGAGTGGTTATACGTCAACTATGCTAAAGAATATCTTGTAATATATTATAGTTGTCTTCTACTTACTTTCAAAATTTAAATTATTATTCTCAACATTCTTACTTTTTACATCAAAATAATTTGCAATTTATGGACGCAGGAAAGCTTTTGGGAGGACTGCCCATCGCTATATGGTGTACTTTATAAAGAATTTTTTTCTCCAGAATGGAATCGCAAGAAAATAGAAGAATATGAGGCAATGGAAGAAGATAACACGATTGGTGAAAAAAAGAATTAGTCTTTTGGAACATTTGAGTTATGGGTTGTTTGTTCGTTATAATAAGTGTTTCCTATGTTTAAATAATATTTTAAGTTTTAATTTTTCTTGGATTAAAAAAAAATTGTGATATGCAAGACAATGGTTTTTGGTTATTATATTGTGTTATATAATATATGTAATATCCATTTTTTGAATTATGTGATTTATAAGAAAAACATCAAAAAAATAATTCATAACAAAATCAAAGTAAAAAATAGAAAAAATAAACAAAAACATCGGGAAATACATTATGACCAAAATATGTGATTTATTAAGATAAAATAATTTATATTTCATTATTATACAACGAAAATTGTGAATATTGGATAAAGGAAAACAAAAAAAAAACGTAAATGTGAAATAACCTTAGAAAAGATTTAAAATAAAAAATAAATAAATACATACCATCATTTCAACCTATACTTGCCATACCTTCAGCTCACCTACATTCACATTCTTCAAGAAAATCAAAAAATCGCCGGATGAAGCTTTGGTAAAGGTAATTTTCCGGCAATAACTCCGATCACTTGTAAAACGATATCTTTTTTTATTTATAGAGTAAAATTGTCTTTAGAACTACAAATAACTCATGGGAAGTTTGTTTTTTACCGATTAATTAATACATAGACGTGAAAATTGGTGTTTAGTTATTTTTAAGGTTGAGATTTAGTATGTTATGCATATATAAATTGGATTATATGTATTGCATGTGTTTGTAAATATATAATTATGTCTTCATCTTGTGTTTTGATTGATATATTCTGTTGATATTCTTATGAAATTATGATTTCTTTGTATAATAGATTGATTTGGAAGATTGACTGAGATATGAACAGGGAATAAACTCTATGATTTATACTATTTTTTTCCACCTATATTGAAATACGATTATATTTTATTTGTGTATTTCATTTTCTGCTTATGAACTACAATATAGTTATAGTTTAAGTTAGCTATAAAACCCATATATGTCAGTATAAATTTATTAACAAAAATGAATAATTCTTTAGTTGTAAACAAATATGATGATGAGATAATACTTCCTTTAGTATTGTCTATATGTCAATTCTACATTGTAATTTTGAAATCCTACATAACCGGATATTAATAACATCAGTTTGTGTAATATTGCTTAACAGGTAATTTTCATATCACTATGAAAATATATGAATGACTTACAGTTCAATAGTAAATGTTTCTAATAGATGTTGGTACATTACAGGTATATAAAAATGAGTAGATCATGTGTCGCTTTGTTAGAAGAGACTTCATCGTTAAAACTGGTATGCTACAATGGTTACAAATAATTCTACATATCTTCTATTAACTAACATTTGCAACATAAATTAAAACGCAGGTGCTACCAATTCACTTTGTTAAGAACGTATACGGAGATTATTGGCAAAGAAAAAAAATAATGATACATCATAAAAGTGGAAGAAGTTGGTCAGTTTCTTTGAGAAGTGTAAGTGGGGAATGCATTATCACTGAAGGGTGGAGTAATGTCGTAAAGGACCTTGAGTTGCCAAGGAGGACGTTATTGCGCTTAAGGATAATCGAAGACAACAACATTGAAATTGATTGTTTCGTCGAAAACATATGTGGTGAATCTTTTGTGACAGTAAACCGTTACGGAATTTTAAAGATTATAGTAAGCCTACTAACATGTGTGAATTAATATTTATTCTATTATAGTTTTACAATAGATTTAGTATACATAAATATCCGACAATAAATTGTTACTAAACTTTTCAGGTGATTCCGGAGGTTTATGTAACAAACTATTACTCTTACTCACCAGTGAACGATTATTATAACATTTATGCAGCAGACCAGATTTGGAAAGTTGAGACCGACAGAATCAATGATAATTTTGTTTTTACAAAAGGTTGTCCAAAGCTATTTGATGATCTTGCAATCGAAGATGATGATATACTCCTGTTGACGAAGATGGACAGCGTCACGTTTGAGTTGAAAATTTATCGTAGAGGAGTTGAAGTAGCCCGTAACAACAAAGAAGAAAGTGAAGATGACTCTCTGCTGGAAATACCTAGGGACACATACTACAAAAATGTTGACTTCGTATGTATTTTGAACTAACGTATATCAACATTTTATAAATTTGTACTTACTTTGTGTATTTCATTGAATAACAGAACTTCTGTCAAGAAGATGATTCAATTGATCAGGTAATAATTGAGGTAATAACCACTCCTTTGTAAATATTACAATACATTACAATAACATTTGGTGGATTTTATTAATTATCATACACAGATGGATAAAGGTGATAAGAAACATAATGTGACTAAGAAAATTGGTGAAAAAGAAATGTCAAAATCAGGAAGCAAGAGTATGAAGATAGAAGAGACAAACGAACCAACAAAAGAAGATGTACTTATTTTAAACATAATAATAGATGAGTATTTTCATTCATATATTTACAAATATTTACTTAATTATAGTTGGCTATTGTTATTTAACGTTCCTCATTGTCTTAACAACTTAAAAATAAAGGAAAACACATTGTGGAACATTGTAACCCGGACAACAATAAAAGGCCGATATGTGGAACAGAAGTGGAAATGCCAGACGTATCAACAGTTGGACGAAGAACTCGCAACCGGTTGGTACGTACATAATTAATTCTTCTATTTAGTGATCAATATATGTGTTAAATTAAAGGATTCATTATATAACTCTAACACTAAAATGTGTGACTGAAATAATAAGGTTAAAGAAAATATAAAGAGATATGGTAATGCATTGAAGATATTGGATGTCGAACCAAAAAGTGTTGCAAGAATAAATGATGTTGAGAAAACTGTTAGTTATGAGTTCACAACAAAGGGAGAAAACCGCATGGTATGATTTTTTATAGTACTCAATGACAATCACAAATACTATAACATCAATAAGGATAAATTACTTACACAATTCTTGTTTTTTATGCAGAGAATGCCTGCAAATGTTGTAAGAATTGCCGGATTCAAAAATAAAGTCTATGAGTTAAAAGTGACGAACATGAATGGAAAAACCATTGACATGAATCTTAGGCGGCAGAAGAATGGACGTGGTGTAAGGTATGCTATCGAAGGTTGGCCGATCTTCATGCAGGAGAATGGCATTCGATTCGGTGACACATTGCATTTCAGATTTTTATGTGAAGGAAATGTGCTGATTTTATCACAAGTGGATCCCATTAATGAAGGTTAACAGGTAAAAAGTAACCATAATGATTGAGGTGTTTATGTAGATGGAATGATGACTCCTTTTTTCTAGTATTACATGTTTCGATCTTTTTTTGGGACATGCAAGTAGACGTTAACATGTTTTATTTAGTTCCTTGGTAGATTATAAACCAAGATACCATATTTTTGATTGTAAGAAAAGTTGGTATCTTTTATAATTACAAATACTTTATAACGGGTTGTTGACTATCAATGTTAAAATACATAAATTTACAAATCAATTATAACGGTTTCTAATCCTTACCAACCAACCAAATTTCAACTAAGCCCATTTAATAAATTTACTTCTTTTTATTTAAGTTGCATACCACAAACATTATGATGATGTTTATGGATACCATATTAATTTCTTAAATCTTGCGTGTCATCAACAGCTATTTAATATGTTACATATAAAAATGACCAATTATGATGAACTTAAGTCGAATTGTATTTCAAATTTGGACCAATAAAATAGCATGTAACTTCCAATGAATTAACGCTTGTGTAATATATATTTAAAATATTAATGTAATTAGATTAACTATTTATAATAATCTGTGAAACATAAAATATGAAATCCTTAAATTTATTCATTCAATTCAATATGTCTTCATTAATAATCCTGGATACAACAAATATATATAGTACCATACAATACATGTACAAAATTACAATTAAGATTGATGATTTCATAATAGTATTGAAATATTTAATAAATTTGTTAAAATACATATGATATAATAATTTTTTTGAAACTTAATATAGTAGTTTTGACTATATTCAACCTTCTTGGAAAACAAACCTACGACCCTTCAAGTGAACAAAGTCAATTAATCAAGTTGGAATAGAATTATAATGAGGGTACATGAGAAATGTATAAGAATATTAAATAATATAAACATTTCATATAATTTATGACGTTTTATTATGGAAACAAAAATAACTTAAATAAAAATATCAAATCCATGAAAATGAAATACACGATTAAATCATAAGTTACGAAAAATCTCCTTGTACACTACATTAGATGTCTTCGATGTGGGTTTACCATCGGTATCAAATGATAAAATTTTAACACCTTCCCTGCTCTTGACTCTTGATAAAGCCACGTACAATTGACCGTGAGTAAAAACAGGATCTTTTAAATATAAACCAACTCTAGATAGCGACTGCCCTTGACTCTTGTTAATTGTCATAGCAAAACAAACTGATAAAGGAAATTGCCTTCTTTGAAATTGAAAAGGTATTTTCTTATCTGAAGGAACCATACTAATCCTTGGAATAAAAACTCTTGTGCCGATATTTTCGCCAGATATTACTTCCGCTTCGATTACTCATTTACCAAGAAAGGTTACTTGAAGTCTAGTTCCATTACATAATCCGTTCTGTTGATCAATGTTTCGAAGAAGCATCACAGGAACACCAACTTTAAGAACCAACCTATGGTTAGGTAAACCGGATATTTTCAGAGCATTTAAATTATCAGGAGAGTATAAACCTTGTTGAAAAGAATCAAGAACTTGCTCAGTTTGACATATACTATCACAGCTCAAATACTCTTTTTCTTCACCTGGAAATAATGAACGTAATCGATCATTAATCTCATGAACTACTTCATTCTTTGGTGCTAAAATTGCTCTCTCTGAAAAGAATCCAGGATTTTTATACTGTTGTAAAATTGAAGGATAAACAAAGTCGATTAAACTTTGAATTGGATCATCTGAGTCTGTAATTACTAAATCATCGGGTATCTCTATAAGTGCTTCACCATCGTTTTCTGAACCAATGTTTCCTTCACCAATATCAAGTAGCCATTTTGCAAACTTCTGAATAGAATCGCTGTTAGATGATTCAGCACCAATTCTCAACCTCATGTTTTTTGTTAACTTTAAAACCTTGCATTCTGACCATATATATGAAGAACTCAAAGATGCATTAACAATCTGCTGTCTAGTACCATTAGGAATAACCGGGAGTATCTGTCTAAAGTCACCACCGAAAACAATAACTTTACCTCCAAATGGTAGTTCCGAATGGTTATTCGTAGAAGACAATAGAATGTCCTTCATTGTTCGATCTAGTGCCTCAAAAGCATGCTTGTGGACCATAGGGGCTTCATCCCATATAATCAACTTTGCCTCTATTAAAAGATTAGCAACGTTATCGTTTGGCTTTATGAAGCACATGGAATCTTCTGTCAAGTTTATGGGAATTTTAAACCTAGAATGTGCCGTCCTTCCTCTAGATAATAATAATGATGCAATACCACTGGAAGCAATGTTCAAAACTATCTGACCTTTAGATCTGATTGCAGAAGCCAAGGTCTTCCACAAAAAAGTCTTACCTGTTCCACCGTAACCATATACGAAAAACAACCCTCCACTTTGGCATTCGACTGCGTTGACAATTTGGTTAAAAACGTTTAACTGCTCTTCAATTAGAGATTCTTTCAATCGAATAAACTCACTTTTCAACTCATGTGTATCATGCGATAATTCCTCATTGATTAGACGATTAGTACCTTGACGTAACGAATCGTCGTCTGGAAAGGGCATCGTTGAAAAATTACTTAAGGTTGATCCATTGGAAATTAAATAATTCTCAATTTCCACCAAAATAAGATTCTTCAACTGGTGTTCAGGAATCATTAGATCTACACATGGTATAAACTAAAAATAAACATATGTTGAAAGAAAAAATATTAAAAAAATATATAATAGGTACTTCCTATGAAAATAAAATACTAACTTACCAGGGATATGTGTCTCTTTGCGACGCTTGTATAGAATATCGTCTCCTAGTAAATGCCAAGTTTTTTCCCACACAAATTCAGGTCGTGATAGTGTATTTGTTAAAAGCAATGTCGCAAATAATGATCTTAAATAGCGACAGTGAGCTTCAAAACTTGCTTCTTTAATGGCTTCAACATATTCATTTTCATCGTCTAAAAGACCCATCGCATAACATGCATCTTTAAATGTCGGAAATACTTGTCCGTTAACTGTTCGAATCTCTTCAAATGATTTAGGACCTTTAACTTTATTTAGAAGAATCCTTAAATAATAAGGTTCTCCTGAAGCAATCGAAACAGAATGAACTCTACCAACAGTTTTATACCTTTTTCGTACTTGCCAACATCTATCTTTTAAGTTCCAAACAAACTTTGATGGGAACTCCACATAAGTCAGTTTACGTGCTTCCTCACTATGTTGATTTAAACGCATCCATTGCAAAAAAATAGATGAAGCAACAGATGGTTTATTCAAGACATCTTCAATATCATCATCTTCACCATATACTACGTTGTGTTGACCAGGTAAATGAAAAGGTAGCCTCATTACAGCAGGAAATCTATAATGAACTTCGTTTGCGAAAATTCTCCAAGACGCTTCACAGGCTGATATGTATCTACAGTCGTAGTATTCTTTGATCTCATCTTTTACTTTCTGATTGCTAGTACCGGTTGCATCAGTATATAAAACTGTCGTAGCACGGTCAGGTCCTTTGTTAATATACTTGAACAGATACTTTATCGAACCTGCTTGGTTACACCATTCAACATTAATATGTGCTTGATATCTTTTCAATAGACCTTTGTTGTAAGGTACGACACTTCGGTTGTCTAATTGAACACCTTTTTTCATAACAGTATGCCCAGAATTTCGTCTTCGATATACCGGAAAACCACTTGAGTCAATAATTGTATGATCCGAAATTTTTTTCGGAAATCGTTTAGAACATTTGTTGTTAACCATGCAAGGACAACTCATGTTAGCAATCCCACAAGGACCATGAATCATATACTCAGACACAAGATAATGTAATTAAGGATCTTCAGATTTATCAGGAATTTCAGCTGAAATAAAAGGATCTATATGATCTACAGTCGGAAGTTTATGATCCACCTTCATGAATAAACAAATGTGTGCATGCGGTAGGCCACGTTTTTGAAATTCAACGGTATAAACAACTACAAAAAAAAACTTCATGTGTTAGTAATATACTAAATAAAATGTCATATAAAATATAAGAAAAATTTTAGATGAAGTAAAATTAAAACAAAAGCATACCGGCATTTATTTCACCAAAAAAATTATTATCCTTTATATCTTTAATCATTGAATCCAGCTTCATCTTGAACAATCGACATAATATATCAGGCCTGTCTTCTGCTTTAATGGAAGTATCTTTAAGAAATCTTGAAACTTCCGGCCATTTGGGATTGCATGTAATGGTTATGAAAAATCTGGGTATCCAAACCACTTACATAACGCCATAGCATCCAGGTAGTTTTGTTGCATGAACCGAGCCCCTCCAGTAAAAGATGAAGGTAAAATTACCTTTTGACCAGTGTTAGATAAATTTTGTTTACCAGTGTCCTTATACTTTTGAAGATTTTCAAATGACTCTGAACGTAGATTCTTCTGCTTACCACGTATGAAATTGAGTCTTTCACTTTCAATCATAGTGTAAGCATCAACCAAAAACTGTTGCAACAGTCTTCTAGCGTTTTAAACCAACGAATAACCAAAACTTCGATCCTGTATTCTATATGCAAAGAACTCCCGCATTGTGCATTTTGGTCATATTTTTTTTTGGGTTGTTACACCTTCTCTATGAGGAATGTCGATCCTATATCCATCATCACCAAAAGGGAAAAGAATGGGATATTGAAGAGCAAGATAGGATGGGTGTAACTCACTAATACGTTTAAGCATACCAGATTCAGTTTCAACTAAAATGTCTCGACGATCAATAGATGGATCTAAATCATCAACAATAAGTGCAGCAACCTCAGTAGTGGATGGTAGATTATAAGTCCTACCATCTTTGTCTCTCTTGTAAATGAGACGGAGCTTTAAGTTTGCTTGAGGATTCTCATGAAAGTGGTTTCTTACCATTCTGTACGATTTAACCAACTCGTTATGAGAATCTAAAAAATCTCTGAGGTATTCAATTATTTCAACGTCCAACTCCTTTTCATGTGAAGATAGTTGATTCCTAATATGTGAAAAAAAATTAAATAACAAGCAATAATTATATTTGAATAACAATTATAAGTTGTTAAAAATATAAATCAACCAAATAATATGCTTACCCCAATACACTCTGTCTGTTAGAAATCTCGTTCTCAGTATCATATATGTATAGCTGGGAAAACTTAGCTTGCTTCCCATTAGGCGGTCTTAGGCTACCTAGACTATGACAATTTTGACCACTAATACGGTATATGAATGGGGCATTACCCTTGTTGATCTTCGAATCAACCTTCCCACCCATAGATGTAAAAGAGAACATAGAATTATAACGTCGGATATTCTTCAAGAAAAATTTGCTTCTCGTATCGGACATGTGAAACAACTGTTGATACTCCGAATTAGCATCTTTTAAGACTGGTATCTCGACTTTCCCATATCCACAACACACACCATAACATAGTTTATCCATTGTTATACGACCTTTGCAACCTTCGAAAGTCCACAACTTTGCATGACAAATCTCACATATAAGAACCTGGTCACCATGATCTAAATAGTCTACATAAAAAATAAATTTCTATTAATGAAATTTATTGATTTTATAAAAAAACTATTGTCTATTAAATAATATAAATTGCACACCTGTTGAAATTCCTTTATAAGGATCAAAAACAAAAAGTTCTTCGTTGGGTTCGTCAACAGAATCCAAATCTACCATAACTACTGGCGTTATATCACGTGCCTTGTGCTTCAATTTGCGCTTACCAGCTGGTAACTTACTAAGTGATGATGTGTTAGATGTTGTAGATGGATTTGTAGGTGTCACGATAGTTGAAGTAAATGAATATAGACCAGGTGTAGATAACGCCCCATGATTATTATCTATATTATTATTTGCTGAAAATAAAATCAAAGAAAAATTGGAATTATAACATAATTATAGATGAATAAAATATATATAAAAACTTAAATATTTAAATAATCTACTTTATAGATTATAATACAATATATTGAGATGTTTCACTTACCCGAAGTAATATCAACTAAGGAGGCCGTAGAATTTATACTTCTATGAAACTAGATGGGAACATTTAACTGATTTGTAACATTCGACACCTGAGATAAGTTTTCTTTGTCACGTAAGGTGACACCAACCTTCCTATATGAAGATTTTCTCTTTGCCTTTTTACTATCAATTATTGCTTTTCGAACCCTACGCCTTTCTCCAGTATCAATTACTTAATAATGAACATAAAAAAAACTATACTATTAATCTAAACAAAACAGTAAATAACTATATGAACTAATTGGGATCTAATAAAAAGTAATACTTACCATTAGAAATGTTTGAAAGAGGAGTTCTGTCCAAAATACCTACATGTATACATGTATTATAAAAGGTACAAGTAAACTATTCTCGGTTTAAAGATAAATTGTTAGAAATTTAAAACTTACGGTTAACATCTACTGCTACTGATCTACCGGGTGTTGATGTTGATGAAGGAAAATTATAGGTTCTCTTTGACATATTCTATACAAATTAAGATCCACCAAAACGAAATACATAACATATAAAAATGGCATCAAACGAATTGCAAAAATGAAATTGAGAAAAAGATAATTTCTTATAATAATAAAACCAAGTAACCTTGAATAAAATTATTGATATGTTCTGAAGTGTTAAAAAAAACTAACCTTGAATAAAATAATGAGATGTTTTCAAGTGCCAAATAATGAAATTGGAAGTGAAGAAATGAGATATGTTTTCAATTTCGTATATGCATGGCATATATATAATAGATTTAATACATAATTTATTTTTTAAAGTTTATCTTCATATGGAATGTATGATATTACATTAATTAGCAATAATGATAATTTCAATCGTATATCCTTTTAACAATTTGAAACATAATAATTATTAACCATAATTAATAATAACCATAATAATTAACAAACGGTATTAATTAAAAATAATGTATTATAATATTGTTAAAATGATGCTTCCATGAATAAAAAAAACGATAATGTTTAATAGCAATAATACTGGTCTTAAATGGTCAACTTTGACAATTACATAAAATAGGAAACTTATAATGTTCCAAAAAACGGAAATAAACAGAAATGACAAATAATATTGAAATATGCTGATAACTTAAACTCAATAGTTCTTCACTTGGCCGGTATTTTCAATCGATGGTCTTGCGTTTTGTGGAAGAACAATGCTGACTTTGCTGAATGTCATAAACTTCATTAACACCGCGTTTACCATTTATCGACTTGCGATCCTGCATAAAAGAATAACAGAAAATATTGCCATATCATTTAAGCATTGATGCAAAAAAAAAAAATTGATTATAATACCTGTCCACTCACAAACTTGTCCTTAATGTCACAAATGAGAGTTTCATCATCACTTATATGGGTGATTCCATAAACCTCATCATAATGTAGAAGATTGTACTCAGTGATCTCTATCTTGAATGCAAATAGCTTCCCAACCAGTGACCTTATCTCTTGTGGAACAACAACAATATCATCACACTGAAAGTATTGAAAACTGTTTGTGTAAATTTTTTATATTTTAAACTTTTTATAAAACGAAAAACTTTTAAAAATATAAATATATAAATAACCGTAGTGTTCTCGTGAATCAATTGTTTAGGAGACTTATTAATAAGCTCAGCAGCCTGGTTGTGAAATAAGACCAGTTCAACGGAATCAGAGTCATCAGCAACTTCAAGATTAATTTTAAAATTAGGAACAGGTTGGACTGTAGTCTCAGAACAATCGTAATTCGAACAGTGATAAACTTCGAATTGCTTTAAGTCATCAAAAGACTCAGGTGAAAAAAATTCTTCGACCTCCAAAGTGGCTTCATTAGAACAGGTAGGACACATCATACAGTACCAAGAATTGTTGATAATATTTTTGACCTTAGCTAAAATAAGAACATGCTTTGGCTGAAAAAATATCAAACACATCTTCATTTAGTTGTTGAGTGTAAAACGTCCTAAATCTATTATATATAATAAATAAATTATACCTTTGATATCTCCCAAATGACACCAACGTTAGAAAAAGTTGAATCCTTCGTAAATAAAGATGATAAAACATCTCCCTTGGCAGACATCACAACTGATACACATTAAAGATAAGCATTATATTTTATAAAATGAAGTTACTAACAATCAAAAACCCTATAAATATAACTAAAACCTTATATATAAACAGAATTTAAAAAAATTAAAGAACCTTGATGAAGAAGAATACAAGAAAACGAATAAAAGTTTGTTGCAAATTGAGAATATTTTCAACGTTTATTTATAGGCTCAAATATATGTATTTTAGGATATAAGGTCAAAATAATTGGAGATATATGAAATCCATATCCATAGTTTTTATAAATATAATTTTGATTGTAATATAATAAATTATCAATTATCTATTATGTACGAATAGAATTTTAGTAAATAATAATTCAAACAATTTTCCCAAAATCATGCGTGATTAATTTTTGAATTTTTAATACATTTTGTTTGCCAATAAAGTATTTTTGGTTTGGTTTAATGATATATTACGACTAATTTAGGAATTTATGATGTTCCATGAAATAAACGATACAGGATTTATTTTAAGAAACCATATTAAATTTGAAAAACGTAATCACTTACTTATAATACATGTCAAAACCTCTTAATTTTTTAATACAATTTTAGAAAATCAAATTTTCACATATAAGTAATTGTCCAAAAAAAAAAACAGAAAACATGAATTAATAACACATAAAACATATTTTACAAAATTTATTTAATTTAAAAGGCTTAACTTGTTAGTAATTATTTAAATCTTACAGTTATCTAATGTAAACTAATTATAGACTCAACTTTATGTATTTTAGGATATAAGATCAAAATAATGGAATATATATCAAATCAGTAGTTTCTCTAAATGAAATTTTAATGGTAGTATAATAACTTATCTATTTTAAATAATAATAATGTAATCAACTTTGAAAGTAACCTACTTACTTGTTGAAGTTGATAAGGTAGAAAAGGTTGAAGGGCCTTTTGTGCAATATTATCAAAACATAAAAATATGAAAGTAAACAATAAAGGGCACAGCTGGGTATCAAACCATCACCAAACCTGGTTAAGTTTTGAAATTATATAAATTAAAATAATTAAGTAATCAGGTTGTACTAACTACTATACTTAATTGGCGATTTAAATGTGGTAGTTATAGTTCAAGGGCCTCTTGTGACATTTTTAAAAACTTATAATGATACAGTATAATTGAAACAAACGAAAAATATGGATTTAAAAACATAACACCTGTAATCAAAACCATAAGCATATTATTCAAATGAATATTGTCTTAAAACCATATTAAAGCAACAACCAAGTTTCAAAAAAAAAAAAATTGTTCCCACGCGAAATCAAACAATAGCAAATTGTCTTTAACTCAACAAAACCAAACTAATAACCCAAAGGACATGAACTACTTCTCAATTTTAGGAATCAGAAGTTTTGAAGATTCGGAATTTTGGGCTTCCTCTTTCTCATCACCAATACGCCTTTTTGTTGAAGAACGTCCAACCATGTCATCAACATCATACATTTCATGGAGATTACGCTTCACTTCCCCTGAAGAAGATGATTTCTGATCATTATGCAATAGGTTCGACATTGGCGTTTCATTATCTCCACTGAAAGATACCTCATCCTGAAAATAAAAAGGGAATGCATCAATTGAGTATGTCTATCTTATTTTTTATAGATATCATATAACTGAATAAATATACCTACAATAATATATAAAAAATAGGATTATATATAATAAAATATACCTTTGAAACATCACAAGGAATAGATTGAATGTCTGACACTTGCACACTGTATGATTCAGATTTCTCATACTAAGAACATACAAAAGTTATTTAATTAGACTTGTAATACATTATATGTAAACTAAAAAACATAAGACTTGACGTGAAGATCACATTTTTTATACCTCATGAATTTTGAATTTCTCGTACAAAGCAGAAAGAATCTTTGGATCAGATGTAAATTCCATAATTTTCGACATGATACTTAAGGTTAAAATCTGAAACAGTGATGATAAAAGCCATTTTTTGACCGATCAAAATGTTAAAAACATCCGGATATCCCTTGGAAAAATCACCAGAAGAATGCTCCTACAAAGTTATTATAATATATAAGGATTAAAATGTATTTAGTATAAAAAATATTAAGAACAAAAAAATTAGAATTTAAAATTACCTCATCCTGCACCTCAACCAATTCTTTAGCCGTTTTCTTAAAAATCTTGTACGCTTCATAATCAAAGAGCGTCAAAGTAACCGTACCGGATGAGTCTTGTACGCGAATAGGAATTTTGAAACTGATAATAATTTAAAAAAAACAAAATGTAATTTTTTTACTGTAATAATAATATATTTCGTATATAGGTATGGTAATTGTAAGGTGAAGTAACAAACCGAGGGAGGGACACAATATCAACTCCTTTACACTTAATGTTGGTGCATAATACAGTCTTTCTATCTTCTACATCACCTGAACCATCGTCTTTATCAACTGTAATAAACGACTCTTCAACTCCGGACTTGCAATAGTTGCAAGCATTGTAGTACCAGTTTTTTTCTGAGCAAATAGCAATTATGGTGCCAACCAAAATAACTTTCTTCTTCTAATTAAATAAAAAACATTAATCAACAATTGCACAAACATCAATCTTTTATCATACTAATGAATAAATAATTACAAATACGGACATAAATAAAAGTTGGTACCTTCTCGATGGTACTAAGAAAAGCAGTTAGAACAAACCCAGAGTTGTTCAAAAATGAATCCTCAGCACTTGATATAATATAAGATCCCACGTTGTCACTGGATGACGGTGTGGATGCAAACTTCTCTATAAAACTATATTAATTCGAATATTCATATAGTTTTCCAAAAATTAGTTAAAAATATATATAAAAAAATAGTAATGTGATTTGAAAAGTATGCAAAATAAAGTAAATATACCTATTCTTGAAACAAGAAATTTCTTCAAGTTCAGAGTTGATCCACATTCTACTTATATCAAATGAAGTAGACAAACCAGGTTGATCTAAAAAATAAAAAAAATACATACTTAAATTCTAATATAGGATACAATAAATTGAGGTCAAAAATTGAATGCTTGAAGTGTTATAATATCACTTATAAATTAGGAAAAAAAATTAGTAAGTTCGAAAATTGGTACCTTTGTACATATTAACAACACCAAAATGAACCAACACCACAACATGCTTTTCCCGGTTAGGATTGTTAAAGTATCCATGCATATCAATTGCGAAATCATCCCAAAGAGTAGCAGTAACTTGTTGATCACTATGTATACAGACAAAAAGGTCAATTATATATAAGATGTAAGAGGAATACGGTATAAGTATTACGAATTAAAACTTAAAAAACTTACTCAATATCTTTAAGCTTCAAATTCAGTCGTTTTCCTATTGTTCCATCTTTCTTATTAGTGTCCTCCAGATTGAAGCACACTTCAACATATCCTATAAAGTCTATAAATTAACAAATAAAAAAAATTAATAACTAAGACATACAAATAAAAAAAACAATTAATAATGTAGACGGATTAAAAAATAATGACAAAAAGTACATACCAACAGGTGAATTAATCGCAACATTATTTTCGACAACGTCCTGAATTTCACAAATGAGAAGCAATACTTTGGACCTTTCCAATCAACAGTTCTTTAAATTTGTGTATACAGATTAAATGTTAGCTTCTGGTTATTTTTGGTATGGTTTATACTTGTATTGTAAGGAGCAAGAGAAGGCCTGCTAATGACAATACATTCATCGAGCTTGAAGTACTGTTCAAACTTTGGCAAAAGACGGTGAAGACAACTTGCTTGAATAGTGTGACCCTGTAAGTGCACAATGATAATAACTTGAATTGTCAAAAAATATAAAATACATAATAAAATAAAATTATATACTAAATGAAATAATGTGAATATGAAAAAATAAATTTTTCATACCTCTTCGTCCATACATATCATATCAACCCGGAATATCTGGTTCTTACGATCATGCATCATTTTTCTCCAAATAGAGATGATTTTTAACTTCAAAGTGTAGCTATTTGACAATGCATTCAGCTTAGACAACATTGTAATCTTCTGATCTTCCATCTTGTAAATCGAAATACAGTGGAAAACAATAGAGGAATAATGTTTGAAATATTATGATAATCTATTATATATAATAAGACTAAATCATTGATATTTTAAGATGATAGATATATGATTGATATGTAATTAATGGACAATAGTTTCCATCTTTGCATTTTCATCTAATTAGAATTTCAAAATTTAAATTGACAGTTGAAAATTCGAATTTCTAAATTTAAATTGACAGTTCCGTTTTTATTATTGTAGTTAATTAGTGATAAATCATTTCCATTTTTCGTGTTCTAAAATTAATGAAATTTATTAATGAGACCTTTAATAGGCATGGTCATTTACAACTATAAAATATATTAGTGATAAATCATTTCCATTTTTTTGAATTGAGGTTATCAAAAAAAATTAGAATTTTCATTTAATTTCGATATTTTATAATTGTTACAGTCGAATTAAATACGAATTTAAGTTGTTATCATTGTTCTTATGAATTCAATTGTAATTAAAATAAAACATTATTATATGGTTCAAGACAAATACATTATTATTTTGATTGTCTCGATAAAAAATATTGCAATGATAACAACTTACACACCACATCAAATCATTAATTACTATATTATTATAATAGATTTTGACTATAAATATCTTATTGATAAAAAGGGAACTCTAATCTATTATAAATATAAGTCTATTCAAGGGAGCATTAAAACGATTTCCAAAGAATCTATTAAACGGACAATTAAAACGATTTCCAAATATATAATATAATAAATTCCATTGACCTTAGTAATTACTATATGGGAGTTACACCACTGTATTCTAAACAATATCAATTACATTATAGATTGATCAATAAAAATCAAAAACTAAATATTAAACATGTAACATAACCAACATAAGCTAGCTTATATAACATTTAGTAGTCAAAAAAGGGTTACATCATATAACGTTAAAAGATTCAAAAAAACTTATAAGATAAAGATGCAAAATGAAGCTTCTAAGTAGCCAAACAAAAAAGGGTTACATCATAGATTTGTTTAGAAAGTGCGAAAGGTACTATTTGACAACCTTCTTGAGAATCAACTTGTTTTGAATTTGGCAATAAACAAACGTGCACTTAGTAGGATGATTTATACCATTTGGTTTCGTAAACTTGGTACGCCATTCCAAAGCCTCATAGCGAAAACCACTACCGTGTTCTTCAGCACGAAATGAAATCATCGTATCCTCTCCAGCCAAGTTTTGGACGCACATCTCCATAGTCATGTCAATTCTGGATGCTTCAGCAACATCGGAATTAAGACGCTACAATAAATAATAAAAGAAAAATATTAGTTACTTTAACTATATAATAAGGCTACATTAAATACTAAAAACTGTTTTTTAAAAATGTTTTTGATAAAATTAACACAGATATTAACTTAACTTACAAAACACCTGTCGTACTTCCTTTGAAACTCAATAGGATGGTAGTCCGGATCAAACTTCTTATCTTCTTCAGAATCTGAAACTTCAACATCCTCCTCGTCATTGTCCATTCCATCGCTATCAGAGTTAGTTATAATGGAAGATGCATCATCTGAATCATATTCAATGGACTCATTATAGTCTAGATCAGATTCATCATCATCATTTTCGTGATCGGTGTAAGCGTCAGTGTCTTGTATTTCAATAATAGAAGGAACGGGTTTAGGTATGTTTACAACCTCATGTGTGTATACACGCTTCGGCGCAATAACCTCACAACCATTCAAGTCATACACAATCAACTGGAAATTTTTCTCAAAAATGTACCTCATCACAACGTAATAATCCGGGTATATAGGTACATAAGAAACAACATTGTCCCATCCATCGTAAATAAAATAAACCTTAAGATTCAGATCTTTAACAATCATAACATCAAAACTGTCCCACCAATTAACATGGACCTTGAATGTTAACTTGTGAATAGATGGTAAACGTATTGTTCCTTCAACGAAATCAGAAGGAATGACCTGCATATATATTGAGCTTGGTTAATAACTAAAATTTGATATTGAAAAAATAAATAACTAAAATTCATATACTAACCAGATTATCATTGGATTCTTGTGTGAAGCGTTGGCAAAAGTACTCGACATTGCTTACAGTTTTCTCCGTAGACATGGACGTAAATAAAGGAACATTAGAACCAAAGATCGGATGTGTTTGCATCTTCTTAAAAGGTGTTAACAAATAAGAATATAACTCGATTTGCTTAAACATGAGGAAACAACCATCAGTAAATGAAAGTTTAGCAACAGTGTCTTGCCACCCATCCATGAACACAAACACACCTTTATGCTTAGTAAATAGAACTTCAAATTCTTTACCATTAACACACTTGATAACAGCTTGATTGTTTGGCTCAGCATACATCAGGAACCTGTTGCTATATTCATATGGTATTTCCTTGAAAAAAAAATATATTAAAAAAAATATGAAGAAAAATTATTGGTAATTATAAAACTGATAAACTTACCAAATACTCATGAAAGTCCGATGAAAAAGTTGTATAAAAAGACGTCATAATGATCTGCGTGTGAACAAAAAAAGGAATATATTAACAAAAATCAACTGGTACGAAATAAACAACATAATCCATTGTAAACATTCTTATTTTTTTCAGTATGTATTACTGTAAATAACAAACATAATAAACATTTTGACAATAAAACAACACTAAGATCCACAAAACAAAATCTCATATAAAACAAAAATACTACGAAACTAATAATGATGCATAACAATTTTACCATCAAATAGATCATATAATTTCGAAAAAGAACTAACACATAGTAACATAAAAACCGATCTGGGTTTTTTATTTCCAAAAAAATACTAACATGCAGTAACTTTTAACAAAAAAAAAAAATCAGTGAGGAAGATAATTCATCCATAAACTTATTAGAGAGAAAATTATAAAGAAAAACACATGAAAACCTTAACACATCAAACAAATAACAGATTTCCAGAAAAAACATAAAATACCATAAATCTGTTAAAAACACATACAAAAAAACTCAGACGACTTTATAATAGATTTCAAAGAAAACTTACAGTCGGTGCTACACTGACGAAGATCGGTTCTTCGTAAATAAAAAGAACAAAAAAGAAGAGACATAATGGATTATTACAGATCAAGATAAAGGGAAGTTGTTGATACATACCTTCAAGTTCCGATTATATGATAGAGATGAATATGGATGGATTGATATTGAATCGGATGAAGAAGAAAGGGTTTATGGGGTTCCGTGAGATATTCTTTGAAGAAAAAGATATGACAATGACTATTGAATATTTGGTAAGAGAAATAGATAGGTTATAAAGGATCCATATCTTCGGGTCGGATTCAAGCAAACGGGTATCGTATACGGAAAAAAAGAGGACGGTGTTTTCCCGCCAAAATGCACAATTTAGAGGGGCTAATAGCTTGACACATTAGCAAAAAACAACACATTTATTATATATAATAGATACTCAAAAGTTTCATAGATTGAATACGGTAGCGTTAGAAATAGAGGCGTATCAATTAGTGATTTAAACAAAAAACAAACAAAATAAGAAATAATATCGAACACGAGACGACTTGAGACAGCCACCACCTTCACCGTCGCTGACGCTGGTGAGGCTGCCGCCGCTGATGTCGGCTCGTTGACCGGAGCTGTTGACTTGGTTTGACTGAAAGGTTGACCCGAGACCCGAACATGAAATCTGAGCCGATGCGAGTTTGACCCAAAAGAATCCCGAACTATACATGAAAACAATCTGAACCAGTTTACTGGAAGTTGACAAATCTGAGCCGAAATATCCCGAGACACGAACCACCATTGCTGACCAGTTGACCGTTGTTCACTATTGACAGTTGAAGACTCAAAACCAGTTGGTCCGACCTGGTTAGAGCAGAGCTTCAGATGACCTAGCAAAGAACCTACAAGATCACAAGGAAACAAACACACCGTTAGCCTCGTCACAGGGAGGGGGGCCTCTCTGTGACCAAGCTCGGGCGTGAGAACAAGTATTTGTGAGGAGGAAGTAGATTAGGGAGAGAGAGAGGAGAGTTTAGAGAGAGAAAGTAGCGATTACCTCTTTTTGGAGGTCTAAGTGTGGTATTTATAGTCTTTGGGTATGCTGACGTGGCGAGTTAGTTAGGGTCGGACCAGTCACTTTCATGGCGGTTATGGCCGTGGGGCCCAGTTAGTTATGGCGTACCAGCTTATTTGGTCGTTCCGTCTATGGCATGAGGTGCGATCCGACCTTTATGTGCCATAGTTCGGTTCTATGTTCGGCAGTGGTTCGGTCCGATCAAGGACGTATCCTCATCAAGTCCCCCTAGTTCGTAACGTTTCCTTGGTAAAAGATTCGAACTATAATGGCGTAATTTTGGCGGGCTGATCTCCTGATTTGTCGTTTTGTTGATTTTTTTGAATTTTAAATTTTTGGGTGGTGACTTTTGTTGGGTAACCGACGGTCACTTTATTTTTCCCGCTGATGTGACGTTTGATGTGTGTCAGCCGTCATGACGTGTCGATCCTTGATTGGTTGTTTTGAGGCGGTTTCTATCTCTCTATAAAAAGGGGAGAAAAGTAAAATTTTGTTTCACTTTTTACTTTATCTTCTTCATCGCTTTGTCTGAGGCGAAACTATTCATTGAGCAGGTTAGCACCTTCTTTTTACTATGGCGAACAAGAGCAATCTATCCGGTTGCTTCAGTATTTTGAGTAAAAACGGTTTACAGTGGTACATAGATACTTATGCAATTCCTGCCTCATTACACCCCGTTCTCCCCGAGAAGAATACGCCTATTTACCCTTTTGTACCAGGGAAAATAGGGGTTTATACTCGCCTTTTCGATTACTGCAACTATCGTCTTCCTCTTACGAAGTTCTTGATCGGAGTTCTTTTATTTCACGAGGTTCATCTTTCTCAAATGAACCCTTTCGGCCTTGCCAAGGTGTGTCACTTTGAGTTAGCTTGTCGTGGTTTGGGATCCGACCCGGATTTGGATGTGTTCCGGGCTTTCTACAAACTGAATCGGTCCGGTAGCTGGTACACCTTCGAGGTTAGGGACAAAAACTCTTGTTGTTATACGTGGATTACTACCAGCATAAAGGATTGGAAAGACCATTTTTTCTTGGTTGATGATCGGTGCGTTCCGGAGTTTATAACGTGGAGATTAAAGAAGTCGTGCCTTCCACCCCCTCTTCCTGAAGACTTTGAGTTTAACCAAGATTTATATGCAAATTTGATTAAGGAAGCCGGACGTATACAGAAGTATCCGGAACACATCCTCGTCATGGGACGGATTAGCACGATTTGGGCCGAACCAGAGTGGTATCCTACCCTCAAGTGGAATAAGAAGGGTTAGTTATGCGGTGTTTCTTAAATTTTTTTTTACTCATTTTGTATGCTTTATATCATACCGTACTGTAGATATTATTTATTGTTTTGCTTTTATGCAGCCATGGGTTTAAAGGAAGCATTGAGGCTGAAGTCTTTTGACTCCAAGGAGCTTGACCTCCGGGCTACAAGGACACCGAAAGGTGATCCTCCGTATTTAAACATTGTGCAGGAGAACCTTTATCAGATTCGGGGGCCCGAGGCTCCGGATAATCAGGGAGGTTCATCCGGTCAAGGAGGTTCAGGTTCGGTTCCTGCGGCACGAATAGCGGATGTTGTTCCGGCTCAGGCTGCGATGGTAGTTGGTGATAAGGGCAAGAAAACAAGCTCGAGTGGGACGAAAGGCTCTGGTTCCAAATTTGTCATTGAAGACGAAGGAGTACATGTCTCTATTGAAGACGAAGGAGTGTATGCCGAAGGGGGCGAAGAGGGTGATGACGGCGATGATGAAGAACGTCCTCAAGTCGGTTTGAAGAGAAGACGGACTACTTCTTCTAAGTCCGGTCCAAAAGCTAAACAGGTGAAAACGAAGATGAGTTTTAAAACTATTACACTGGATGATGATGAGGAAGATCAAAACACCGACTTCTCCACTGCTGGGGGTTTGTTGGCAAACTTGGACGCCCATCTCCATGGTGGTCGTACCATCCGGTTAGGACTCCGACGAGCCCGTTATCCTTTAGAGGGGCAAATACCAAGGTTTTGGAAGATATTCATATGCCCGAGCCCCTGTCTTTTAAGAAAATTGAGCCTTCTCCTTCGGGTAAGCCTACAACCGGGGTTGCTTCTAACGTTTCAAGGCCAAGTCCACGACCATTTGATGGTGGGGACAGTGCCTCTTCTTCCCCTTTGTGGTTTAAAACTGAAGCTGCTTTCTTGTCCCGGGAGTTAGGTTCGGCCGATGTTGGGGATATGGATTCGGCTCGAGCTTTGGAGAAGTATATACCCGAGTGGTCGTTGGCGAATAAAGATAGAATTGTGGATGCCTTATCAGCAAAGATGGCTCTGTTTCATCTTGGGACTCCAGCCGAACATGCGCATTACTGGAAGATGAGCGGACCGGAGCTCGGGAATGCCCTAATGCTGAATCAAGCTCAGTCGAATTCTCTGGTGGTGGAGACGTATAAGCGTTGGATCGAGTCGGAATCAAACTATTGCAAGCTTGAACGTGAAGTTGCTAATTTGAAAAATGAAGAGAATATCTTCTCTCCGTTCTAAAATCGACCGTTTGAAAGAGCAAGTCTTGGAAGAGAAAGAGGTTAATAAATCTTCCCAGGCTTCGGCTGCAGCTGCTTATGAAGCTCGAGACAGAGCCCTTCAAGACTTAGAGGCTTTCAAGCTGAAATTTGCTGATCTGGAGAAGAAGTCATCTGATGCGGAGAAGAGGCATGCGGCTGAACTGAAGGAAATGCAAACATCTTATGATTAGCTCCTGGCTGATCATCATCGCTTGATTGATGGTACGTTCGTAACTTGCTTTTTATCGCTTCTTCTTCCTACTCATTGAATCCTGTTTTTCTTTAGTTAAAGATGAATTAGAGAGGGCTCGTGACAAAGCAATCGAATCGCACACAACAACGATCGACGAAGCAAAAAGCATGTTGACCCGTACTGATGGTGAGATGGTAGAGCTGTATGCTCAGGTATCGGAGCTCATGCTTACCAAGCAATGGTTTCTCACAGATGGGATTGCCTGGGTAGTTAAGCTAGTTCATCAAAGCCCTGAGATGGTGAAGGTCGTGGCGGACCTGGTCAACAATGTAAATGTAGTTGGTGTAAATGAAGGAATCAAACAAGGCTTCAAGGCTGCTTTGAACTCAGTCCGTTCGGCCGAGGAAGTTCCTAGATATGACGAAGGAGCACAGGATGTGTTAGATTCCGCAATAAAAGCCTTTGAAGATTTTAATATCTCTGTCCTTGGCGAAGTTGTGGATTTAATTGACAAACCCTTGTCCGTCATCAAGCAAAGGAGCGAACTTCCCATTGTAAAAGAAGATTATGAAGCTTGACATTTGATTCTGCTGTCGTACGACATTTTATTATCGTATTTTTGTTATGGCATGTAATTATACAATTTAACTTCCTGCTTACAGTTTTACATTACCGTAGCTTTATATGAAGTAATGCTTTCTAGTGAAGTTATTTCGGGCCTGGCTACTTAGTTTTTAATTTGCGTCCAAATTTTTACTGTTCGACCAGGTTTTTGTTTGGTCATCTTAGGTGACCGAATCATAGAAAAGATAAGCTGACTTCTTACATTCATCAGATTGTTTTACAATCGGATCGCATTAAATATGGATCATTTGTTTAATAGATTTAATCATTTTTGGAACTATTTAAGCCTTCTCGATCGGCGCGAGGCATGGGTCGAGGCCCGTTTGTGCACATTTATGACATTGTTCGAACTTATACATATGCTATTCTTTATACTTATAAAAGTACGGATCGCTTTATTTACTGATTCGTTAATCATAGATCCGGGGAAAACCCTCCCGGTTACAAAGAAAATGGAAATTTGTTCGGGGCACTACCCTCCCGACTCATACATGGAAATTGGAAATAAAATAAGAAATAGCGATATTTTTTAGCCGTAGCAGGCTGTTTACATGAAACACTTCTTTAGATGCACCCCGTTCCATGTCCGGGGTACAGGAGTTCCATTGATTTTTTCCAACATGTACGAGCCCTTTTCACTGGCTTCTTTGACTCGGTACGATCCTTCCCATTTTGGGGTCAGCTTTCCTGGAGCTTCAACACGGCTTGCATCATTGCTTCAGAGCACAAAATCTCCAACCTTGAATTTGTAATGCTAGGCACGGGTGTTATAGTACTTTTCGATCTTCTTTTTATATCGGGCCTTTTTAATTGCCGCGATGTTCCGACATTCTTCAAATAGGTCAAGGTTGGATCGGAGCTCACGCTCGTTTTCTTCCCACTTTTTGCATCTTTGATTTGGGAGCCCGATTTCTGTGGGAATCATGGCCTCGGTACCATAAGTAAGACTGAACGGAGTTTCTCCGTTACTGGTCTTGTGCAATGTTCGGTGAGCCCATAAAACATTCGGTAACTCGTCCGCCCAACCTTTGCCTTCATAACCAAGTCTCCTCTTTATCCCATTAATGATTTGGCGGTTTATCTGTTCGACCTGCCCGTTCCCCTGGGGATGGACGACCGAGGAAAAGACTTGGTTAATTTTCAAGTTTTCACACCACCGTTTGAACGGGTTTTCCGCGAACTGCTTTGCATTGTCGCTTACGATGTATAGTGGAAGACCGAAACGGCATACGATTTGTTCCCAAAAGAACCTCGTTACATTATAGCCGGAGATGATTGTAAATGGTCTGGCTTCCACCCATTTAGTGAAATAATCCACTGCGACTAGCAAATATTGGGCGCTTCCGCTTGATCGTGGAAAAGGACCAACTATATCAACGCCCCACTTTTGGAAGGGCCATGCAGCGGTCACCAGAATCATTTCATTCTTTGCTCGGAGGCTCACTGGTGCGTGCTTTTGGCATTCGTCACATTGCTGGAGTTCTTTAACTGCACTCTCGTGCATCCCGGGCCAATAATATCCCGCATTTTTCACTTTTATTACGATCATTTTTGGCCCGACGTGAATACCACAAATTCCGTAATGTATTTCTCTGATGATATAACTGGCATGCTCCAGATCAAGACATTTTAGCAGAGGTCCGAGAAAAGTCTTCCGGTACAAACCTCCTTCCTGCATCTGATATTGGAGCGAATTGATTTGGATCTTTCTTGATTCTGCTTTATCAACTGGAAAGACGTCGTGTACCAAGTAGTTGACTATGGGTGTCATCCATGTTTGCGTCGGAGCTTCTACTTGCATAACGCGAGGAGTCGCAATTGATGGTGCAGTTAATACTTCTACCCTCACCTCTTTGGCAAGATGACTGAACGAAACGGATGCCAGCTTGCTCAACGCGTCGGCCTTTTTGTTTTTGCTGCGGGGGATATGTTCAACTTTACATGAATCGAACGATGCCATAATCTGCTTTACCAGCTCAAGGTATTCGATCATGCTGGCTTCCCTTGCCTCATACTCCTCGTTCACTTGATTTGCTACGAGCAACGAATCTACATGAGCTACAACATCTCTGGCTCCGACTTTTACCGCCAGACGTAAGCCAGCTAGCAGGGCCTCATATTCAGCTTCGTTGTTAGAGCTCTTGAATTCTAATCGGAGCGCGTACGTCATGTCCGTGCCATCCGGATCGGTGAGAATCAAACCGGCCCCTGACCCTTCGGAGCTCGAAGCCCCGTCTGTGTACAAAGACCAGGGTTTTACTGGAGCTTTCTCGGCTTCTTCCATTTCTTTTTCCTCCGGCATCTCCATTAGAAAATCAGCTATCACCTGTCCTTTTAGCGGTCCTTTGGTTCTGAAGGTGATATTGAATGCACCGAGCTCGATTGCCCATTTGGCCATGCGGCCTGAAACTTCAGGCCGTCGGAGGACATGTTGGATTCTTTGATTCGTTCGTACTTCAATTGGGTGAGCTTGAAAGTATCGGCGAAGCCTTCTCGAAGCATGGACTAATGCTAAGGCTAGCTTCTCCAAGTTTGAATATCTTGTTTCATAATCTTTTAATGTTCGGCTTACGTAGTAGATGGGGATTTGGGCTCCGGTTCTATGAGCAACTAGTACTGCACTGATAGCACCGGTTGACGCAGCTAAATAAACCGTTAGCACCTCGTCCTTTTCTGGTACGGTGAGGGTCGGTAAAGTACCGAGATAAACTTTAAGTTCTTCGAAATCTCGTGCAGCTTCTTCCGTCCATTTGAACTTTGATCTGAAGCTTTTTCTGAGCACGTCCATGAATGGGAGCGACCTGTCTGCTGCTTTTGACAAAAAGCGATGGAGAGCAGCCAGTCGTCCATTTAAGGACTGAATCTCTTTTACTGACGTTGGAGGCTTCATTGTAAGAACAACATCGATCTTGTCTGGGTTGGCTCGCAGGCCTTTTGACCCTACCATAACTCCCAGGAACTTTCCTTCTTCTACCCCAAATGTACACTTCTTGGGATTCAATTTCATGTTGATGCTTCGGAGTCGTGTGAATGTTTCCAGTATGTCTTTCAGCATGGCGGTTTCATCGTGACTTTTGATTACGATATCATCAACATATACCTCTACATTTCGTTCGATCTGGTCTTTGAAGGCTTTGCTCATTAGACGCTGATATGTAGCACCAGCGTTTTTTAGCCCAAAAGGCATCTTGGTGAAGCAGTAAACTCCTCCGTTAGTGACAAAGGTTGTCTTATCCTCGTCTTCAACCGCCATTTGTATCTGGTGGTACCCTTTGTATGCGTCTAGAAAACACTTCAACCTGAACGTGGCGACGGAGTCGATCTTCTCATCGATCTCCGGTAACGGAAAACAATCTTTCGGGCACGCATCGTTTAGATCAGTGAAATCAATGCACATTCTCCACGAGTTATCCTTTTTTTGCACCATAACGGGATTCGATACCCATGTTTGATACCGGACTTCTCGAATGATCCCGGCATCTAGGAGACTCTTTACATCTTTTGCAATTGCCTTGGCTCGATCCGGTGCCATATGCCTTTTTCTTTGTGCTATTGGTTTGATTGATTCTTTTACGTTCAAATGATGTTGTGCCTTTGATCTTGGAACCCCTTGCATATCGGAGTGCTTCCATGCAAAGACATCGATCGAGTTGCTCAATAATTCCCATAGGAGCTTCTTGGTTCGTTTTGGGAGTTGAGCGCCGATAGCTACTTGCTGTTCGGGGAAGTCCGGATTGATCGCCCAGAGCTCTGTAGGCACTTCAGACTTTTTGGAGCTCGTTTCCGCCGCATGTCTTACTTCGGCTACGAACGAGTTTGCTTCCGAAATAATAGTGGCGACCCCGGCTTCGGTGGGGAATTTAATGGCACCGTGTATCGTCGAGCTAATCGCTCCAAGAGCTCGCAACCCGGGTCGTCCAAGTATTATGTTATGCGACGAATGAGTGCCAACAACCAGAAAAGTTAACTGGACGGTTATGCTTTTGTCACCATCTTTGAATGTTGTCGGAAGGGTAATCTGTCCTATCGGACGAACCACCTCTCCCGAAAAACTGATTAGAGGGGTGGAGACTTCAATCAACCTCTTCTTTACTTGGGGGTTCAGCTGCTGGAAACATTGTAGATACATGATTTCAAAGGCGTTTCCTCTGTCCACATAGATTCGTCGAACCAGATGTCCGGCGACGACGGCCGAAATTGTAATTGGTCCGTCTCGAGCATCGTCTGGATCGATCGGAGGGAAGTATGTTGGTTGATGCATCCACGCTGCCATATGTTGGTTCGATCGCTTTACCCCCCTTGATTCGGTCGACCGGATCATATTGATTCCGGGCTCGGTGTTCGGATTATCGAATGCCGCTGCAGATTTCTTCCCATCTTTTACTTCTTTCACAAGATGAGAGAGTTTACCGGATCGTACTGCCTTTTCGATTTCTTGCTTCAGAGCCCAACATTCATCAGCCGTATGGCCCTTGTCTCGGTGATATTCGCAATATTTCTTGGAGTGCTTATCCGAGGTAGGTCGCTGCTTCGACGGCGTAGGGAACCGGGTAGTTTCCGTACTAAGAATTTCACTTGGCGATTTTGTGAGCTCGGAGAAGGTGTTAAAACGCACGTTTCCGGTTCGGAAACTGCTTCGATCTGACTTGTGATACGGACCACGACTTCTATTCCAACTGCTGCTTCTATCTTTTGGTGGTGAACCGTTCCGTCTCCACGATGTGGTTCGAGCCTTGGCATTTCTTGCTGTAGTTTCGTTTGGTTGACCGCATGCACTCTTTCCCCAAACGAAGGCTCGAGCTCGCTCCATAAGTGTCTCCATGGTTTTTGGAAGATCTTCATGGAGCTTTTCCACAAGTTGATTGTTTCGAACTCCGTGACAAAAACCTGAAACTCGGAGCTGATCAACCGCTCTGCTTATCTGCATGCTTTCTCGGTTGAAGCGATCAATAAAATCTTCCACAGATTCCCCGTCGCGGCGCTTTATATGGTGAACCTCGGTAATGTCTTTTTTGCAGCGTCTCTGCTGGCAGAAGTTTTGCAGGAATATACGCCGGAAATCTTCAAAGTGATCAATCGATTCTTCTGGCAACCCATCGAACCAAACTCTTGCCGATCCGGTGAGAGTTTGAGCGAACATGAGACACCAAGCTGGCATAGGCCATTGTTCGACCTTAGCTGCTCCGGCGAATGCGAACATGTGGTCGTCCGGGTCGGACGTACCATTATAGAATTTCAACGTAGGGGGCATTTTTAACTTGGCCGGAAGTGGGGCATTGACGATACGCAACGTGAACTTCGACTGAGAAGTCATAGACGTGGGGTGATATGGCATAATAAGCTCCTGATCTTGAGGGTTTAAACCCGTAGATCCCTGGCGAAACAGGTCGTTGAGACCGTTATTCATCGGAGCACTTGTAAACGAAGAAAATTGTGCAACACATGTTATGGGAGTGGAGATTATAGGACTTACCATAGATCCAGAGGTGATAGTTCCAACGGAGACGGGGTTACCCCTGGATAGACACCGCTGAACAGGTTCGTTCAGAGACTCTACAACATCTCTTCTCGCTGTTGTTGTTGCTGTAATTGTCGCAATAGATCAGCGTTCCGTAAAAGGAAAGTGTTGTCAATGTTAGGTAATGGCGTGGCGACTGGAGCAGTAACAGACAGCGTGGTGATAGAGCTTCCGCCTACAGAATTTGCAGGTGGAGGTACTGATGCTGATCCTACCACAACTGCAGAAGTAGCAACAACTATAGGGACAGCTGTTAATGGTGCAACACCTCCTTCCCAGATGTCACTGTAGGACGGGAAAGTGTTTGTGGAGACTGCTGTTGTTGATTCTGCCATAATTTCGAATGAACAGAAATAGGGAAGCGAATTGTGTGAATTCGAGGGGATGGCGCCGCTGAAGACTCAAAACCAGTTGGTCCGACCTGTTAGAGCAGAGCTTCAGATGACCTAGCGAAGAACCTGCAAGATCACAAGGAAACAAACACACCGTTAGCCTCGTCACAGGGAGGGGGTCTCTCTGTGACCAAGCTCGGGCGTGAGAATAAGTATTTGTGAGGAGGAAGTAGATCAGGGAGAGAGAGAGGAGAGTTTAGAGAGAGAAAGTAGCGATTACCCCTTTTTGGAGGTCTAAGTGTGGTATTTATAGTCTTTGGGTATGCTGACGTGGCGAGTTAGTTAGGGTCGGACCAGTCACTGTCATGGCGGTTATGGCCATGGGGCCCAGTTAGTTATGGCGTACCAGCTTATTTGGTCGTTCTGTCCATGGCATGAGGTGCGATCTGACCTTTATGTGCCATAGTTTGGTTCTATGTTCGGCAGTGGTTCGGTTCGATCAAGGACGTATCCTCATCAACAGTTGACCCGAACACCCGAAACTTATAACCTGAACCGCAACAAGAACCGAACCCAAATCAAACCCGAGCCCAAATCAGATCCCGACTGAATCTAAAATTAACGAACCTATTGAGTTGTTTGACAGAATTGAACTGCGCACAAGCTCCACCTCTGCCGTCGGCCAGGCTGTCGGCCATTCATTTGATTCGAGTGAAGGAGAAGGAGAGGGGCGAGGGAGGAAGGCGGAGGTGGGTGTGGCCGGAGCAAAAGCAGAAGAGGAAAAAGGGGGTTCGAGTGGAGGTGTCTGAAGGACGAAGATAAGGGTGGCCGTGGTGCTTGTCGTGGTGTGTCGCCGGAACTCCGGTGACCAGAGTTCTTCGAGGAGAGAGAGAGGGTGATCGAGGTTTGTTGGAGAAGGTGAAGTGCAGGGACACTTGAGAGGGAAAATGTTGAACGGCTGCAACAAAAACTCACTTAAGGTTTTACTAAACATAAGTATTTAGGGTTTAATTAGTGGGTTGGGCTTGGGCCCGTGGCCCACAAGCCCAATCCCCGTATTTAGTGGCCCGAAATCCCTTGTGAACTCGTTTTTAAAAATCCAAGCACTCCGTAACGTCGTAAAATGATATTATAGTATTTTAAAACACATAAAAAAATATGGTCGGTTGTCGGTTGCGTAAAATGCGTTGTCTTCCGAATACGTATTTTTTTTACTGTGATTCCAAAAATAGTAAAATGAATATGTATTTTCTAAAAACGTGGAAATACGAAAATACGAGGCGTTACAGTCTCCCCTCCTTTAGAAAATTTCATCCCGAAATTTATTCAAGAGGAAGACTTGAAAGGATTTTGGCAACCAGAAGAGGTTTGTTTAAAATTGAGGCTTTGGGGTTTGAGACAATGGAGAATAATCGAGGTATAAGGGTGAACGATTGATCTAATTACGATTATGAGTACAAGAATAGCATAAGTATCGGATAGACGAGAGTGGTGTGTTAAGAATGAGGTCTCGTCGTGGATAATCGGATATAATGCGTTTGTGAGTTGTTAAAGTTCACGTATTAGGTCTAAGTAGATCTGCAAAACACCGAATTACTCATGGCACGTTTTCACGAAGGTTTGGTAATATAGTAGGAACACTTATATATAGGAAGTATCATCGAAGTATCCACCGTGTTCATACTATATTACGTTCGTTTCGCTAATCGATGCCATGTTACATCCCGTGTCACAAACAGGGTTTATTAACGTATGATAGCGTATAGTAATTTAAGTATGTAAGCATGATTGGTATTTAAGTATGAGAGAGGTCATAAGGTGCAAGTATATGTATGAGTATGATTAAATTATTTGAATAGTCCACATGAGATATTTTAGTTAACTAGATTAACGCATTACTGGCATGTGATCTCACTGGTCAAACCATCGTGTCCGCAAGTATGTATGTATGTATGAATGTATGAATGACTTAACATGACCGCAAGTCCATGCGACGGGCGTTACTCCTATAGCGCTACACATGCGCTATATATGTTAAGGTGCGGCTTGATCAAAGTTAATGACAAAATGTCAACCCAACGTTTAACGCAAGTGCCATCTAATCATGGCACATGTCATCATTCCGTTGCCATGAAAAGATCCGTAATGTATAAAGCGTCATCTAATCATAGCACATGTCATCATTTCGTTGCAATGAAAAGATCCGTAATGTATAAAGCGTCATCTAATCATAACACATGTCATCATTTCGTTGCTATGAAAAGATCCGTAATGTATGAATGAATGTCTTGACATTACCACAAATCCATGCGGCGGTGCGCTACTCCTATAGTGCTTCACAAGCACTACATATGTCAAGGTGTGGCTTCATCCGAAGTTAATGACCAGTTTATCACATAAAGAATGTCCAGTAATCCCGAATCAAGTATAACGTATTAGTAGGCGTGTATTAATTTATTGTGTAAAACGATGATTAGGTCAAGTATTAAATCGCATAAAAGTTAAGTTAATATAAAAGAGAGGCTTGATAAGTATTGGAGTGCTTCAGGTTTAGAAGCTTCGACTATTCCAAGGTGCATCGCAAGTCCTTTCGAATCAGGGAGACATGCTTTGGCCTAATAGGCATAATACTCTCGTCGCCAGGCGATTAACGGTATTTTACCCTTCCAGTTAGTACATGTCCCTAATTTGATCGAAAATACAAAACTTTGGCGAGATTGAAAATCAAAGAGTGGAACCAGTCACCAAGGTGTGGATATCAATCCTAGCTTGACAATTTCGTCCCCAAAATGTGGTTTATTGAACGAAACAAGATAAAACCTCGACTCATCAATAAGGAACCACTAGAGTATGAAATGGAAGTTCCCACCAAGATACGGATATAACTCCTGACTTGATGGTGAAATTTCGTGCAAAATAAAATGTAAGGTGGATTGAAATTCATCACCAAAGGTTGTTCACTGTTGACAGTTGACCCGAAAACCCAAAACTTATAACCTGAACCGCAACAAGAACCGAACCCAAATCAAACCCGAGCCCAAATCAGATCCCGACTGAATCTGAAATGAACGAACCTGTTGAGTTGTTTGACAAAATTGAACCGCGCACAAGCTCCACCTCTGCCGCCGGTCGGGCAGTCGGCCATTCATTTGATTCGAGTGAAGGAGAAGGAGAGGGGCGAGGGAGGAAGGCGGAGGTGGGTGTGGCCGGAGCAGAAGCAGAAGAGGAAAAAGGGGGTTCGAGTGGAGGTGTATGAAGGACGAATATGAGGGTGGCCGTGGTGCTTGTTGTGGTGTGTCGCCGGAACTCCGGTGACCAGAGTTCTTTAAGGAGAGAGAGGGGGAGATCGAGGTTTGTTGGATAAGGGACACTTGAGAGGGAAAATGTTGAACGGCTGCAACAAAAACTCACTTAGGGTTTTACTAAACATAAGTATTTAGGGTTTAATTAGTGGGTTGGGCTTGGGCCCAAGGCCCACAGGCCCAATCCTCGTATTTAGTGGCCCGAAATCCCTTGTGAACTCGTTTTTAAAAATCCAAGCACTCTGTAATGTCGTAAAATGATATTTTAGTATTTTAAAACACATAAAAAATATGGTCGGTTGTCGGTTGCGTAAAATGCGTTGTCTTCCGAATACGTATTTTTTTTACTGTGATTCCAAAAATAGGAAAACAAATACGTATTTTCTAAAAACGTGGAAATACGAAAATACGAGGCGTTACAGTCGTTATATCATGGATCACCTTATCGTGGTCCAGACGGTTATGAGGCAAGGTTTGCCCAATACGACTGGGTGTTTACTCCCAGTTACCACTCACAGCAGCAGGATCCCTCGGAGGATTCGCGTTTTGTAGTGGTTACTCCACCGCCACCACCACCGCTTGAGCAGCAGCTGCCTCTGGAGCCACCGAGGCGGAGAAGAACAACCGCACGGATGTCCGTGCGAGGGGGAATCCGTATCAGCACCCCTCAGCATTCAAGTGGCAGTCATTACCCGCCACTATATGAAGACCCACATATGGGTGGGCCTTCGAACCCTGTTTCGGAAGTGGAGTCTGCGTCAGTGGCACCGCCACCAGTGGGTTATGATAATCCAATTCCTACATACGCCGGTACAGCGGCATACAACCCCTTTGAGCAGCCTGCCTACCCGAGGTACAACTACTACAATGCCCCCAATGTTGACCCATACCTTGTAGCAGCCAACTACAATGCCCTTCATCCTGAAGGGCCTTACGCATCCTCCTACCAAACCGGGTACCCAACTTATGGGTATCAACACCCACCACCTCCTCAACCTCCGCATCACCAGCCGCCACAGCCGCCGTTGATTCAGCCCTAGCAGCAACAGGAGATTCTACAGAGGTTGAGCCAAGTGGAACGGGAGGTTCAAGAGGAACGTAGGAACCACCGGGGATTTCTCAAAGGTCTGGCGAGCTTAATCAAGGGAAAGAGCAAAAGGGATCATTAAATTCCTTATTTGTTTATTTTGTATTTCTTTAAATTTCAATAAAGTCCCTGCGTGGACATCTATTTCTGTTAGGATCTGAGGCTCTCATGATTGTGTTTGTTTGCTTGATTTAAACATAAAGTGAATATGAACCAATGTAAAGTGCAGCGGAAATGAATACAAACTTTATGAACACAATCAAGGAAGAAAGTAGTTTAGATAAACAAATGCTTTTCATCAGTCAAAAGATTACAAAGTAATTCAAAAGATTACAAGCATGCTTACAAACTAAGCTCCCCCTCAGCTTGATACCCCATGGTTGGATTGCACAAGATGAAAGGATTGAATTGAGGAGAAGAACTCACTCAAAACGAATCAAATGTAAAAGTACAGGGTACTGTTCCATTTATAGACAAACCAAACCGCTGAGGCATCTCAGCTGACGTCACCATGAAAGCGACGTCTAACAGCCTAACAACCTGTATCTACTGTTCTTATACAAACACTGCTAAATCTAACCACTGACTATACATAAACAGATGATATACTAAACTACTGCTCTCTTTGTTCATCAGTGCTTTCCTCAAGGTTGATCAGTCCTTGATTGGGCAGTGCTTTGTCATCAGTAGTTTGTACCAACAGTTCTTAGTTTCCAACAGTCTTCTAGGCTTCATCAGTAGTTACGCAGAACAGCAGCAGTCGTATGCGGGCAGTGGATATAAGGCCTTCAGCAGTTGTAATCACTTTCAAGGGAGAAGACTTAGTGTAAACAGTTGCTTATTCCGAATCCACTGTTGTGACCTGGTTTTGGCTTTCATTATCTTTTCCTCTGGTAGGGTTCAATCCCAACAATCTCCCCCTGGAACAGATAATGCCAAAACCTTTCATTATTCTGGATCTTTATTCCTCATCAGAAGTTCCCTTGCTTGTCTTTTGAATTCTTCTTCAAATTCCTTGGAACTTAGGTCATCCTCATCCCTGCACAGTGTAAGTTCAAGGAGATCCTGCAAATCTTCAACACTAAGGCCTAGTGCTTCTTTCCTTGATATGTACTTCACTTCGCCATTGGATCTGACTAGAGTCAATACGTGGGTCTTTTGATCAGACATCCACTTTAGTACTTTTAAACCCAATGGGTTTCTTGGGAGAGATTTATTCAACAATGAGTTGGGAGATGTTGGCCTTGTGAATACTTGCAGACTTTCAGACATTCGTTTAAAGGCCATTTCAATAACATTGTTTGCTGTAGCTATGTCTTCTGCAGTTTCCTTTTCTATCTGCTCCTGTTTCTTTTGTTGATCTGGCTCGATGTCTGAAACTTCTGAAGTATTTGGTGATGCAGGCTTAGTTAACACCTTCTTAAAAAGGTTTTGAAGTTTTTCCGAGCTCTCTTCTTTTAGACCCATTTTCATGATGGTTTCTGTGAAGTACCCAACTTCCTTTTCCTTTACCTCTTCACTAGTCAGCTGTTCTTTTTCTTCTCGGTTCATTGACCTGAACAGTGTTTTGAGGTTTTCAATCTGCTGTTCAAGCTTCATCATTTGTTCATGCTTCTTTGAAGTGCCTGAAACAGTTATCTTTCTTTTCTTTAGCCTTTCATAGGCTTCATCAGTTTGCTGCTTTGACCATTTTGATATGGCATTGGCAGTGTCCACTTTTGCATCCACCAACTCTTGTTTCTTTCTTTTGTACTCAGCTGTTAGGTCAGTGATGAACTTTTTGTATTTGCTCCAATTTGGAGCATTTTTCTTCTTTTTAGGATCGTTCTTGATTCTATCAATCCTATCAGCTTCATGCTTTAAAAGCATTATTGGCCATTCTTCAAATTGGTTTTCTTTAGCAGGATAAAATTTTTCTTGCATTATGTATGCAAGAAGTTTTCTTCTCATCTCTTTTCGTTGTTCTACCTTTTTCTTTGCTCAGCTCTTGTGCAAAATCTTTTATTTGTTTGACTTTTGTGAGCAGAAATTCCAATCTTTCAGCCATGGCTTCATCACCTTGACCTTTACATTCAACCTTTGCTCTTATCTTAGCCTGTCTTGTTTTGAGCTGAAGATACTCATCCATGTCTTCTGGAACCATGAAGCCAACGAGTGAAGAAAATCTTCTGTTTGAAGGATCATCATCAGTGTAGAATTGCCTCATCTCATTTTTTATAGCTTCTAGTTCCAACGGATATCTTGCAGCAGTGGGATCATATTGGTCCTCATCTGGCTGAGTAAGTTTTCTCTTTCTGGTGTAGAGCTTTGCTGGTTGTGATGTGAGACTGGTGAAAATAGTGGTGGATGGCTGACTAACAGCTGTTGAAACAACTGGTGTCTCAACATCTGTTGTCATTACAACTACTGATGTATCAGTAGATGTCTTCTGCTTTTGAGCAGGGTTTGAAGATGGGGAGGTTGTTTTTTATGGTGGTGATGATGATGGTGAGTCATAGGGTTTGAGTAGATGTCTTTTTGTTGTAGGAGAGGATGATGATGTTTTGGGTGGATCAGTGGTGGTGATATGAATGGCAGTGGTTTGTGATTGACTAACAGCAGTTGAAACAACTGGTGATTCAACCACTGTTGTTATTACAGCAGACGTTATAACATCTGCTGTCTTCTGCTTTATGGCAGGAGGTAATGATGATGATGTGAGGGCAGTGGTTTTGGTGGTGTGTGATGGAGTGGTGTCTGTTGAAGAGATGGCAGCTGTTTGGCTACTGACAGCAGTTTTTGTAACCACTGCTGTATCAGCTGTTTGGATGGAAGTTTTAGATGTTGAATCTTTTGAGGTTTTAGATGACTGTTTTCCTTGCTCTAGTTCAACATACAGACCATCTTCAATTCCCTTTTTCTTCATCTTCTTGACATTCTCCCCCTTTTTGGCATTATCTGCAAGAGGGTTATCCATAAAAAGGATAGTGGAGGGAACTTTTTCACCATGGGCAGTCTTTTGTATGCTGGCCTTTATAGCCTTGATGTCTGCTTGAGTGTCTTTGAATCTTGACTCCACCATGTTTGTCAGCATTTTCACATGTATTTCATGCTGCTAATCAGCCATCTGTTTTTGTTTTTCAAGTAGTCGCTGAAAAATATTCCAGAGCTCATTTGCAGCAAATGCTTGTGGTGGAGCAGGTGCTTGAAGTGGAACAGCAGTGGATTGTGCTTTTTGAGCTTTCAGAATCTCTTGCACCATATCCTTTATTTCAGCAACTGAGGTCTCCAGTCTTTCAACTCTTCCCGTCAATTCCTGGTATTTTGAATCATCACCCACTTTAATGGGATCATCTGAATCCCCACCTGTAGTGGTTGTATCAATGTGTAACTTAGGAACTGAGTCCCAAAAATCACTCATTAATGCCCCTTGTTCTTGGTACTGGGGACTTCTTTCTTCAGCACTTGATAAACCTTTGATGGTACCAGTGGTTAGAGTCAACTCACTGGTGGTTAACGATGGTGCTATGGAAGAAATTGCCTTCAAGGGAGTCTGACTGATGAAACAACTGTCCAACTGAAGATCTGTTGATCCATCAGTTGTAGTTGCTGCTCCACTTGAACTACCACCGAGAGTTACTTGTAACTCAGGGGGTGTAACCTCCTCAGTTGTTGCTGGGATAGCAGAGGTATAAGCATCAGACCCAGTCACTTGTTGGAGTGTACTCTCTTTGATGAGTGATTGAGAGGAACTGGTTTTTGTCTGAGCTATATCAACTGCATGCAACAAAGGTAGCATGGATTGTGATAATATTATTGGTGAGGGCATGGGAGTTGAAAGAGACATGTCCTTGGGATCAGGACTGTGGAAGATGGAGCCAAGTGGATCCAGAGCTTCATATTGTGGAGTCCCTGTGATTACAACCTGATCCTTGTGTGAGGATGCAGGAGGATTTTTAGCCAATGGTGGAGATCTTTCTACCAACTGCTGTGAGGAAGTAGCAGCAGTGGTTTGTGGTGACATTTGTGTTGTCACAGGCAGTTGCTCTGGGATCTCATCTTCCAGAGTTGCCTTTTTCTTGGGTTTGGTGGGCTTTTTGTAAGATTTTATTTTGGTCTTTTTGGTAATGTCAGGTGTGGGTTTCAAAGCAGTGGTAGTGCTGCTATGATCACCTGGAGTAGTGGGCTCAGCAGCAGATGTCTGAGGAGCTGTTGTAACTGTTAGATTCTGCTCGGACACCTCTGCTTTTGTTTTTATTGGTGCCAACATTCTAGTGAATGTTTCAGGTGTTAAGCTTTTTATTTGAAAATAAACACCTTGTTTTGGCACATTTTCATTTTCTTTTACAAATTTTTGTTTAAAATAGTAACTTAGAAACCTTGGAAAGAGTAAAAATGCTTTGCTATCAACATTATTTACCAAGTCATTGAAGATTTCCTGGGAATAGTTGTAATCTTTATTATTTAAAATAGCATAGCCCAGGCATTGAATCTTCAATGGTATTTCATTAAACGCTGTTGTTTTATTTGAAACACACATCAAAAGTGTGTGAAATAAAAATCTGGGTGCAGACGGGAAATATCCTTTTTGTAAGGTATCTACCTTTGATTGTTCTGCGTATCCCCTTTTCAGAAAATCAGCTTTTAACTCGTTTTTATCAAAGGAAGTTTTACCTTTCTGATCATCGAGTTTGAAGACTTCTGAGATTGACTGCGGAGTGATTTGAATCGCTTTACCCTGTATCGAGGAGTTGATGGCTACTGCTTTATTGTCTTGTTTTTCAAGCACAGCATTTTTTCAGAACTCTCTCTGGGTTTGTAAATAAATGGGAGCGTCTACAGTCAACAAAGTTTTATACTTTGATGAAGATATGGTGTCAATGATGGAATCGAAGGTGTGGTTGTGTGTGGGTTTTATGAGGAGACCCAAGTAGTTGTGCGGTGATTTGTATGGGATTTCAATGGTTTCTTCGGCCGTTTGAGCGACCTCTTTGGAAGATGATGGTGATTTTGGTTTTGATTTCGATTTTGATTTTGATTTCGTCATTTTGAAAGATGAAGAAGAAGAACAGAGAATGATTTGGGACGAAGGGTTAGAAACTGCTTTGAGAAGAGAATTTTAGAATTCAATTCGACAGTGTAAAACCCTGTTTGGGGGTTTAGGGCAGGGTTTTATTTAGGGAAAAATGAATGCTGGTGTGGCAGCGGTTATTATGATCTGATGGCTAAAAACTGACCACGTGTCAATTGATGGAGAGTGTGAGACACGGATGTTTAAGTGTTTATCTTACATGTTTTGTTCGGTTTTATATGACTATAAGCGTCAAATATGTTTACTACGAGTGTTTGTGGTTTTACAGGTAAAACACGTAATTCGGTGAAGTTAAAGTGATTAAAGATGGAGCGGAGGTGCGAAGTTGATAAACAAGTTGAACGGTGATGTTCAAAACGCGTTTCAAGTCAAGATATAGCTTAGATATGCAAGGATTGGAAAAAGGGGAATAATATATTATCATCATCACAAAAGACATCAGCCAATACTCACGTGAAGGAGGACATGCGGCTGACACTTGTGGGACTTTTGAAAAGGCTTTGTTTTAAAAAGAAACATCATCATTATTATATGATATTATCATCATCACATGCAATCAAGGGAAGTAAACAATTGATTCATTTCATTTGGGCCGATATGTGAAGACATGGGCATGACTTTGGCTTGGAAAATTGAGCAGCAACATTCACGTTGAGAGAGCATTAAACATCGTCATTATTTAGTGGGCTTCTATCATTCACGATTTTCCTTTGGCAGCAAACAATAAGATTGGGGCCACCATCCATCGAAATATGGGGGCAGCCAATAAAACATTATTTGGATCTCTCGATTTTAGGAGCCATAATATACAATTTGGAGTTCCCAAATCGGCCCAAGCCCAACATCATCATTATCATCGATTGACAGCAGGATCCACAAAAGACTAACAGCCATAAATTATTATCTTGGGCCCTAATGCAAAAGGTGGGCCGTGGAATTAGGAAGCTGTCGTATAACATCTTTTGGGGGGATCGAAATTTGATTTATTCATGATGATCGTTCCAATTTCACTTACCGAATCAATTATGTTTTTATCATTCTTTCAAGCTATTGAGGATCGCACAAGATCATGAGCGGCTAATTCTCTCGTGGACACTTCGGGTGAATGATTCTTGTGAGACACTTTTAATTCTAGTTTCTGTTTTGTATTGAGATTTGGATTTGTAGTCGGGTGACAGCCGACTATTTGCGTGATTATATAATTTGTGTGACAGACAAATCCTGAGTGACAGTCAGAGTTATAATTATGTTTTGAATCCAATTATGCTTTTGTTGATTGAATGATTCCTATGTATCTTTGTTTTAATATTTATCTGATCAATTAATATTAAGATTTTGAACTGCATAGGTAATTGGTAGATGTGACAGATTTACTATTCAATCAATAGCATCCAATAAAATCAGAACTAGGTTATTAGTAATTACAGAATCTGAATCCCGGAGTGATCACCTTTTCTCATCATTCTTTATCACAACTCAATCTTTTTCTTAATTGCAGCTTGTTTCATGTGTTTGTAATTCCATCTCAGTTTTATAATCATCAGTTAGTTTAGTAAAATTTACAAACAAAACGTGTAACACTAACCACATGCTCCTCGTGGATTCGACACCCGACTTACCCTATCTATAGGTAAAGTTAGGTTATTATTTATTATTTTTTTGAGTGGCCCACGACAGCCTCATCAAAATGGCGCCGTTTCCGGGGAGCTAGTGCGCTTAGTGCTAAGTTTACTTTTGTTTGTTTGTTTCCGTTTTGCATAAAAAATAAATTTAAAAAAATCCAAAAATATTTGTTTTTTTTTTCTTTCTAGTTAGTTTTTATTTTTATTTTTATTTTTTTTGTTTGTTCAGTACTACTGTTAGTTTGTTATTTGTGCAGAAATAATGGCATCGAAATATGATTATGACCCATGCTCATGTTGCGGGAGCTATTATCACTGGGCTCGAGATTGTCCACATTCTGAACAAGGGTACTACCAACCGGATTATGGCTCCAGAGGATATCAAAACTACAATCAATCTGATAAAGGCAGGGACAGACACAATCGTACCCCAAATTCAGATTTCTTGGAAGAGTATGGTTACGGGGGCAGTGATTATTTTCAAGAACGTGATCAAGTAGGTTTCGCTAAAAACTCCCCAAATGAGGTGGATAAGATATTAGAAATAATCAACACCATCGTCAAGCGTTTAAATGAAATCTACCAGTCTTTCGATGAGCAACAGAAGATCAATGAATCACTTGCCCAGTAAATTGGACAGCTAACTGACCAGTTTAATGAATTTTTAGAAAGAAAATCCGAGAGGTTGGAGACATTAGAAGAAATGCCAGTTGAGGAAGTAACTCCGGTAATAGCAATGGTTGATGATGTTGCTTCAGGGTTCAAAGAGAATATTTCTATTGCTACAGTTAGTATGGTTGAGGATGTTAGAGTGGAGAAAGATAGAGAGTTAGGAGAACCGCTTATCCCAATCCAACTTGGGGATTTCAAGACGGATAACGCTTTATTGGATTTTGGAGCTAGAGTGAGTGTTCTTCCAGGGTATGTTTATGACAGGTATGAATTGGGTCCATTGCAACAGGTTAATGCTTCTATGGTGTTAGCTGAATACTCACGAAAGAGGCCCCGGGGGATTTTGAAGGGATTGACTGTCAAGGTGGGTGATTTTTATTACCCAGAAGATTTTGTTGTGTTGGATGTTGAGCCGTATATAGAGAAGGAACAACCGAGAGTGATACTTGGTAGACCGTTCTTGGCCACTGCAGCTGCTCAAATCAGTTGCAGGAATAGTACAGTTGATATGACCTACGGGAGCCGTAAGCTTTCTGTTGATTTTCTTTCACATTCTTTTGATTATTCTCTTACAAATACTTGTCCATGGTCTTTTGTTACTAACAAGAGCCATTCTCCAATGTCTGACGATGTCCCGAAAGAGAGTGTTGCTATGATTGACAGGTCGAAGGATGAAAAGGTCGTGAAGGATAAAGTGGTCAAATCACCATGGTGGCTCAAGATGAGAAACAAAAAGAGATCGGTCAAGTTAGAAAAGGAGTCACCAAAGGATGCAACCAAATCCAAGAAGAGACTGCTTGAGGTGAATAAGGGTGAATTCTCACAGTCGATAGATTTCGATAACCCGGATCATTTGGATGTCATATGGAATGAAGGATGGCAGTGGGATACTAACCATACACCAACACAAGTGTTCTTTCCACGAGAGATGCCATTTAAACCACCTTGAGCATATCAGGTATGGTCTGGCTGAAGACCTATAAACTTAGCGCTCTCGGGAGGCAGCCCGAGGATGTAGAGTAGTGTATATTTGTTTTGTTTTGTTTTGTTTTGCGTGAGTATTTTTGCAGGTTACAAGGTTATTGATCTCTACGGATGCAATGGTCCAAGTGTGGGGATGTTTGGTGAAGTCCCAATACGTTCTAGTTGCAGTTTCGGACATTGCACGGATTAGAGTTCAGTCAAAACTGTCCATACTCAATCTCCATTTGGACGGGGATGATTTCACACTAATGGTAGAGATTGACCCGAGTACTTGTTGGACACGACCGCGAATGAAATGCTATACGGTCGTGGTGGAACATGACGCATGAGGATTCTATACTTTAAAACAGGGGAGTCTGTTCCACTTTTATTATTGCATTTTTATTTGCGTATTTGGTGGTGTTAAACAATTTGTGTCTAGGGAATGTGTTTATGTCTTTTGTGTGAGGAATTAGTCGCTCATGATGTTTGTTAGTTGGTATTCCCCGGTTTTATTTTTAAAAGCACGATACATTGGGGATAATGTCGCCCAAGTGTGGGGATAGGGAAACCCGGGAAGGGAAGGTTTGGGATCAAGGCTTGAAAGAGGTTGAAAGTGATTGAAAACGATGAAAAGCGAAAAAAAAGTTGAAAATTTTGAAAATTTTAAAGAATTTCATCGCCTTAAGTGAACTAAATGGATATGAAAACCGAACGTTTCAATCACTAATGGGTCCCTTGTCATGGTCGTTCCTTTAAGTTTCACGAGAGTAGGTCCGACAGTTGTTTTTAGAGAAAAGAATTGAGAAGAGATGTCTATTTAGGGGTAACATGCTTTAGATTGCATATGCTACATGTCGGTAACCCTTTTTACCCTTCTTTGGTGAGAATTTTGAGCCTGTAGAATTGATAGAATGATTTATATTACGAATTCAATTGTTGAGAGCAGGCCACATGCTATTCTGTGTTAGAACTTGTGTGATTTGGTGCATGCTGAGATTGTGGTTTGACATGTGCACGTAAATGATAAAGGCATTAGGATAACCCGTACACCAGTGTGTTTGTTTTATGTTTACCTAGTTATCACCCTTAGTAGCCCTGTTGAGCCTATTTACCGTTCGTTTGCCCACCGTGAAATGTTTGATACCGACCGTGAACGACAAATTATGAAGACGTAAAAAAAACAAAGAAAAGAAATGAAAAAAAAAAGATAGATAAAAGCAAAAATAGATGTGTTTTGAATATTGTTTATGTCTTGGGTAGAAACCAACCCAAAATTTTGTTATGTTTGCAAATAAAGTTGTCACGGTTTAGTCGTTTGTTTGTTCGCCACATAAAAATCTATAAATATAAAAAAAATTCCTACCTTTAGCCTAAGCCCAAAACCGCAAGTCCTTTTGATGTGTGCCATGTTAGATGATACAGTGGAGGTGTGATTGTCATACAAGCCTATGATTACAGAATTTCATGTTTGGTTATGAGTGTTTAAGTGCTAGCATATTACACGCTAGTTTAGTTTTTAAACCTAGAGGAGAGTTTATTGTGAGGGGCGTGTAGCATGTGTATAATTTTAAGCATGTTAGTTTTGAATAGACAAGTCTTAAGTTTTAAAAAAAAAATTGCACCAATTGCTTGTCAGACTGTCAATCTTGATTGTGTTAGTCTATGGAACCGGTATGACTTGGGACTTAAACTGTTGCGTCGGTGTAAGGGTTTATAAGTGTTGTTACTATGGTGAGTAAGTCCGTAACGGTTTGCTTGAGGACAATCAAAGGTAAGTGTGGGGATGTGATGGAGAGTGTGAGACACGGATGTTTAAGTGCTTATCTTACATGTTTTGTTCGGTTTTATATGACTATAAGCGTCAAATATGTTTACTACGAGTGTTTGTGGTTTTACAGGTAAAACACGTAATTCGGTGAAGTTAAAGTGATTAAAGATGGAGCGGAGGTGCGAAGTAGATAAACAAGTTGAACGGTGATGTTCAAAACGCGTTTCAAGTCAAGATATAGCTTAGATATGCAAGGATTGGAAAAAGGGGAATAATATATTATCATCATCACAAAAGACATCAGCCAATACTCACGTGAAGGAGGACATGCGGCTGACACTTGTGGGACTTTTGAAAAGGCTTTGTTTTAAAAAGAAACATCATTATTATATGATATTATCATCATCACATGCAATCAAGGGAAGTAAACAATTGATTCATTTGATTTGGGCCGATATGTGAAGACATGGGCATGACTTTGGCTTGGAAAATTGAGCAGCAACATTCACGTGGAGAGAGCATTAAACATCATCATTATTTAGAGGGCTTCTATCATTCACGATTTTCCTTTGGCAGCAAACAATAAGATTGGGGGCCACCATCCATCGAAATATGGGGGCAGCCAATAAAACATTATTTGGATCTCTCGATTTTAGGAGCCATAATATACAATTTGGAGTTCCCAAATCGGCCCAAGCCCAACATCATCATTATCATCGATTGACAGCAGGATCCACAAAAGACTAGCAGCCATAAATTATTATCTTGGGCCCTAATGCAAAAGGTGGGCCGTGGAATTAGGAAGCTGCCGTATAACATCTTTTGGGGGGATCGAAATTTGATTTATTCATGATGATCGTTCTAATTTCACTTACCGAATCAATTATGTTTTTATCATTCTTTCAAGCTATTGAGGATCGCACAAGATCATGAGCGGCTAATTCTCTCGTGGACACTTCGGGTGAATGATTCTTGTGAGACACTTTTAATTCTAGTTTCTGTTTTGTATTGAGATTTGGATTTGTAGTCGGGTGACAGCCGACTATTTGCGTGATTATATAATTTGTGTGACAGACAAATCCTGAGTGACAGTCAGAGTTATAATTATGTTTTGAATCCAATTATGCTTTTGTTGATTGAATGATTCCTATGTATCTTTGTTTTAATATTTATCTGATCAATTAATATTAAGATTTTGAACTGCATAGGTAATTGGTAGATGTGACAGATTTACTATTCAATCAATAGCATCCAATAAAATCAGAACTAGGTTATTAGTAATTACAGAATCTGAATCCCGGAGTGATCACCTTTTCTCATCATTCTTTATCACAACTCAATCTTTTTCTTAATTGCAGCTTGTTTCATGTGTTTGTAATTCCATCTCAGTTTTATAATCATCAGTTAGTTTAGTAAAATTTACAAACAAAACGTGTAACACTAACCACATGCTCCTCGAGGATTCGACACCCGACTTACCCTGTCTATAGGTAAAGTTAGGTTATTATTTATTATTTTTTTGAGTGGCCCACGACAGCCTCATCAAAATGGCGCCGTTGCCGGGGAGCTAGTGCGCTTAGTGCTAAGTTTACTTTTGTTTGTTTGTTTGTTTCCGTTTTGCATAAAAAATAAATTAAAAAAAATCCAAAAATATTTGTTTTTTTTTCTTCCAGATGATGTAGACTTTTTACCAAAGCAACTCATTTTTGTTATAATATTTGAATTAAAACATGAGTGCCCAAGTATTTTAAGATCTGTTGGCAATCAATCTTTTGCATAGTGTAAGAACAAACTTGATTTTGACATGACCTTGACAGATATATCATTTCCTTTTTATCTGTTTTAAGGACAATATAACCAACAAAAATAAGGTTATACATCCTGACAGGAGATTGAAACTTTTACTATAAAAAACCAGCAAAAGTTCAAAATATATTATTCTTAAAAAAATAAAGAATAATATATCCCGCTTTATTGGAGAAAATCCCTTTTAAAAAATTAAAAGGTTTTCTGAAAACAGCACCAAAAGAATCAGGTATAATTTTCACTAAAACTCCCAATCATATCAATCTCAAGCTTATGAGAATGGTCAGTGTTTTGACAACAGTGGTATGAAATATTAAATACATTTTGACCACTGTTTGGTACCATTCTCATATTGACAGACTGACAACAGAAAAATGAGGACACAAAATCACCTGAGTTTTCCTGAACCAATAAATGCACACAGTTGCTTAATGACCATTGTTATCCCAACCTTTGACTCTTAAGTGTTTTATGTTTATACTCTTTTCTTTTGACTTCAAAAGTTTTGAGATAAACACACTACTGAGTTTTTGTGAATTTTCTTCTTCCCTTTTTACCCTTCCCACTCAGAAGTAATGAAATACTCACTGGGAGGTCTTTATTTAAGGAATACTTAATCCAGAATCATTTTGCAGTAATGCTTTAAGAGGTTTAGCCATATTTGTACAAATTTTTGACCAATCTCACATTACATATGATACGGACTATCTTGACCCCTGTTTTCTTAATGTATTTAAACAAAGTTGATTTGTTCCTTATAAGGATCTCAACCTGTTTTCAACACATAAGATCTTAATGACTAAAGTTTTAATGTCCCTCTTTTTATGTTAGCAAAAACACTAATGTTTTTATGAAGATAGGCTTTTGTTAATCTGAGGTTCATACTTCGGCATTTAGTGAAAACATCACAAATATCAAAACAACAGTTGAAATCAATTTTTTTAACAAAAATAATTCTTATAGTTTAATAAATATGTCTGCAGATCTGAAAACTATAAGTGACTTGTGTATAATATCACTTGTTGTGTGAGATTTGTGTGTCATATGACATCTTGGTTGATTTACAGAGTTTTTGAATAACCATTTTGATCATGATTTACTCGTTACTCTGTTTTTCAACTGAATACAACCAACCTTAGTATCAATGAATTTTGAGCCGAACTGTTATGTCAAATTGATTGTTAGATCAAATTTGACTGTCCAAGCTCTGATACCAATTGTTAGGATCTGAGGCTCTCATGATTATGTTTGTTTGCTTGATTTAAACGTAAAGTGAATATGAACCAATGTAAAGTGCAGCGGAAATGAATACAAACTTTATGAACACAATCAAGGAAGAAAGTAGTTTAGATAAACAAATGCTTTTCATCAGTCAAAAGATTACAAAGTAATTCAAAAGATTACAAGCATGCTTACAAACTAAGCTCCCCCTCAGCTTGATACCCCATGGTTGGATTGCACAAGATGAAAGGATTGAATTGAGGAGAAGAACTCACCCAAAACGAATCAAATGTAACAGTACAGGGTACTGTTCCATTTATAGACAAACCAAACCGCTGAGGCATCTCAGCTGACGTCACCATGAAAGCGACGTCTAACAGCCTAACAACCTGTATCTACTGTTCTTATACAAACACTGCTAAATCTAACCACTGACTATACATAAACAGATGATATACTAAACTACTGCTCTCTCTGTTCATCAGTGCTTTCCTCAAGGTTGATCAGTCCTTGATTGGGCAGTGCTTTGTCATCAGTAGTTTATACCAGCAGTTCTTAGTTTCCAACAGTCTTCTAGGCTTCATCAGTAGTTACGCAGAACAGCAGCAGTCGTATGCGGGCAGTGGATATAAGGCCTTCAGCAGTTGTAATCACTTTCAAGGGAGAAGACTTAGTGTAAACAGTTGCTTATTTCGAATCCACTGTTGTGACCTGGTTTTGGCTTTCATTATCTGTTCCTCTGGTAGGGTTCAATCCCAACAGTTTCTGTATCCAGTCCCTGCGAGGACTTGTAATTTCAGTTTAGCCCCTGCGTGGGCAAGTTATTTCTGTTAAAGTCCCGTTTAGGGCAAATATGTACTCTTTTTAATTAGTGTGGAATGTTGAATTTTCAATTTTCGTCATTATATGCATAAATATAATATATGAAATAAATAAATCAAAAATCTCATTCCTTTTAAAATAATCTGCCTATTAAATATTAAATAAGAATCTTAAAAGGTATAACCTAGCCCGCATGTCATTATAGACCTGGCCATAATGGTAAAGCCTGTTTAAAAAGGATTCAAATTCCTTGTTAACATCTGAAAACATGTTAACACTCCTGGCAGATGTGATTCGTTAAAATCACACATGTCATTCTTATATTGGATTCTTCTAATTCCTTCTTTATTATTTGAACATCTATTTGTGATGTAGGGCCTACGAGCCATAATCATTGTCATATAAGACAAAAGACAGATTGTAGTCTACGACTCCCTGTCAATAAAAGGTGATGAACTACGTTCAAACCTTAATACCTCGATTCTCTGAAATCATGGTTTATAATTTAAACTGTCCTTGTGACTAGGCCTTATGTGCCATTAATAATACCCTTATTACTTTATAATTAGGATAAATTATAATGAAAATCCCAAACAAATATGTTTAATAAATTAACCAAATATGGTTTATAATTACAATGGTTAATGAATTGCCATAAAAGACAATTCTATAATGGACTTTTGAATAAATCTTGTCAATATTTTATGTAGCAATCAAGCTACATGGCTGGGTCGGACGAAGTCAACAGTCACCCAAGGGAGAATCATGACACTTCCAGAGTTAATGTAACAGCCGTGAAATTGCAGGCATTAATAGATAATGTCGTTACGCGAGCTCTTGACAGACAGTTTAATGAATCCAGTAGTACCCATGTCAGAACTCAGTCTGTACCTCATTCAAAACCACCCTCCAGAACTCATACAGCTCGTAAGAGTGATTCTCATCACTCAACAAATCAGAGGAGTGTTCCGTCTAAGAAGATTGAGCTCAAACAAGAACCACGTGTTAAGGGTTGTTCTTATAAGTATTTTGTGTCATGCAAGCCAAGAGACTTCACAGGGGAGAAAGGAGCCATCGATTGCATGACTTGGCTTGATGAAATGGATACGGTGGTTGATATTAGTGGTTATGCAGAGAAAGATATTGTGAAGTTTGTGTCACAATCATTTAAAGGAGAAGCTTTAGCGTGGTGGAGATCACTGATTCAAGCTACAGGAAAAGTCCACTTGTATAGCATGTCTTGGGAGCAATTCGTTGCTCTAATCAAAGAAAATTAATGTCCTCAACACGAAGTTGAGAAGATTGAGACTGACTTCTTGACTTTAGTCATGAAGAACTTAGACTGCCAGACTTACCTCACCAGTTTCAATACCATGTCTCGATTGGTTCCATACTTGGTTACACCGGAACCAAAACGTATTGCTCGTTTTATTGGGGGTTTAGCCCCGGAGATCAAAGCTAGTGTGAAGGTGTCTCGACCTACTACTTTTAGGTCAGCAGCTGATGCGTGTGAAGTGTTATATATTTTAGGTGTATATTTTAAGCCCCTTTAACACTTTTTAGTCAAGTTTTAAATTTATAAAACACGATGTTTACTAACACTAGACACACATATGGGCAAGTGCACCCATCGTGAGCGTAGTATAGTGTTGGTAAGATACCGAGGTCGTCCAAGGACACAAGAGCTTTTAGTACCGGTTTATCCTCAACGTCTAATCAAATCAAAAAGTTTAGAAAAATGTTTTAAACTAAGAAAAAATAAAAACTAACTAAAATGCTGAAAAAAAAAAAAAAAAAAAAACAGATAGACAAGATGAATCACTTGGTTCCGACTCGTATCTAGTGTAACCTTTGATTATTTCCGCACTTTTGCACTATTTTAAGAGATTATCTTAGTTATTGTAGTAGGCCCCTCTTTTGAAGGTGACGTTACCCTCACCCTAGTAGTTTGAGTCAGCAAGGATACAATCCTAAAAGGGTGGATTATTGGAAGATAATTAATTAAGTTATTAATGCAAATTATGGTAGGCCCCTCTTTTGGAGGTGACGTTACTCTCGACTAAGTAGTCTGAGTCAGCAGGGATACAGTCCTAAATAGCCGGGTTATAGTATTAATAGTAGTTAACTTATGAGGGGATCAAAGATTTTGGACCCCCGCCATCCAATACCGCTAAGTATTGAAGGAGGTCCTACTAAATTTGACCCAGGTCCATTGCAGGACCTCTAAACGCTGAACAATGGCAAGACCTTTACCAAACTGTTCCCTTAACCCCCGACCAGGTAGCCAACATACCTCCATATAGACCGTGGAGATATGAATGGTGAAAATCTTTTATTTTATATAGACAGTAAAATAATTTCAAAACACCACGGACAAACGATAAAGAAAGATCACCTTCAACATAAGCAACTAGTTATTAAAGTCATTAATACGAAACCAAATAAAAAGTGCGAAAAGATTAGAAATAAAAAGTATTACACTAGACACTTTGTCTTCACCAAGTGATGTAAGAGACTTAGGCAAACATGGCCTTGATTGTCAAGAACTCTTACGATCAATCTTGGATCCCGAGACGACTCACACACTCTACGATGGACAATGGATGATGGTGGTGGATGATGGTGTTATGGTGGGTGAAGTGTGAGAGAGGTGGTGTGCCAAGGGATGGTTTGAGCTTGAGCCAAGCACTCCTATTTATAGCCTGTACAGAAGCCTGGACACGGCCCCGTGTCCACCCTTTTCTCTTTCTTCATTAATACAGTTTGTCTTTATTAGCTCCACACGCCCTCGTGTCCGCTGGGAATGCCCCCGTGCTCAAAAGCATATCTGTACTATCAGATTTGGCAAGATTCTGCGTATCTTTGCGTTGACCACGGCCCCGTGTCCGCTGGGCACGGCCCCGTGGTGGGCAATAGAAGCTTCTACAGGTTTGTCTTTAGTGCCAGGGCTGTCCATCCAGAGCACTGCCCCGTGCTGAGCTGGGCACGCCCCGTGCTGAGCTGGGCACAGCCCCATGCTCAGCTTTCTTCTTGTCTTTGCTTTGGGAGATGCTGTCGAGGGGGGTCGGGCATGCCACGTTTGTTCCTTTTCTTGTATTTATGCTAGATTTAGCTGCCTTTTTGCTTCTTTTGTTAATTTGAGCTCATTTAATCCTGAAAATACAAAAGGAAGACAAAATCACACTTTTTCCAACATTAGTACTAAAAAAGGGTTAATTTATGCCACAATTGATGTAATTTATATGTTGCATTTTGCACACATCAAATACCTCCACACTTGAATCTTTGCTTGTCCTCAAGCAAAACTCTTTATAATGTGGCTTTACACTCCCAAATGGAATGGGTAGAAGAGAAGGTTTTTGGGCTTGTCATAGAGTGTCGGGATTTCCAAGATTCTTTATTAAGTTTTATTTTTATTTATTTACAATCCTATTCGTCATGATTTATTTAAAACTTTTCATAAGATAAATTACTTATTAGGGCATAACATGCCTCTTTAAAATTCTATTTATATACGAGTTCACATACCTCACGGGGATCACTCAACACTCGGCCGAAGATGTATTTTAGTGAATCACTCGAGAGCGGCATGGAACTTACTCCTACCATAGGCTTGCCAAGCAATCAATCCTCCTCCTTTTTAACTATATACCTTTGTAAACATCAAGAGGACTTTTTGGGTGAAGGGTTAGGCTTGGGTTAAAGGTAGGTGGTTGGGTTAGTGGTTAGTAGAAAGGGCGAAAAAGCGTAACAAGCGTCGGTTTTCAAAAGACTTTTTATTTTTGCAATTTTTTTTTCTTGATGAAGCCAGTATTCAAACAAAGTTATTTTTGATGAACTTGCTTGTTTATTTATTTTGCTTCATCATCAACACATTTTTTTTTTGAAAAGTCATACGAAAAACCGAGCTTGTTACTAAAACAAAGGGTGAAAAATAAAAAGGGTTTAGGTGGGTGAAAAGGTGTTTGGTTTGGGTTAAGAAATGAAAATGTTAGGCTCAAAGGGGTTAACTAGGGGGATTTTGGGTAGGTGGTAAGAAAAAAGAAAACTAATGGTGTAGAAATAAAAAGAGTTAGTCCTAATGCCTCCATCATTTACTTACTCGGGTTTAAGTTGGTAAGGACCGGGAATGTATCGTCGTGGCAAGTTCTAGAGTTGTAAGAACCGAGCGGCTATTCACACAAGAAACGAAAAATGAGCATTTAATTTAAAGATATATATTTGTATGCTCAATAAAGGCTCAAAGCTCACTTTTGTGGGAATGAGTTTTTATGTGTTCAAGTATATATAATTAAATTTTAACTAAGCTTGTCATGCCTTTTCATAATTTTCTTATGTTGGTTCTTTTTATCACGACGCTATCGGTTGTAAATTTGTAAAAATATAACCTTTTTAGAATTTTGAAATTCCCAAATTAAACCTAGACAAGTAAAAAAATTGAAAATTTTTGAAAAAAATTGGGGTGATTAGCGGTTCCAATAGAGTTTTGTGTAAGGCTTGTTATTAGGACTTGCAGGATTCAAGGTTTTAGCATCCCCCCACACTTAAATTACACATTGTCCTCAATGTGTCCCAAAAATAAGTTTTTAGGCTGATTAAATGTGTAAAAATGTGTTAAAAACAAGATTTTATGGTACTGGGTAGCTGAACACGGGGTGGTCTTGGCTGAGCACGGCCCAGTGTCCAGACTGCCAGTACCAAAAGTAAACAGAAGGCTGGGCACAGGGGCGTGTCCAGTGAGCACGGCCCCGTGTCCAGGTACCTGAACTGGGCATTTTCTACAGAACCTTGGGCACGGGGCGTGTTGGGGTGAGCACGGCCCCGTGCTGAACTTGCTGTAATGAAGAAAAATTGTCGGGAGGCTCTGTTTTTGTGCATGGGGTGTTGGTTCAAGCTTCCCTTATCATCCTTCACCATCCCGAGTGTGTTTTATTCCTGAAAAAAAAAACTAAACTAGAAAACGTAAAAGTTAATCTAAACTAAAACTACGGATAGTTCCGCGGAATGCCTCCGTGGTGCGCCACGTTTATAAGGGTCCTTGGCTAGACCCACCTTATCGGGTGGTTCTGGCTCATCTTCAATTAGGGGGTCGTCATTGCCGAATGGATATTTCATTGATCGCTCAAGATCGACACTTCTTTTGAATGCCCCTAATTGAAGAGGTAGATTGTTGAACTTCCGGTTTTTCAAAGCTTCGTGAGTTTTTACAAATGGTCGTCCCAACACTAGAGGAGCGTCATCGAGGATGACAAAATCGGTCGGGATTACCATTTGATTTGTTTGAACCAATACATCCTCAACTATACCGATTCATTTTATTACTTTCCGATTGGATAGAAAAATGGGTATTTGAAAAAGAATCGGGATTTTCAAAGCTTGAATCCGGTTGTTCGATCCTTTGTTCCTCATAATACCCATATGAAGTAGATGGTTCACACCATTGTTCTTCATTGTAAGCATATGATGGATAAGGGTCGTAATTTTGTTCTTCATAATACTCATATGAGGTGGGTTGTTCACGCCATGGTTCCTCATAATAAGCATACGAAGGTGGTGGCTCATATCTTGGTTCCTCAAAGTATGAGTATGAAGGCTCATACCTTGGTTCATCAAAATATGAGTATGAGGGAGGAGGTTCATACCTTTGGTCTTCATATGATGTGTATGAAGTTGATAGCTCGTACCTGGGTTCCTCATAGTAGGTGTATGAATTGGATGGTTGATATGAGTGACTATTTTGAACCGAGCGTGTGTTACGATAATTAGTGCAATAGTTACCCCTATAATCATCCTCCTCATAGGTGTAGTTGTAATCTCCTGAGTATTGATCCATAAGAATCACTCAGCAGACCACAACCAAGTCCCGAGATCAGAAAACAAAAAGAAAAACGGAAACAGAGGCTGGACACGGCCCCGTGTTCAGTGGACACGGCCCCGTGTTCAGAATCTGTATCTGGGCGTTTTAATTAAATTTACTGATTTCGTTGAGCACGGGGCGTGTTCAGTGAGCACGGCCCGTGTTCAAGCTTCTATTACTGGGTGTTTTATGAAAAATATGTCGCACGGCCCCGTGTTCAGCGAGCACGGCCCGTGTTTAACCTACTGTAAATGCAAAACTAAACTAAAATGCAGAAAAATGTGGGCCCGTTTTGAAAAGGTTTTGAAAAACTGATTAGGCCGTCGATTTTAAGCTTTCCTAAAATCCTTGTGTCCCCGGCAGCGGCGCCAAAAACTTGATGCGTGTGAAGTGTTATATATTTTAGGTGTATATTTTAAGCCCCTTTAACACTTTTTAGTCAAGTTTTAAATTTATAAAACACGATGTTTACTAACACTAGACACACATATGGGCAAGTGCACCCATCGTGAGCGTAGTATAGTGTTGGTAAGATACCGAGGTCGTCCAAGGACACAAGAGCTTTTAGTACCGGTTTATCCTCAACGTCTAATCAAATCAAAAAGTTTAGAAAAATGTTTTAAACTAAGAAAAATAAAAACTAACTAAAATGCTGAAAATAAAAATAAAAATAAAAGAAAAACAGATAGACAAGATGAATCACTTGGTTCCGACTCGTATCTAGTGTAACCTTTGATTATTTCCGCACTTTTGCACTATTTTAAGAGATTATCTTAGTTATTGTAGTAGGGCCCTCTTTTGAAGGTGACGTTACCCTCACCCCAGTAGTTTGAGTCAGCGAGGATACAATCCTAAAAGGGTGGATTATTAGAAGATAATTAATTAAGTTATTAATGCAAATTATGGTAGGCCCCTCTTTTGGAGGTGACGTTACCCTCGACTAAGTAGTCTGAGTCAGCAGGGATACAGTCCTAAATAGCCGGGTTATAGTATTAATAGTAGTTAACTTATGAGGGGATCAAAGAGTTTGGACCCCCGCCATCCAATACCGCTAAGTATTGAAGGAGGTCCTACTAAATTTGACCCAGGTCCATTGCAGGACCTCTAAACGCTGAACAATGGCAAGACCTTTACCAAACCGTTCCCTTAACCCCCGACCAGGTAGCCAACATACCTCCATATAGACCGTGGAGATATGAATGGTGAAAATCTTTTATTTTATATTGACAGTAAAATAATTTCAAAACACCACGGACAAACGATAAAGAAAGATCACCTTCAACATAAGCAACTAGTTATTAAAGTCATTAATACGAAACCAAATAAAAAGTGCGAAAAGATTAGAAATAAAAAGTATTACACTAGACACTTTGTCTTCACCAAGTGATGTAAGAGACTTAGGCAAACATGGCCTTGATTGTCAAGAACTCTTACGATCAATCTTGGATCCCGAGACGACTCACACACTCTACGATGGACAATGGATGATGGTGTTATGGTGGGTGGTGGGTGAAGTGTGAGAGAGGTGGTGTGCTGTAGGACCGGTTTTGACTCCGAAACGATTGCGAAACGAACGTGAAACGTGCGGAAACCGTACACGAACGCGACCTAACACATGTGACGTAATATAAACGTGATTCTTTGATAAATCTGAAATCATACAAGAACCGTGAATCACCTAGAGCACTTTCTCTCTCTAATCACCAAGCTCCAAATTCTCTAAAATGGCAAAAGTTCTAATTCTTAAGTCTAAGGCTCTATTTATAGGCACAAGGCTTTTAATGAGATTTCTCATTATTACAGAAATGCCACCTTGCCTTTTTGTCTAAATATCTCTAATATTACAATATAAAGTCTAGTATTCTTCATTTTCTGCTACGATTCTGATTGACGGAGGCGATAGACACATACTGCACTAACAGACTCCCCCTTGGATATTGCCGCAGTCAATCTCGTAGCGTCTTGTCTTTTCTCTTTCACGAACAGAATCCCCATGGATCTGTTTTCAGACTCAGTTGTTCTTTCTTTCTTTCAAACTCCTTTTCTTCAGGCTCCCCCTTTCGTCAAGCTTCCGTGCTTTTGGGATCGACACCTGGCTTTCCGGGTACAAGCTCCTCCTTGCTTTGAGCTCGTCTTCAGACTCCCCCTTAGACTTTGCTCTCAGGATCGTAGTCTGGACTTTTCCTGCAATAACTCATACATCTATAAGTAACAACATTTTAATCTTCCAGATATCGTAATCTGACAATTCAATCTCCTCAAAATCACCTCTCATGAATTTGGCAGTTTCATCGAATCGTATCGAAAACTAGCTCTATAACAATATAAGCATCCAAATCCCCCACAGTTAATCATCCAAGTCCAAATTAATGACCTTGGAGATATCACAAACTGTTTTTGAATTTTTGATTTTAAAAACTTCAAGTTTCAAATTAATGAACTTGTTTTATTTTCATAAACACAATCAGCTTACTTAGATTTTGAAACTCAGCATCTCAGACACCAGTTGTCGAAAATAAAGCAGAAATCAAAATCTTTTTGTATTTTCTGAAATATAAAGCAGTAACGAAATATGTACAAACATATTTACAGACAATATTTTTGTTTTGAGTATGCGTTAGAGGATCATATCAGTTTTTGACAAGTCACAAGTACCGTTGAGCTTAGTTACACAGTAAGAATTAAACAATTCACTTAGATTGTCGATATACTTGTCCACTTAAATTTTCATACAAATTTCAACTGATTCAGGATACGAATTAGGTGTTTTAAGAACTTAAACTCATTCATGTGTCCCACCTCTTGAATATACTCCCGTATCCAGAATCCCAATAATCAGTCTTACAGGTGAGTATACTACAATGATATCTGTATATAAATTAGGTATGCGAGAGCCGAGGGATCTCAGGTCGATACTTCCGTATACGCAGAGAGATATCAGCTTCGACTTTTCGGTGTGTCCCCTTTAGAGGATCTTTTTGCTTACAACAGCAGCATTTATCAATTTTATTGTTTCAGCATGCTGAGGGTTTAATGCTGTGTTTCAAGCATTGCAGCAAGTATTAGCCAAGGACTAGGTCAGAACTACCGTTCAGCAGAAGTCCCGATAATACCCCGGACATCATTGAGTATAAAGACCTAGTATATCAGATTATGAGACCTTTCAAACGAGATTTCAGGGGTTACCTATATATCCAAGTAGTGTTCCCCACAAAATAAGCAAGTTTGAATTTAGGTTTATATCCCGAAAAAGTTTACTAAATGTATAAAAACCGATCGACACATCCACAGTGAGATCGTTTAACACATTTAAACTTTCCATTTCTTTAGCATACTGTAACTGTCTACTGATGTACTATCATTTCCTCTTTTTACGCAAAACTCAAATTTTTGAATTATATCATGTTTTTGGCTTTTTCAAATTTTCAAATGTTTTTGTATTTTCTAATGACAATTTTTCTCCCCCTAAAATGCAAAATCATATAAAGAAAATTTGACAACCAACACTGATAGCTTTGTCTCGCCATCCATTTTCTGCTTCAAGTGCTCTGATTTGCAGAAAATATAACGTACCCCCATGATTTACAACCCATTGATCTTAACAGTTTGAAAACCGTTTTTCAATCTGATGAAAGTAATCATGTTTGTTCAGCCGTGAGGGTTTCGGCGTATTCAATCAACAAACAATCAAAAACAAAATTAAAAACAACATATTTTTGGTTTTTCAAATTTTAACAAACTAAAAACATATTTTTGGTTTTTAATTTTTCCAATTTTTAGGATTTTGAAAATATTGTTTATTTATGTACAGAAAACAATCAAACTAAACTCCCTGTTCAACCAAACCAGGGTTCAGCAACCTCTTCCTGTGCCAGGTTGCTCCAACTACCATTCTCACAATCTTCAGCTTCGTTGAGCACCTGCACATTCAAACTTTATCAATCATTTGAACAATTTAGCCCAGGTCTGTTGGACCTTAGGCATTTCAACACAATAATTTTCATTCAATTTTGGAAACTCTTTGTCATTTAAAACTTGTTCAACTTTGACTTCAACTTTCTCATCTTTTTCCAACATCACTTGTTTCTTAGCACTCCACATTTGACCTTCCGGAGTACCTCTTTTGTAAAAATTTGTCTCTTTTTGAACCTTTTGATTTTGAATAACATTTTTAGGTTTCCAAAACTCTTGAGGTTTTGTCATATCAACAGATGTTCTCCAACTCTGTGTTGTTCTGAATCTGGGTGTGTGAGAATTCCAGGTCTGTCTTGAATCGAACCTGTTCGGGTTTGATTTCCAATTTTGATTTGAAGCAAACTTGTTTGTATTGTACCTCCAAGTTTGTTTCGAATCAAATCTGGTTGACCTTGATTTCACATCCTCAGATTTCTGTTTTTCAACATCAACAGGCTTTGGATTTGGACACTTTCGTGCAACATGTCCAATTTGATCACATTTAAAACACACTTTCTTTGAAACATCCTTGGCCTGTTGTTGTTTCTTTTTCATAGTCTCAAACTCCTCATTAGACTGTTGTCCAAATTTGAGTTTTTCCTCTTCTTTCAAGCTTTTCCCTTGAACAAAACTCATCTTTTGTTGCAAATTTGGTTTTTCACTTTGATTCCAATTTTGTTTCTTTTTATAACCCAAACCAGCCTTCATGTTTTTCTTCTTAAAACCAGGTTTGTTATAAAATGATTTATGACCTTTACCAGCAAACTTTGGAATCTCAGACTTCTCAATCTCAACCATTTTGAAAACTTTATCGACCTTTTCTGAAATCACATTCTGAATCGGGAATACAACATCTAAGAATAATTTGTCCGATCCAATCATGGTATAAACCAATCCTTTTGAATCATCATTCAAATTTTTCTCGGATTTTGTGTTTTTCAGATAACCATCATAAAGATTTCCTTCATCTTCATCCTGTGATTCAGACTTACCTTTTGTAGACTCATCTTTCAAAACACTTTCAACAACCTTACTTACCACCTCTGAATCATTAGCATCATCAGATTTGGAGTAAGTCACATCGATACTTTCAGGTAACTGGTCAGCTATGTTCAAACCCTTTGCCACCTTTTCCTCATCATAAAAAGTATAATTGTTTCTCAATGGTGGTGGTACCTGATGAAATTCTGAACCAATACCCTTTTTGCAATTTTCAGTATCTTTGTCATCTGGTGTGATGTTGAAAATGCGTTCAAGAATGTACGAAGAGTTATGATAACTTTGAAGTTTTGTAACAACCTTTTCTTTTTCAGCCAAGACTTGTTTAAGACTAGCAATTTCATCAACACATTTGTTCAATTCAATTTGCTTTTCTTTAAACTTTCTTTCATACATTTCTTTAGTGACTAAAGTTTCTGACAATCTTTGATCAAAACTTTTGACTTGGCTTTTCAAAGTATCATAAGCTTCTTGTACTTTCTGACTCGACCATTTTAAAGAATCATACTGTTTTTGTAAATCTTGAAATTTAGATTCTTTTTCAACACAATCGACACATTTTGCTGAACACAGTTGTCTATACACATCATTATCTTTTTCAAGATCTTGACACTTCTGTGTTAGCTTTTCGACTTTTAATTTCAACATTTCTTCTGTTTCAACCATTTCTTTACATTTTATTTTGAAAACATTTTCAAATTTGGTTGCTTCAATTTCTTTAACTTTTATGATGTCATCTTTTTGAGTACAGGCTTTGCACATTTCTATGCAATTCCTGCACTTGTTTTCATTTTCATCAATCAATTCAAAATTCGGTAAATCGGAAGATTTTCTAACCTCAGTAGCATTCAGCACCAGTTCTTCTGTTTCAGCTTTCTGATCTTGCTCTTTGTTCTCCACTTTTTCTTCTTTCTGAGCTTCTTCATTCTTCTGTTCTTCTTCAGCTTTCTGTTCCTCTTCAGCAGCAATCTTCACAATAGTCTTTACTTCTTCAATCATCTTCTTCAATTCTTCTTCTTTTCTCTTCTTCATTTCTACCACCTTCGGTAGACTTGCTTCACAAACCTCTCTTATCTTCTTCTCCAAATCAGGCAAATATGCTTTATCGGATAACCTTCGTGTGTTGAAAGTAGCCTGCCTTGGAACCAAATTTATTACAGCTTCGAAATCCACCTTTGATGGGTCAACAACTGGATTACCCCGTGGATCCATATAACATTCCAACTCTTCATTCCATCTTTTTGCTCTCTGGGCTTCTTTGAATGGTTCGTTTAATTTTCCAATTTCCCATCTTGCATAATCTGCTTTCCAATATCTATCAGGATCAGCATTAGCCACAAATGCATATCCAACTGCATCTTCTTCAGGGCAAACTTGACTCCAGTCGTAACCTTCATCGTCATATATAACTGCAAGAGCCCTTGATCTTTCTTCTGGTTGCTTTAATCTTGGTGGCTCAGACTTGTTCTGATGGTAAATCGCTTTCTTGTAATAATCTTCGTTGAATGGATTTTCAGAATCATGATCAGCATACGCATTTCTGCACTCGCGCTTGAAGTGACCTCTTTGTTTGCATTTGAAACATGTCACCTTAGATTTATCAAATCCCAGTTTGGTAGATGGTCCACCAATTGACTTTCTCCCCGTGATCTCCATGAACCTCTGTGCCCGACGAACTGCACTGGCCATGCACCATCTTATATCCATAAGTTCCATCTCCTCGGGGTCTAATTGATCATAATCTTCTTTAGTCAAATTGGTATTGCCAATCTTCCCTGCAACGAGGCTTTCATACGATTCAAGTACAGATGCCAAGAAAACCATCTGTTGTTTTGCCGATTCTTCGCTGAAATTCTGCCCATTCTTCAGATCCACTGCGATATTACACTGAAACAAATTCTTTGAAGCTGATTGGTTTGAAGTGTCTGAAGAAGATCCACTGTGAAAACCACTGTGAAGACTTTCATTATTCACTGAACTTGAACTTTCTGCAGAAAATGCTGTTCTTGGAGACCCAGCCTGCGGTACATTTCCTCTGTAGTAAAGCTCTACATTCTGCTGATAAGCTGGATTGTTGACTTTAGATCTCTTTATCTCCAACTCATGGCTTTCAAGTCTTTCAATCAGCAAATCCACTTTCAAATCTTCAGGCTTGATTGTGTTCTTCAACATTAAAGCGAAGTATTGCCACTCTTGATCATTTGGCAATGAATCAAACAGTTTATCCACCAAATCCTCTTCAGAATATGTGATTTCATGTCTGGCTAACTCCATTTTCAGATATCCGAATCTCTCGATCATTTTACAAACAGATTCATTTTTCATACAACTGAAAAGATCAAACTCTTTACGCAACAATTTCTTTTTGTTTTTGACAATTTCATTACTTCCTACACACTTTTTCCCTAACGCTTCCCACAAACTTTTTGAAGTTTTCTCTTGTTCAAGTAACGAAATAATATCCTCTCTCACTGACTGTTTGATTAATGTGATCATTTTAGATTCAGCCACAACATTTTTTATATCTATGTCTGAGAAATCCTTCGCATCTATTAACTCTCCTCCCTCTTTTACTGGTTCAGTGTATCCATCTGTCATTTTTATCCAACTTTCAGGAGCGAAAGCTTTTACCCAACCCTCAAATCTGTTTTTCCACCAGTGATAGTCTTCAACTTTCATTAACTTTGGTGGCTTCTGTTGGCTTCCGTACATGTTCTCAAACTTCAAATTCTCTGAAATCTCTCTTGAATATTCTTTCATCTCAGATCTTCTATCTGACGATTCGGAAGTGAACGCGTTGTAGAAAGTATTGTAGAATTCTTCACCGTTGTTTGACATCTTCAATTACCTAGAGCAAACAAACAAACAAAATCAGTTCAAACACTATCAAACAATTGAATTAAAATAATACTCGAACTGGTGAATTTTCTGTGCGGACTGAAGGTTGACAAACTGTGTGGACTGCTATGACCCGGATCAAAATCCAATGACCTTTTCCAATGACCTTACTAAACCACACGACCTTGAACAAGTTTGAATTCAAATGAACTGAACCACCTCTTGTGAACTGATATATTGGTAATTGATAAAGCCAAGTCTAAATCACATGTAAATCTCATAAACACACATGAATCGAGATATCATCACATGGGCTGCACACAACATTTATTACACTCAACTGTTGTTGATTGGGCCGTAAACGTTTTATGTTTGTCACATATAGGATTGGACCTTTACTTCCACATAAACCAACTAGTTAATGATTTGACAAAACTTAAAACTTCAGTCACTTAACCGCACATGGGCCGAATAAAATGCTTACACTTATCCACACATCAAAATAACACTAGTTTAATTGTGACACTAGTTGATCTCATTGGACCGTTCTTTTGACACTTATCCACACATTAAATCTT